>JALGBA010000303.1:547500-1147500 GCA_023970755.1 Azemiops feae | reverse complement strand
TTTGCTGGGACAAGAATTTGTAGGTCACAAGTATCTTTAAGGAAGCTTGTCTGTCAGTATTTTTTTCCCAAAATACTTCCACTGATCTCAGTTGTCCTTGGAATACACTGAAATCCATTGTCTGCTGTGCAACCTGTATATTTTGATACTGTTTCAGTCTGATAAAACAATCAACATTTTTAATAATTTTAATTCTTTCAAATACTAGGTTCATAATAAAATAATGAAAGAACTTTACACCTCACTTCTAGCAAGTTCCAGCTTATCTGGTAGAATCCTATTATCTGTAACAGTAGGTTTTAATCACCCAGTAATTAACTTTAACCCAGAGTTTTAGAAAGTTTGAAATCATGAAAAGCTACTATTGATTTCCATTTGTTGTAGCTTCACAAGTACAATGAGCACTTCAGATTTTTGGAGGAGCATATAATCTGCAATCTACAACCATTTCTGTACAGCTCTAAAACAAAAAGGAAACTGCAGAAACGTTTTATTTAAAGCACCATTGGGATTGACAAATTAGCTCAAATCTATAAACATTTGAGAAAAATTGTAAAAGCATCTTTCCCATGTCTAACGGTTGACATAATTTTCCTAGCTATTACTTGAGCAATCGTACTGTACTTACATTTTTAAAATCTAATCAAAACCTACATCTGAGAATCCATCAGTAGTTAATCCATCAGTATACATAATTGCAGGTCCTTAGAAACAGGGCAGGAAAAGAGAGAAAAAAAGAAGTTTTCCTTTTACCATCAAAGATGATCATGGGTAGAGACGTAGCTGTGATTTCTATCCAATCCTAAAAAAAAATCCTACCCCCAACATAAGAAAAACATATATTTTTTAAAAAAAAATTCTTCTCATTCCAATGGGTGGCATGTGTCTTCCTCAGTCTTCAGTTGTCTACCACAGAGACTTGGGAACTTGAGGTTTTTGTGCAGTATCTTAGCTATTCCTAACACTGCACTCTTCTGGAAAGCTGTGATGTTGTTCTTGGGATCACTTGGAGCCACACTCTCAGCTTAGGTGTCAAAGCCCAGAGTCCTACTACTACTACTGGGATCATATTGGCCTTTACTTTCTACATCCTCTATAGTTCCTTCATCAGGTCCTTCTCCAGCTTTTTATATTCTTTCCTAATGTTGCTGTCACTTGGCACCACTGTATCTATCACCATCTGGGTCTTAACCCTGTTATTCTCCACAATCTCACCAGCTAACTTCTCTCTAACCCAGCTACCTTCTCTCTAAGTTGCCTTAGCTTCCAACCTCATTTTCCAGGGATTGGATGGATATTATATACTCTTGTTCTTTTCAGGTTGAATTAATTATTCAGAGTTCTAAAGGAAAGGTGTTTCAGTGCAGGGCTACAGTAACCAGATGTAGATTTTTGCACCTATTTCTGAATCTGGAATTTTGGTCTTCTGAATTTTTGAAACTCTGATGTGGTAGCTTTCCTTGTGTGAGAGAGAGGGGGGCATTTCCCCCCTCTTTTTCATCACAATTTTTTAAAAAAATAAATTTTGTTTTCAGTGATGAAATGGCTGTTTCCATTAAACTAGTGACCCACTGTTCCTATGCCCACAAAATAGATTCCCCACCATAATCAGCAGCATCCAAAGCACACCAGATAACTGATTAATTTAAAAAAAACCAAATTAAGTCTGTTGTGTGAATACAGCAAGTTCAGTACAGTGTAGCTATCATGTATGATAGTTCATAAAGGGTTCAATAAACTGATTGCTGCTGTCTGCTAGGCAAGGGAAGGGGGAGGTGGGGAAGAAAACTGATTGGCAGGCTATAATTTGAGTGACCATCAAGTGAGTTTTTCTACTGTACAAAATCCACTTACAAATTCCTGGCTTCCTTTGTTTGAACTGAGAAGGCATAAAAGCTGTTGTCCTTGCTGAAAATTACATTCCCTCTTGACAAGTTATTTTTGCTGTAGGAACTACGTCTCTTTTTGGCACTGGTAGATGCCAGAAAGTTCACATCCCATTTTATCAGCTATATCATGTAGCTAGAGGACAAAAAGGTGACAATGGAAGTACACAGTGTTAAATACTCATGCTAACACAGGTAGCTCTTTCAATGCAATAAAATGTCTTTAAAGCATCTAGTTTAAGGAAATTAGCACCTTTCCATCCATTTCTATTGGTCATCCAAAGTTAAAATGGAGATTTCGCAGAGTGAAATTTTGCTATGGGTTATATCAATAATAAGCTCTTCCCCCCCCCTTTGTTAAATAATGAAATAGAAAAGTATTTAGGTTGTACATGACTTTAGTATCATTTCAGCTCTTTCCTGAATACTGATTCTATTTAAATAATATATCTTTATGTCAAGTTGAGGACAGGCTACATATTATACTAGAGATGTATCCGAAATTCCTTGTCCTTTTTAAAGAAACAGCAGAATGAACTGCTGTGACATGGAAAAAAAATAAGGAGACAAGGATAACAATAAGGCTCCTGCTGAAATATCTCTTCATTAGTTATCCATATTTCAGCATGATATTTATCATGTCATCGTTGGTATAAAAGTCTCACAGGATTAAAAAGAATTGAGGAAACATTTAAAAGAGAAAGAGTATACAGCAGAGGTCCCCAACCTTTTGAGCACCAGGGACCAGTTCCGTGGAGAGAGGTTTTTCTGTGGACCGGAGGGGGCGTGGTTTTGTGGAACAACCAGAGGACTGGAAAACAGCTGATGTAGTTCCCATCTTCAAAAAAGGGGAGAAAATAGATCCAGGAAACTACAGACCTTTCATCCTGATCTCAATATCTGGGAAGATTCTGGAAAAGATAATCAAGCAACGAATCAGCGAACACCTAGAGGCAAACAAAGTCATAACCGAAAGCCAACATGGGCTTGTCAAAAACAGATCATGCCAGACAAATCTTATTGCATTCTTTGACCAAGTGACAAAATTAGTGGACCAGAGGAATGCTGTGGATATAATTTACTTGGACTTCAGTAAGGCATTTGATAAAGTAGACCACAACCTACTACTTGATAAGATAGAAAAATGTGGGTTAGACAGCATCACCATCAGATGGATTTGTAACTAGCTGACCAACCGCACTCAGTGTGTAGTCCTCAATGAAACTGCATCTACATGGAGCGAAGTATGCAGTGGGGTACCCCAAGGCTCTGTTTTAGGCTTCAACATCTTCAGCAATGATTTGGATGAGGGGATAGATGGGGAACTCATCAAATTTGCAGACGACACCAAGCTGGCAGGAACAGCCAACACTCCAGAAAATAGGCTTAAGATACAGAAGGATCTTAACAGACTTGAACATTGGGCGCTATTTAACAAAATGAAATTCAATGGTGAAAAAAGCAAGGTTCTACATTTAGGCAAGAAAAATCAAATGCACAGGTATAGTATAGGTGGTACCTGGCTCAACAGTGGTAACTGTGAGAGGGATCTTGGAGTCCTAGTGGATAATCACTTAAATATGAGCCAGCAATGTGCTGCAGCTGCCAAAAAAGCCAACACAGTTCTAGGCTGCATTAACAGAGGGATAGAATCAAGATCACATGAAGTGTTAATATCACTTTATAATGCCTTGATAAGGCTACACGTGGAATACTGCATCCAGTTTTGGTCACCACAATGTAAAAAAGATGTTGAAACTCTAGAAACAGTGCAGAGAAGAGCAGCAAAGATGATCAGGGAACTGGAGGCTAAAACATATAAAGAAGGCTTGCAGGAATTGGGTATGTCTAGTTTAATGAAGAGAAGGATGAGGGGTGACATGATAGCTCAGGGATTGCCACAAAGAAGAGGGAGTCAAGCTATTCTCCAAAGCACCTGAAGGCAGGACAAGAAGCAACGGATGGAAACTAATCAAGGAGAGAGGCAACCTAGAACTAAGAAGAAATTTCCTGACAGTTAGAACAATTAATCAGTGGAACGACTTGCCTCCAGAAGTTGTGAATGCTCTAACCCTGGAAGCTTTTAAGAAGAGATTGGACAATCATTTGTCTGAAATGGTATAGGGTTTCCTTTGACCCCAAGGTCCCTTCCAACTCTGTTATTCTATTCTATTTAATAAAGTAGTTTGCCATTGCCTCTTCCTAGGCTGAGAGAGACAGACTGGCCCAAAGTCAACCAGCTGGCTTCATGTCCAGGCTGGACTAGAACTCACAATCTCCCAGTTCCTAGGCTAATGTCTTAATCACTACACCAACTGGCTGCCTCCTGGAATAATAGCAAGATATAAATTCAAGAATGCATGTGTGAAGGAATATAATATTTGAAAATTATTCTATTCATTTCCACCATTTCTCAGTTTTAAAGTATCATACATAGAAGCAAAAGAGAAACTCAATAAAGATGTGGTAGTGCTAGATCTGGATCATCACATGCACGTCCAGAGTCCCACAGTCAAAAGAAAGCAAAAATGTCTCATCTATTATTTGCTGTAAACAATTTTGAGTTTCTCTTCTTAGTGTTCTTACTAATCAAAAGGCAGCTACTTACCTGTATTTAAACATTCCTCTGAATTTCATGGAATCTTTAGGGACAGACCCAAGTACTGCTCTGAGTACACTCCCTGAGGTAGCTCTCTTTCTCTCTCTCTTTTTAGGGTCTTTTTGATACTGCCCATGCAAATTTTACATCATATTAATTTTTCCCATCTATATGAAATGGGAAGTGGGAAGTGAATATATTATAGTAAACATATTTTCACTGGTGAGTTCTTTGTTTTATTTCAGGTATGCCAACACTGCACGATAATGAAAGTATATAAATCTACATTTTAAAATTTACTTCCTCACCCTTATGGGTGATATGTAACTTCCTCAGTTCTTTCACCAGTGCTTTTTTCTGGTCCTTGTCTACTACCAATATGTCTGGTTGATGGGCTAGTGCCTGCCTGTCTGTCTGGATCTTTGTATTTGACTACAAAGTTGGGGGTAGGTTGTCTCCACCTACTGCTTTTGCCCATCTTCCACTGAAAATGACTGCTTCCTTCTACCTAATGGTAGGATAGCTGTACAAAGAGCTTAAAATTAGTCAGGAGGGAATTGCATAGCTATAGCAAATATCCCCATACTATTATTCATTCACTGTTATCAGTATTTATAAATATTTATAAATCATCTTTCTACAAATGTCACCCAACTGACATACAATAAATCAAAAAAGCAATTGCACATTAAAACAATATTTAACATTATCCTAATATTAAAAAACCATTAGAACACCATTAAAAGACAACTTAGTACCAAACTTGAAAGTAAGGATTGAGGCATTAAAATCAGAAGACTTGAGCAGCACATCGCTATACTGAGCAGAAAAGAGAGATGATTTAATAGTGATGACAAACAGCAGGAAGTATCCAATAAAGACAATTCCTGCAAGGGGAAAAAATGAAAGACAAAGTAAACCAGTGAACAAACATGACAACCAGAAGCAGGAGATACAGAAGATATAGATTGTTGGAACTCAGATAATAGCATTGATATCTAAAAGAGCAACAAGTTCTGAAATTTGAGGGGGGAAAAAAATATATTAATAGAACAAGAACAGAAAGGTGGATCCCTGAAGAGCAGAGGAGATGTAGAAACAGATTGAAGAGAAGAGATGTGATGGTTGGTGACAACCAACTTATAACACTAAGAATCCACAAATAAACCCCCACACACACCCCATGGCATCAGCAATACAATCAAATCAATAACTTGATTGGCTCCATCTCCATTCATGATCCCCCAGGCCTGCTGACAAAACCACATCTTCAGGGCCTTTCAGAAAAGTCAAAAGTGGAGGTCAATTGTACCTCAAGGGAATAATGTTCCATAGATAAGGGCCCATCACCAAGAAGGCTCTTGTCAAGAGCCTTGAACTGGAAGTTGACAGCTCTCTTATGTGGTCCCACCAAATGTACATCCTTCATAGAGGAGTCCTGCAACATACCCTGCCTTCCAGTCCTTTTCAGAATGTTCTTTCATACTGGAGACACACATACTGTAAGTATGAGACTTTCTTTTCATCTGCATCAACGTTGTAATTAGGAAGGGGATAAGAAACTGCTCTCTGCTAAGTTGAACATCTTATCTTACAAAGCCGTGGTGGCGCAGTGGTTAGAATGCAGGATTGTAAGCTAATTCTGCTGACTGCAAGCAGTTCGATTCTCACCAGTTCAAGGTTGATTCATTCTTTTGAGGTTGGTAAAATGAGGACCCAAATTGTTGGGGGCAATATGCTGACTCTGTAAACGACTTACAGAGAACTGTAAAGCAGAGGTCCCCAACCATTTGGGCACCAGGGAGAGAGGCTTTTCCGCGGACCGGAGGGGGCGTGGTTTTGTGTGCTTCCTGCATCCCGCAGATGGGGCTTTGCTTGTTTGTGCGGACTGGTTGCTGGCATGCTGCGGCCCAGTACTGGTCCATGGACCGGGGATTGGGGACCCCTGCCGTAAAGCATTATGAAGCAGTATATAAATCTAAATGTTATTGCTACTATACCTAAACTGAGCAAAGGAGTGACCAGAATAACCATTTACAATCCAAAACTTTTGAACTTATGAAAATAATGACTGAACAGAATATACAACTGCATCTACTGACACTGTGCCTCGAGCATCTCTCCTTAAAAGTTTGGCTGGCAGATAAACATTCCTCAACTATTTTAGCTGCCATTCCTAAAATTAAACTAAAAACAACCATTATCTCACCATCTAAGCATAGAGTCAATTTTCTGTCTCCTGCTTATGTGATTACTTTCAACTCTTTTTGAAAGGGGAGCTTGCACTGTCATCTTTCACCATGATTCTGCCAAAAGGGAGGAACAAAGGTTTTGCAATGATATAGAAAATAAACCAAGTTTTATTCTAGGGGGTTTAATATTTGCTTGCTTGCTTGATGGTTTATTTACTACCAAAGAAGCTTTATAAAACCATGCTTGGATTCTCGCTTTCTTTTCTACTTTCTTTTTTTCTTGCTGATTTACTTTTTATTCTTGCTTTTGAAATGTAATACAAGCATATTTTTAAAAAATGAAACTTGGCTCAGGGATCAGGCGAGGAGAAGATAAAAACTGACCAGATCTTGAAGAGGGCCATACATACATGTGCATATGATCTTGAATAAATTTAGGGCACGTCGTAGAGAAGACATTACTTGCTGACAAGGTAACTTCATTAACTATTTTGCTATAGGTCAATGCTGTTTTAAGACAAACATAATGCAAATCTGACATTCTTCTGCACATCAGCATATCATTTAAAAAAAAAAACTAATGTTATTCAGAAGCATGCCTTGCAATTTTCCCAAGCTTTTTTTTCCCCTGCAAAACAGGTATTTGTTTTTTTTATCTTATTCTCTAGGTACCTGCAATGTTCTTTTGAATTTCTCTTGGGAGAGTTTTGGAATATGGGAAGTCATGGAGGGTTCAGAGACTATTGTACAAAGGAAAACAGGATGTTCATACACATTCTTTGTACACCCTGCATCAAAATAAGTACAAAAACATCACATTCCACCCATGAGAACGTCTCAAATGTTCATACCCTTTGAAAGCATTTGAAAAGCAAATTCTTTTTCATCAAATGGAATGAGAACTAGTAACAAAAAAAATCAGGAGAATTTTTCTGCATAGATAGATGGAATATTAAAACTCTGCAATATGATCCAGGCAGGGGTCTCCAAACTTAGCAACTTTAAGATTTGTGGACTTCAACTCCCAGAATTTCCCAGCCAGCATGGTTTGACGTATATTGATGTATGAAAATAAAATTGATGTATATAAAACTATGCATAGGAAAGGAAATGTGAATAGAGCAAATATATCATCAGTGCTAGATGATATTACCTAGTTTGGGTAATGAAACATCTGCAGGAAAACAACCAAGCTCAGAGAGCACCAAGGACCCCTCATTTCAACCTGAGCCACAAATATTCTCCTTTATTAGAGCAAAAATGTTCTATTGCTCTTTTTCAACTTTTAGAAATCAGGGTCACTTCTTAAAATGAAATCCTCAAGGTGTTTTTCCAGACAGTTAAAACTATAGCATTTGCTGCTGTCAGACATGGTAATGGCCACCATGCCAGAGGACTAGACAAATTCATGGTAGCTCCAGGCTATCAAAGACTCCTCATGTTGATAGCTAATTATTACATTCTAAATCACAGGCAGCCTATCTAAAATGCCAGTTGCTAGGGAGCAATGCTAGAAAGCAGCTTATCTTTATATACTTTCTGAAGGCCATTCTAGTTGGCAGAGTAGAGAGACCCTTGGACTGATCCAGCAGAGCTCTTTGTACGCTCTTAAATCATAATAATTACAATTGTTGATAAGAAAGACAAAAAGTCTGGATAGTAGATGTTGCAGTATCTAGAAATAGCAAAAAATAGAAGAGAAAGAACAGGAGAATACAAAGACTTTGGGTGCAATCCCAAAATATCTGGAGCACCGCTTGAACAGCATCAGCACTGACAAAATCACCATCAGTCAATTGCAAAAGGCAGCTTTATTTGGAACAACTTACATCCTGTGACTATACTTTTAACATTGAGATATATATATATATATCTGCCTACCATACCTTTAACATTATCTGCCTATTCTAGGTCCTTGGGAAGGACTTGATAGGTGGACAAAAATGCCAAATTCAATCTAGTCATCTGGCTGACTATGGGACCAACCATAGGTAGTCCTTGACTTACGACTATAATTGAGCTCAAAATTTCTGTTGTTAACTGAGACATTTGTTAAGTGAGTTTTGCTCCATTTTATGACTTTTCTTGCCACAGTTATTAAGTGAATCACTGCAGTTCTTAAGTTAGTAACAAGTTGCCACAGTTGTTAAGTGAATCTGGCTTCCCCATTGACTTTGCTTGTCAGAAGGTCACAAAAGGGGAATCACATGACTCCGGGAGACTGCGACTGTCATAAATATGAGTCAGTTGCCAAGCATCCAAATTTTGATCACATTACCATGGGGATGCTGCAACAGTCATAAGTGTGAAAAATAGTTATAAGTAGCTTTTTTCAGTGCTGTTGTAACTTCAAACAGTCACTAAGTGAACTGTTGTAAGTCGAAGAGAACTTGTAATAATAATGTATTATTGAACTTATATGTTGCCCAACTGCTAATGACTCTAGGGGGCTTTAAAATCATAACAGAAGCCATGGAGCAAGCAGAAACTGTCTTCCATTTTCTTTCATTCACCCATTGGCCCTCTTCATCTGAGAAGGAGGTGATGGGATCAAATACAATTCTCCATTGCCAAAAGAGACCAACAATTAATAGCAACTCTTCATTGTTGCCTCAATACCCCTTGTTCCCCCAGCTAAGGGTCAATCATCATCACTGCAAACAAACAAACCAAAAAGTCAGCATAGGATGTGGCTGATTCTTATAAATGCTCACATCACACGTAGAATGTTTCAGTGTCCAAGTGAGATTCTGGGTTTTTTTAAAAAATCGTATTATTTTCATATTAATGATTACAATCAAATATTCTTTTCATCACTTAGTCACCAGAAGACATTTATTTAAGTTAGTGATCAAATAGTTCTATTTGTGATGTCTTTTTTTTTGCCAAACTTCTTTGTTGATAAATATCCATCAATTTATCATTCTGAAGTGTTATTTCCTGGGAAATTTCCCAGCATTTTGCTCTACCTCAGACAACATCCTCTCTTCATACAAAAATATATTAGCATGGATACAAACAGTTCTTTTTGTTCGACATCACAGTTTTCCAAAGACTAAAATGGAGCTTCAGGAGAAGCCAAAAGAGTTGCAAAATGTTATATTTCCTTTGTCCATCTCCAACTAGTTTGAATAATTATTTACAGATGTACACTAAATCTTACATTTTTGTGTACATACCAAGAGTATTCTGTTATAATAACGGTAAAGGGTTCCTTCCCTGTCTGGTCATGTCTGACTCTAGGGTATGGAGCTCATCTCCAATTCTTGGCCGAAGGAGCTAGCATTATCTGAAGATATTTTCCTTGGTCATGTGGCCAGTGTGGCTATATGCCAAAGATTCATGGAATGCTGTTGTCTTCCCACCGAAGTGGGACCTATTTATCTACTTGCATTTTCATGCTTATGAACTGCTAAGTGGGCAGGAATTGGGGCAAGGAATGGAAGCTTACCTTATTGCATGGTGCTTGGGTCTCAACCCAGGGTCTTAGTTTCCAGCTGACAAGCTCAGTATCTTTAACCACTGAGCCATCACACCCCCATTTGCAAATTCAGTATTATGTCCTTTTCCAAGGACAAAACATGAGATCAACAACTTCCATGGGGTGGGTTCCAAAAAAAGTCAAGGTAGCAGCCATTGCCATAAAATTAAGCTCCACCTTTTTTATGTGCAATCCTGCTGGCATCTTGACTTTTTAACCCCCCTCACTGTGGACACCTGCACATGAGATGATCATAGAAGTGTGATTTCAAACAGCTGCCTCCCAACCCATAAACTACATCAGAAATTCATGACTCCCATCAACTCAAGAGCCACACCAAGCTTTTTGGTGCATGTCAAGGAGCCATATTCCTTGAAAGGGGCAAGGGGCAATTTGAGAAGGAAAATGGGAATTTAAAGAAATGAAGTAAGTTGGTTATGAATATGAATATTTTACTCATTAAAATACCCCACAATCTCCCCACTCTGGGAACCACACAAGGGGTGTAGGTTAATGAATGAATCATCCACATTATACTTTTGCATACTGATCACCTAAATGTACATTTTCCTGGTCTGAAAATATCTACCTGGAGGAGGTTATGTTAGACTGTTACTTTATTATGAGAATGACATTTTGCTGAATGTGATGCACATTCATTGGAACAACTTTGTGGTCTATCTATGCCCACTGAACAGACAGTTGTGGACCATGCAATGGGATGTTTCAAACTGGGCTGAAGTTTTAATCCTAATTTCTTTGTTCTCCAAAGAGAGTTGGTCCCCTAACTTGCGACAGCCTATAGTCAATTCAGCTACTTTAGTAATATAGAAGGTAGAATTGTTAGATATACTGTAAAAACAGTCTGTCCCACCTTCTTCTCTGAACTTGAACAAACTAAATCTGCACAAGTCAGAAGTTTAGAAGTAGTGAACAATCCAACCCTCTTGCATTCAGTTAGACTCGCTCTGTTGATGATCATTTACTTTGGCTGGAATGAGTAACTGTTCATATAGTTATAATGATATTGATTACGCTGAGAGCAAATCACAGATAATGATCAGCAGGTAGAAATATTAGCTGATTTCATGAGCTATGTGTGGTCAAATTTTATTAGTAATTTTATGGGAAACCGTGAGGAATTCCTATGTCTGTAGACTTGAAAAACATCCTAGAAGAAAGCAACGATGAACAATTTTGATGTTGTTTTAGGAAAATAAATGTTATATTGTTGTTGGTTTGCAAACCCCTATGTCACAGGTCGGCAACCTGTGGCTCCAGAGCCGCATGTGGCTCTTTGAGCCTTCCCCTATGGCTCCCAGCCTCCTCTGCCATTTGCAGAGAGAGACAGAGACAGAGCTTGCTTCTCTGTGTGTCTGTGTCTGTGTCTCTCTCTATGTGTGTGTGTGTGTCTGTGTGTCTGTGTCTCTGTGTGTGTGTGTGTGTGTGTAAAAAAAAGAGTAGCCTCACCCTGTTCCGAAGAGCCGACAAGCTTAGTGGGCTGGGCTTTCCCCTTTGCTGCGTCTCTGCAGGAAGCAGGAAACAGGAAGCAGGAAGGGCAGGAGAGAGCTAGCTAGCCCAGCTATGCTGACTCAGGATTTCTGGGAGTTGAAGTCTATGAGTCATAAAAGAGCCGAGGTTGCCTACCCCTGAGCTGCTTGTTGCAGAACAGCTTGAAGCCAGCTTGCCAGGTGAGCAGAAGATCGGAGAGAGGGGGGGGGAGAGAGGGAGAGAGAGAGAAGAGAGAGACCCTTTTGATATCTAAAATGAAGATAACACTGCATATATCCTTTTACCTTTATACACACACGCACACACACACATATATATACACCACACACACACATATATACACACATATGTGTTAAAAGGAAGAAACAGCTGCGATCACACATTGCTCCTAGAAGCACGAGGCCGAAGATGCCAGCCTGAAGATGACGAATGAGACTTCGTCGAAACGTCGCCAAGACACTTCCAATTTTACACGGGAGAAAACCCAAATTACCAAAGACCTACATACAAACACCCGTGAAAACCTCAGAAAACATATATACATACAACACACACACACACACACATACATATATATACACAGACACATATATATACATACACATATATATACACACATACATACATACTGTACATACATACCTAATAAAGGTAAAAAAGGATATATGCAGTGTTATCTTCATTTTAGATATCAAAAGGGTTTTTCGGCTCCCAGTGTTTTGTTTTCGGTGGGAAACGGGTCCAAGTGGCTCTTTGAGTGTTTTGGGTTGCCTAGCCCTGCCCTATGTTGTACCAGCTGAACAAGTATGCAGCCTTGTAGCTGTTCTGTTACTATATTTAATTTCTTGAGAAATACAGAAAGGTATTAATTGCTAAACACAATGTGGAAAAGGGTACATGGATTTATTCTGACTTCTCCAAATCTGAACCCTGCAGACCCTAAGACTGAAATTTTCAGAATTTTCAGCCTAATCTGAAGGACACCAAGTCATAGAAGGCTCAATTATTTCACCCACTCTCAGCACAGTGCAGATCAGCAAAATGGAACTCACATACATAGGACAATTGCAACATTTCTACATCCTAGCCTCAAATCCTCAATAGTATTACTTTTTAATTTAAAATTGTTGAAATTTCCTAAGATTGCTAAAGTTCAAGTGATTTCAGTATTTGCACACGGACTCTGATAAAATCAAGTGGAACATGATGAAATCTCATGAGAATTCCAATAATAATGTATAGCGTTTTGGCATTCTTCTGCAATAAGATTACCAAATCTCAAAAATAATCTGATTAAACATATAGTCACCAGGAATACATCACAGTGCTTGGTTTAGAAAGGCCAGAAGGATTCCTTGCCTCTTCTTTACAGCCTATTTAAAAGGTTCACATAAAATGCTAACATTACACTTACTCTGAGGTGAACTTCATCAGCAATGTGGGAAATATACAATAAATCAAAACTGTGGTAGGTCTTTCTCAAACTAAGATTCTTCCTTTGTTCAATGAATTGAAAATCCTACTATGTGATAGTGATGATCATATAATTGCCAAGGTCTATAAAACGTTATTAAAATTGAATTTGGAAAATGAACATATAAAACATTGTATAATTCAGTGGGCAAGGAATTTTGGGTATAATGTGATGCTTGAACAATGGGAGAATATGTGGATAAAAGGTTTAAAATTCACATTAAATTATAACTTAAAAGATTTTTTTTATAAAATGATGTATTGCTGGTATTTGATAAATTAACTAGAATATATAAAGGTATTTCAAATGAATGTTGGAAATGTAAAGGGACTTTTTATCATTTATGGTGGACATCTGATAAGGCAAAGAAATATTGAAATAAGATTCATATATTAATGCATAAAATTCTTAAAGTGAACATAAAGATTAAACCAGAAACTTTCTTTCTGGGTCTAATGGAAAGAGAACTGGAAAAAAAAATTGGAACTCTGATTTTATATATGGTGATGGCAGCTCTATGCACAAAAGTGGAAGGATGCCTCAATTCCTACTATGGATGAATGGTTACAAAAGCTGATGGAATTAGCAGAGATGGCCAGATTGACTGTGCCAGTAAAAGAAAAGAACATAAGTACTTTTGTTTCTACTTGGAAACCGCTTCTGGACTTTGTACTTGAGGTGGAAAAAAATGATATTATGATTTTGGTTTTACCGATTAGACTGATTTGTTGATACAGAAATGGCTAGTGCATACTACTATAGAAATGTAAAAAGTTGAGATTAGATTTTAATGTCTGATCTTACTGCAACAGAGAGAGTCGGAAGTCAATGCCTTTTGTTTCTTTCCCCTCCTTTCTTCACACCTTTTTTGTTTTCCTTTTCTCTATTGTTGTCCCCTATTTGCTTTTGTATTTTCACATTTTATGTTATAAATGAATAAAACTAATTAAAAAGAGATTCTTCCTTTGTTCTAAGTTATCTGTGCAACAGGAAACAGTCAGGAAAAAAAGATCACACTCAAGAGAATGGACTGCCTCACACCAGCACGCTGGATTGATTTCTAATCGTGTGTGAAAATGCTGTAAGTGGCTAACAGGCAAAATACACTCCAGGCTGGATGTTAAAGCTGTATCAGAAAAACCTTCAAGTTGTTATTTCTTGTGAGCTAATTATTATTAAATTCTTTCAACCAAGTTTAGCAGCAGTAGGGACAAAAACTGCTAATAAAGCTGACTGAACAAAATGTTTGCTTGGATATTCATGAAACTGATGAAAGGTTAACATATGCAAGAATAGATAGATAGATAGATAGATAGATAGATAGATAGATAGATAGATAGATAGATAGATAGATAGATAGATAGATAGATAGATAGATAGATAGATAGATAGATAGATAGATAGATAGATAGATAGATAGATAGATAGATAGATAGATAGATAGATAGATAGATAGGAAAGAGAGAGAGAGAGAGAGAGAGAACTATTAGTAGGAGAGGAAAAAGTGAGGATACTAAGTTTAATAATCAACTAATGACAACATTCACAAAACCACATACAATTAATTTTGGAAATGTCTGTCTCCACATTTTTATATCCATGCTAACAATGACCATATATTGTGTCTAAATCTGGGAGAATTGCATCAGCTTTGCATTTAGATGTGTGTTTTTTCTCATCATTTTCATGAAATTTTTGAGCCAAGAAATATGTGGCATAATTCAGTGTGACAGCAGCGATTGTGGTGTTTTTATTTAATATGTATTTATATATAAACACAGTATAAAAAAGGCAATAATTTATAATATAGGATAAACCAATATAAGTAATATAACAGCCCCACAGTTCTTTTAAAACACTATCTAAATCCCAACACTACCATAATTTTAAGTAGTATCAAGTATTGTCATTGAAAAGGAAAATTCCTCCAGCTTCATAAAAGTCCTGAAGAAAGAAACATTTTAAGAATCTTTTTTAAATGATATCAGACTCCAAACATAGTTCAGAGGTGAGTGAACTCTAAACTGGAGAAGCTAGATGAGTGAAGTCCCAAAGGTGCTTTTTCAGGAGGCAACTGGATATTCTTTGTTTTCCTTGAAAATGTTTCACTTCCCATCCAAGAAGCTTCTTTAGAAGGAAGACAAGAAAGTCCAGTTGCTTCTTGAAAAAGCACCTTTGGGACAACCATGACTTGGATGACTGAGAATCTCCATAGACATTTAGATGAGTGAAAGCTTTGAAATATGAGGTGGCCGTTGTAATGTTAGGAACAACTAAATGATTCCCAATTCCTCAGATGATCTGACTGCATGGGAACATTGAACTGCCATCAAGTTTTTCAAATAACGATATTCCTAGAAAGTCAGTACTAGCAGTTTAACAACCAACCAATGTGAGAATTGATAAATAGAAGTAAATTAGCCAAAATCCACAATCATACAAATCTAGAAGATGTAAAGAAAAGTGCTGAAGATGATGAGATCTTCTATGTAACAGCCTAGGAGAAATAAATTAGCTTAATGTTCATGAAACTGGAGCAACCCAAATTCTCTCACATTCCAAATCTGATAGCCATAAGAGCTTGCTGACATGACATATTCATGAAATAAAGCCAGTAGAGGAAAAATGTCTTCATTGCCTTGATTTATTATGTGCCATCAAGTCAGTGTTGACTCTTAGTGACCAGATATATTTTCTCCATGTTTATGCCTAGATCTTTCTGTATCTTTGTTCTTTTTTTGAGTTATTTATCCTAATTCTGCAGTGTATTTATTTATAAGTCCTGTAGATCTTAGTGCATAATGGACGTTGCATTGCACTATTAACATCTGTGAGACTTATTCCCACATGCAAAAAATAGTGCAGAATATCTATTTTGAAATAAACCCTCTTTCAAGGATTTGCTGGACTATCTTGTTCCTAAAGGGTTAAAAAACCAAACAAACAAAGCAGGAAAAAAATAGTTTTCTTAACAACAGCATCTGTGAGGGGTATAAAAAAAAATCATTCACAATAAAAGTCCACCCCTTTTAATGTGTTTTGTGGCCGCCATTTTTATTTAAAAAAAAAAAAACTTTTGGGATCCCCATGTTTTTTAAAAAGTTATGAGAAGTTAAGCAGAATAATGCTACTTTTATCACTCTTTCTTTCTTTCTTTAGAGCCCTGGTGGCACAGTGGTTAGAATGCAGTACTGCAGGCCAACTCTGCCCCAGAACCTGGAGTTTGATTCTGATTAGCTCCAGGTTGACTCAGCTTTCCATCCTTCCAAGGTTAGTAAAATGAGGAGCCAGATTGTTGGGGAAATAGTGGTGTAAAGCACTATGGAGCAGTATATAAGTCTAAGAGCTATTGCTATTTATTTATTTATTTATTTATTTGTGAAAGCAAAAGTAACAGCTATAAGCCTTAGCTGCAAATAACCTTTTTCTAAGCTGTAAATTGTAGAACATCACTCACTGCCATTATACAGGTCAAATTTCCCCATTGCTGGAGTATACAAGCTATGAAGCATTACATTCATATAGTTATCTACAAAATCCATTTCTGCCCAAAGTAGCAGTTATATTTGTAGACAACAAAACTATTAAATAAAATCCCAAATATCCTGTAAAAAGAAAAAAAAAGTGTACCTGGATAAATCTTTGTGTCCCTTCTGCTCATATTGCTGCAACATTCCCTTTTGTGACTTTGTGATTTGCAGCACATCTGCCCTGGGATGAATTATAGCAATTTAATGGATTGATTTTCTGAAGTGTTCAGCATCCACAAATCTGAATGATTTGTGGGCAATGTGAACGTGGAGTGTAAAAGAAAGGAAGAGGATGTGAGCAAACCATTCACAACAGATAAACTGTGAGCCAATATTTTGGAATAATACAGAAAAAATTACATCACAAATCAAAGTTGCCTATTTAATCCTCTTTATATTTACAATCTGAGAATCTTGGCAAATCATGAGCACTTTCAACAGTTCTAAGAAGTATTAAGAGCTCTCTCCATTCCCTGGGCTGCTATGCCAGTAAATGATGCTTTCAAAGGGAATACTAAGATTAGTGCATCAATATGGCACAATTTAATATACTGTGTTTGCAAATAAAACCTACCTGGGATTGGGGAACACATTACTGACATTGCATTGTCAATAAGAAGACTATTCAGGGTGATATGGTTAAAAAAATATAGGGAGAAGTAACAAAGATGCAAAAGGCAATGGAAAACAAAATTATGAAAATAAGAAGTAAAATAGAAGAGAGACAATTTGGCCTAGGGGCTAAGGCACCAGACTAGAAACCAGGAGACTGTGTATTCTACTCCCACCTTAAGCATGAAAGCCATCTGGGTGACTTTGGGCCAATCACTCTCTCTCAGCCCATAACATCAGGCTGATGAACATCAAGTCAATCAACTCCTGTTGCAACTATTGGATCAACATTTGGTTGATCCAAAAAAGGTGGACACCGCACTTGCAGAAAAACACTAGGAAGAAAAAAAAAATCAAGAAAATAAGATTAAGATTAAGCATCCCTTAGTTTGTTCAAGGAGCTATATCTTATTTAGACAAGACTGTACTTTCTAAGCCAAGAACCCTGATCAACTTTCTCAATCAAACAGTTGAAGATGCATTTCTAGAAGTATCATCTTTCTTTTCACTTCTTCATTCTACTGACCACTAACAACATTAGTAGCTCTACTTTCAACTGTCTGGAAGATTAATGCTTTTAAGGCTTGTCCACATGTCTCTCTAACTGCAGCCTGAAGATGCATCACTTACTGTTCTTTAAGGATTCGTCCTCATCTGTAATTCTTATCTCCAGCCCAGACCTAGTTTTTTCTGATCCCAAGTGAGTCATGTTTTCTTATTCCTCCAGAAGCAAAAAAAATAAATAAAAATTGCAATATACACAGTTTGAAACATTTCAGCATTATAGGGGGAAATTATAGTCCAAAAGCTTGAAAGAGTATAAACCTCTGGTCCCGGTAACCAACCGAGACTGGATCTTCAATCCCTTGTTGATCTTCATAAAAGGTAATGGAGTCCCTGCAGATTTAACTCTGCTAGTTGTTGCCACCTATAGGGGGTGGTGCTCATTTCCATTTCAAGGCCACTGAGCCAATTATGTGGCCAATATAACATGATGGAATGCTGTTACCTTCCCACTGAAGTGATACCTATTTATCTACTTGCATTTGCATGCTTTGAACTGCTAGGTTGGCAGGAACTGGGTGAGGACAGGAGCTCCCCCAGTCATGTGGTGCTTGGGTCTAGAAACTGGGCTACCTGCTTTCCAGCTGACAAGCCCAGCATCTTAACTGTTGAGCCACCAGGCCGCCCTGTTTATATTCATAGAGATCCATTTAAATAAATGGGAATGGGGTGAAATGGGAGAGAGCACAACTGTTTCTCTTCCTGTGCTCCTTACTGCTTCATTCCATCCAAGTTTAACAGATCATTAAAACAATCAAAGAGAGATTCACAGGAAATGGTGGAGAGCACAGGGGAAACATGAACTAAACTCCATTTGCTTCAGGCCATTCCCTAGTGCCCATTTTGACAGACTATTCTGAAGGTCAATAAGAAGAATCATAGAATCATAAGGGACCTTGGAGGTACTCTCCCCAAGGCAGAAGACCTTATTCCATCCCAGACAAATGGCTATCCAATCTTTTCTTAAAGAACATTATGGAAGTTTGCTGTCCACTGCTGCTCCACATTGTCTCTTGGGCAACTTGAATGGTAGAGTGGGACATTTAATTTGTTTTCAATATGATTGTTAAACTATCATTATGGCTGTGATGAGTTTTGGTATGCCAAATATCTGATTCCTATGCTCTGATCACCCAATCCTGCCCCACCATCACATTAGAGAGAGTAATTGGAGATGCCTTCTCTTTTTCAACAAATGGAAGTGAAAATGCTAATGGGAGGGAAATTGTAGGAGGTGACCAGGCTGAGCCCAAGGGAAGGGTCAAGTGCATCATCAGTTTAGAATCCCTTCGTGCCCAACAAGAGATCTAAGTCCAGTCCTCCTTGAATTCCATTGATGCTTATCTACCACCAATTTGCCTTGACTGTTAGTAGTTCAGATTCTTGTTTAGAGGTAGCATGAAATAATCTTGTACTCATTTTGGATCTAACCCTGGCTCCCAATTTCTTGCCCTGACAAAAATACAGGCATCAGCCATTGCTCTTCACTTTTATAAGAAAAGAATAGAAACTGAGAACAGTTTCAAAACAGCCTAAACTGTCTTGTTTTTTTCTGCTAAATTTAAGGTTCTCTGGTGCTCTGTCACATTCGTTATAGTGTTCAGAATATTTCCATGGCTTAGCTTGAAATAAATTAACAAAAGTTAAAGCAAAATTCATGGAGCTTTCCTCTCTTATCAAGCAAGTTGGATTTTAGCAAGGCTCTTGACAGCTACATCTGCAATATCATTCATATTTTCTGCTTATTGACAATCTGTGCAGTAAATACAAACTACCTTTGAAACCATACAAGAAAATATAACGTATCAAATACACAGAGCTTTGTATGTTTTTTTTTTTAAATATAGGGTTATCATATCTGGCACTCAGTAAGAGAAAGATCTCTCTGCCTTAGTTGAGTATAGGAAGAAGCATTTAAGGATATCAGTTCTGAATGCCTGAACTCTCACTTCAAACACAAAACCCTATAAAGCAAATAGGAAGACGCTAAACTGGCAACATCGGATATGTAGAATGAGCTTGGGTGGGTTGTGTATGAAGATGTATTAATTCCAGGATTTTCAGCCTCTGATCATTTCTGGAAAAGTTGCAGCAAGATGTTACAACCACCTGTTGTACATAAATTGGTGAGTTAGTAGGATGTACATTACGTGACTGACAGAATGAGGAGGAAGCTGCTAAAAACAGTGTGTACATGATGTGCTACTCTTAATTTATAATATCTAGGTGGAGGCTTTTTAAAGGAATCGTGTCTTTGCAAAATTCTGTGTGTAAGGTGACTTGAAAAATTACTGTTGCATTAATGATTGGATCCAGTATCCATTGGATGGTCTCTTTATACAAATATTGCAGTGACATTCCCAACAGTTATGGGCAGATTTAGTCTTTATCTTCAAGTGTTCTGACCTCAGCATCTCCAAGGTATTTAATGCCATACTTGATGAAGAATACTGTGATGTGTGGTGCATCTTTCTAAGCATTTGGACTGTTCTGACTCTTTGCCATGGCCAAAAGAGGGGTGGTCTTTGGAACTTTGAGATCCACAGGCCACTTATGCCCAAATCTTGTCATCATGAGAGTTTGCTATATCAAAGTTTTCTAGCCTTAGAATGATCCACGCTTGGAATCTGGTGATGAAGTAGAAGTAAGAATGTGCCAGATTTTCTCCTCCAAATTGAGTTTCATCTGCAACTTTGGAGAAAGTAACCCAGTCCTTCCTGGCAAATAATAAGTCATATTTTGCACTGAAGTCACAGTGCAATGCTATGATGGTTTATTCAGGCAGAAGAAAGCCTCTTTGAATTCAGTGTGATACTCTCAGACCTAATATTCCTCACATTCCACTCTTCCAAACACCAATATTATGTCCAAAAGCAACAATGAAACTGAGAGACCAAGATAATTTCTTCTGTAAGATCTACTTCTGCTCAAAGCCACACACTTCAAAACAAATAAATAAACCAATTGTGTTATACAATGAAGTAAGTTCTCTCAAACTAAATCTCCAGGAACTTCTTTGAAGCAGATTTATCTAACTCAGGAAGCATGTAGAGCTAAGAAATTCTAAGAGGAAAATAGTGAACAAAGGAAGATATAACCAGCATTTAAATGGATCTCATTACAATTATTTATTCCTATGTTTCAGTGGTTATTGGCTTCAACCTCAATGGTACCCAAGTGGATTTACCTCTTCAGTTACTACTAATGCAAGATGGTAATTACTTCTAGTTTACTGAGTGGTTGTGTCCTAAAGTGCATCATTAACATCTGCACCAGGATCCACTTAATAGGGCTACTATATCTGTATCTAAGTACAAGTAAACAATTGACTGCTAAACTGCAATAAAGAATACTTTGCTGCCATCTTGTGGTCATTGGGATTTCTGCAACTCAGGTATGACTTAAGGAAGCCTGATTATGGGATGGCCACCACATAGGCCTTTAAAAAAAAGTCAAACAGTTAGAGACCTGTAGAAAATACTTCTGCATATTACTAATTTATTGAAAGAGAATTTGTTTTGAAAAAGCTTTTAAAGGAGAATAGTAGTGAAATTCTCAGGGCCAGTCTGATATTCTCGCAATTGTTCAATTAGAAGTAGCATACATGAATGTTGACTGTTTTTATTGTTATATAATTGTTGTTAATGTTAAATTTACCCACCTTTCACCTAGAATTTTAAGGCAGCTCATAGGGTATTCGCTTTTCAATTTCCCACAAAAATAATCTCATGAGGCAGGTTGAGCTGAGTGATATAAATGTTCCAAAGTCAGTGAGCTTCTAGGAATCCTAAATCTAGTACAAAACTTTAACCAATAAATGTGCTGCCTTTCCTTTACTGTGCAGTCCTGCCTTCAGAACTAAGAGTCCTGGTTTCCATTAACTCTTCCATTGGGGCTTTTCCAGACAGAGATATGTAGATAGAAAAGAAAACTTCAGAGGGATAGATATATCTCTTGTAACACAGAAGCCAGTGCAGGGTCCTTGGTATTCCTGAGCTTTGGTTGGGCACTGATTATGTTACCTAGTTTGGTAATGAAAAGTTTGCAAGAAAACAGCCAAGCTCAGAGAACACCAAGGACCCCTCAGTTCAACCCTGAGCTACAAATATTTTCTTCTATCAGTATAGAAGCCAATCCTGAACTAGAGAGCTGATTCTTCCAAAGATTCTCCCAAGCAGAGTCTTTTTTCTGTCTTTGGTTATAGATTGAAGGATATTTGTGAACTGGACTCAGAAGTTAATGTTAATACATGTCAGACATTATAGACAAACTATTTGGAAGATAATATGGAACGGGAACATGTTTTACTGGTTAAGATTGAGTTTGATTTGAAACTGGATCTAAAAATGATGGGCTATGAGAATGATATGGACAGAGATGCCACACTGGATATTAATTGAAGCCAGCTGATGTTTTACCAAATGAAAAGAGTGACCTAGATCAGGGCTTTTCAACCTGTGGTAGGCGTACCACTTGTGGTACATTAATGAGTGGCAGGTGGTGCGCAGCCCTGCCTAGCCAAGTGTAGTGGGGAAGGGAAAGAGCCAGCATAGGCAAAGACTTACAGTGAGAGAGTCCTCTGGAGCTGCAGATTTTACTTATGAATGGAGCCATTTGGGGAGGCTGCCTTAGCCGGCAGCCAGTACTTACATTTTTTTTTCTTCTTTAAGTGCCAGCTGGGCTCCTTACTTTCCTTTCTAGCCAGTAGCTAATTCTTAAAGGGGAAGTGCCTTTTTAAGCTAGTTCACTCAGCAGCTTGTCTTTTCTGTCTCTGGAGGCCTTTCCTTGTTTGATGAATATATGGAAGAGGGAAAATATGGGGGGGGTCAAATTCTTCCTTCAGAAGGAGATGGGAATGAGAAAAAGGGAGGCAGGGAAGGGAGGGAGGGAAGGAAGTCCCACCTTAGCAGTTGGCCACCAGCAGCTCTGCCATTGACTTTGCGTGTCAAAAGGTTGCAGAAGGGGATCACATGACCCTGGGACACTGTGACCATCATAAATATGAATCAGTTGCCAAGCATCCAAATATAAATCACATGACCCTGTTGCTGCAATGGTCATAAGTGTGAAAAATGGTCATAAGTCATTTCAGTGCAATTGCAACTTTGAACAGGGTTTTTTTTTGTCACCAAGTTTTTGACACCTTGCTAGGTGGTACTCGAATATTGCCATATCCTAAAAGTGGTACTTTATTTATAGATAAGAGATGGGATATAGGAAGAAGACATCATTTGTTGCATTTTAAGACAAGGTGGTAAGTTATTAAAATTGTTTATACTTGCTGTTATTAATGGGGAAGTCATTTTTATATACCTCTTTTCTTCTTTCTCTCTTTTCTGCACTTTCTATTTCTTTCTTTTTGTTGTTGTTGCTATATTAGTTCTTATCTTTCTAATTGTGATGCTCAATAAAATTTCCTTAGAATAATTTGGCAAAGCAACATCATTAATATTAACCAGCTTTTTAAGCCAACAAACAAAGCCAACAGCATGTAAATAAACCATGTGAAAAAAAAATGTTAATAAACATTGTCTTTCAGATCCAAGGCGATACAAGGAAAAAAAACATTCATGCCAAGTGAGTGACTCACATACATAAAAAAATACCTCCCACTTTGTTATTAAGACAGTTTAGTCCATGAAATACACTTTTTGCATTTAATTTGTCACTTACTGGCATTTTGATCAGATCCTTATACAGTTTCAGAATTAACTCTGTCTGTACTCTAATAAAGTGTAACTGACAAATTAAATGCAGAAAGTGTATTCTATCTTTAATCCAAAACATAGTCTACTTTGTTATGGAAATATGCCCCTAAAATATTTATGAGAATAGGCTTAACTGTCTAGTGTGGAAAATCCAAATGAAGTATCCAAAATACCATTGCAGGTGAGATTTGCAGGTAGTTCTCAACTTACAGCCATTCATTTAGTGACCATTCAAAGTTACAACAGCACTAAAAATAGTGACTTTCAACCGGTCCTTACAACTGACTTACAACTGATTTACGACCATTGCAGCATCCATACAGTCACATGATCAAAATTGGCATATATTTATGATGATTTATAATAATAATAATAAAGTTGGAAGGGACCTTGGAGGTCATCGAGTCCAACCCCCTACTCAGGCAGGAAACCCTACATCATTTCGGACAAATGGCATGTCTCATTGAACAACTACCTTGCTTAACAATGGAAATTCTGATCCCAGTTGTAGTCATAAGTCAAAACACCTTCAATTCCTCACAGATCGCATATTCATTCTTAAAACATGATGATGGGCTGCTTTATTTGTAAAAAAAATATCAGCCAAAGAGTAAAAGAATAGTAAAAAATATCTATTCCAAAAAGAGAAGGCTGGGTTAATCCTGGGATCCTGGTGGCTGCAGAAGATAACAAACATACATTTTCCAGCTTACTTTCTAGTGAATGCGAATCTGTGGTATAAATTTACAGAGACGGCCATTTTGTCAATGAGCAAGATCCAGTAGTGGGATTCAAATATGTGACCAACTGGTTCTCTGTGTGGATGCCGTTTCTGGAAGTCCATTCTGGGTCCGGGCAACAAAAAATTAGCTACTGGTTCTGCCAAACTGGTGCGAACTGGCTGAATCCCACCACTGGCAAGATCCCTTTGGCAGTTATTTTCTTTCAGTCCCCACACTATGCTGTATCCAAGACTGAAGATCTTGAGATAAGTTTATTCTGGCAATCATTTGATGAATGGGCAAAACCCTTGTGGTAGCTATTTTCTTGCTACACTCACATTCTCAAGATTCCAGACATGTCCATCATTCTCCACTCCCCAAACTGAAAGCTGCTGCCATAGTCTATTTGAGTTACTTTATTTACAGGTATTCATGCTGCTCAAGGATTTATCCGCTAGGCAGAGAAAAATAATTTCCATATGTTTATAGAGACATATGTCTGGATCAAGCCTGATAACCAGGAAACTAGGCTGCAAGCGAACAATAGTTCTAAGAGGCTTTAGCATGGTACAATAGAAGCATCCTTGCACAGTGGCTTTTTCTACTCCACTCTCATCCTGAATAATTTTCTAGTTTGTCTGCAGTAGCAAAACCAAACAGAACCTGCACTACTCACAAATGTGTAATGAGAATACACTATGAAGGCAAGGATGCTTGTTCAGCTGGCACATTGCTGTCTCTTTTCAACTATTGAGAAACAATTTAAGCTCCATCAATGACTTAAAGGTGACAAACAACCTTATTACGTAGTTGATTTCTACCCCAGGGAGGAAGACTCATCTCAACATAACCAGGAAAAAACTACAACTCTATTAGCAAACTAGATGCAATGCTTGGCATCAAGATAACTGCAGATTTCATTCTTATGAAGTTACAAGTTTTTAACCAATTCCAAAATATCATATGTGCATTATGTACACAGGCTTGACTTGTACAAAATAAAGGCAAGATAAAAATCAAATGTATAAATAAATTTCTCCTTTCTCTACTTGCCTGCTACTTCCTCAATATAGGAGATTGTACGTATGTGTCTGGAAGGAAGGAAGGAAGGAAGGAAGGAAGGAAGGAAGGAAGGAAGGAAGGAAGGAAGGAAGGAAGGAAGGAAGGAAGGAAGGAAGGAAGGAAGGATAGGAGAACCAACGTATTGTTTTTGTTCTGCTTTACGCACACTATTTTAAACTTGACAATCTGTTGAGAAATGATTGCAAGAAATTGTGCTTTGGGGGTAGGCTTTCAAGAGATAAATAATTCGGCAGTTTCATTTTGTGGATAAATAACTGAATTGTTTAGAAGTAATCCTATCATTACATTTTGTCTCCCATTCATTTTTTGTTGGAAGTGAGAATTCAGTGGCCCTAACTCTTCATCTCATTACTTACTGACCACAAGGGGGCAGTGTAATATAAGATAGCTAAGGATCTACTGGATGTCCCATCTTTGTTGTCATTCCGTCTTCACTCATAAGATGCCTCAGGATGCCATAATGGATTGTCCATTTTGGAACTTACCACCAAATACTGCTGGCACTGGTAGCACATTTCTTCTTGTTTTCTCTTTCAGCTAAGTCTATCTTCAAGTGCAGACTCCTATTTCCTCATAATACAGAAGTCTGACCTGAAATTAAAACTAGTTGCTTGGATCTGTTTGCTCTTGTTGTATCTGCTTGTGCCTACTTGCTGGTGTCTGTTTAGGAAAAGGAGATGATTACTAATCTTAAGTCACTTCCATCTTTCAGCACATATGTAGAGAGCATATTCTTTCTGAGTCTTCTCATGATAATTAAACCAGGTGCTACATTTTGCCTATCTCTACCATGTGTTTTCTGCAAAGAAATCTTCTTTTTCTTATACTGTAACATTTGCTTCACCAATCATTGCTCAGGTTAGATTCCCACTCTCAGAAACACTCATGCATACAAAGAAACGTTCACCTCCAACAGGGTTATGGGTCCAGGGTCTGAATTGAATGTGCAAAGAGGTTCCATAAGGAAGGTGGGGGGATTGAATCTCCTGGGGAATTAGAATTAGACAATCAGAAAACCTGCAGACACAAAGTCAGGAAAGTTACAGAGAAAATGATGGAGAAGAAGCAAGACAAGAATTTTCAGTTTGGTAGTTCAAGATGAAAATGCTCCTGAAATCTCAATTAATAACCTTTCTACTGGACAAAGAAAGAGTCATAAGAGCAGGAGGAGATCAAAGAGACTGGAATCCTGCAAATGACAGAGCAGCTGGGATGATCTGGCCAGCGGTGTGTGACTCCATTCTTGTGCATGTAAAGACGGGATTTAGATTTTGGCAGTGGTTTGCTTTCCAAGCTTGTTTCAATTTTCAACTTCTCAGACTTATACTAAAAAAAAGTACCTTATGTGGGAGTTTGAATCCCGGGGTCCAGCGCCTGCTGGACGGACCAGTGGTTGTGGGAGTTCAAATCCCGGGGTCCAGCTTCTGCTGGACGGACCAGTGATGTACGTTAGCCTAGGCCAACGGACCTTGCGTTTGGTAGATAGGAAACACACGGACAACATGTTTCTTCAGGTTGAATCAGCAAGCAAGAGCGCAGAAGGATCTGCGTGCCTCTTTTTTATTGGTACACTTACGTCACAACAGGAGGTTGTAAAGGGTGGGTTTTGCCAGGAAATGAAACTTAAAAGGCATACCTTAACTTAACTCAGGAAATGGAAACTTAATAAGGCATAGCTTATCTCAACTCAGGAAATATAGACTTTAAAGGCATAGCTTAGGAAGTGATAACTTGTAAGACATAATTCAGGAAGAGATAACTTGTAAGACATAATTCAGGAAGACATAACTCATGACTTATCTCAGGACTTAAAAGGCATGGACACTTGAAAGGCATGGAAGCCTATCTTAACTCAGGAAATGGTTGCAACATCTCCACTGTTTTTATTTTTTAAAGTTCAATCTCTATCCTACTTGTGGCCATAATCTGCATCCTCCGAAACAGAAAAGGGCAACTCCATAAGAATACGAGATTCTTGCTTGGGGGCAAGAGCCTCCATGGCTAAGTCTGATTCAGTATCGGAACAGTTGGAGTCCGTGTCAGACAGTGTCAGTAGGGCAACCTTTTCAGAGGGGTGGAATTTGGGTTTCAAGGGTTCATATATATTGTTTGAGGCAAGCATAACATTAATCTTAGAAAGATTAGAATCCAAACCATTCAAACGATCCTTGAGAAATTGCAAAAGGCGTGAAAAAACACATGGGCCAATCATACATAATATAAGCAAAATTATACAAGGTCCTAAAATAGCAGAAAGCAATGTAGTAATCCAGGGAGAGAAATTAAACATACTTTGATACCAGGATTGTTGGGAGAACCTTTCTAGTTCCCTGTCTTTTAATCGTTTGCGTAACTCATTCATAGAGTCGCGCACAATGCCAGATTGATCAGAATAAAAACAACATTCTTCTTTTAAGGCTACACACGTTCCACCTTCCTTTAAAAATAAAAGGTCGAGGGCACGCCTATTCTGCAAAACTACTTCAGCAAGAGACGACAAAGAAGTTTGAAGGGCAGAAATTGAAGTCTCAATGCGGGAAAGATCATTATCTATTTCTAGACTGAGTTTTTGTATTTGTTGTTGGTTGACAACTAAAGCCGCAGCTCCAGTAGCTGCTCCTGCAACACCTAATCCTAAAAGAACTGAAAGGGTTAGGGCTGTAACAAATTCACGTTTTACACGTAGGTGGTATTCCGGTGGTTCCATAAGGGAAACAAAATCAGAGGGGGAATAATAAGTGATTCTAGGGACTAAGCGTACCTGAATACAAAAGGCTTTTTGTTGTATAAGGACATCCCCTGATACACAGGCTGTAGCACCTGTAAAGCAAGCCCAGATGGAGTTGTTGCCGGGGATGAAGAATTGGCCCTTTAAGCTGGCAGAAATATTACCATTACCCAAGGTAAAAAGAGAGTTATAACCTGCCGTATTTACACTGCCCGATCTTTTCTGGGTGAGCCAAACATCACATTGGTATTTGCCAGTGGTGATATTAGCACAATATTGAGAATAATTTGCAGGAATGTTTCCCAAGCAACAACCATGTCCCATAATAGAAGTAATAGTGATGGATGTTGAGTTCCATCTGCAAGAGTCATCTTTAGTAGCATTCTTAATAGGTTCGATGGAGCCAACAGCGTCATAAAAGGGTGGAGTGGCTGATAAACAGAGCCAACAGTGGTCGGTTTGTGATGAAGAATTAACAGCACTTTTTAGCAAAAAGGAAGAAGCATTGACAAGGTTAATCAAGGGATTAGGCATATTATGTACAACGGACTGTAAAAAAAAACAGGTTGAATGCTTTTGTTAGGACCTATAGGAGGGGAATGTGGTGACTGGATTGTGAGACGAATGGAAAAAACTCCGCCGTCGTCTTCAGAACCGCTCCATTCTCTACCACCCCAAGAATATCCGACAGCCCATTGCTCTGTAGTCAAAGTCTTTCCTTGGGATGTGAAGGTAATGTTCATTGGATTTTTCCGCTCACCACAACAATGCAAATTAGAAGGGCAGGAAAAAGAAGGGGGTTTGCCATTACTACGGGTAATGGCGATATAATCATTTGAGCGAGGGGCAGTCCAGGATATAGCGCCCGTAGAAACACAAGACCATGAGGCACAGTATTTATCCAAGAAAGTGCCACATTGATATTTTTCCTCAGGTGTCTTTGGTTCGGGACAAAAATACAGGTCCCACCATGTTGCTTCTAGTGGAGGTGTGCACGAACCTTGTTTGTCCCATTTGTTAGTTTGGAGAAATTTTGAAGCAAATTTGTTGACCCCGGTACCCATTTCAGCAAAGTCAAAATGTAAGATAGGGAACCAGGGCCATATTGTGTATTTGGAGATTTGGAATAATACCTGATTTTCAAAGTCACGAACAGTCCATGTGTAGTTGAGAGGTCGATGAGGATTAGGATCAGGAGATCGCCGTCGTCGAGAATGAATGATGCGTTGGTGTGAGCGAGGTTGCTTTGTGGAATGAAAGTGTTGTAAGTGAGGTGAGGTAAAAATACGGGCGGTCAGGTCTAGGAAGGAGCGGGGATGAGGAACAAAGTTGTAGGCAAGTAAACGAGGAGACAAAGGAGGTTTTGCATAGCTCGCCACTGATGCGAGTTCAAAAGAATGTGTAGTATAAGTACCATAGGATGAAAATCCAGACACATAATAGCGCCCCGTAGTCTCAGGGGTCACAAGAATAGCAAGAGTCATGTGACAAGGGTAATGAGCATAGGTGAGGGAAATAGAGGGAGATGGTGGAAGAGGAATGCCACGATTAGGATACTGAGAAAACACAAAGGGACAAAAGGATTGACCTCGGTCATAACAATGAAAAAGGGCAGTAGTATTGAGATCAAGAAAAGAAAAAACAGGACCACAATTTAGGCCTTTATGAAAATTTAGAGGAATTCTCAGGTGCTTTGTCATCATGGGAAGGTGCAGTGTGGACATCATGGGGAAGGAACTTGTCAAGAGTGTCATCAAAAGCAGGGTCCACATGATTGATGCAAAAGTGTTGGACCCCTGGACAATATGGGTGGTGCAATATGCAGTTGTTACACCAATAACAGCATGTACATCCGCACTCACAAAGGCAATGATGGCACATCCGATGGAGTTGGTGGGTTGTGTGGAGTGATGAAATATGGGCGAATACAACGAGCAGGGACCCACAAAACTCTGTCAGGTAGTTGAACTGCAGCGTAGCCTCTTCCCCAGGTGATGAGTTCAGCTGGACCTTTCCAAGTTGGATCCGGGAGCTGCCTGTAGTACACAAGTGGTCTTGAAGTTGGGACAACAGGTTTAGTAAAGTGTCGAGACGCAGCAGACAAAGAAGGAGTGCCAGTGAGATTTAGAAAATTGAGAGTATACAGACAAACATTTAACACGTTTTGCAGTGCCGGGAGGTTTGGGGGGCATAAGCCCTTGGACCCCATATAACGATCTAATGCATTTTTTAAAGTTTGATTTGCTCGCTCAACAATAGCCTGCCCTTGGCTATTGAAAGGAATTCCAAATTTGTGGACAATGGACCAGTGATGACAAAACTGTGAAAATTGTGAGCTGACATAAGCTGGGCCATTGTCTGTTTTTAATATTTTTGGACATCCCAGCACTGTAAAGGTACGAATACAGTGATTAATCACTTGTTTTGTAGCTTCCCCTTTTTGTGGGGTTGCCAAAATAAATCCGGAGAACGTATCTACTGTAACATGTAGATATTTCCACGGGGCAAATGGAGGATATTGAGTTACATCCATTTGCCAGGTATCACAGGCTTCAGTGCCTCTAGGGTTAACACCCTGTGGGATACCTTTAGACTGTAGGCTACAGGTTGGGCATTGTTAAATTATGGCTGTAGCTTCAGCCATAGTGATTCCAAATTGTTTCATTAGTGCTTTTTTATTTTGATGAAAATAAGCATGACTGTCCCAAGGGGAGACAGGAGAAAGAGACATGAGGCAGGTAGCAGAGGCCGCAGCGTCTGCAATATCATTTCCCTTTTGCAAGAAGCCAGAAAAAGGTTGGTGGCTTCTTATGTGTGTGACAAAGTAAAGATGTTTCCTTTTGGATATTACAGTTTGTAGGGTGGAAAATAAAGAAGTTAAATCAGGGTCCAGGGATGGAGAGAGGTATGATTGAAAAATAGTGGTGACAATTTGAGTGACATAGAGACTGTCAAGAATGAGATTTATAGGTTGAGTGGAAAATGTTTGAAAAGCTAGAATGGCAGCGGCTAGTTCCGCACGCTGAGCAGACCGTTGGGGTGGCGTTATTTTTGTGTGCCATTGGTCATGAATATACCAGGCACAAGCACCAAGTTGTTTACTGCCATCTACAAAGAGTGTGACAGCATGTGCGATGGGAAAGCGTTGTAATTGGGTATCCCATGAAACATGGATATTTTGTAGGAGCTGAATGCGAGGATCAGCAGGAGGGTGGCAGGATATCTTTCCAGGCCACTCAGTGAGAGCAAGCTGCAAGGCTTCAGAGTTAGAATAGATGGTTTCCCATGTAGTGAGAGAACATGGTACATATAGGACAGAAGATTCTATTCCTGCAAGGGCTTTTGCTCGAAGGCAAGCCTTAGAGATGAGAGAGGCAAATTGAAAAGGTTTTTGACCAATTGTGTTTCTAGGAGTGTGAGAGAGGTGAAGCCATTCTAGAATCAGCAAGGAGGGAATAGTTTGGACAATAGCACATGTAGGTAAAGAAATAGTATTACACAATAAAAGAGAAAAGGGAATGTTTGGGGTCATTCGGTCAACCCACTGAATTTGTAGGGCTTGGTTGACCAATTGAATCACTTTTAAATGACTGTCCTGCAGTGAAATAACATCTGCAGGATGTTTGCCTTTGGGTAAGGCTGAAAAAAGAGGTGATAACTGAAAAGTGGTGAGACCTATATAAGGTCAAATCCAATTAATAGCACCTAAATATTGCTATAATTGAAGTAAAGTTGGTTGGTGTGGTAATTTTAAAAAGGGAAAAAGTGGTGCAGCATGGGAGGCCAATAATTTATGGCCCAAATATTGAAAAGGAAGGGAGGTTTGGACCTTGTCAGGAGCAATGTGCAAACCTCCTTTTTGCAAAATTGTTGTGAGGGTTGGCAAAGTTGCAAAAACAGTACCCTTTGGGCCTGGTGCTGCGACCAAAATATCATCCATGTAATGGTAAACCAAAAAAGAGGGATGAAGGTCCCGATATGGTTGCAAAACATGGAAAACAAAAAACTGACACATTGTAGGGTTATTTAGCATGCCCTGTGGTAAAACCTTCCATTGGTAGCGCTGAGTTGGTTGAAAATTATTCAACTCAGGCACTGTAAAAGCAAATAAATGTTTATCCTGTTGATGCAAAAGAATGAAAAAAAAAAACAAAAAACAATCCTTTAAGTCAATTATCATGGAGGAAACGCCATTTGCCTGATTTCTTTTTTATAACAAAAACTGGAACAGAATAAGATTGCAACATTTTATGCCCTAAATAAAGATAAAGTGTAACTGTATCTTTTCCAAGGCAACTTGCAATCCATAGATACTTGAATCATTTTGTATTTCAAAAAGCCAATTAGATTGTATTTTTGGGGTTCCAATTTAATCAAATTCCATTCAGATGAAACAAATTTTCATGAAATAGGAAAAACATTTACAAATCTAAGCAAAACAATTCAATCATTTCTTTTGGTTGATGGATGTATATGTCTAACTAAACAATTTAAAACTCAAAAATTTGCAAAAGAATTGCCCAACAATTACTGCCTCCTCTTTCGAGTAAAAAAATAGCAAGCTGAAACTGCAAGAGTGGGCATCAAATTTCACATCCACCCCCCTTCCTTTGCTCTTAAAACAATACAGCCAGCGAAAAACGAAAGAGGCAGGAGGGGGGGGAAGAAAAAGAAACTTTGCAAAAATCTCACCACCAAAAAAATTCACATGCAGTCACATGTATAAATTCTTTTATACCTCTTCCATAAAACTTTGCACATGCAAACTCATACCATTGCGTTCCCATGTTACAACAATAAAAACTACAGTTGTACTATTCCTTTCACAGCGTGGGATGGGTGGAGTGGTGAGGGCTAACACACACACATTTACACCAGCAAATTAACTCATTCACTTCCATTCTGTTTACTTACACATATGTTTTTCAAGCAAAACTTTTTATTTTTAATTAAGGCCTTTTTTGTTTGTTGTTATCAAAGAGGGTTTTGACCCTTTTCCAAGTCTTGGAAATAACACAAAACAACACAGACAGACATATATACACAAATACCATTAAAACAACATTTATTTAGACATATGGCTTGTCCTGCAAGAAGCGAGAAAATCATGAGATGATTCCAACCAAACATGTGGTTTTTATAGGGCCCTTTAACCATCTCCTATTTTTCTCACCATTCCAAGTCCAAACGTAATGTTCTAGGAATTAAACATATATAAAACAAAACACACACATCAACACAAAGCACCACCAGACATTGTCTGACAGGGTTCAAACTTAACAGATTACAAAAGAGTTTCAAAACATTCCAATTGTTCAAAACGCATTGCAGAGGAGTGCAGTTTGAGTTAATTTATATCTCTAAATTGTTGCCTGTTTCTGTTTTGGAGGAGAGAGAGAAGGATATGGCGAAGAGGGGGGTTTTTTTGGCTGTGCCGGCTTTGGAACGTCTTCCGTAGTAGGCACAGGTTGGGAGGAAGGGTCTGGGGATAGACAGTTGTTCCGTTAACTTTTTGCAAACAATTTGCCTTTCTGGCTAAAGAGGAAAGTTCATCCACATGCTTGGATAAAACCTTGGAAAGTGAGGACCCATACTTACGATAATCGAGCCTTTGCCAGGTGCATAAATACAGGAGCCAGAGCAGCGTTTCCCTAGACAGAGAACACGCCGTGGAGTGAATCACGTCATAGAGTGAATCACGTCGGGGTCACCAGTTAATTAATAAGGCATAGCTTATCTCAACTCAGGAAATATAGACTTTAAAGGCATAGCTTAGGAAGTGATAACTTGTAAGACATAATTCAGGAAGACATAACTCATGACTTATCTCAGGACTTAAAAGGCATGGACACTTGAAAGGCATGGAAGCCTATCTTAACTCAGGAAATGGTTGCAACAACCTTATCTCCAGGGGGGAAAAAATCTTTGCAAAAAGCTATGCTACAAGCATTTGGAGTGTGTGAGCCAAGATGGGGGCGCACATAAACCATTAAAAGACAAGCATTGCTTAGTTTGATGAAAAGGAAAAAGAGAATAACCACAAAGTGCTAGAGTTTGTCCCCCACATCTAGACAAATGGCAAACAAACTGCACAACTTGATTGTATAGCACAGCAAGAGAGGAAAAAGAGATACAATAGCCCAAATGCTCCAAGAAATCCAGCAATATCGTATATTGCCAAGAGAGAGGAAGAGGAAGAAGTCCACATATGGAAGTAGATAAAATTCTACTAATTTTAATTAGAATTAATAATTCTAATTATAAAATTCTTCTACTAAAGAATCAAAAATGGAGAAATGCTGCAGAAGAGAAGACTGAAGCATTCCGTGCAAATGATACCGGGAAATTTGCCAAGTTACTTGCAAGAAATACAAACTTCAGATGCAAATTGGTTTTCAAGACCAATTATAAGCAGAAGAGAATGCTGAGCGGTATAAAGCAAGGCTGATGAGACTAAAGAATATATTCACAATTATTGTAAGGACCATGATGAAACATTTGCCCCAGCAATCAGGCACATTTCTATTAGTTGCCTCTCTCTTTTCAAAGGAAAGCAAGGACAATTTTATCACCAGTGGAAACTCCCTGGAGTAACTTCTGGGACTTCTTGAAGGAAATCACAAATCCAGGGACTGTACTATAATCATATTGGGAAGAGCTTTTCCAAGCAAAACTTCTGAAGGAATTTCCCTTCATATACAAAACCAGCCTATGTTCTCTCTAAGTAGCACATGGTGTCTGAGTGGGATAAAAGTAATATTCTTTACAACAACAGAATACAAGGATTAAAAGGAAGAAGAAAATTGCTGGCTTGTTGAAATTTGAGCCATACGCCGTTTCATTAAAATTGATAATTGATGGGGTATTATGCAGGTTCTGCTGTCTGGTCAAGGACAACCTTGGCCTGTATGGAAATCGCTAAATTCAGGGCAGGAGGTTTAAAGGATACTCTGTGTGAATGCAGAGAAGAACAATCCATCTCACATATGATACGGTGCATACGATATCCTTCAACATGTATGGAGGAAGATCTCATGTTGGCAGGAGAAAATGCTGTCAATGTGGCCCGATACTGGTTTTAATCCTATTTATTTTACATACTTTTTATATGTGCTACAACTTTATGACCTATTTCATTAGCTCAGTCTTGAAGGTCATATTTCTATAATTTGAAGGTACTTCTAACATGAATAAAGAAAGCAATATTGGCATGATGGAATAAACAAGACCCTCAAAAAAATCTCCTTGCAGCAACAGAGCCCTTGAGGTCCCATTGATTTATAATGGCATCTATCCTAAACTTTGTTGTGGCATCTACTCTCTAGAATAGCATCTCCCAAAAGATCTGTGTGAATCCCACCCTGATGGTGTTCCAGGATTGCAGATCTTGACTTGATTCCAGTTCTTGAGAGAGAGTGGTTAGTAAACCTATCGGGCGTGTTTTTGGTAGTACATGGAATTTTCCTTGTCTGGACATAAAGGTGTCCTCTATTTCCTTAGTATCACTTTTACTCTTTTAAACCCAGACTTGCTCTGAAGTCAGACAACCTTTAACTCATCTATCTATCTATCTATCTATCTATCTATCTATCTATCTATCTATCTATCTATCTATCTATCTATCTATCTATCTATCTATCTATCTATCTATCTATCTATCTATCTATCTATCTATCTATCTATCTATCCGACCTGTTGTGAGAAATATATTGAAACAATCTTCTCCCCAACTTTTATTCTGCACAAAACAGATTCCATCTGTACATGGTGTGAAAAATCAGCCAGCCAGGAGGGAATAGAGGAGAAGCCAGATGCCCCCAACCTACTTACTTCATTTCTTAAAATATTGTATGGTGTTTGGCTCCCAAGACAACTCTGTTCTGTGTCATGCAATTTATAGCAATGGTCTATTTAAAAACAAGCTCTCCACAGGCAGAGAATGATGGGGTGAGAAGGGCTGCATAGAAGGATAAGAACAGTACAAACTGTCCCAATCTTTCTCTTGCCCATAAAACCACCTTCCTCCACCATCTATTATTATTGTCAGAAACTCTCAAGGATCTCAGGCAGAAGTCTTTTTATACCACTTCGTCCCCAGTCATTTTAGATAAAGATTAAAAAGAATCTTATTCACAGTATTTGGTATATAATGGAAGAGATAAGACATGTAAGAGAGCCAGGGTGATGTAGTGATGTAAGTGTTCTCCAACCTTGACAACTTGACAGGTATGTGAACTTCAAATCTCAGAATTCCATAGCCTGCATAGTCATTGGTGAGTATTCTGGGAGCTGAAGTCCACCCCTTGAATTTCCATGGTTGGGGAAATTGGCTTATGGTGATGGTAAGGGAAACCCTGGACAAACTCCATCTTCAGTCATAGAAAATTCATTGGGTGACTTTAGGCCAGCTACTCTCTGCCTAATGTATCTCATAGGATTGCAGCTATGGAATATAAAATAAAAAGAGAACCGTATGAATGAATTTATCCCTAAGGATTAAATCATAAACCCACAATAGATCGTTGAATTCAAGTGTTGAATAGCTGAGATTATTCTATACTTCTATTCTATACTTCCCTCCATCCTAGGAATTGTTCACAGAACCATCGCAGCATCTACCATTCCCCTTATTTTTATAAATTTTAACTCCATCTCAAACTGTTGCTCTGTAATTGTTTGCAAAATGCCAGACCTTCTGGCACTGCCATTTTTAGTGCCATTGCAGGGTTCCCCTGTGTAATTACAAATGTTTATTACTTAATGAACTATGCATAAAATAATATAGAAAGCTGTTGACATATGACTGCATCTGTTCATTACCAAGGTAATAATGTCCTGTGCCTTTTAATGAGTAATTAAAATTATCCAATGTAGTAAGAACTGTATAATCATACTGCTTATTAACATGATAATCCAATTAGCCCTGTGCTGAAACAATGATTATCAGGCTGTTAAATGGTGGCACCTAATTATTTTAGAGACCGTTCAGGGTCCTCCTATTCTTATTTTTGCCTTGCGAGTTAAGAGCAGGTGGTTAAACATGGAGGTCCTTAGAGATCCATTTAAGGCTTTCCTAAGAAGCTTTTGCCTCAGTCACACCAGAAGAAAGGAAGCCACAGTTCACTTCACTGACCTTCAATCTATCCTTTTAATTGCCCCAAAGGCTCATTTACAGTTTATCTGGACACATATCAGGTAAATAGACCATTAAAACTGTTATAAGAAAAGGCCATAGGTCCATGATAGAGCATATGTTTCTTTGTGTTTTGTGTTCAATTCTCTATCTCTAGGCACAACTGGGAATAAATTCTGAAATCCTGGAGAACCATTATAAGTCAGTGCAAATAATAGTGAAACATGCAGAACAGGAGCATCCTATATGGATCTTATCTATGAAAGCTTTCTTCAACCTGAAGGGCAAAACATTCTGCCTGATTAGGGTTCAGCAATCCATTGGTAAGGCTATTTAGAACTGATCTAATGGCAAGTGATCACACTTTCATCTGACTACCTGTTGCCGTGTGTTCCAAGAATTTCTTGTTCTCATTAAACATTTCCTAGTAATGTTGCTTGGCAAAGGATGGCTATGGCTGAGTGGCATAGCTCAGGGGTCCTCAACCTTGACAACTTTAAGACTTGTGGACTTCAACTCCCGGAATTCTGGGAGTTGAAGTCCACAAGTCTTAAAGTTGCCAAGGTTGAGGACCCCTGGTATAGCTCATGTTTGAAGACTCTTCATCTAGCCCATGGTTTTGCCTTGGAATCAGCTATTATCCATCTAAATGAAGCGGTTTAAAGGCTTCCCCTGTCCAGTCATGACCAACTCAAGGGGGCAGTGCTCATCTTTGATTCTCAGCTGAGGGAGCCTGCAATTGTCTGAGAGATGCTTCCAACATCATGTGGCCAGCATGAAAGTACCTTCCTCCCTCCAAGTGGTACCTATTTATCTGCTTGCATTTGCATGCTTTCAGACTGCTAGGTTAGCAGGAGCTGGGACAGGTAATCGGAGCTCACCCTGTCATACGACACCTGGGTCTCAAAACCCCAAGCTGACAAGCACAGCATCTTTAACCGCAAAGTGATCATGCTGCCCTATTCATCTTAATAGACAATATTATACTAAGTGAATGAGGAATTAACCATTTAGGTCATGACATCAGTTCTATCTATTTATTTAAGACTATGCACACACTAAACCTGATTCAGAACAAGTATTTTGCACTTTCTGCAAGTCCAGCTCTTCTCATTAAAGCACCCAGCCTTTAATTTCAATCTTTCATGCCAGCCTGAAGGAAAGGCTGAGCTGCTTTGAGAATCACATGAAGAGTATCTTTTTCAGGCTCATGCAGCAACCTGAGCAAAAGGGTAGCTATTTTAATGAGCAATAAAGCTTATATTCACTCGAGGCCCCAAAACACTTACCCCAAATCATTTTTGAGGCATGTATAATCTTATAATGTATAAACCGCATCCCCAACCCAATTTCTCTTATGACCCTTACCAGTTTAGCGGGCAAAGCCATTGTAACCCAACTGCCAGTTAAATTCCAGATAGAAAATTTTTTACTCTGGTCTATAGCTACCAATCTGGATGGATACCAAACGTAAAGAGAGTCAGTGCTGAGCCATTCCGAATTTGTAATCTAATATGGTATCTTCAGATCAACCAGTTTGTAGTTGCAGTGTGTATCTACTCAATTGTTGTTACATCTAGGAACAGACACAATTCAGTGCATCATATTTGTTAAGTCATTTTCTTTTCACAGGCTGACCCATCACTGTACATTCCCAGGTGGATAAATCCTGTTTTCTTTCATTGGCTAACCAATAGCTCCAAACCACAACTCCACACACGAAAGATTTTTAAAAGGCAAACTTCATCCTCAGCAGTTGATATCTGAAAAATATATTGAAAATTCATTTCAACTTGATATGGTCCATATTGTTGTTTAATCATGGATTGTTTAACTATTGCTAAAGCAAGTCAGAGGAATTTGCACACCAGAATAAAAGTAGGTGGGAGCATGCAATTTTACTGTTCCCTTTATGAATACTTAGTTACCTGAACCAGAGCTAGGATAAACTTATCATAGTGGAGTAACAGGGCTCACCTGGCTTTTTGTTAGTGGATCAAAGCTAAGATAATTCAGCGAGCAGTAATAAAATGAAAACATTGTCATCTGTTGAAGCAGGTTTGGATACACACAGTACTTTCTTTGCTGTGTTTCAGTATTTGCCTCTTTGACACCCATGGCAAGCAATTTCTGAGGAGTTGTTTGATCATTACGTCTTGCTCAGTTTGACCAAGCACTTTAGCTGCCAAACACTTTGATGAAGTGGAGCCATTGAACTAGACTGGCCATCTAACACCGCTCATGGAACAAGGCTGCTTCAGAAGATCTCCTGATGCTTTATCAGTGATATTTACAATCTCGTCTTGTGGACACTGCAGAAATAGGGACAAAGGGCAAGCACTCCTAGTGTTTGATTTCTTTGTGCAGTTGCCTTCAATGTGGTGGATGTTACATCTTACTTCTTCTATTTTTGGAGATATATTAAATATCCCATTAGTAATCTTGTCAGAGTTCATACTTCAATTAGATCTTAACAGATGATAGGAAGTCTTTCCATGGGATTTTGAGATTGGGGAAGAAAGGCCATCCAGCAAGATCACAAGTTAATTAAAAGATGTGTAACAGAAACAACAATGCCTCCTAACAATAAACTCAAAAAAATATCACCAAAAGAAATTGGGGAAAAAATCTAAAGCATCCTGAGGAAGAAAAAGGAAAGCCTCTTCCCCAGCAAAAGAAACTTCTAAGAAATTGGAAAACAAATATTAATTTAGACTTTCTATCACAGATTCTTACATGCTATACAAGTATACCATCTCTTAATTTTGATCATTGTTCCCAAGTCAACACAGTTAAATGTGAACTGGGATTTTTGCTTTGTCAACATCCTGTCACTGCACATTAAACCTGGCTGTTTAAAGTACTCCAGCCTTGGCTGTATTTCTCAGTTATTACCTCCCCTTGGCAATGCACTCCAGATGCCTTGAAAAGATTACTAAATTGGAACCCTACCTGTGAAAACTTTATTTGGACCCACCGACATCCATGGAGACACTTCCAATTGAGCTTTAGTTGCTTTTATAGCAGGTACATCTAACAAAAACAGGCTTTTTGGATTTTGTTTCAAAGCTTTAAACAACTCAGCTTTACAATGACCTCAATGACTTTTAACCAGCAGTCTGTGAACAGTGCAACAGCAGGCATCAGCACACAAGATGTTTCAGGAGACCAAATTATCTCTTTCTGCCACTGGTAACATCCAGAGGAATTCATATTCTCCTCCTGGCAAATAGTTTCCAAAGAAATGCCTTCATTTTGTCACAGAATTAAAGTGCATTTCAAGTTCCACCTGCATACTCAACTCATTTTTCGGAACACCTACTGGTAGGATTCCACTATTCCACTGAAAACATCATATAATTGGTCCAGCACTAAATGTGAACCACTTAAGCTCAGTAATCCAATTTTTTTTTTTTTTAAATGCAGCAGAATGACATTGTAAACAAGAGCTAACATACCTTTTTCATAAAAGGTGTCATTGTGTAATTCAGGGATGGGGAACCATGGCCTTTTTATGACTTGTGGACTTCAACTCCCAAAATTGCTGGTTCAGGAATTCTGGGAATTGAAGTCCACAAGTCATAAAAGGGCCATGGTTCCCCACCCCAGTGTAATTAGATGAATAGAGGCATTTTGGGCAGATTTACAGAAGGAAAGGCAACATTGCTTGGCAGTAAAATATGGCATTCCATGCAGAAAGGCCCACATTTAACCTTCAACAGAATTATGTAGGTCTTGCCAAGCTACTCAAGTATCACAGCTGATGAAAGACCCCCTGATAATTAAGCTTGTACCGTGTTTCCCCAACAATAAGACCCAACCGGAAAATAAGCCATAGCATGATTTTTCAGGACACTTGTAATATAAGCCCCACCCCCAAAATAAGCCCCAGTTAAGATAGTCAGCCAGATGGACGCATTTAGTAATGTATTTCCCTGAATATAAGACCTAACTGGAAACTAAGCCTTAATGCATCTTTTGGAGCAAAAATTAATATAAGACCTGGTCTTATTTTCGGGGAAACATGGTATTTTATAACTATGACCCAGATGTTAAACATGTTTCCAAGGCTTCTTTGTAGATTTATCCCCTGCTGATTTTAATTATCTATTGTTCAAATGCTTTATAGTTGCATTTGATGTTAAGGTTGTGTGTCAATTCCTCCTCCCTTTATGATTCACTTTATTTTAATCAACCACTTTACAGCATTGCATTCCCCCGGCTTCTTATCAATTCTGCTAGACTTTTGAGTTATCCTACCCTCCAATACAATTGATCTTTTCCCCCTGGTCTTTTCCAAAGCAGTTTGGGGTTGATATATCAAGTGATCAATTGCATTTAAATAGGACAAATGCTATCCATATCTGTCGAGTGTATATTTATGGGCTTCTTTTTCCCTTTTTTTTTTGGCTCAAAACCACAGTCACTTTTTTCACAAATGTGCCATTTTGATGTTCTTCTGCTTTGGACAGGAGCAAACTGTAAATAAGGCTTGCCACATAAATTCAATAAGTGGGAATGGTTAACAATGCATTGTATCCCTATTTGCTACTCCAACTTTCTCTGAGAGATGAAAAAACAAGAAATGTCTTTTGTTTGTCATTAAATTTATAAGGTGCCTGATTCATAGCAACTTAGGGCAGCAAACAAATTAGAAATCAAACCCAAGACATCAAACCAGTTTTTAAAATTATGGCCATAACCAGGGAAAACAGACATATGCAAACATGCTAAATATGATCTAGGCCAGGTAGACATATATAGTTGGTTTGTATCCCTCCTTACTATTTCTACAAATAACTCAAGGCAGTGAACATATCCAAGACACCTTCAATATACTAAATTAGCTTTATATGTGTTAATTGCTGCAGGGATATTCTGTATATTTATTGGGAAGGTTAATTGACCCTTTCATTGGATGCATGGCTAAGTCCTGGAAGGAAACTTGAATGTTTTGACATTAAGACTTATCTTAACAATCAGTCTTTATACAGAATTCACTTCAACTTCAGTTTTGCATAATAACTAAATATCTAAATTAGAACAGAGTCTTAGCAACATGGATTGAATTTACTGCAGCACATAACTGACATTTATACTATGTTGTCTTGATTTTCTGTATATTCCTGATATTCCTCTTTAGTTTTGAGTTTAATAACAATATTTAAACTTTAAAATTGTATCATGTATTCCATTATTCATAATTAACTAATGATATACTAGAAAAATATAATATTTTCCCATATAAGAAGCAAACTGTTGTCTTATTTTGTCCAGCTGTTTGCTCCAGCTGAGGGCTGCCATATTTGGACTACACAAATATGACTGACCACTAGATGGCAGCAAAGAATTATCATTTTGATAATATCTCTTTGCTGCTGTCTAGTGGTCTTGCCATAGTATTGTTCTCAGTGCTTCAAGTTTGGAGGGATATTTGCAAGCCAGCTTCACAGTGCTTTCAAGAAATATAGCAGTGATTTATGATGGTGAAAATGCTGTTGTGTAAAAGTAGTCTCATATCCATATGCAGAACAAGAGAATAAGACACAAAAAGAGCAAACTGAATGTTCAGCAACATATAAGCTGGACTTTGCAGTAAGACTAATTGGATAAATGTAGGCTACAAAAACTCCAGGATGGTTGCACCAACATCATTATAAAGCTCCATACAGCTGAGGGACATAGCCTATGATCCAATAATGCCACTACCTTCTACAGGGGATTCTCTTACATATTTTGGAAAAGGTTGGCAATGGAAGAATTTGCATATTAAATGAATTACTTAAAGTTAGGCAATAATATAAGTATCTCACAAAGCATTTTTGAGTACATTTTATATTCTATTGCTTGGTTCACAATTTATTAATTGCTTTGCAGTCTTCAAAGAACGTATGCACTTTGTGAGAAATACCACACTCACAGAGACGTAGTAGTTGCTGCCTTATCGTCTCTCTCTCTTTTCTGTTAATTCAAGGTCATTGTGATATATCAGTGAATCATTGCAACCTGCTACCTTTGGAAATAAATGAAAACGTGAACATGACCTATTTGTCTTTTTTATTATTATTATTTCCCAGAATGGTCAGTTGTTGCCAAATTGCTCCCCAAAGTAAACAGTGTAATCACGATTTCATTTTATTATAGTCCTACTTAAAACTAGGCTGTTTAAGCACCATTAGCATTAATAGGTTTTAAGCAGACTGAGGAATAGCAAAATGGCTAAGTATTAAATGGTAGGATACAAAAATAATCAGCGTACAGAATCTCAATATAGTTCTTCCATCTTTGTCTGATATTCTTTGAATCAGTGTGTGAAGACTAATTCACCCTTTCACCTACATTTTCTCCCTTGCTCATAGCTTGACAAGATTTTGGTATGCAGAGGTGGGAAGGGTGGCATCTAGGCAACCGAGGTGGCTTTGAGAGCTTGGTGCTGATAACTCCACGGTCACTAATGCAGGTGCTCCATGGAGTTTTTCCATAACAAGAAGAAGTATTACTATTGGACAATGTGAACACCCAGTGGGTAGGGGTGAGAGAATCTATTGTTTAATTAAGTAAGCTTTTCAGCGGGAAAACCAGAGCTGGTTTTGCTTCTTCTGTGCCAATGTAAATTTTCAGTAAATTATTATACTCTTGGTAAAATCATGTCTCAGGAGTTTCTTTTTCCAGAAATGCCAACTGGACAGTTGACACAGTGACTATATGTCTAACAGCATCCTTAGCCTACCAATTTGAGATTGCAACCTTCTTCTAATTTTGGATAGCTTTTTGAAGACTTTCCTTGAGGGGCATCCTGATTTTGTTAAGGTAACTTTACAATAAAGTAGAATTAGTCTACTTATTATGTTTCCTGTCTGGTCTACCTGGTAAGGCTAACTTCAGTCTTTCAAGCCTGAAAGTACAGTTCTCCCACTGTCTCTTTTATATCCTAAGAAACTAGGGTGAGTCCTTTCTGAGCCCATTGCTCCACCCATTATCCAGCTGTAGGCTATGCCCTTTCTTATATAACCATTCCCTAGGCAGCATCTCTTCACCCAGTCTTCCAAGGTCTTTCCCACATACCATTACAGAGGGAAGGATTGCCATAAAAACTACACCAAATTAACTGACATACTAATATGGCCTGTGTTAATAAAATAAAACTGGGAACTTAATAATTATACGGGGGGAAAATCTAAAATACAATCCCCGGGCCACAAACTGATAGTAGTGCATGGTCTATTAGCAACTGGGCTGCACAAGCAAACAAACATTCATCTGTGCATGTGTGGGATCTAGTAGTGCATAAAACCACCCCCCCCCCCTAGGTCCATGGAAAAAAACAGCATAAAGGTTGGGGAGTGCTAGTCTACACTAAAAAATGTACATTCAGATTTTAATTACATTTATTTCCAACTTGAAATAACAGTCTCTCATGATTTCAGATCATTCATTTTAACCAGTGTTCTGTAAAACCTAACCAAACAGTATTTCAAGGACAAATGTAGGATTGATGGAATGCATTAGGCTTTACACATATGTGCCCAATAAGTAAATTTCTACATTACACTAAGTTATGGTGTAATCAAATTATGATGATTCATATATAACATTAAATCAGAACTTGTGTTTTGCAAGCCATAGTGGCTGGGTTTGTATATCGCTCTAAACCAAACTTAGCAAACTACCTCATGTCTTTACATAATCTACAGATCTACAGCAGCTATTCTCATTTGTAAACCTATTTCATTCTTTGAAGACGCTGTGCTGAGATGTTGTTATGGCTAAATAGTTCCTAACACATTCTTTCACTTCCTCCCCCCCCTACTATCTATTAGTGGCTCTTAAAGTAATACACAGGTTAAATAGTGAATGTCTGCATCCATATATAATGTCAAGCATAACATTCGATGTTAGCAGCCTTGACATCCGGCCCCCCTTACAAAAACGACCAATCCTGTAATATAAACAAAAGTATATGTTAATGATTAGGTTTCGGTTTGTTGGGATAGTACAGTGTGTGAGTCCGATCTATAAATATGATCTATTTGAAGCAACTGGGGAGATGTTGCTTATAGATAAGTAAAAATAAAAAGTGTTTGACAGACACGGTGACACTGTTTAAACATATCCACTACATTTCCAAACAGAATCGTTGAACCGGGACACTATCAAATCTAATCTCTTGCAGAAGTAGGAAATCTATTTCTGTAGTAACATGATGCATTCTCTGAGTCAAAAAAACCCACAAACCCAATAGTAGTGTCGGGCACAGATATTCTCCGGCAGGTTTTCCTCTCCTCCCTCCCCCAATTCTCATTTAATCTGATGAAAGAGAAGTTGCTTTCAAACTTTATTTCAAAGGAGAAGAGAAATTCAGAGAAATTCTCAGGGTTTCAGCGTAGCATTTCTTAGCTTGGTTACTGACTGATGGAGTGGCTATGGGGCGTCTCTGGGAATTCTCTACTTCACCTGTGCACTCATCATCTGCAGCTTCTCTTGTTTTCCAATGTTTCAGTTCAAAGAAAGACAAAGGATGCACCCAGGGTTTCCAGGTATCAGATTGTGCCAAAGCCTTGAAACAAATGTGTATCAAGAACTAACGAATGCTTTTACAGAACAAAAGTCAATGAAAAGAAATACATCAGCAACCCACACTTGTTGTGTATATATTTAGTGGGACAAAAAAGTTTGCATTGCACAGTGATCTTCCTCCTGGGAATCAGTGGTTTACACTGCTACAAGACATTGCCTATCCTCATCTAGAAAACTGGTGTCATCCAGAAGTCCATACCCCAATTACAGCACGAAAGACATAATCCCAGCACAACTGGAGGTTACCATAATGGGGAAGATTATCAATAACAACAACAACAACAACAACAACAACAACAACAACAACAACAACAACAATAATAATAATAATAATAATAATAATAATAATAATAATAATAATAATAAAATAATAATAATAATAATAATAATAATAATAATAATAATAATAATAATTCACCATTAGTCAATTGCAAAAAGTGGCCTTACTAGGAACTGCTTCCATCCTGCGACGATATCTGTAATACCATCAAACATCCACATCTGCCTATCCCAGGTCCTTGGTAAGGACTCGATAGGTAGACAAAAATGCCAAATCCAGTCTGAACATCTGGCTGACTGTGCGATGATCAATAATAATAATAATAATAGGCATTTCTGTATAATAGATTTTAAGATTTAGATTTAAAATAACCTTTATTGTCATTTTTTTACTGTCAGCACACTGGCCCACATTAAAAATGAATTCTGTTGCCTGCTCTCAAAAGAAAGTATATATCTATCCATACACATACGTAACACACATATACCCATGCTATATTCATATATATATACATATACATACAAATATACATATACATACAAAACACATACACATTCATACACACACACACACACATTATATATATATATATATATATTCAATTTTTTTTTAATTTTGTTTTGTTGACAAAGAGTTAAAGAATTAAATGGGAGACTTGGATAGCTATTTCGGGCTCATTCTGTCCTCCTCAGCAAGCCACACCCTCTATGGGATTCGAACCTAGGCAGCCTGCATGCTAGGCAGTGTATTAACCTCCAGGCTACCAGCTCTCCTCCCCTCCTTTGTCAGCCGAACCAAGGGAATATACATAGAAAGTTTTTTGGTTGATGCACCTTGGTATTTTAACTGCCATACTGCAGTCATATTTCATGATCACTTTTGCCTTGCCACCCCCCAAACTAGGGGCATTAAACAGGCTCAAGTCGCAACTGTGATACATTACAAATTCAATTTTTTTGTTTTGTTTTGTTGACAAAGAGTTAAAGAATTAAATGGGAGACTTGGATAGCTATTTCGGGCTCATTCTTTAACTCTTAATTCTTTAACTCTTTGTCAACAAAACAAAACAAAAAAAAATTGAATTTGTAATGTATCGCAGTTGCGACTTGAGCCTGTTTAATGCCCCTAGTTTGGGGGGTGGCAAGGCAAAAGTGATCATGAAATATGACTGCAGTATGGCAGTTAAAATACCAAGGTGCATCAACCAAAAAACTTTCTCTCTATATATATATACAGTATATATATATATATATTCAAATTTCTTTTTTTGTTGACAAAGAGTTAAAGAATTAAATGGGAGAGTTGGATAGCTATTTCGGGCTCATTAATATATATATTAATCACTGTCCATTTTGAATACATAGCAGAAAGAGGAAACTTGAGAGTTCACATGATGCTACATGGAACAAAACTGTGACTGAATCTGGATGTTCTGCTCCGGATACCACGGAGCCTCCTCCCAGAAGGTAACAAGGAAAACAGGACGTGAAAAGGATGTGTAGTGTCCCAGACAATCCTACGGACCCTGCTGGATGGAAAGGAGGGAACTGTCAATAATCTTTTCTGCCATCCTCAACACTCTGCACCGCCTTCCTGTCTGAAGCAGTGATGCTTCCAAACCAGACAGTAACACTCCCCATTAATAGATTCCTAATACCTAGTACAGGTAATCCTCAACTTACAACCGTTTGTTTCGTGGTCAAAGTTACAACAGCATTGAAAAAAGTGACTTAGACTGGTCCTCATACTTACAACCATTGCAGCAACCTCACATGTTCAAAATTGAGGTGCTTGGCAATTGGTAGGTTAGCGTAAGGCATTGTTACATTAGCCGGGAGATTGCAATGCTATTGCAGAGTAGTAGTTTGGTTGCCAACTTACCAGCTCTGTTGTGGGACATGCTCGCGTGCTTCCCAAGGTGCACTACAGGAGGGCAAGTTGGCTTTGCACCAGAAAGAAAGACGAGCAGCTCTACCTGCAGCGTCATCTAAGGTCCTGGAGCTTCCTTGCCAACAGGTGCTACAACTGGAAAGGTTCAGAGCTGACAGGAGTCTGACTGCCTGCACGGAACACCAACTCCTCTCACCACTAAAGTGGTACTTATTTGTTTACTCTCATAGAACATACTTTTGAACTGCTAGGTGGGCAGCAGTTGAGGTGACTGATGGGAGCTCACCTGCCAAACAATGCTAGGACTCGAACCGCTAGAGCAGAGACCATCTCCAGCATCATTAAGCCACTGCGCCTCTTAACTAGCAGGGATTTGTGATGGTTGCAGCATCCTGGGGTCATGTGATTGCCATTTGCAACCTTCTCAGCCAGCTTCTAACAAGCAAAGTCAATGGAGGAAGCTGGATTCGCTTAACAACCTCATGACTCACCTAACTGTAGTGATTCACTTAACAACCATGGCAAAGAAAAGGTTGTAAAATTGGGCACTACTCACTTAACAACCACCTTGCTTAGCAACTGAAATTCTGCTCCAGATTATGATCGTAAGGCAAGGACTACCTGTAAATACAATACGTAATGAACAACCCTTAGTTGCATTTGGCATCTTTGCATTTTCTATAGCTTCTCTTTACTTCAGCGGCATCCCTTCAGGTTTCATACAATTCTTTATTCATAAGCAACACCTGCTTTTCTGCCATAGAGTTCTACCTACCTTCCCCTCTAGGGCTCACATTCTTTCAACAACTACAATTATTAATTAAGTGACTGCTAATTCTTTGTATGCTTAGATCTCAGAAAGAAAAGTAAGTTATCCCTGTTTCCCTCTGGCAATTTATCTCTAAAGAGAAGACAGGATGAGAAGTTGTGTGCTTTATTTTTTATGATCTCCCAACCCACCAAAAAGGGGGCAATCTTTTTTTTTTGCCTTTTGATAAACTGATTAATCAAAGCTGCAAGCAATGATGAAGCAAAGCTTATACGTGAAAGCAGTGGCTGTTATTACTGAAGCAACATATTGAGCAAATGTAAGTAATGCATTCTCCAAAAGGAACCTGCCCATCAACTAAGATCTTGTGGGATTGCCCACTTTTCAGTTGCATGTCTGCTAAAGGTTTGTTATGTTGTACTTCCCCCCCCAAAAAAAAAAACACCCTATTCTTGGTTCACGTGTCTTGCTTTATGTGGAACTCTCTCCCTGATCAGTTTCAGTTGGCAGTGAGCATGTAATGATATATGAAAATGATCTTAGGACACAGGAGGAAGAGTTGCAGTGTAGACAACTAAGTCTGTCCCATCTCCTGCCCACCTAGCAGTTTGAAAGCATGCAAATGTAAGTAGATAAATAGGTATCAATTCGGTGGGAAGATAACAGCGCTCCGTGTGCCTCAGCATATTGTCCTGCTGGCCACAGGACCATGGAAGTGTCTTTGGACAACGCTGGCTCTCTCAGCTAAGTAATGGAAATGAGCATCACCTCCTAGAATCAGACATGGAAAGGGGAAATCTTTACTTTTACCTATAGACAAAATCTTGCCATACTGAAAGGTCTACTGTCTGCACTTACAATATATTCTTTGGAGATTTTGAAAGACCATCTTTGGGACAACCATGATCTGGATAACTGAGAATCTCCATAGAAATTTAGCTATGCACTTTGGTATGAATACCCTTCAAATGGTGTAGGAGTATGAACAGATTTCTGGAATATAAATCCTTCTATCCTCCACAGGATAGAAGATCCTCTGTCAGAACTGGATGAGAAGCAAAACGTCTTCAAGAAAAACAAAATCCTTTTGCTTTTTGAAAAAGCACGTTTGGGATTTTCAGATCAATAGGAAGTCTGGCCTGTTCTAACCAGCTAGAAAGCAGATCTCTTTCCTGAATTTGTGATATAATACAGAATACATAGTGACAGATTTTATTTTCCTGGGCTCCAAGATCACCGCAGATGGGGACTGCAGCCAAGAAATTAAAAGACGCTTGCTCCTGGGGAGGAAAGCTATGGCAAATCTAGACAGCATACTAAAAAGCAGACATCACCCTGGCAACAAAAGTGCATATAGTCAAGGCCATGGTTTTCCCAGTTGCAATGTATGGCTGTGAAAGTTGGACCATAAGAAAGGCTGAGCGCCAAAGAATTGAGGCCTTTGAACTATGGTGCTGGAGAAGACTCCTGCGAGTCCCCTGGACTGCAAGGCGTTCAAACCGGTCAGTCTTAGAAGAGATCAACCCCGACTGCTCTTTAGAAGGCTATATCCGGAAGTTGAAACTCAAATACTTTGGCCACCTAATGAGAAGGAAGGACTCACTGGAGAAGAGCCTAATGCTGAGGGCAATAGAAGAAGGGGACGACAGAGAATGAGGTGGCTGGATGGAGCCACTGAAGCAGTAGGCATGAGCTTAAATGGACTCCAGAAGATGGTAGAGGACAGGAAGACCTGGAGGAACATTGTCCATGGGGTCGCGATGGGTCGGACATGACTTTGCAACTAACAACAACAACAACAGAATACAATTTAATGAAATAGATGAAGCTTCTTCAAATCTTTGAAAAAGGAAAAAAAACTTCTTTCTTACTGTCTTTTTTACTCTATCTACCCCACTGATCTTGTATACCATTTTAAAATTACAATAAATAAAACAGTATAAAACAATCAACAAGGGAGATCCAGGGTGACAAATCTAAGCTTCCTTCCTCCATGATGAACCACTTCTATAAGCAAAAGATAAAACACAAACATCCAAACAACAGCTACATGAATGAGATCACTTCGCCCTGTGCTCAGTCTTACATTAAAGACGCAGGTGTTTCACAGTGTGTAAAGGAAGCATCTCTTTTTGAAGCATTAAGACAACCATGTCATTTGCCAGACATGGCTGCTTTGAAAGCGTTGTGAGAAGTTTTATATCCAAATATATTTTATTCTTTATACTGTTTCCATTTTACCCTTAAAATATTCACAGAATCCACAACAGTCTGAGAATCAGTGTCTCCACTAGATAATGGATGGTCAAGAAACTAAATTAATCAAGTAAAAATAGCAAATGGGGGGAAATCCCTTTCTCAAACTTCCTCAACCCCCCCCCCCGAAATAAATTACTCAGACCTAATCCACATATCAAAGGATAAGATCTACAAACAAAGAGTTAGTTAAATTATGTCTCCCAGCGGAACTGCATGTTCACAAGAATAAACATACCTACATACCCATGCCCCTCAAGTGTCAACCTAGAATCAACACATGACACCCCAGACAAGCTCCCCCTATACAAATCTGCTGCTGTAACCCATTTCTCGGCAGCCTACCCCTAAAAGCAAACTGTTTTGCTTTTAGGAGTAAGTATTTCTTCTTTCCTCACAGCTGTCTGGATCTCATTTTTATTTATTCTTCTGCAACCCTGGTTCAAGTTGGAACCCCAGATTATTCTTCTGACAGTGTTCCCCAGTTGTCTGTATGTGCATGCCTGGGAGTGTGTTGTATATGTATACACAAGCAACATTTCCACTGAGAATGTCAAAGAAGGTGGGTGGCAGCTTATATGTGCACATACATGAGAGACATACACAGGGAGGTCAGAAAAGTCAAGATGGCCATCAGGACCATGCAATCAAAGCCCAGCCCTTTTTTTTAATGTTATTTTGGATATCCCGGCATGCAATGGTAGCCAAGACACATTTTGAACCAGTTACTTTTTTATTTCCTGCTCCTTTCTGCTCCTCTAGTAAAGTGGTTTATTCATTTTGCCTAGCGCCACTACTATTATGTAGTGCAAGTGAAGAGAGACTGCCAAAGAGAGAAAAACTGAGAAGCCCAGAGCAGTAAGTGGGGGCTGGTTGGCTTTATCTTGTCTCCCAGCACAATGAGGAAAATTAAAACTCAGCTAACTAAAATCCAGATGAAGAGCTTACATATAGCAAAGCAAAATGCATACCGTGCTTGAAAGAATGCCCGAGTCAGCCTAGCCTAATGGATACTTGCTGGGATGCTGGAAAGGAGTAAATTGACATGTGGGATTTCCAAGGAAGGTAATATCACAAGGAAGGATCGGCCTGCTCAGCACAGCAAATAAAGCAGAGCTTGTAGCATTGAACAGCAGCACACAAAGGAGAGGCAAACAATACGTTTAGCGGCTATGAATCTCCAGGGCAAGGTAAAGAGGCAGGTTAAGGAACGTTTACAGGAGAAAAGAGCCTGAAAATAAAATTCCTTCCATGCTCTGACTCACTTGCATTCAATTGCTACAATACAAGGATCTTGACTCCAAACTGCAAAAATCTTGGCCTAGTTCTCAGATTGTAAACCACTGGCTGCATGTACAGCTACAACTGCAGATGAAGTTCAGTGACTTTTATTTCTATAAATCAGACTTCCCACTGTGGGAGTTCGAATCCCGGGGTCCAGCGCCTGCTGGACGGACCAGTGGTTGTGGGAGTTCAAATCCCGGGGTCCAGCTTCTGCTGGACGGACCAGTGACGTACGTCAGCCTGGGCCAACGGACCTCGCGTTTGGTAGATAAGAAACACACGGACAACATGTTTCTTCAGGTTGAATCAGCAAGCGAGAGCGCAGAAGGATCTGCGTGCCTCTCTTTTATTGGTACACTTACGTCACAGCAGGAGGTTGTAAAGGGTGGGTTTTGCCAGGAAATGAAACTTAAAAGGGTACCTTAACTTAACTCAGGAAATGGAAACTTAAAAGCATAAATGAAACCTTAAGCTATTGAAATGGTTGCAACATCTCCACTGTTTTTATTTTTTAAAGTTCAATCTCTATCCTACTCGTAGCCATCATCTGCATCCTCCGAAACAGAAGAGGGCAACTCCATAAGAATACGAGATTCTTGCTTGGGGGCAAGAGCCTCCATGGCTAAGTCTGATTCAGTATCGGAACAGTTGGAGTCCGTGTCAGACAGTGTCAGTAGGGCAACCTTTTCAAAGGGGTGGAATTTGGGTTTCAAGGGTTCATATATATTGTTTGAGGCAAGCATAACATTAATCTTAGAAAGATTAGAATCCAAACCATTCAAACGATCCTTGAGAAATTGCAAAAGGCGTGAAAAAACACATGGGCCAATCATACATAATATAAGCAAAATTATACAAGGTCCTAAAATAGCAGAAAGCAATGTAGTAATCCAGGGAGAGAAATTAAACATGCTTTGATACCAGGATTGTTGGGAGAACCTTTCCTGTTCCCTGTCTTTTAATCGTTTGCGTAACTCATTCATAGAGTCGCGCACAATGCCAGATTGATCAGAATAAAAACAACATTCTTCTTTTAAGGCTACACACGTTCCACCTTCCTTTAAAAATAAAAGGTCGAGGGCACGCCTATTCTGCAAAACTACTTCAACAAGAGACGACAAAGAAGTTTGAAGGGCAGAAATTGAAGTCTCAATGCGGGAAAGATCATTATCTATTTCTAGACTAAGTTTTTGTATTTGTTGTTGATTAACAACCAAAGCCGCAGCTCCAGTAGCTGCTCCTGCAACACCTAATCCTAAAAGAACTGAAAGGGTTAGGGCTGTAACAAATTCACGTTTTACACGTAGGTGGTATTCCGGTGGTTCCATAAGGGAAACAAAATCAGAGGGGGAATAATAAGTGATTCTAGGGACTAAGCGTACCTGAATACAAAAGGCTTTTTGTTGTATAAGGACATCCCCTGATACACAGGCTGTGGCACCTGTAGAGCAAGCCCAGATGGAGTTGTTACCGGGGATAAAGAATTGGCCCTTTAAGCTGGCAGAAATATTACCATTACTCAAAGTAAAAAGAGAGTTATAACCTGCCGTATTTACACTGCCCGATCTTTTCTGGTTGAGCCAAACATCACATTGGTATTTGCCAGTGGTGATATTAGCACAATATTGAGAATAATTTGCAGGAATGTTTCCCAAGCAACAACCATGTCCCATAATAGAAGTAATAGTGATGGATGTTGAGTTCCATCTGCAAGAGTCATCTTTAGTAGCATTCTTAATAGGTTCGATGGAGCCAACAGCGTCATAAAAGGGTGGAGTGGCTGATAAACAGAGCCAACAGTGGTCGGTTTGTGAAGAAGAATTAACAGCACTTTTTAGCAAAAAGGAAGAAGCATTGACAAGGTTAATCAAGGGATTAGGCATATTATGTACAACGGACTGTAAAAAAACAGGTTGAATGCTTTTGTTAGGACCTATAGGAGGGGAATGTGGTGACTGGATTGTGAGACGAATGGAAAAAACTCCGCCGTCGTTTCCAGAATCGCTCCATTCTCTTCCACCCCAAGAATATCCGACAGCCCATTGCTCTGCAGTCAAAGTCTTTCCTTGGGGTGTGAATGTAATGTTCATTGGATTTTTCCGCTCACCACAACAATGCAAATTAAAAGGGCAGGAAAAAGAAGGGGGTTTGCCATTACTACGGGTAATGGCGATATAATCATTTGAGCGAGGGGCAGTCCAGGATATAGCGCCCGTAGAAACACAAGACCATGAGGCACAATATTTATCCAAAAAAGTGCCACATTGATATTTTTCCTCAGGTGTCTTTGGTTCGGGACAAAAATACAGGTCCCACCATGTTGCTTCTAGTGGAGAAGGTGTGCATGAACCTTGTTTGTCCCATTTGTTAGTTTGGAGAAATTTTAAAGCAAATTTGTTGACCCCGGTACCCATTTCGGCAAAGTCAAAATGTAAGATAGGGAACCAGGGCCATATTGTGTATTTGGAGATTTGGAATAATACCTGATTTTCAAAGTCACGAACAGTCCATGTGTAGTTGAGAGGTCGATGAGGATTAGGATCAGGAGATCGCCGTCGTCGAGAATGAATGATGCGTTGGTGTGAGCGAGGTTGCTTTGTGGAATGAAAGTGTTGTAAGTGAGGTGAGGTAAAAATACGGGCGGTCAGGTCTAGGAAGGAGCGGGGATGAGGAACAAAGTTGTAGGCAAGTAAACGAGGAGACAAAGGAGGTTTTGCATAGCTCGCCACTGATGCGAGTTCAAAAGAATTTATAGTATAAGTACCATAGGATGAAAATCCAGACACATAATAGCGCCCCGTAGTCTCAGGGGTCACAAGAATAGCAAGAGTTATGTGACAAGGGTAATGAGCATAGGTGAGGGAAATAGAGGGAGATGGTGGAAGAGGAATGCCACGATTAGGATACTGAGAAAACACAAAGGGACAAAAGGATTGACCTCGGTCATAACAATGAAAAAGGGCAGTAGTATTGAGATCAAGAAAAGAAAAAACAGGACCACAATATAGGCCTTTATGAAAATTTAGAGGAATTCTCAGGTGCTTTGTCATCATGGGAAGGTGCAGTGTGGACATCATGGGGAAGGAACTTGTCAAGAGTGTCATCAAAAGCAGGGTCCACATGATTGATGCAAAAGTGTTGGACCCCTGGACAATATGGGTGGTGCAATAGGCAGTTGTTACACCAATAACAGCACGTACATCCACACTCACAAAGGCAATGATGGCACATCCGATGGAGTTGGTGGGTTGTGTGGAGTGATGAAATATGGGCGAATACAACGAGCAGGGACCCACAAAACTCTGTCGGGTAGTTGAACTGCAGCGTAGCCTCTTCCCCAGGTGATAAGATCAGCTGGACCTTTCCAAGTTGGATCCGGGAGCTGCCTGTAGTATACAAGTGGTCTTGAAGTTGGGACAACAGGTTTAGTAAAGTGTCGAGACGCAACAGACAAAGAAGGAGTGCCAGTGAGATTTAGAAAATTGAGAGTATACAGACAAACATTTAACACGTTTTGCAGTGCCGGGAGGTTTGGGGGGCATAAGCCCTTGGACCCCATATAACGATCTAATGCATTTTTTAAAGTTTGATTTGCTCGCTCAACAATAGCCTGCCCTTGGCTATTGAAAGGAATTCCAAATTTGTGGACAATGGACCAGTGATGACAAAACTGTGAAAATTGTGAGCTGACATAAGCTGGGCCATTGTCTGTTTTTAATATTTTTGGACATCCCAGCACTGTAAAGGTACGAATACAGTGATTAATCACTTGTTTTGCAGCTTCCCCTTTTTGTGGGGTTGCCAAAATAAATCCGGAGAACGTATCTACTGTAACATGTAGATATTTCCACGGGGCAAATGGAGGATATTGAGTTACATCCATTTGCCAGGTATCACAGGCTTCAGTGCCTCTAGGGTTAACGCCCTGTGGGATACCTTTAGACTGTAAGCTACAGGTTGGGCATTGTTGAATTATGGCTGTAGCTTCAGCCATAGTGATTCCAAATTGTTTCATTAGTGCTTTTTTATTTTGATGAAAATAAGCATGACTGTCCCAAAGGGAGACAGGAGAAAGAGACATGAGGCAGGTAGCAGAGGCCGCAGCGTCTGCAATATCATTTCCCTTTTGCAAGAAGCCAGGAAAAGGTTGGTGGCTTCTTATGTGTGTGACAAAGTAAAGATGTTTCCTGTTGGATATTACAGTTTGTAGGGTGGAAAATAAAGAAGTTAAATCAGGGTCCAGGGATGGAGAAAGGTATGATTGAAAAATAGTGGTGACAATTTGAGTGACATAGAGACTGTCAAGAATGAGATTTATAGGTTGAGTGGAAAATGTTTGAAAAGCTAGAATGGCAGCGGCTAGTTCCGCACGCTGAGCAGACCGTTGGGGTGGCGTTATTTTTGTGTGCCATTGGTCATGAATATACCAGGCACAAGCACCAAATTGTTTACTGCCATCTGCAAAGAGTGTGACAGCATGTGGGATGGGAAAGCGTTGTAATTGGGTATCCCATGAAACATGGATATTTTGTAGGAGCTGAATGCGAGGATCAGCAGGAGGGTGGCAGGATATCTTTCCAGGCCACTCAGTGAGAACAAGCTGCAAGGCTTCAGAGTTAGAATAGATGGTTTCCCATGTAGTGAGAGAACATGGTACATATAGGACAGAAGATTCTATTCCTGCAAGGGCTTTTGCTCGAAGGCGAGCCTTAGAGATGAGAGAGGCAAATTGAAAAGGTTTTTGACCAATTGTGTTTCTAGGAGTGTGAGAGAGGTGAAGCCATTCTAGAATCAGCAAGGAGGGAATAGTTTGGACAATAGCACATGTAGGTAAAGAAATAGTATTACACAATAAAAGAGAAAAGGGAATGTTTGGGGTCATTCGGTCAACCCACTGAATTTGTAGGGCTTGGTTGACCAATTGAATCACTTTTAAATGACTGTCCTGCAGTGAAATAACATCTGCAGGATGTTTGCCTTTGGGTAAGGCTGAAAAAAGAGGTGATAATTGAAAAGTGGTGAGACCTATATAAGGTCGAATCCAATTAATAGCACCTAAATATTGCTGTAATTGAAGTAAAGTTGGTTGGTGTGGTAATTTTAAAAAGGGAAAAAGTGGTGCAGCATGGGAGGCCAATAATTTATGGCCCAAATATTGAAAAGGAAGGGAGGTTTGGACCTTGTCAGGAGCAATGTGCAAACCTCCTTTTTGCAAAATTGTTGTGAGGGTTGGCAAAGTTGCAAAAACAGTACCCTTTGGGCCTGGTGCTGCGACCAAAATATCATCCATGTAATGGTAAACCAAAAAAGAGGGATGAAGGTCCCGATATGGTTGCAAAACATGGAAAACAAAAAACTGACACATTGTAGGGTTATTTAGCATGCCCTGTGGTAAAACCTTCCATTGGTAGCGCTGAGTTGGTTGAAAATTATTCAACTCAGGCACTGTAAAAGCAAATAAATATTTATCCTGTTGATACAAAGGAATGAAAAAACAAAAACAAAAAACAATCCTTTAAGTCAATTATCATTAAGTCAAAATCTTTTAGAATTAAATTTGGGTTTGGGAGGCCGCATTGCAATGCTCCCATAGGTTATAAAACAGCATTCACTGCACGTAAATCATGGAGGAAACGCCATTTGCCTGATTTCTTTTTTATAACAAAAACTGGAACAGAATAAGATTGCAACATTTTATGCCCTAAATAAAGATAAAGTGTAACTGTATCTTTTCCAAGGCAACTTGCAATCCATAGATACTTGAATCATTTTGTATTTCAAAAAGCCAATTAAATTGTATTTTTGGGGTTCCAATTTAATCAAATTCCATTCAGATGAAACAAATTTTCATGAAATAAAAAAAAACATTTACAAATCTAAGCAAAGCAATTCAGTCATTTCTTTTGGTTGATGGATGTATATGTCTAACTAAACAATTTAAAACTCAAAAATTTGCAAAAGAATTGCCCAACAATTACTGCCTCCTCTTTCGAGTAAAAAAAATAGCAAGCTGAAACTGCAAGAGTGGGCATCAAATTTCACATCCACCCCCCTTCCTCAACCCAAACTTCTAAACAAAGGAAGAAAAAAAAAATTTAAAACGAACAGCTGCCCCCCCTCCTCTATCTGCCCTTCCTTTGCTCTAAAAACAATACAGCCAGCGAAAAACGAAAGAGGCAGGAGGAGGGGGAAGAAAAAGAAACTTTGCAAAAATCTCACCACCCAAAAAATTCACATGCAGTCACATGTATAAATTCTTTTATACCTCTTCCATAAAACTTTGCACATGCAAACTCATACCATTGCGTTCCCATGTTACAACAATAAAAACTACAATGTTACTATTCCTTTCACAGCGTGGGATGGGTGGAGGGGTGAGGGCTAACACACACATTTACACCAGCAAATTAACTCATTCACTTCCATTCTGTTTGCTTACACCATTTCATATACAAATATTTCATTTCATATGTTTTTCAAGCAAAACTTTTTATTTTTAATTAAGGCCTTTTTGTTTGTTGTTATCAAAGAGGGTTTTGACCCTTTTCCAAGTCTTGGAAATAACACAAAACAACACAGACAGACATATATACACAAATACCATTAAAACAACATTTATTTAGACATATGGCTTGTCCTGCAAGAAGCGAGAAAATCATGAGATGATTCCAACCAAACATGTGGTTTTTATAGGGCCCTTTAACCATCTCCTATTTTTCTCACCATTCCAAGTCCAAACGTAACGTTCTAGGAGTTAAACATATATAAAACAAAACACACACATCAACACAAAGCACCACCAGACATTGTCTGACAGGGTTCAAACTTAACAGATTACAAAAGAGTTTCAAAACATTCCAATTGTTCAAAACGCATTGCAGAGAAGTGCAGTTTGAGTTAATTTATGTCTCTAAATTGTTCTGAAAATTTATTGTTTGGTAGTTTGATGAAACGGAAGCATTGAGTGCAGTTGCAAAACTCTGCAGAACAGAATACAGGGTTGCCTGTTTCTGTTTTGGAGGAGAGAGAGAAGGATAGAGCGAAGAGGGGGGTTTTTTTGGCTGTGCCGGCTTTGAAACGTCTTCCGTAGTAGGCACAGGTTAAAAGGAAGGGTCTGGGGATAGACAGTTGTTCCGTTAACTTTTTGCAAACAATTTGCCTTTCTGGCTAAAGAGGAAAGTTCATCCACATGCTTGGACAAAACTTTGAAAAGTGAGGAGCCGTTACTTACGTTGATCAAGCCTTTGCCAGGTGCGTAAATACAGGAGCCAGAGCAGCGTTTCCCTAGACAGAGAACACGCCGTGGAGTGAATCACGTCATAGAGTGAATCACGTCGGGGTCACCAGTTGTGGGAGTTTGAATCCCGGGGTCCAGCGCCTGCTGGACGGACCAGTGGTTGTGGGAGTTCAAATCCCGGGGTCCAGCTTCTGCTGGACGGACCAGTGACGTACGTCAGCCTGGGCCAACGGACCTCGCGTTTGGTAGATAAGAAACACACGGACAACATGTTTCTTCAGGTTGAATCAGCAAGCGAGAGCGCAGAAGGATCTGCGTGCCTCTCTTTTATTGGTACACTTACGTCACAGCAGGAGGTTGTAAAGGGTGGGTTTTGCCAGGAAATGAAACTTAAAAGGGTACCTTAACTTAACTCAGGAAATGGAAACTTAAAAGCATAAATGAAACCTTAAGCTATTGAAATGGTTGCAACATCCCACAGATGGAAAGTTGAGTTCCTGGGCAGAAGGTTAGGATCGCTGTTTTCCGAGATTTCTCCTGTTTATCGTCTTCTCCTCTTTATTTGGAAGAAAGAAAGTTATTTACTTTGAAAAGGCCCACTCTATTATTGAGCTTCTCCTGAAATCCGAAATGGTACAATCCAAATATAGTAATCATTTTCAGACAACATACAGGTAATCCTCGACGTACGACCACAATTGAGCCCAAAATTTCTGTTGCTAGGTGAAAGAGTTGCTAAGCGAATTTTGCCCTATTTTACAACCCTTCTTGCCACAGTTGTTAAGTGAATCCCTGCAGTTGTTAAGTTTGTAACATGGCTGTTAAGTGAACCTGGCTTCCCCATTGACTTTGCCTGTCAGAAGGTCACAAAAGTTGATCACATGACCCCAGGACATTACAGCCGTCATAAATATGAGGCAGTGACCAAGCAGCCAAATTTTGATCACGTGACCATGGAGCGCTGCAACAGTCGTAAGTGTCCAAACTGAGCATAAGTCACTTTTATCAGTGCCATTGTAACTTTGAACGGTTGCTAAATGAATTGTAAGTCGAGAACTACATAACAATAACAATAACAACAACAACAACAACAATAAAGTTTGAAGGAACCTTGAAGGTCATCTTTTTTCACCATTGAATGTATTTATCAATATAAGCATACCAATAAGATTGTAATTCCTGCTCAAATAGATCATAAAATGTTTAGCAATGGAAATTCTAGTGGTCGTAAATCAAGGATCTATACAAATACTCCTCCAAACCTATAATTTCCTTAGGCAGACTATCTTATCTGAAAGTAAGAGTCCTTTAGGTCCTCCAAAAACAATAAGGAAAGCAGAAGACCAAATATTGTCTTGTTTTGGTCCAAATATCATGCACCAGGCTCCTGTCTGGAAGATTGTAGGATGCAATACTGTTATCTGAAACAGGCAATTTCCATACACTTTTTGAAATACCCAAAAGTGCAATATGTGCATTTATCTCAAACTTCTGCAAACTGGAAACAGTATTGGTATCTTAAGGCTGGGAAGAAAGAATTATGAAACCTGACTTGAATACCCAAACACCTGGAATGAAAGAAGGTGTAGTGTTCCCCTGATGTTTCCAAAAAGCAAAGCTTTTGTCCGATGTTTTCTTTCCTCAGTATCTTGAATATATTCTGAAGGACGGCACCTTTACGCTTTTTGAAGTAAATCAAGCAATACTCATGATTCCTGCCTAAATGTGGAGTCCCGTAAGACCATTTATGATCACACTTTCAACATGTATGGCCTACACATAGCTACACCTAACTACCAAAGTCAACTCAAGTGCATTTTATCATTATCTTTCCTTGCTCTGTTATTTGTTTTCAAGTCAGCCAACCAGGGGCTGTTTCTGTCAGTTGATAATGTCAGTTTATGAGACCCAGGGAAGATCCACATGCCTTCTCAATTGAGATGCTGTGATCTTTTCCCCATTGATCTTTTTTCCTGAGCTGACCCCAACCCTAGAGATTGGTTAGGGTTAAGATCTGGCTATTCTATCAGACTTTTGAACCAGACTGAGGAAAATCCCCATTTTTAGGAATTATAGATTTAGTTGCTCACCATTTATTGTTTATTTATGTTCACCATTTTTATTTATTTGAAGTTTTATTTGATGTTAATTATATGTATTGTTTGTATTGTTTGATTTTTATTTTTATTTTGCTTTTTTTATATGTTACCCTGAGTTTGAGTTGGCTTGCCATTTAAAGTCTCTCTCTCTATCATCTATCATCTATCTATCTATCTATCTATCTATCTATCTATCTATCTATCTATCTATCTATCTATCTATCTATCTATCTATCTATCTATCTATTATCTATCTATCTATCTATCTATTATCTATCTATCTATCTATGTATCTATCTATCTAGCATCTGGCATCTATCCATCCATCCATCTATCTATCTATCTATCTATCTATCTATCTATCTATCTATCTATCTATCTATCTATCTATCTATCTATCTATCTATCTATCTATCTATCTATCTATCTATCTATCTATCTATCTATCTATCTATCTATCTATCTATCTATCTATCTATCTATCTATCTATCTTCAACACCAAAAAATGATGTCCTTATCATCATGGGGGATTGGAATGCTAAAGTAGGAAGCCAAAAGATAACTGGAATAACAGGCAAGCTTGGCCTTGGAGTACAAAATGAAGCAGGGCACAGGCTGATAGAATTTTGTCAAGAGAATACGATGGTCATAGCAAACACTCTTTTCCAACAACCCAAGAGACGGCTCTACACATGGACATCACCAGATGGTCAACACAGAAATCAGATTGACCAACTGCTCTGCAGCCAAAGATGGAGAAGCTCTATACAGTCAGTTAAAACAAGACCAGGAGCTGGCTGTGGCTCAGATCATGAGCTTCTCATTGCAAAATTTAGGCTTAAATTGAAGAAAGTAGGGAAAAACACTAGGCCACTCAGGTATGAACTAAATCATATCCCTGATGAATATACAGTAGAGGTGACAAATAGATTTAAGGAATTAGATCTGATAGACAGAGTGCCTGAAGAACTATGGATGGAGGTTCGCAACATTGTACAAGAGGTAGCAACTAAAACCATCCCAAAGAGAAAGAAATGCAAGAAAGCAAAATGGCTGTCTGAGGAAGCTTTGCAAATAGCTGAGGAAAGAAGGGAAGTGAAAGGCAAGGGAGAAAGAGAAAGATACACCCAATTGAATGCAGAATTCCAGAGAATAGCTAGAAGAGATAAGAATGCCCTCTTAAATGAACAGTGCAAAGAAATAGAAGAAAACAATAGAATACGGAGAACCAGAGATCTCTTCAAGAAAATTGGAGATATGAAGGGAACGTTTCATGCAAAGAGGGGCATGATAAAGGACCAAAATGGCAGGGACCTAACAGAGGCAGAAGAGATTAAGAAGAGGTGGCAAAATTACACAGAAGAACTATACAAGAACGAGCTTAGCGTCCCTGATAACCACGATGGGATGGTCTCTGACCTCAAGCCAGACACCCTAGAATGTGAAGTGAAATGGGCCTTAGGAAAGCTGAGCAACAACAAAGCTAATGGAGGTGACAGTATTCCAGCTGAGCTATTCAAAATCTTAAAAGACAATGCAGTAAAAGTGCTACACTCAATTTGCCAGCAAATTTGGAAAACTCAACAGTGGCCACAGGATTGGAAAAGGTCAGTTTACATTCCAATTCCAAAGAAAGGCAATGCCAAAGAATGTTCAAACTATCGCACCATTGCACTCATTTCACATGCAAGTAAAGTTATGCTTAAAATCCTACAAGCTAGACTCAAGCAGTATGTGGATCGAGAACTTCCAGAAGTACAGGCAGGATTTCGAAGAGGCAGAGGAACTAGAGATCAAATTGCCAACATACGCTGGATCATGGAGAAAGCTAGGGAGTTCCAGAAAAACATCTACTTCTGCTTCATTGACTATGCTAAAGCCTTTGTTGTGTGAATCACAACAAATTGTGGCAAGTTCTTAAAGAGATGGGAGTACCAGACCATCTTATTTGTCTCTTGAGAAACCTATATGTGGGTCAAGAAGCAACAGTGAGAACTGGACACGGAACCACTGATTGGTTCAAAATTGGGAAAGGAGTCCGGCAAGGCTGTATTCTGTCACCCTGCCTATTTAACTTATATGCAGAGCACATCATGAGAAAGGCAGGGCTAGATGAATCAAAAGTTGGAATTAAGATTGCCAGGAGAAATATCAACAACCTAAGATATGCAGATGATACCACTCTAATGGCAGAAAGTGAAGAGGAACTAAAGAGCCTCTTGATGCAGGTGAAGAAGGTGAAGAAGGAGAGTGCAAAAGTTGGCTTGAAACTCAACATTAAGAAAACCAAAATCATGGCATCCGGCCCTCTCAATTCCTGGCAAATAGATGGGGAAGAAATGGAGGTAGTGACAGTTTTTATCTTCCTGGGCTCCAAGATCACCGCAGATGGGGACTGCAGCCAAGAAATTAAAAGTCGCTTGCTCCTGGGAAGGAAAGCTATGGCAAATCTAGACAGCATACTAAAAAGCAAACACATCACCCTGCCAACAAAAATACGTATAGTCAAGGCTAGGGTTTTCCCAGTTGCAATGTATGCCTGTGAAAGTTGGACCATAAGAAAGGCTGAGCACAAAAGAATTGAGGCCTTTGAACTATGGTGCTGGAGAAGACTCCTGCGAGTCCCTTGGACTGCAAGGCGATCAAACTGGTCAGTCCTAGAGGAGATCAACCCTGACTGCTCTTTAGAAGGACAGATCCTGAAGTTGAAACTCAAGTACTTTGGCCACCTAATGAGAAGGAAGGACTCACTGGAGAAGAGCCTAATGCTGGGAAAGATTGAGGGCAGTAGAAGAAGGGGACGACAGAGAATGAGGTGGCTGGATGGAGTCACTGAAGCAGTAGGCGTGATCTTAAATGGACTCCAGAAGATGGTAGAGGACAGGAAGGCCTGGAGGAACGTTGTCCATGGGGTCGCTATGGGTCGGACACGACTTCGCAACTAACAACAACATCTATCTATCTATCTATCTATCTATCTATCTATCTATCTATCTATCTATCTATCTATCTATCTATCTATCTATCTATCTATCTATCTATCTATCTATCTATCTATCTATCTATCTATCCATCTATCCATCTATCCATCTATCCATCTATCTATCATCATCTATCATCTATCTACAGTTTGCACAATATCTCTATTGAAATGGAGACCAAGATTTCCTGGGATCTTTCATTAAGGAACAAGCCATTTAATACTAAAATATCCATGTCAAATATTGAGGCTCTTTCTTTTCGTTATCTCTAAAGCAATCCTGCAGCACACATACCCCTTCCCATTCTTTTTCGCTCCAAAGTACGAAATGACATAAATATAAACTTTTATAAAGCTATAAATCTCATGCAATCAGGGAGTTATTGCCTTTGATGAAACACAGAATTCTTTTATTCGGCTGCATAGAACTGACACATACCTTGATTTTATTTATTACCCCTACCAAAATGATTTAGTTTGTCCTGCCTATTCTTAGCACCTCTTTCTCCTTTCCCCTACCTCTTACAACTGTCTGATAAAGCCCATCTCACAGAATTTACTTCATTCAGCTGATGAAATAGGCTTGATCAATATACACTATAAAAAAATTGATTAGAGTTAAAGGTGTCACTTTTGCTGCAAAACAGGCATACTTGCTACCTCTTTGGAAACTATCATAATAACATACATCATAGCTTTCATTTTCTAAAAGAAAATTCTTTTAGTGAACGTTCAAAATATAGATGTCATAAAAGCAACCAGATTTGGGTCCTATTTTTTTTTAAAAGCCAAGAAATACTTTGCGGTGCAACTCTCATGTATTGCAGAAAGAGGGAGAAAGAGGGAGGGAGGCAGGGAGGAAGGGAGAGAGAGAGAGAAAAAAAACATGCAGTCAATTATTTCATTGTTTGGGATTTTTTTTTTCTTTAAAAACTTCTTAAATGTTCAGAGTTTATGGCAATGAATACAGAATGTGAACAGAGACATCTAGTGGATCTCATCTGCTATATTTTTTAAAGTCATATCAAAGTGACTGATTGCAAAATGAGAACCAGTTTAATCTAGTGGTTAAGGCAACTGGCTAGAAACTAGGATACAGTGAGTTCTAGTCCCACTTTAGGCATGAAGACAACTGGGTGACTTTGGGCCAGTCATTCTTTTTCAATCTAGGAAGGAGGCAAGGGAAATCTTACCAAGAAAACTGCAGGAACCTGTCCAGGCAGTTGTTAGGAATCAACATGAACTTGGGGGTACCAAAAACAACAACAACAACAATAACAACAACAACAATAATAATAATAATAATACCTCAGTGACACACTACCTTGACGTGGTTGTGGGGTTTGTATGCTCTGAGGAAAATGAGAATTATGCCAGAGGTTCAACCATACTGGACAGGTCTCATCAGAGGAGTCAGACAAAGAGTGTCTCTCCCATAAAAAATATGGTAAGACCTAAATTTCAGGAAGCTATACTGGCTCGGATGTGACCTGGGTTAAAAAGGTCCACACTAAATGTTGGGACTTTCTGGATATCTGGTGAAAAATGGGCTACAGGACCCAGGATTTTCGGCTAAGCAACAAGGGCAAGCAAAGGTGTTTACCTGTCGCAAATATACAGTGATTGAAAACAAAGAAATAATGAGCTCACACCTTCATGGGGCTTGAAACACCTCTTAATCTGATTTGTATAATAATAATAATAATAATAATAATAATAATAATAATAATAATAATAATAATAATAATAATAATAATAATAATAATAATAATAATAATAATAATAATAATAATAATAATAATAATAATAATAATAATAATAATAATAATAATAAATAATAATAATAATAACAACAACAATAATAATAACAATAATAACAATAACAATAATAGAGTTGGAAGGGACCTTGGAGGTCTTCTAGTCCAACATCCTGCTCAGGCAGGAAACACTATACCATTTCAGACAAATGGTTGTCCAGTCTCTTCTTAAAAACTTCCAGTGTTGGAGCATTCACAACTTCTGGACGCAGATTGTTCCACTGATTAATTATTCTAACTGTCAGGAAATTTCTCCTTAGTTCTAGGTTGCTTCTCTCCTTGATTAGTTTCCATCCATTGCTTCTTGTCCTTCCTTCAGGTACTTTGGAGAATGGTCTGATTCCCTCTTCTTTGTGGCAACCCCTGAGATATTGGAACACTGCTATCATGTCACCCCTCGTCCTTCTCTTTATTAAACTAGACATTACCCAATTCCAGCAACCATTCCTTATATGTTTTAGCTTCCAGTCCTCTCATCATTTTTGTTGCTCTTCTCTGTACTCTTTCTAGAGTCTCAACATCTTTTTTACATCATGGTGACCAAAACTGGAGGCAGTATTCCAAGTGTGGTTTTACCAAGGTGTTATAAAGTGGTATTGACACTTCATGTGATCTGTTATGATCCGTTATTACAGATCAAGTCCAACAAGAAGAGGATATTTGAAATGAATGTACCAGTTCTAGAAAGAACAACATCCAGAATCAGATATAACAGAGCAGAGGCTAGCAGATCAACATTGATTTATAATACGAAATAAAATATTCACAGAAGCAGAATTGGAAGAACTGCAAAGGTTTACCCAAGGCAAAAAAATCAAAGCCTTGCCAGAAGTAACTCAGAATATAGAGGCAAACCAGGGGGAGTTGGCAGAAGAATCTGGCAGAGATATAAAACTGTTTTCATTTTGAAACCAGACACCCTCTCCTCTGCCTTAGGAAGAACAAAGCCCTCTAACTAAGTAAAAGAATTGAAACAAATAATAACTTGAGCATCTAGAGCAGCACAAAAACATCAGAACAAGACTGCCTGCATTGAAGCTTATTCCAAAGAAATATCTAGCACAAGCATTAAAAGATGCAAATACTGCAATATCAAGTATAAGCACCAACTCACTGCAAGAAACAAATCAACTAATGTACAGCACAGCTGCAAAATCAACAAAGAAGAAAAAAAATCCAAATAGTGCACAAAAATGGAAGATTAGACTGGAAAATAAGATCAGCAAGTTGAGATAAGATGCAAGCAAATTAGAACAGATGAAAGAAAAGAAGCTGAAGAACAAGAAGACCAAAGAATACCTAATCAAGAAATACTACTTAGAAACAAGGAAGATCAGAGAAGAGCAACTAAGATGATCAAAGATGAAGAACAGCTGCAGGACTTGGGTTTGGCTGGTCTAAAGAAAAGAAGAAATAGGGGTAACATGATAGCAGTATTCCAGTATTTGAGGGGCTGCCACAAAGAAGAGAGGGTCAAATTATGCTCCAAAGCACCAGAGGGCAGGACAAGAAACAATGGATGGAAACTGATCAAAGAGAGAAGCAACCTGGAATTAAGGAGAAACTTCCTGACAGTGAGGACAATTAACCAGTGGAACAGCTTGCCTTCAGAAATCTTGGGCGCTCCATCACTGGAGGTTTTTAAGAAGAGAGTCACTTGTCTGAGATGGTATAGGTTCTCCTGCTTGAGCAGGGGGCTGGACTAGAAGACCTCCAAGGTTCCTTCCAGCTCTATTCTACTCAAAGGAAGCATTGGAAATAATAAAGCAGCAAATAACAGCTATAGCCAATATCTGAAGGACAATGATGAAGATACACTGAAGTTAGTATATGGTGGGACCATAAAATAAAGTCATAGAAAATAAAGAGGCTAAAGTGCTCTGGGACTTTAGAATTCAAACAGACAGCACCCTGCCACATAACACCCCAAACTTAACAATTGTTGGTAGGAAAGACAAAATGTTTGGATAGTGGACGTGGCAGTACCTGGAGACAGAAGAAGAGAAGCGAAACAACTGGAGAAGATAACAATTTTTTATTATTATTTTTAAAGATTTAATCTTCAATTCACAGTCTGAGACTCGTAAGAACTTAACAGTTCAAGTTCTAACCAAAGACCTAAGAGCTGTTAATGTCTGAGTATATAGGCAGTTCCAAGTCAGATGGTTATTTTGCAAAGTCAGGATATTCAGGTCTAATAAGTTCAAAATTTCCATGTATCTAGGCAGCCCTTGGGGTATTGCTCCAAGAGCTCCTATTACTATTGGTACAACCATTGATTTCTTCCTCCACAATTGCTCAATTTGCAGCATTATTATTATTATTGATCATCGCACAATCAGTCAGATGTTCAGACTGGGTTTGGCATTTTTGTCTACCTATTGAGTCCTTACCTTTTGCAATTGACTGATGGTGAATTTGTCAATGCCAATAATGTTCAAGTGGTGCTCCAGTTGTTTTGGGATTGCACCCAAGGCACCTATTACTGTTGGTAGTACCCTTGCTTGCCTTTGCCACAGTCATTCTATTTCTATTTGTAGGTCTTTGTATTTTGTTATCTTCTCCAGTTCTTTCTCTTCTCTTCTGCTGTCTCCAGGCACTGACACGTCCACTATCCAGACTTTTTTTGTCTTATCGACAATTGTTAAGTTTGGGGTGTTGTGTGGCAGGTGCCTGTCTATTTGAATTCTAAAGTCCCAGAGCTATTTAACTTCTTCATTTTCTATGACTTTCTCCATTTTATGGTCCCACCAGTTCTTGCTTGCAGGCAAATGATATTTCTTGCAGATCTTCCAATGCCCCATTGTTGCTACTTTGACATGCCAGTTTGTAGTCAGAAAAGTAGTTCCAATCATAATAGGTGCCTTATGTGCAATTCCAAAAAGATTCAAGCACCACTTGAACACCATTGGCACTGACAAATTCACCATCAATCAATTGCAAAAGGTGGCTTAATATGGTATAGCTTACATCCTGCAATGATATCTGTCACACCATCAAACATCTGCCTATACCAGATCCTTGGGAAGGACTCAATAGCAAACAAAATTGCCTATCCAGTCTGAACATCTGACTGTCTGTGTGATAAAATGATAATAATTGCAAACTGAACCAGAACAAGGGTGCTATTTTATTCAATCTATTAGTAATTAACAGGAATCTTCTTTCTCAAGTTTAAGCTTAGACCAACTCACTAGATTTCAGTACTGACTGCATAAATCTACCATTTTTTTTCCTAAGACACCATGCTAGGGATAAACATGAAATAATTGAGCGATGTACCCTTTTTGAATTGCTCTGAAATGATTCTGTGATTACAATGCCATTTTCCGTTCAGGGACAGGAGTTTTTGAGGGCTCTAAGTAAGGGTATATCTATGGTAAAAATGATGCTACAACCCACATGATCAAATACATGATCTTGACTTTTTTTCTTTTTTATCTTCTTTCTATAGACAGCCTGGGCACAATAGACTGTATCATGATCAGAGGGTGTTGTGGGGAAAGAATCAGGTTCCCAACCACTGCCTAACACTCAAAATAAGAAGAGTGGATCAGGAAAATACAATCTTAGAAAAGCAACTATTTACAAACCTAAAACAACCTTAGCTTTCGCTGGTCCACTGCCAGTGTCATCAGAGTGAGTGTTTGGGGTGGGGAGTTTTCTTATAAACCCTGTTGACTCAGTGTTCTGCCCATTGATCGTGTAATGGGGCCGCCCGTCGTAACTAACCGTAATTGCTTCAGTTGTCCCGTCTCTCCTTGCCTGCATTCCAGTCTTGCTACTTTCTTTCCTCCTGTTGTTCCTTTCTTTGTCCTTCTCACTCCTGTCAATCCCGCCTTTCCTTGCTGTGTCCCCCCTCCTGGCATATCCGTCTTCCCCACCCGTCTTTCTTGCACCCGGCCATCCGATGTTGTTACTGCTGGTCTATCTTCCAATTGCCCCCCTCCCATAGTCATTGTGGGCTGCGTGTCTTGATCTGGCATTGTATGTGCCCTTCCATTGCCACTCCCCCCTTCCTCCCCTGGTGTATCCACTTGTTGTTCCTGTCTTCTGCTGTTTATTCCTGTCAGTCCCGTCTCCCCCGGTCGCTCTTCGGGGGGACACAGCAAGGAAAGGCGGGATTGACAGGAGTGGGAAGGACAAAAGAAAGGAACAACGGGAGGAAAGAAAGTAGCAAGACTGGAATGCAGGCAAGGAGAGGCGGGACAACTGAAGCAATTATGGTTAGTTAGGACGGGCGGCCCCATTACAGGGTTTATAAGAAAACTCCCCACCCCAAACACTCACTCTGATGACGCTGGCAGTGGACCAGCAAAAGCTAAGGTTGTTTTAGGTTTGTAAATAGTTGCTTTTATTGTTTTTATTATTTTAACAATAAACAGCTGTTTTATATTCATCCCAGAGTTCGAGGATTTTATACTACTGTACAGATATGCCTGGGATTCGTATTTTTATCATTATTAGGGACATATATATAATCTGGAAGGGACCTTGGAGGTCTTCTAGTCCAAGCAGGAGAACCTGTACCATCTCAGACAGGTGAATGTCTAGTCTCTTCTTAAAAATCTCCAGTGATGGAGATTTTTATGTGTTTCTCTGTATCTCTCTCTCTCTCTCTATCTCTCTATCTCTCTCTCTCTCTATCTATCTATCTATCTATCTATCTATCTATCTATCTATCTATCTATCTATCTATCTATCTATCTATCTATCTATCTATCTATCTATCTATCTATCTATCTATCTATCTATCTATCTATCTATCTATCTATCTATCTAAGGGTCAACAAAAAATAACAGCCCCCAGTGTTGCAATTATTTTGGAAGCCAGGAGCAGGGACTTTGAAATTCTTGGCTATCTATATAATAGCAAAACTATCAAGCACAGCCTGGATAATCACAGAGTTTTCATAGCTGCCATTAGCAGCCAGAGGGCACTTGAATATCATCAAATACTAATTTGTGGAGAAAGCATTGGCATCCCCTCCAGAATGTAAAAAATATCCCAACAAGATAAACAGAGGCACCAAGAATATAAAAGCCAGAAAATAGTCTGTTAATTATATTGGAATCGCGAAGTTGGAATTGATTGATTGACCTTTTTTCCCCAAAAAAACTTCGTTTCCTTGCACGCGGCGGCAGCGGATTGCGAAGGAGAAACGGCACGGGGCTGGAAGTCAGGTAAGGAAAGAAAGGCAATTTCTGGGGGGAGCGAGGATTTCTTTCCTTACCTGCCCCACTTGTTCTGAGGCCGCTTTCCACTCAGACGCGTTGCTCTTGCCAATGGCCCAACCACCCACTTCAGCACCCTCCCTCCCCGAGCCTCCGGCGCTCCACCTGCTGCTTTGGTGGCTCTGTAGGCAGAGAAGAGAACTTTGCAGCTCTGCCTACAGAGCCACCAAAGCTGTAGATGAATGGGCAGGTGAGAGGGAAACCTGCCCCACTTGTTCCACGGCTGCTTTCGGCCGAGCCGCAATGCAGCAGCACTGGGCACAATACGCGAGGCGGCAAACAGCCGCGTCACGTTGAAACCGGCCGTTTGCCGCCTCCTGCCCAATGCCACTGCCATGAGGCCGCGGAACAAGTCTTTCTTCTCTAAAAGTGGCATGTGACAGGTTGTCTATGCTTGAATCTCCCAGAAGCACATTAGCATTTTTAATTTCATGAGTTCATGTGAGGCTGCAATCTTGTAAATAACTTGGGTGCAAACTGCACTGAAATCACCAATGCATATTTCTAAGGAAAGATGGATGTAACCATGCTGTAAAGCAGAGGTGTCAAACTCAATTTCATTGAGGGCTGCATCAGCATTGTGGTTGCCCTCAGGGGGGCCGGGTGGGTGTGGCCAGGGTGGGTGCGGCCTACTGGGTGGGTGTGGATGTAGTGGGTGTGGCCTACTGGGTGGGCATGGCCAGCTCTACATCGTTCGTGTCAAGGGTGCCTGTGGGGGCCTGGGCAGGAGTGGGACAGATCTGAGGGTCTCTGGCAGAAGGGGGTGGGACCAGGGCAAGTGCCAAGGCATGGTCCACTGGAGCCTCCCCAGCATGCACCCAGGGGGCGGGGCCGATGCAGCAGGGGCTGGTTCCTCGCTGTTTCCAGACGGCTTTGTGGAGCTAAGACCGAATGCGTTTCAGCATAGATGGCCACCACAAAATTGTACATTGGCTCCCAGCCGGCCTGGGCCAGGGCCAAGACAGCGGGGGCCGTTCCTTCACTGTTTCTAGGATGGCTTCGCGGGCCACATGAAACCACTTCGTGGGCCGCATCCGGCCCCCAGGCCTTGTGTTTGACATGTCTGCTGTAAAGAAAGGTTTCTTTGAGGAAATAGCAAGCCTGCTGTGCTCATTTTGTTTGAAAATATAAAAACTTAATGTACTTTTTACTTTGATCTTTCATTTACAAGCATTGGCCAAAGAGCCACTTACTACACCTACATAAAGTTTTATTTATTTAGCGCATAGCCTTGTTACATTAGCCAGAAAACTACTCTGCTAATGCAGAGTAGTAGTTTGGCTGCCTATTTACTAGCTCTGTTTGATACACATTCACACACTTCCGAAGTTGCACCACAGGAGAGTGAGCTAGCTCCACACCAGAAAGAAAAATGATTGGCTTTTTCCTGCAGCATCAGCCAAGCCCTCTCCCTCCACTAAAGCTGCCTCACAAATGGGCATCGCAACTGGGAAGATTCAGTGCCTACAGGTTTCTAACCCATCCACACAAAGCATCGTTTCATCTTCCCACTGAAGTGGTACCTATTTATCTACTCGCATTGAACATACTTTTGAACTGCTAGGTGGGCAGAAGTTGTGATGAGTAATGGGAGCTCATCCCACCATGCAGTGCTAGGAGTCAAACCACTGGAGCAAAGACATCACCATTGTCATTAAGCCACTGAGCCATCATGTCTCTCACCTACATAAAGTGATTTTACATATACAGGGAAAGGACTGCCAAATTCCTATGGAATTCCTATGCAGCTTCCTGACAGTTAGAACAATTAACCAGTGGAACAATTCGCCTCCAGAAGTTGTGAATGCTCCAACACTGGAAGTTTTTAAGAAGAGACTGGACAGCCATTTGTCCGAAATGGTATAGGGTTTCCTGCCTGAGCAGGGGGTTGGACTAGATGACCTCCAAGGTCCCTTCCAACTATTATTATTATTATTATTATTATTATTATTATTATTATTATTATTATTATTATTATTATTATTATTATTATTATTATTATTATTATTATTATTATTATTATTATTATTATTTCCGGGTGATACAGTGGCTAACACTCAAGACTATTCCCTGATTTCTCACAGCAGCGCTGGAGAGATGCGTAAGACCTAGGGTGCCATATGGTCACTTTTTTGAGAATCCCTGTGGAATTAATTTTTTTTCAGAGATTGAAAACTGAAAACTTTAAACAGAAGATAAATGGATTTTTGCAGCAAAACCATGTTGTTTTTCAAAAGCAATTAACACTATAGGTTTTTTTCTCTTAAGCCTGCTTTTTTAAGCAATCAGATATCATCCCTGATGTTTAATTGGAAACATGTTGCTTATCTAATCATTCTTTTTTTTTACTTTATCTGAGTTTAGCTGATGTTTATGTACATCTATAGTCACTAGAAGGTGCTGTTTGGTTTGTTCTGTATGTTACACATTCAGTAAATCTAATGAAACATTCTATTCTCTGTCCTTAGAAGAGCAATCAAAACTAGAAGATGGCATGAAATGCAATGCTTCTCTCATTAGTGTTGATAGAAAAAAATGAGCTAGCAGTTTAGGAGAGAAATAAATGTTTTGACTACTCAGGAATCAAAGATCCATTTCAGTTTCAGTCAGCTTATTAAATCAGCTGTCCATAAGTAATCTCTGAGCACTTGTAAATCTAAAGAGATAGCAAATAAAAAGACAAAGGTAAAATACATTTCTAAAACAACCTAACTAGAATCCATGACCGAAGTCCAACAGGAACAAGCTACGTCTAAGTTATCTAAAGGTAGTATCTAAAATTATATAAAATGGGATAACATCTAAAATTACAAAAATGAGATACAGTGGTATCTAAAATTTAAGTAAAATCTGATAATATGTCATCTTTACTTTCTCTTTTACTGCTTTGGGTGTCAAGGACGAAACAAAATTCTGGTTCTTGTTCTTCTGGCAGCCTCAACCATTGTTAACTGATGTTGTTGTAGTGTGTCACTCATCTTCTGGGTCTGCCTCATGTTCTTTGGCCTTCTCTTTTTTGTATATGCACGGTATGGGAAATATGTAAAGTTACAAAAAATGATACTGTTGAAAATTACACGGACTACATCCGTATAGCAGGAACTTTGCCCATCTGCAGGGTCTTATATCATCTGCACAAAATTTAGGCACATGTGCCATAATAATAGACAGTTCATTTGGATTTAGACCAAGTCTGAGGAGATCTGCTAATCAGAGGAAGGATAAATCCGATTTGAGTGTCTCTGTAAAGGGAGCAATGAAGAACATGTTCTGTGGTTTCCACATCTCCAGAATCGCAGGGGACAGATCTTTTAGCCCAGGGGTCCCCAACCTTTCTGGGTTGGCAGCCCGGGTCAGGAGGAGGGTGGAGGTGCCTTTACATGCACGAGCGTGTGCACACATAAACAGGGCCAAGAGTGTGCACACATAAATGGGTCCACAAGAATGCGTGCGACGCAAACAGGGCCACAATCGCCCGTGTGATGCTCGGGTGACTCTAGCGCCAGCGCAATGCTACGATGCTAGCATGAGTGGGATTGTGTGCGCTTGCAACAACAATAGCCCCAGCACAACATGACAATAATGTGCATGTGGTGGTGTGCTAATGGCGACGCTAGCACCTGCCCGTGCTCATGGCATCACTAGCGCCCATGAGATGCTGTAACGCTAGCATGAATGGGGGTGTGTGAGGTTACATACTTGTGTGCACTGGTCAGCCACTCACATGGCCCAGTGGCCAACAGCCCACGGCCTGGTAGTGGGCCGCGGACCCCTGTTTTAGCCAATGGCATTTTTTTTATATTTGCCATCCAGTACTGCAGAGAGGAGAGCATGACCTGGGTGAAAGAGAAAGCTTTCTGATGGCTGGGTCTTTCTAGCTGTGTGAGATAGCTGGCATCTGTTATATGCAGATCTGTTATCTGCTCCCATTTGCAGGCTTTCAAACTGCTAGGTTGGCAGGAGCGAGGCAAAGATTGGTGCTCATCCTATTGCGTGACACTTGGATGTTGAACCCGGGCTGTCAGCTTTCCAGCTGACAAGAATGCGTTGTAAGTCAAGAACTACCTGTACTCTACAGGTTTAAAACTTAATGTTAAAATCCCTGATCAGTCATAAATCAAATATAGATTTGTATTCCCAGGGCTCCAGTAGGTAATTAGCTCTTCCCTTTCATTCATTACTTCCAACTTGTACCATAAGTCTGAGTGCCCATGTTTGTGGTATAATTCAGTCAGTGGAAAAAACAAAGTGGATAACCAACTCATAAAGCAATCTTGTTTGCTACAAGAAAAGTAATGTACCTCCAGTCAAGCCCAGCTTCTTAACCATTGAACCATCATGCCACCCTTTTCATAAATTGGTTCAATCCCCTTTACTATAAGCCTATTCATTTTTGCCAGAATCCAACATAGTTTGGAAAGATGTGAAAAAGAATTGCAAACTGAGCTGAAGTCCTCAGTGGGTGCATACTGGTGAAATTTAGCATAGAGTGTATAATCATCAGGGCTCAAACCAGCATTAAAGTCCAGTAGTACCGTAGTATATGTAGTACCATACCACTCCATTAGTACCATAGAATATGGGTACTCCAAAAGAAGGTAACCAATATACTGTTCTAACTTCATGCATGGGACATAATTAACAATGAGCCTGTACCCAAAGGGAGAAGTAGAACCATGGTAATTTGTTTTAGGGACCTCAAAGAGGTAGAGATGCCCAAACCACTTTTCACCCCCCACCCCCCGGCTCTCTAACTGGAGTTGCTTCTGCTTTGCATGAATAGTAACCATTGAGCAAGAGATCATCAACTTTCCATGTTTCTTGCACCAAATATTATATCCTTGTTGTGCAGGGGGTTGGAGAAATTGGTGCCTCTGTTGCAGTACCAGCCAGCTAGATTCCATATTAGAATTTTCAAAATATTTGCCTTGTACTGGCCTCCGTGCTCTTATGCTTTCCGTACTGTGTGCCCTAATTTGTCTGTATCCACTTTATGGTCCTGGTGAGGCATAGCTTGCTTACTTTTTTGATTAATTTCTATAGCTGTCCATCAGCTTATGCAGATTCAGACTTGGAAGTTTTCAGAAGCCAGTTGATAAAACTGGACAACTGGAGACGTTTTGAATTTTGGGGATTCTGCTCATTTCAGAGGGCTATTAGAACTTGAATTGGGAATGGAAAAGTCCTACACATTAAGAACAGCATTGGATTTTGAGGGTCTGCATCCTTCATGGCAGCTGTGAGGATGTAGGAAGGTTGAAGGTAGCACAATCTGTTTATTTCTTGGTATGAATTCTTGTCCTGGTTAGTTAATAAAACTATTTATTAGTGGCTTGGTTGTTTTGCAAGTTGCCACTAAAGTTTCTCTTAGGTCATCTAGCCTTTTAATGATGCCAGCCTGGTGTGAGTTTGACAAGAGCACTAAAAGGGTTAATCAGGCTTCCCTCTAGAGATTCATTATTGCTGTGGATTGTGCAAGTTGTTTGCTTAGATTTTGTCCCGTGCGGAGACTCTTTTGGTCTGAGTGGGGACTATGATATTTATAAGTTAATGTGCCAGTACCCTCTTGGCTGAACTGAGTCAGAAGTGGGGTGACTTCCTCAGAGTGAAAAACATGAAGGGGGGAGTTTAAAAAGTGCTCAGAAAGGATTTCATTTTAAAGAGCAGACTGGGGACCATAGGCTGCCCAAATGCCAGCAGGATTCAACTGCAACTGCTTGTAGGTGGACAACGTCCATCAGTTGTCCTTAAGGACTGGCTTAAGGACTGGATGATGACCTTTTAAGATCCCCATTTGCCTCTGTTTATTCTGTTATTTAGGATTTGCAGTTATCTTACTGGCTTGTGGAGACATTTGCCTTTTATAAGCTTTTAGGCCTCCTTGCATTTCTCCATAAGATTGCTTGATCTTTTTTCTTCCCTGTCATTCCCCATATTAGGCTGTGTTCAGGGGCGAGGTCTTCCTTTCCACTGCCAGCTATTTGTAGGGCACAATTGAGGCTCAGAATGTTTTGGCAGCATGGGAAATTATTTCAATCAGAATAGATCTGGAAAGGATCTTGGAGGTCTTCTAGTCCAACCCCCTTCTCAAGCAGGAGACCCTATACCATTTCAGACAAGTGGCTGTCCAATCTTTTCTTAAAAACCTCCAGTGATGGAGCACCCACAACATCTGAAGGCAATCTGTTCCACTGGTCAATTGTCCTCACTGTTAGGAAGTTTCTCCTTAGTTCTAGGTTGCTTCTCTCCTTGATTAGTTTCCATCCACTGTTGTTGTCTTGCCTTCTGGTGCTTTAGAAAATAAGTTGGCCCCCCTCTTCTTTGGGGCAGCCTCTCAAATACTGGAATACTACTATCATGTCACTCCTAGTTCTTCTTTTCTCTAGACTGGCCATACCCAAATCCTGCAACCCTTCTTCATGTTTTTGTCTCCAGGCCCTTAATCATCTTTGTTGCTCTTCTTTGCACTTTTTCCAAAATCTCAATATCTTTTTTGTAATGTGGTGACCAAAACTGGATACAGCATTCCAGGTGTGGCCTTACTAAGGCTTACAAAGCAATACTAATACTTCATGTGATTTTGATTCTATGCCTCTGTTTATACAACCAAGGATTGTATTAGCTTTTTTGGCTGCTGCTACACACTGCTAGCTCATGTTTAAGTGATCGTCCACTAGGACTGCAAGGTCCCTCCCATAGTTACTGTTTTTGAGCCAGGTTTCGCCTAATTTGTACTTGTACCTTTGATTTGATTGACTGACTCTCAGTAAATTTTGCAGAAGATACTTTAAGGGAATCTACTTTGTTTTTAACTTTAGTCAGCAAGTCAAAGATCAAAAGACTTGTTTTCGCTGTCGGGAGACTGTCTAGTTATAAAATCTAGTGATTTAAAACAATTGTAGGTAATGTGTCTCACTGATTACAACAGCACTAAAGGACAAATAGCCTTCTCTGGATTATGGCAAGGAATTTAAGTGGGATCATTTAACAATTGATTGTTACATAATTCTGTTTTGATTGGAGGTACATTACTTTTCTTGTAGCAAACAAGATTGCTTTATGAGTTGGTTATCCACTTTGTTTTTTCCACTGACTGAATTATACCACAAACATGGGCACTCAGACTTATGGTACAAGTTGGAAGTAATGAATGAAAGGGAAGAACTAATTACCTGCTGGAGCCCTGGGAATACAAATCTATATTTGATTTATGACTGATCAGGGATTTTAACATTAAGTTTTAAACCTGTAGAGTACAGGTAGTTCTTGACTTACAACGCATTCTTGAATTTTCAACTGTGACACCATCCCCAGGGTCACATGATTGCAGTGCTTGGCAACTGGCTCACAATTACAGTGGTTACAGAGTCTTGCAGTCATATTATCAGATCCGTGACCTTCCCGGCCAGCGTCCAACAAGCAAATTCAATTGGGGAAGGCAGCTTTGCTTAACGACCACACAATTAATTTAACAACCTTGTGATAAGCTTAAAGACTGTGGTGATTTGCTTAATGACTGTGATAGAAATGGTCATAAAATTGGAACTAGGAAACATGATGACTCACTTAATGACCACATTGCTTAGCGACCAAGCTTCAAGTCCCAACTGTGTTTGTAAGTAGAGGACTACTTGTACATCTATGATACAAAAAATCCTGGCCAATGAATAAAATGCACCAGGGACCTATGCAGTGTTTTCTCTTGGGAAAACAATCAAGAAATTTCATCGCCTAAGTAATAGAGCATGGGACAAGAATGTCGGAAGTAGATCATATGTTGAATATGAATACAGAAAGAGAGACTGAATTTCCAAATCAGAAGGAGTCATAGTTTTATTTCATTCTGCATTGACGAAAGCCCATGTTGAGTAATGTTCTAATTTGAGGCATTGCCCTTTAACACATAAAGCAGGAACCAGCATCAGACAATAATCGGGGAATAAACAACATTTCCATCAAGAAACAATCAAGGAAGAACCAACTCCCAACCAAGCTATATATAAACAATCAGCAAATTTCACTTTCCCGTGATCTGATGAGATTATCTAGCTTGGTAACAACACATCTAAAATGTCCCATGCTACATGGTATTTTGTCCTAAGGCATAGTTGGGAGCAGCAAAACATAGTGATATAATTTTCCCCACAATTATTCACGACCAGATGGAAGACTAACCAGTAAGTCAGCCCCAAAGTCAAAAGCAAACCAACCCAAATCAAGGTTATGGAGGATAAATGAAAGAACTGTAAAGGTTCATGGCTTACTACTGCCAGAAAGATATCCTTTTAGACTTGAGTTAGTCTCAAGAGATTTTTATATAGTTGTGCCAGTAATTACCTCTTTCTCAGATACAGTTCATTAAGTCTAATTTGGCCAGAAGACCGTCTAGGTACATAATTAAAAGACTAAATCAAATGGTGTTCATCAAGCCTAGGGCAATTCAGACATGCTGAGTTACTTTTGAGTAGATTTTTGTTTCCAAGTCATTCTCATTTACAAGTAAGATTCTGGTGCCTCTCTGTTTTCTGATATTCAGCCTAAGGGAATCAATCCATAGGGTATCCAAAAAATCAAAATATCTGCCCCATGCCTTCTTATGTGCATCTCTCATTAAAGAGCTGCACTTTGATCCCAGCAATCATGCTACCATCTGTATTATTAAAATATCTTCTACTTATAATAGCTTAACAAGTTTTGCAAGAAATATGCAGTATACAAATTTGTATAGTGCATACAAATTTCTTCCCTATAGCATATCCAACAGTTACAGATGTTCATCTTAGCCTAACATTCATCTTTGATCCATTCTCTTCTCTTAGTTTAATTCTTGAGATAGGGACAATTATTTCTTTGTTTGTGGTTTATAATGCAAGATAATTCATACTGAAGATAGCAGTATATACTGAAAGATAGCATAAAGCAATGCTATATTTATCTGAAAGAAAGACAAGTCTGAATTTAAGATGATGAACCCCGCAGTAAAGTTTAAACAGAAAAAAACCCCACATCCCATTTGCCTTCACTCTCACATCTTGGTCAGTCTAGGTCCGGACAACCATCCAATTGAATGGGTTTATTATTTAGGTGTCAGCTGCCACTTCATACTTGCCTTTTGCTATTGCTCAATGCCGGCTGCCATGAACTCTATCTTGACTTCTTTTCCTCAGTATCCACCCTCAGGAGCACGTAACTGCATTCTTGGTGGCCCTGGGCTCTGGATGCTTTTGATGCTGGTGTAACAAATCTGCCTCATCCACAGATTGATTGTAGATGAGGATATTGCCCTAGCACAGGAGTCTTCAAACTTGGCCCTTTTATGACTTGTGGACTTCAACTCCCAGAATTCCTCAGCCAGCGTGCCTGGCTGAGGAATTCTGGGAGTTGAAGTCCACAAGTCATAAAAGGGCCAAGTTTGAAGACCCCTGTCCTAGCATGTGTAGCTGAGACCTGAGTAGGCCTTTCTCTGAAATATAATAATAATAATAATAATAATAATAATAATAATAATAATAATAATAATAATAATAATAATAATAATAATAATAATAATATTAATAATAATAATATTAATAATAATAATAATAATAATAATAATAATAATAATAATAAAGTTGGAAGGGACCTTGGAGGTCATCTAGTCCAACCCCCTGCTCAGGCAGAAAACCGTATACCATTTCAGACAAATGGCTGTCCAGTCTCTTCTTAAAAACTTCCAGTGTTGGAGCATTCACCGCTTCTGGAGGCAGGTTGTTCCACTGTTAATTGTTCTAACTGTCAGGAAGTTTCTCCTTAGTTCTAGGTTGCTTCTCTCCTTGATTAGTTTCCATCCGTTGCTTCTTGTCCTGCCTTCAGGCACCTTGGAAAATAGCTTGACTCCCTCTTCTTTGTGGCAGCCCCTGAGATATTGGAACACTGCTATCATGTCCCCCCTCGTCCTTCTCTTCATTAAACTAGACAAACCCAATTATGCCTGCCCGGGGTTTGAGTTTTACAGTAGACAAGACCATGGAGGAGGCAACAGTGGCTATTGACATTCACAAGTGGTTGATGGCACTTAGAGACAGGTCTGTGACTCTGAGTTCCTCTGGTTGAGATTGGACCTCTGGAAACAGTTGGGAGTGCTGCCACTATATTGCCCTCTCTGCTGAGCAGCACCATCCTTGCTTGAGCTGCTGGATTCTGTTGATGAGGGAGTTCCTGAGGCTGATGGGGACTTTAACCCGCATCTGATAATATTGCATGCGGGTGGTCAAGAGTTCGTGGCTTCCAAGGCAACAATTGACCTGTCCCATGTTCAGATAGTACTCATCTTACAACAGTTCATTTAGTGACTGTTCGAGGTTACAACGGCACCAGAAAAAGTGACTGATGACCATTTTTCACTGTTATGATGATTGCAGCATCCCCATGGTCATATGCTTAACATTCAGACGCTTGGCAACTGACACATATTTGTTGCAGTGTTCCGGGGTCATGTAATCACTTTTTGCAACCTTCTAACAAGTGCAGTCAATGGCGAAGCCAGATTCATTTAACAACCGTGTTACTAATATAAAACTGCAATGATTCACTTAACAACTGTGGCAAGAAACGTTGTAAAATGGGGCAAAACTCACGTAACTGTCTCACTTAGCAACAGAAATTTTGGGATCAATTATGGTCATAAGTCTCTGTAATAAGAGAATCTGATATATACCACGGGTCCTACTATATTAAATCTGTTTTTTGTCTCAGGAAAGTTGCAGCATGATCTAGTGTTGGGGAAAGGTTGATGGGAGCCACAAAAGAGACTCCTTTGCCATTTGACTTCAGGTACAATTCAAGATGCTGATCATCATGTTTACTGCCTGGTTTTCTGCAGGACCACCCATCTCCAAACATTTCTCCCAGGACCTTCTGGCAGTGTGGGTGCACCTCAGGTCCCTTCAATTAAATATTTTATGGGAACAAGGAAGTATGTTTCCATGAAAGAGAAGGAACAGAGAAGACAGCATTCCCTCAAAGACAGGTATGCACCCACATTCTTAAGAGTTCTAGAAGATTTCTAAGTTCTAGATTTATCTTCTGTTCCTTAGCCAGTTAGTATGTGTCAGTGGACCGTCATTTTTTTAATTATTATGGCTATTTTTGTCAATTTATACTTTCATTAAATTATGCTTTGCTGTTTTTTAATTCTTTTAATTTATATATTGGATGTTGTACATCATCCAACCATCTGTCTTTTGGAGTGCGTGGCTATAATAAATTTCATTACAATAATATTCTTGTTGGTATCAATGTTTTGGTACTGAAGTAAATAAATACCAATGGCCTTGCTGATGTCTTCCAAAATTATCATTTCTGCTGTATATCAGTATGTGGATATTTTTCTCCCAAAGGCTTCAGAATCAGGGTGTTGTTTTTTTTATCTAGGGCCTAAACCATCATTCCACAGTCAATCAGTAGTCAACATAAATCAGCATCAATTGTGATGTATCCAAGGGACTGTATGATTAAGGCAGATCGGATGCATCAAATAGCCTTGACTGAATGCATGTATAAAAATAAAGCACATGAGAGTTTGAAGGTGAGGTTAGAGGGGGAGAATGGTGCTAGAAAAATTACAGCTGCTAAAGCAAATACAATCTACAGTACCAGGAAATTATGTATTTTGTTTAGCATATCAATGACCAAGCTCACTGTGATTGTTCAAATGAGTTTATATAATCAAGGCAGCTGCAATGTTAACTTGAAAATTTGGCAACATCTCACTGTGTTTTGATCTGACAGCAATCACCTGAAGAGCATATGTTTATCTGTTAATTATATATTTGTCACATGTCCTCCTTTATATTCTATAATTGTGAGTTTTTCTCTGTATAATAGATTCCTACAGGGCTAAAAAAAATGTACACATATTCTCTTTGGTCTCCAGAGGGCACTAAATAGTTTTGAATTGCAGAGCAGTACGGTCTTTGCAGCCTGCGATGGTAACCGTCAGTCAAGGCTGAAGTTGCTTTTTAGTGGTCGCTGTGAGTCACAGATGATTAAGTAGGAGTGTTTTCTCTCCATTGATGAAAGTATAAAATCCAATGCAAGTCTGTGTGTCTATATGTCTCCTGTTCCTGCTCTATCCTTATTGATGAAAGCTAGAAGATCTGTCTTGACTGAACTGGGGGTCCCAAGAAAAAGTAGCAGAATACAAAGCCAATCACATTAAATCAACTAGAGGGTTCTTTTGAAAGAGACTACTCATCGCCACCTCTATCTCTTTTTTAAAGAGATATCTGCTGTTTCCTCAAATTTTGCATTTGCTGTTTTCTCACATTCTACGGGCACGAAGTGAACTAACTTCTTTGGATTGGTGGATTCAGAACTCTGCATTGAATAAGGAATTGTTCTATTTTTTCTTTTTCTTTCTTTACAACTGATCTCATTCAATAAAGAGTACAGAAGGATTTCTGGTGGATTTTATCTTTTAAAGGTTTTTTTCCCCCCATAAATGCATGTAAACTTGAATCTCTGCTCTTCATAATGAACACAACAGTACCCTGGATTCTGAGGTTTCAGCCTGCCTTGCTTAATGACACTGGAGAAGTCAACAGTTCGGTTTTTGGCAGCAGAAGGGATGGTGACTTCTGTGAGCAAGTCTTCATCAAAGCCGAGGTGTTTTTGATGCTGGGAATCATCAGCCTTCTTGAGAACGTCCTCGTCATCCTTGCAGTGATCAAGAATGGCAACCTGCATTCACCCATGTACTTTTTTCTCTGTAGCCTGGCTGTGGCAGACATACTAATGGGTATGTCCAATGCCTTGGAAACTCTCATGATTGCCATCCTGAGCAGTGGCTATTTAACCATCGATGACCACTTCGTCCAGAACATGGACAACGTTTTTGACTCCATGATCTGTATCTCTTTGATTGCCTCCATCTGCAACCTTTTGATCATAGCAATTGACAGGTACATTACCATTCTCTATGCACTCCGGTACCACAGTATCATGACTGTGAAGAAGGCTCTGACACTCATTGGGGTCATCTGGATCGCCTGCATCTTTTGCGGCATCATGTTCATTGCCTATTACGAGAGCAAAACGGTCATTGTTTGCCTCATCACCATGTTCTTTACCATGCTCTTCTTCATGGCCTTGCTTTACATTCATATGTTCCTGTTTGCACGCTTACATGTCAAGCGCATTGCAGCCCTCCCGGTGGACGGGGTCCCCCGCCAACGCACCTGCATAAAAGGGGCTGTCACTATTACCATTCTGTTGGGTGTCTTCATCACCTGCTGGGCACCCTTTTTCCTCCACCTTATCCTCATCATTTCTTGCCCCACCAACCCACACTGCCTCTGCTATACTTCTCACTTCAACACCTACCTGGTTCTTATCATGTGCAACTCTGTCATTGATCCCCTTATATATGCTTTCCGGAGTCTGGAGATGAGAAAGACCTTTAAGGAAATGGCTTGTGGCTGTTGCAGCATGAGCGCAGGGCAGTGCATGCTCTGAACTCAACCCTAGTCTCACCTTCATGCCCTCCAGATGACGACTGCTTGGAGTGAACACGGCTGCAGTCTGACCTGTCCAGAAGGTGTAATATTGGGGAAGGTGAAGACATGAAACGGTTTATGCCAAAGCAAAAATCCTAAATACCTTTCTCCAATTGCCAGTTGCTAGCAGTGATCCAGGAAAGGATGGAAAACTGGAAGAAAGTGGTTTCTTCTTTCTTCTTTCCTTCTCTTTCAGTTGACTTTCAGTAACAAGAATGTCTCCTACTATTGGTAATGGTAAGAAAAAGAACATCGGATTCAGAAATATTGGGAAGGAACAGAGACATGTTCCCATTGTATTAAAAGGGAGTCCATAATTTTTAGAATATTCAGTAGGATTATTTAGTGTTACACAAGATGTTCAACAGATGCACCACACAACATAGGCTTGGAAAACTGTTCTTAGAGTACTCTGCATAATTTTTTTTTAAAAAAAAATAGGGCCTGACACAGAAAACCTGCCGTTCTCTATACAAATGGATTAATTTATGATTGATTGATTTTATAAAGCTGCTATTCCGAGTGTTAAGACTTGTTATTACCTATGAATAAGCTCCTCGACAGTTAGAAGGACCGCTGCTATTCATTTGGCTTTGAGCCTCACTGAAATCAAGCGTTTTTCTATTTAGGATCGCACTTTAATCATTGTTTTTATTTCACCGGCAAACCGTTGCATTATTATTATTATTATTATTTTAAGCGCCGATCGCCAACATCGTTCTGCCTTATCTACGCAATTTTTTTCGTTAGAAGCAAGGAAATTGGCAGCAGAACAGTTTCGGAACAAAATTAGATCTCTTACGGAGCATTTCGGATTTTGTTCTGGTGGGGGGAGGGACGAGACGCGCACGTAGCCCCGCCCTTCCTTCTCTCCGGGCTCAGCATTCAACTGGTAGGGTTCGGGTTGTGGATCATGGGGCCGAGTGCTTCATACCTCCCGCCCGAAGCCTGCGGAGGAGAAAGCGCAGAGTTGTGTGTGTGTGTGTTTCGTGCTTCCTCCAGTCCGAGTTTCCCTTACTTTCTGGATTCTCTTCATTTGAAACGATGGAAAAGAACTTCTTTCATAACTTCCGGTTTTTTTTATTGTGTGCATTCAGAATTGTGATTTAACAGCAAATGCATTCTTAAAAAAAAAAAAAGACTTCGGTGGATGGAACTGGACTATTTGGGACTTTACAGTCCATTCAAGACAAGACATGGGAGTGGATTGCAATCACTTCCTTCTGAGGTGATTTTCTGTTTCCCCGTTTATTATATAGTTGGGGAAGTCCTGGTGGTCTCTCATCCATTGCAAACCAGGCTGACCCATGGAAAGACAACCTTCTGAGGATCTTGAAATATACCTGCAGAAAAGAGCTTCTAAGAAAGCTTCTAAGAGTCATGGCTGATATAAAATACTATATACAGTGTCAACATTTCCTGGTTACCCCCTGGATTCAGTTTTGGTGAATCCTGTGTCTCTCAATATATCTTTAGCAGGACAAAATTATGCCTGTCTGGTCTGTAATGTGTAATCAACCTCACCAAATTTATTGTGACTTATTTCCAGATGTATTGCCTGAGAATGAGAATTGTTGTCCAGTCCATCTGAGATTACCAGATTGGGAAAAGCTGGTCTATAGTAATGAATGTACCCGAGGAGGGGGGGGTGGGTGTTTCTGGCTCTGAGACATATAAGTAAAATGAGTTCACAGATCCTATAAAGTGAGTTTTGTTTTGATATGGCCCACCGTGTTATTGTGTTTGGGAACTATGTTTTATGACTTAGCTTGTATAAAGTAAGTTAACAGACTTGTCCAAGAAACCCCTGTTAAGAAAACCAGGACCTAAGGATAGCCATCTCCATATTTGTGGATTTCAACTCCTGTAAGGCCTCACCAGCCAAGCCACTGTGGAGAATTGAATCTAAACTTCTGAAGAGCATCCAGATGAATGGCTTTGTATGATTTGTGCACTTGATTATTATCATCAGTTCTCACCATCTAACAAGAGCATCTTTGGAAAAAACAGAACAATCAACTGGAAATAGCTTACATTTGTTTTATAGTTTGCATTAATTTTGAAAACTATAATACTTTTCAAACATTTCACCATTTCATTCAACATGCTAAGTCTAAATGTGTTTTTTTTATTGTTACAGCTTAGCATATTGAATCAATCCAACTAGTTGATTCAATAAGTGAATTATGGATAATATTGGTAGTCGTACAGATCATGACTTACAAAGGACTCTAAATTTAATCTATATGCCTTTGAAGAGAATATTTATATTTCAGGTTTGGATCCTTATTACTCTCTGAGCTTGCTTGTTTTCTTACAGATGGTGCACTGATAATGTTACCTAGTTTGGTAATGAAATGTCTCTTAAGAAAACAGTCAAGCTCAGAGAGCACCAGTGAATATACAGTTTGCAGGGAAGATCACTGATAGTTGTCCAGTGGTCTTTTACAGAAAGTTACTTTAAATGAAATTCTAAAATAGAGTCTCCATTCTATTTATGTTTTTGGTTTTCTCTGAAAAAAAGCCTGTCAGCAATTACTGTGATGACCAGAATAATTATATGTGGTAAAATCTAGGAAAGCATTAGAAAGCATTAGTTCTACAACTAGTATAGCTGTTGTATCTGCTTACTTTTACTATTAATTTAAGTGAATTTAATTTTCCATTTGTTTTAATGGTTGTTCATCACCCGGAAGGATATGTATGTTCTAGAAGACTTATGAATTATTTTAGTTGAGAATAGAAATGTGTGGTGTTCATGCTAATAAGTGTAGATTTGGTTGTTTCAAAGGTTCATAGGCTACAATGGCTGAGTTCTAGAGCATTTACTTTGACACAAGGTATTTCAGGTTTAATCGCTGTATCCTTACTTTTGGCTGGAAAAAGCAGCCAAGAAAATTCCACATAGGAGAAGAGCGAAATGTATTTGAGCACCAAATTCTCCAAAGCACCTGAAGGCAGGACAAGAAGCAACGGATGGAAACTAATCAAGGAGAGAAGCAACCTAGAACTAAGGAGAAACTTCCTGATAGTTAGAACAATTAACCAGTGGGACAACCTGCCTCCAGAAGCGGTGAATGCTCCAACACTGGAAGTTTTTAAGAAGAGACTGGACAGCCATTTGTCTGAAATGGTATAGGGTTTCCTGCCTGAGCAGGGGGTTGGACTAGATGACTTCCAAGGTCCCTTCCAACTTTATTATTATTATTATATAGAACCATATGTCACTTAAAAGTTTCTGTTGTTGTAATTTACTGTTGTTCACTTAGTGTGATGTTGTGCTTCAGGTTCTTAACTATTTGCCTTTGTCACAACTTTGAATTAATTGCACTTCGTGTTCTCTGAAATAGTTCTGCTTAAAAAAGTAGTAATGTCTTAAATAAAATGGGCCTAAAATTACCTGCCAAATGTTCTCTGTTTTATAAGATAGTAATAGCTGGATTAGCCACTCAAAAGGCTTTCTTGTGTCCTAGGGAGTAAAATAACTATAATCATTGAATCCTTTCAGATTGAACCCAATTACAGCCACATTAGCCCTTAAAATATCTATTTTTGGTTTTGTAAAACCTGTTTGCAATCTTCCTTCAACAATTATTCCATTTGAAAACGGCATAATGGAACTGTTAGATGTCGTGGAGATGAAAGTTTTGTTGCAAAATTCTAAAACATCTTCAAGGCCCAAATGACTTATATACATTAAATATAATCATTAAAATCACTTTTTAAGATCAGCTAATGGGATCAGAGGGAGGAAAAGGAACATAGAAACATAGAAAAGTGACAGCGGAAAAAGAGGACTGTTGGGCAGACTGCAGACAAAACGGGGGCTTAATGGTTTCTTTCTTTGTCAATGATGCAATAGAAACTACTCGTATGCACCCCCCCGGAACTGTTCTTCAGATTCTAGACCAGGGGTAGGCAACATTGGCTCTTTTATGACATAAAAGAGCCAAGGTTGCCTACCCCTGTTCTAGACAAGCTTCTAGGTCTGAAACCACCATGTCGAAAAAATTCTTTCTGTTTTTACTGATACTGACAAAAGCCCAATCAGACATATTAAATAGGATCATGCACATAAGGCTTGTGGGCTTTAAATATTAGTGTTTCTCCTCAGCAAAATAGTGCCTGGGGAGGAACTGGACACTTGGAAAGAAAGAATTACTAGACATGATACAATATTTATCACTTATTTCTATGCATATAAATAGTCCTTGATTAACAATGGTAATTGGGACTGGAGTTTCCATCACTTAAGTGATGCCATCGTAAAGTGTGGGATCGTGTGGCCAGGCTGCTTAGTGGTGCCAGATCCAGCACTTCTGTTTGCTGTTGTTAAGCAGATCCCACAGTGTGTGTTGCGTGGTTGCCATTTGCAACTTCTTTCCTGCTTCCTCGCTGATTCTGCTCATCAGAAGCTTGCAGCAATGGTTGCAAATGGTGATCACATGACTGCAGGACATTGTGACATCAAGATTGTAATTGCAAGCTGATCGCCAAGCACCCAAATCAAGATCATGTAACCAGAGGGATGCTGTGATGGCTCCAACTACAGGTAGTCCTCAACTTACAACAGTTCACATAGTGACAGTTCAAAGTTACAACATCACTGAAAAAAGTGACTTATGACTGTTTTTCACACTTACGACCGTTGCGGCATCCCCATGGTCACATAAACAAAATTCAGATGCTTAACAACTGACTCATATTTATGACGGTTGCAATGTTCCAGGGTCATGGGATCACCTTTTGCAACCTACTGACAAGCAAAGTCAGTGGGGAAGCCAGATACATTTAACAACTGTGCTACTAACATAACAATTGCACTGATTCACTTAACAACCGTGGCAAGAAACGTCGTAAATGGGAACCAACTGTCTCACTTAACGACAGAAATTTTGAGTTCAGTTGTGGTCGTAGGTCAAGGACTAGGTGTAACAGGACTGGTCATAAATGGCAACAGTCGCTGAATGAGTGGTCATTCAGTAGGGATGCCTGGATTCTATTCAGCTGCTACTCCTAATGTTCCTTAGCAAACAGGCTTTTATAATCCCAGGTTGTAGGAAAATATTGCAGCTAATAGAATCCTATTTTTCCCTGAAAATCCCTTCATCCTTCACTCACCAGTACATTCGGGGGAGGGGGAGAGATAAGCCTTCATTTTATTCTTCTCCACTGAGGTTTATAAAATTCTGCAAAGAGTATAGAAAATTTAGAGAGTGCACATTGTTTTGCTCCATTTCTTATAAGAGTAGAAGTCCCCTAAAACAAAAGTGAGAGTAGATTCAAGATAGAAGCATATGCTTCAGTAATAAAGATTTTTGGGATTCCATCAACAATGGATCCATTAGACTTCCGGTTCCGGTTGCAGCGCCCGCGGACGTGCAAAGAACTTGTTCTCTTTGCCGTCCGGTTTCCCCCCGCCGGTAGACCCTGAACAGGGTCGAAAGTCGCCCTGGAGGGGCGACCACCGTAGAGGAGGGCACTCGTCGATCGCGGAGGGAGCGGCAGCTCCCTCTGCGGTCCGAGAAAATCACCTTTGGGCCGACGGGGAAAAGATCGGCCAGTAACATGGCCGATCACTCAGCTGCTCCAGCCGAAAGTCACAGCAACATCTAAGCAAAAAGAACCACCGTGGAAGATCCGGGTGAGACCTTTCCTTCCCTCTTGTTAATTTACCTATTTCCCTGCTAACAGCTTTAAGAACTATTTCCCTATTTTGAGAAAGCAGCTTTTGATCACTGGGGAAAACGGGATTTGGAAAAATAATTATTATTGTTTTTTATTATTTTATTTTGTTTGTGTAAGCAGTTGGAATTCGGGCATCCTGAAAAAAAAAAAGCCCCTTGCTGTGACTCTCTCTTTTGGCTTGTCTATCTTCAGTTTAGGTGAAAACCTTTAGGGAGGGGGTGGAATGCTTTTTTCTCCTCCCCCCCCCCTCCTGAACAGTATTGCCTAAAAAACTTTCTGCTCTCTGGGCGGACTTATGTAGATTGTTTTGAATACAATGCAACCTGGGACTTGGCATGAAGCCCAGAAACTATGACTGATACAATGTAACTCTCTCCAGTTGAACTCTCACGTCCTGATTTTGGCGTGACGCCCAGACTGGATTACAACATAACAACTGACTGCTACTTGCTGCTTTTTTTATTTCTGTGCTGGACTTGACTATTGGCTTTTTTCTATCTTTGTTTGGAAATATATCTCTGTTTGGACTTTATATTTTATAACGCTGCAATCTATCTTTTAAGCTGTCTATAAAAAAAAAAGAGGATGGAATCCTACTCACAGATTAATTATGGACTTATATTAGAAAATTTTTTTGAAATGAGAATGGAATTTAAAGAACATATGAGAATGCTTAGCAAAAAGGAGGACTCAGAATTAAAAATTGAAGCTCAACCTTTGATTGACTATGATACACAATCAGATCTACAACTTAACGAGATGGATGGAATACATTCACAATCTATTGAATCTATTGAAAAGGAAGAGGACACATCCCACATGATGGACATTTTTGATGATCAAAGGCAGAACTCAACTAAAACATTTACAACTTTAAAAGCAACAGGATTGGACTTCCAAATACGAGGCACCAAAAACGTTGACAACATGACAGTACAGACAATACTGGATAAAAGAGAAAAAGAATATGATTGGACTCAATGGTGGGAAAAGGCCTTTAGCCAGTCACTAAGATGGGAGGATCTAGAGGCCCTGCTGTGGAAACCTACCTGGCACAAAAAGAAAGCTAGAATTAGATTTAAAAATGAGAGTTAAAATTTTATCTGATGGGTAAAAAGGGCTTTTGGACGTTGATTGAGCTAATACTTTCGAGATTTTTAAGGTTACTCTGGTTTGAGTCAACATTAGATCTAAATTATGGATTTGATTATGGTTTGAAACGGCAATAGGAAAAATTGGAAAATTTAAAATTAAAGGAGTTAGATTGAGATTGAGACTGGTGAAGCATTATTGATATTTTTACTTACAAGAATTGAATGGTAATTAGTGATGTATTAAATGGACTAAATTGAAACAATTGAGGAATTTTTAGGGACTTGGATTGATTTATAAAAATATTGGATAGAGTATATGAAATAGAATATAGTTGAGAAATATTAAGATATAATAGTTATATTATTAGTTTATGATAGAAATAATTATTGTCCTATTATTATTATTATAATATTATTATATTATTAGGTCTTATGTAATGGTTTTAAAATATATAAATTTATGTTTATTTACAAAATATGTATGTGAAATAGAATAGAATAAGAGATATAATTTGATTGAGAAGTATAAATTGAAATTGGAATAATAGATATAGGTGAGAAACAATTTATATTTTAGGAATGCTCGAATTGTATACTATATATTTATGCAAGACTAAATTGAAATAGATTAATTGAAAGTTGGTTAAGCCTGAAAACGGGTGAAAATATGATTGATAACTTTTGTTTTTTGTTTTTTGTTTTTGTGTGTTTTTTTTTCTTTTTTTCTTTTTTCTTTCTTCTTTTTTTATTGATAAAATAGAGAGGGAACCTTTAAAGAAGTAGCTTAAATTGTATATGTATGACTGTATTTTTTGTTGTGTTCTATGGAGTGCCCTATCTCCACGATGTGTTATAAGCACTTGGCTGTAAAACAAAAACAAAAAAACTAATAAAACTTGTTATGTTAACAATGGATCCATCTTAGACAAAATGTAATTGGCTGTTTATATAAGATAAAACAATGGCTAATGAAAAAGAAAGAAGAAAATGAGGGAGGGAAATCTTAGCCCTTTCCATTGCTAGCAATCTCAAAGAGTGTGCCACTCTGTCCTTTGTCTGCAGAACCAGCTCATGGAGAAATTCAAATAAAATTTAATCTTTCTCAGGTCACTGGATATTGTGCTTACCATGTCCCTCTTACATTTGGGGATATTTCACTACCCGTTCAGATAAGAGAGCTAAAAATGTGCTTATGTCAGGTGCAAGAAGCAGAGTTTACGCTTCAACATTTCATTCTAGAAAAATTTAACTTTCCCAACATTTAAAATACAAATAAGCTGACATTATCATACAACCTCTGAGGGAGATGTATGAAATAAGAAGTATGAAATATAAATAAATAAACTCAGAGAACGTCCAATACTACCATTCTTGTATCCTTCCTCAAGACAATAATCTTCTACCACATTGGAATACTGCATCTATTTTTGGTTGCCACGATATAAAAAAGATGTTGAGACTCTAGAAAGAGTGCCGAGAAGAGCAACAAAAGTTATTAGGGAACCAGAGGCTAAACCTACAAAGAATGGTTGCAGGGATTGGATCTGTCTAGTTTAATGAAAAGAAGGACTAGAGGTGACATGATAATAGTATTCTAATATCTAAGGGACTACAACAAAGATGATTAGGGGACTGGACGCTAAAACATATAAGGAACGGTTGCTGGAATTGGGTATGTCTAGTTTAATGAAGAGAAGGACGAGGGGTGACATGATAGCAGTGTTCCAATATCTCAGGGGCTGCAACAAAGAAGAGGGAGTCAGGCTATTCTCCAAAGCATCAAAAGGCAGGACAAGAAGCAACGGATGGAAACTAATCAAACAGAGAAACAACCTAGAACTAAGGAGAAACTTCCTGACAGTTAGAATAATTAACCAGTGGAATGACTTGCCTCCAAACACTGGAAGTTTTAAAGAAGAGATTGGACAGCCATTTGTCTGAAATAGTATACCATTTCCTGCCTGAGCAGGAGTTGGACTAGAAGACCTCCAAGGTCCCTTCCAACTCTGTTAATCTGTTGTTCTACAGTATTCCTATTCTGTTACAAACAACACATAAAAATATTCCAGATACACACCTAACCTAGTACCTAATGAATTAACCCAGTCTTTCCAAAACTTGGCAGCTTTAAGTTGTGTGGACTTCAACTCCCACAATTCCCCAGTGTTGACTGAGGAATTGTGGGAGGTGAAATCCACACAGCATAAACATGCCAAGGTTGAAAAACATCGACCTAACCTATTTCCTAGCTTTGCACAACATATTGAAACATTGACAAACCAATAAGGCTGGGTTAGTCCAAGATGCTGAATCCCAAAACACTGTTGTGCAATAAGGTCAACATGGCTGGAATTCTCTTTAAGTAGCTGAAAACTGCAAGAGGAATTACCTGCCTTCTTCTATAGCAAGTTAATTAAGGCTTTGAAGACTTTGAAACATGTCTTCCCAGCTGTTTTGTCATCTGAGCTACGTTGCTATTTATGGGATAATCTGCCTACTGATTTGCCCACTAACACGTCAATATTTATGTCTATTGTCCCTTCCATTTCTTTCCTAGCTTTCCCCACATCTCTCCTAGCTTTGCCCACAATCTCTCACATCATGTTATGAGTAAGAAGAGATTGGACAGTCATTTGTCTGAAATTTTATAGGTCTCCTGCTTGAGCAGGAGGTTGGACTAGAAGACCTCCAAGGTCCCTTCAAACTCTGTTATTCTGTTAGGTTGTCAAGAGCAGGAAGAGACATAGAAGTAATTGCTGGTGGACAAATGTTGAATAGCTGCTGGTTCAGATATTGACCCCAAAGATCATTCACTCTATGGTTGACAGTTTCCTAGACCCTTAAATGTTCTTGTAATGTCTTGGTATCTGTAGGAAATAGACTAGATAGAAGACCCATATCAGTCTCCTGTGAATTTAAAGTAGATTCGGGAAGATTGGGATGTTAAAACACTGCTCAACCCAAAGTAGCCCCAGTGCATGAATTATAAAGGTATAAGAGAAACAGTCAATTAATATTCACCTCATTCCTGTTGAATTTAGAGTATGGCATGAATATTAATGCTTGTTTAAATGAAACTTATATTTTGAACACTAAGACAGGCACTCCATCCCAACTCAGAATTAGTTTATTTAATGCATTTTGTGTTTCCTCTTCATTAGCTAGAAGCTGCAAAGAATTCTTCTAACCATTTTATCCATTTTTTCTTTTCTCACCAACAAGCAACTTCTTGCCGTTGATGTGTTGTTTGTAGCATTGTAGAACACTTCAGCATGGGCTCTTGGCACACTTCAAAATCAGCTATGGATCTCTGTTGTCTCATGCTATCACCAGTATTCAGCTGCTGAGTATATGTGTTTCCTATTGTTATCTTTCCTGCAGTGCACAAAAACTGATCTTACAATTTGAAATTCTGTAGAATTCAGGGATGGGCCATTTTCCTGCTGATTGAAATTCTGGCTTTATCTTAACTTTGGATTCTAGGGCTCATACCAACAAATTTGAACAGATCTCCCCAACAGCAAAAGCATGGGTAAAAGACAGGGGACAAATGATCAAATCTACAGGAATGAATGTAGGTCAGGGTAGAAGCAGTATTTCTCAACCTTGGACACTTTCAGTTGTGTGAACTTCAATTCCCAGAATACTCTAGCCAGCCGTGGTTGGTAAGACAATTATTATTATTTATTAAATTTGTTTGCCTCCTATCTCGCCACAATTATAGTTCCCATACCTCACTTGGCCAGGGTGTAGCAGAGCAAATCAATCTATGCGTGCATATGGATAATCATGGTTCTGACTTGTCACATGCCAGATACTGTGTGATATTCTTGTTGGAGCAATGTCAACATGATCTGGTGGGGAATTTAACATTATCTTCCCTGTCATGGTCAGAGAGTCTCTTATGCCTCCCCCTTCCACAGGGAGGATGGACCCATTCAATTGGTCCACCCCCAAAGACTGATGATCCCGAATGGATTCCAGAGGGAACTGGGGGAAGTCCCAGAAGTCTTGGTAATAGCCTGGAATCACAGGCGGCTGAGGCTCTGGGCAGGATCGCACCCATGCAGTCTATCTTGACCCATTGCTAGTTCAGAGAGGAGCTGCAGACTCTGAAAAGGATTAAGAGATACCTAGAACACCACTGGAGCAAAAACGAAGGATGACTCTGAATAGACATGACTTAGAGCCACTATTAAGGCCTACCTTATGGTGATAAGAGCAGCAAAACAAGGTTATTTCTCCACTCTTATTGCAGCTGCAGAGTGTCGCCTGCTGGCCCTGTCCTGAATCTCTCGGTCCCTCTTGGGCTGCGAGGGGGACTCGGATAATCATCTTCAGAAACATGCAGAGGAATTTGTTGAACACCTGTCGGATAAAATCACTCAAATTCATTCCCAGTTGGATTCCAAGCATGGTACAGGTCCTTGTGAGATGCCTGGGGAAAGGTCTTACTCAGTGATCTAGGAAAGGTTTGTTCCTGTTGGTCCTAAGGAAGTGGACAGGGATAAGGGTAGCAGACCCATGACAAGATGGGTGGCAAATAAATTTAACAAATAAATAAATAATACTGAAGCCATGATAATTTATGACTTTTGTTGTTTGCTTTCTGTTTGTTCCATTTTTTAAAGATTGTCATAAAGAAATGTCACCATTTCTGTATATTTCGGGGGAGATCCTGGGGAATGCTTGTTTATTGCAAATGGTTTTTAGATTTACATGGAAACAAAATCTTCTTACAGTATAATGGTTCTATATTCATAGTGACTAGTATTATGAAATATGACATGTTGAAAATAAGACTCAAACAAACAATGGAAAATTTATTAAGATAAGCCACCACAAAATCATAACATCACAGAATAATATAGCCTGACATTTCAGTATAAATGGGTTTTGTAAAAATGGGTTCATTGCTATATTATTTTACTAGGATCGTAAATATTTGACTAGCAGAACAGGTTTGTTGTATTGGTAGCATTTATCCTGCTAAGAAACAAACATTATTGTTTACAATTATTGGTTATCTAAAGAAAAATAGCAAAATTGATACAAAAAGATGTTTCACCATCATGTTTTAAAACTTTGAAATAGCCTTTAGGCAATTGTTGCATTGTTTACCATCTGGTATTTGTAACTGATATTCCTTGTATAACCTCAAAAATAATAATCAGTAATCAGCAATGATAATCCTTATATAACCACAATAACTAACAAGACCACCTCAAAGCAATTTTACTATTATGAATGTTCTTAATATAATGAATTTGTGACTGTGATGTACCTTTTGTCATAAAGCCAAAAAGGTTTTGGGGGAAGGAACATGTTACAGGAACTAAAAAACCGGAAGTAAGAGATGGAACAGAAAGACCAAAAGGTGACTCTAAGAAAAGCAAGGTTACTGACATGCAGAAAACCATGTTTGACCCAGCAATCTAATGTTCAACAAAAGGACAACTTGAAGGACACATGATGGATAAAAAGACTAGCAAAGGATAAAAGGAAGGCTAGATAGATATTAGCTTGGAATCTCATAATCCATATTTGCAATTGTCATCAACAGAGCATCCCGGAAATCTACATGCAGTAGTTGGCCAAAACAACTGAACATGAATGTATATACATATATGCAAGTGTGAGAGCATAACACTAAAGCAATAGTAATTAAAACAGTTTATGTACTGTAGGTTGAAAGGGACTCTGTGGGCTGTATATTTCCTTAAGCTTTTCATTACTGCATAAGATCCCAAAGTTCAAATCTGTAACATCACTTCCATATATCCTTTTATCTGTTTAGTCCAGGGGTGTCAAACTCGCAATGTTACATGATGTGCCGCAACGTATCACGACTTTTTCCCCATCGCCAGAGCTGGGGTGGGCATGGTTTTGGCATGACGCATCCGGCCCGCAGGCCGGCAGTTTGACACCCCTGGTTTAGACTATAATTGTTATAAATGCTCTCAATACATTCAATCACATTCTAATTTGGAATCAGAATTCTAATTTTACAGCCACTTTAGGAGAAAGGTAATAATGCAAGTCAGGTATTGTAAAATGTGCTGAATAACATAGGCTACCAGATGACAGCAAAAACTAGTTTTTCTTTTATCACTTTATGAAATTTACTAATAATCTGGAGATTTGTTTCTTAGATTTGGTAGGTCTAACATAGGAAAACGACAGCTTTATCTCCTTGAGGTCTCTGTTTTATGTTTAAAAGGCTACAGTCTATTTCTATGGGGAAAGCTCCCTTCTAAAATAATCTGTCCAAAATCAATTATTTTGCAAAGTTACTCATATATCACTACAGCCTTTGACCATCTCCTGGTGTGTTACACCACACGTAACCAAGTTATCCCTTTCATTAACCAAGCCAAAGCTACCCACCATTAATGGTTACCTGTCAAAAGCTTTCAGAGGGAAGAAGCATTGGATAGGAGAAGAATTAAAAGGTATGTATTTCATTCAAACAACCAAGCAGAATAAAAAGGTAAGCAGGAAAAGGAACATCTTGTGAAAAAATCAGAACAGAGCTGGAACTGCTTTAAAATGCTTCCCTTACCCAACCACCCTCCAGTGATCTCTCTTGAGTGCAACCATTAGAACCATCTTGTAAATTTGCCATACAGCAGCTGTAGTAATCCAGTGTAAATGACTCTATATTTGAACAGGATGGTGGCTTGGAAAATGTTTCTTGTTCCTGGCAGTAGACACTCAGCAATCACTCGTCCTCTCTTTTGATTGGCAGTTCCTCAATTTTAGCACTTGCTGTCAAACTGAATAGCATGCCTTCAAATACTGTAAGGTATTCTACAGACAATAGCTGTTGCCTGATGGCAAGATCTCAGTGAAATAGCACTTAGTTTAAACTCTATGCATATATTTCACGGGCTCAATATATTAGAGGTGATTTTAAGGACTGAGATTAGATAGATAGATAGATAGATAGATAGATAGATAGATAGATAGATAGATAGATAGATAGATAGAGAGAGAGAGAGAGAGAGAGAGAGAGAGAGAGAGAGAGAGAGAGAGAGATGAAAGAGAGAGAGATGAGAGAGATGGAGAAAGAGAGAGAGAGATGCAGACCTGTATATTGAGGCTTTCACTGCTATCTCCCTTTATTCATATGCTAATTGTGTTTTTAATGAAAGCCAAATAAAAACTTTCTGATGTAAAATGAGAAAACACTTGCCTTCCAGAACAAAGCAAGATTTCAAATACAGTATATCTTCTTTAAAGAAAACGAGCAGTTGATCAGACTGTATAGTTTTGGACTATACAGTTGTGACTGGAAGGTGTTTGGTCCACCCAACCTGATAGACTAAAAAATATTTCATACTTTTGTTTCATGTATTTGGCCCTAAAATGTACATTTTAATCATTGGGGGGGGGGCAATTTTATTCCAATATAGTTGTCTTTGTATTTACAAGTTTGTCAGAAATAACCACTAAAGTTTGTTTCCACTTTGGAATAACTGCACAGAGCCTATGTGTATTCTTTCCCCTCCATTCAACAACTACCATGGTTAAGTTGCTAAAACTCAGACAACCATTAAATAGCAAAGCGATACAGAAAAGGTTTACTTTTCATTGACATCTAGTAGTTAAGGTAGATCTACTCCAGTTTCTAAATATAGTTATTTGAAAGCAGCATGACGGTGCTGGCAACCTCCATGCCACCAAGAATTTTATGCCTACAAAGCCCGAATTAAAAAGACAGCAACAGATAGCAAATGTGGACTACTTAGTAAGAAGGTGCCACAAGAATGACTACAAGCAAAGGCATGACAGAGTAGCTGCTTTGGGAAATCTGCAAGAAATACCACTTGCCTGCAAGCAAGAACTGGCAGGACCACAAAATGGACAAAGTAAATAGAAAATGAAGAACCTAAAGTTCTCTGGGACTTTAGAATTCAAACAGACAAGCATTTCAAACTGACATAACACCTCAAACTTAATAATTGTTGATAATAAAGACAAAAAAGTCTGGATATTGGACATGGCAGTATCTGGAGACAGCAGAAAAGAAGAAAAAGAACTGGAGAAAATCACAAAATACAAAGACCTGCAAATAAAAGTAGAACAACTGAGGCAAAAGAAAGCAAACATAGTACGAACAGTAATAGGGGGCTTGGATGCAACCACAAAACATCTGTAGTGCTACATGGATACCAGTAGCATTAATAAAACTGCAAAAGGCAGCTTTATGTGGAACAGCTTACATCCTGTGGCAGTACCTTTAACAACATCAAACAACATCTGTCTATCCTGGCTCCTCGGGAAGGACTCCGTAGGTGGATAAAAATGCCAAATCCAATCGAAACATCTGCCTATGTGACAAACCATAATAATTATTGCACTTGCATTAGTGATATACTGTTTGATTTAACAGACAGTTGGAAATAGAGGATACCTTTCCTCCCAAAATGTCCATTAGATGGAAGTTTCAGCTTCTGATTTAGTAGTGTGGGCAAAAGAAATGTGGAAGGTGGTATTCTAGAAGAGGGTAGAATTTCAGCCTGTGGGTTTCATAGAAGAATCGACAATTGTGCAATATCTTGCCCCATGTATGATGAGAAGTGGAAGAGTAAAAAGAAAATCACACTGCCCATAATTAGTTGGCTTTTATATGGCGTTTGTTTCCCAGATGATGACAAATAACCATTACTGCAATTTCAGAACCAAAGAGAAATCCGTTTTATGCACAACTTAGGGTATAATGCTGCTAATGGATTCTGCAAACGAGGCAAGGCAGCTGCAAATTTACTCACTTCACATGTATTGCTGATCCTTTTTAAATATAATTGCAGTCCTTGTTAGAACTGCTCAGTACCAGCTGCCATTTGATGGTTACTTGCCTGTATAAAATCTGTACTGGTTTACATGACAGTTGTCAAACCTTTCAGATGAGAGTCTCCAGCTGTCAACCCAACTTGCTCCTGTATTAAAAGGGATTTTATTTTTATAAGAAGAGTTTTAGATAGCATGAGCTAAAGTCACATGGGACTCAGCTAGATGACTTAACCCCCTGCTTTAGGAAATCCAGAGTTAACACTGGATCTATATCCATCTTAAAAGCCTCCAGCAAGCAGAACCTGCCCCAGATGAAAGAACCATTCACATCATTGCTTTGTCATTGATGAATTCTATTCTCATCCAATTGTAGGTGTTATGTAGTGGGCCTTGCTGAAGTCATTCAGCAAGGCTCAGAAAGTCTGTAAAGAGGCTGGGCCTTGCTGAGTCATTCAGCAAGGCCCAGGAAGACTGAAAACGGGTTGCAGAGACCCGGGCAGACCATGTGTTTGCCCGGGACCGGCTGTAGAGACCCGGGCAGACCACATGTCTGCCCGGGACCCAGACAGGCTGTCTCCAGCCTCCTGCGCGAGGCGGGAGAATAGCCTGCAGTCATTGGTTGAGTCTCCCCTTGCAGGGGGAGTATAAAAAGGGCATGTTGCCATTATTTGTTTTTCTCTTCTGCTCTCTTCTGCTCTCTTCTGTTCTTGCTTCTGTTCAGTGCATGTTCACAATAAAGAACATCTTTTGCACCAACTGCCTCGTCTTCATGTCTGCGTTGCGAACAGAACAGTAGGCATTTTCCTGCAAAATACCGTCTAGTGCAAAATTATCACTTTGCAAAATCAAGATAGGGCAGTATCTGATTTTCCATGTAACCTTCTATCAGATTTGTTTTGATCTATGGAACTCTCTGTATGGCCCCAGTCTGTAAACATTTCAAAAATGTTTACAGAGTTGCTTATCTCAGGTTAAGCCTGCTGGATGGTATGAGGAATTAATGTACGTGTGTGTAGAATTTCTTTAGTAAAAATATCCATGAAGTTCATTTGAGTGATGCCTATGCTTGCTCTGGGGGAAATTCCATGGGATGAAGTGTAGAGGGTAAAGTGGATGGACTTTCTTCCCTCACAGCCAATGGACTTCTTTCTTCTTCATGTAGTGCTCTTGGGTTATTCCCATGTTTGCTGGAATGCTAAAGTGGCCGCTGTTCTCTTAAAAACAGGATTTTACTTTCTTTTTTCTACTGCCTTTGAAAAATGGTGTACACTAGACTAGGAATGTGTAGTCTAGACTGGGAATTTCAAAACAAACAACATCTTGGAAGAAAATAATGGAAAACCAAGTCCATTGTGTGGCTAAGAAAACTGCATGGATATTTCCACCTATTTACCAGGCAATGAGATTGACTCAGCAGTCTTAGCTATCCAGAAAGGGTTTCAGAGGAAGAACAGGATAGAAATGACTGAAACCAAAATTGTCCAGCTCTGGGGATCAGTGGCTCTATTACAAAAAGAAGCAGGTTAAAAAACTGTGTCTGCTAGTACCAAACCAGATTTGACTTAGTGAAATGGAAATGTAATTGAAGTTAAGTCAAATTAACTACAGATAATATGAAAAGCATGGAAGGAAATCATAGTTCCATCACGTTAAAAATTCAGTGATAATTTTGAGAGAGGCTGGAAAGATTACATCCAATACTTCAGGAGGTACAAATTGTTAAATTGTTCATTTCTGGAACCATTCTTATAAAAGGTATTAGTGGCTCTGGGGGGGGGGGGACACCCAAGAAGTCAAAATACATTTAGGAGAATACCTCCATCATCACTATCCCTCACATCTCAAGAGAGATTGTAAGCACTGAATAGTTTAATGCAGGTTGAATATGCTCATTCTGAAGAAATGCTGGAAAGCCAATTTACTGTAATGGCTAAAGCATCAGGCTAGAAACCAAGAAATTGTGAGTTCTAGTCCCACCTTAGGCACAAAGCCAGCTGGATGATTTTGGACTAGTCACTCTCTCTCAGTCATAGGAAAAAAACAATGGCAAACCACTTCTGAAAATCTTGTCAAGAAAACTACAGGGATTTATTCAGGTAATCTCTGAGATTCAGATACAATTGAATGGAATTTTAAAAAAAGGAATGCCAGTTGACAGCTGGGATGGGGGGTAGCAAAGGGAATGAAGTTCCCTGAAGTATGTAAGCACTTCTGGATAGGATCCACTGTAAGTTTTCTGAAAGATCTGACTTATGGAGAAGAATCTTGGCAAATTGCTGAAAACAAAGGAGGCAGAAGAACATGAGGAAAGAGATCTCAATCTATAAAAATACAAACAATTATCTTTAAATAAAAGTTTTATTTTGGTTGATCAACTCACTTTTGCTTCCACTTTGCTGTGGAATTAATTCTCATGGTCAAAAAGGAGGAGGAGGAGGAGGAGGTGCAGCTGGTAGAAAGGAGCCAATGGAGAAAGCCATGTGGAGGAGAATAAATGAACATAGTAAAGATACTCTACAATGTTTTGCTCCTGGTTTCTTTATTTAGCTTTTTTTAATTCTTTATTCTTTATCTTGTTTTTCTGTGTATCTCCTTGAATGCAATAGTAAAAAGCTTCATTCCCCCCCCCCGCCCTCCCAAAAAAACCCCACGAATCTGCCTGCATTCATAAGTGGATAATCAACTGCAATTTAGCACTTTAAAGTCGTCAGAAAATGGCTTTTGGTCAACAGGACTAATTGGAAATTTACCAGCAGATGTTATGCTAGATAGTCGTGGGTTAAGTGGGAAGAAAGGGGGGTTATTTATATGCCATTTTCTGTTTTTGTGCTTGGTTTCATAAACAGTTTCATGCATTATCAACATACAGCATAGTGCCCTTTGCCGAAGTAGGCAAGGAAAATACCTGCACTGTATATGCTACAGTGCAAAATAATTCTCTTTGGTTGGTGTCAGTTCCTTCCTGATTCAGCCACCAATAAGATGACATTATTGTATAGGTTTTAAAGATGGGATCTGCAGCAAATTGACTTGGCCAGGCATTTCTGACTGGGCACAGGAGAAAGATGATTCCGTAAGTCTCTAAGACGTGGAAAGCCATGCATCAACCTCTCAGACTATGTTAAGAATATATGAATAAATCTGCTGTTGTGTCAAGCCAAAGGCCACCTTAGCCCAGAATTTTGTTTCTGATAGTGGTGAACCAGATATCTCTGAGCATTTGCAAGCAGAAAATGGAAATTTACTGCTCTGCTGCCATTGTTTCCCAGCAACAAGGGCTTTTCTGATTTTTCAGAGTGATAATTTCTATAAATCTATTCCAGACTAGCAGAGCACAACAATGAAACCAACTAGCAGGCAGTAGACATGATGTCAACTCCTTAATCTCATAACACATAGACTCAATCAAAGTTTCAACTGGGAAACTGTGAGCAGCCTAGTCCAAGCTAAGAACAAAAATACTAGGGAGCTTTGCACTTAGACAAATCAGCCATCAATGCACACACAGAGGTAAACAACATTTACATACCATTCAAAAGAGACAATCAAAAAGCTGAAAAGGAAACAAAAAGACCAAAACACGTCCTCACTAGTAAATAAACAGGGATTAAAACCAGGATTAATACCAGACCAACAATCAAGCAGTAAACAATACCCCAATTAAGGAACCATGAATTTAGACAAGCAATCTAAGAATAATAAAAAGCCTAATCAAGGAACTACCAAGAAGAAAACAACACTTCCCCCAATACAGACAGGGCAAGTCCCTATATATAAAATGAGAGCAAACCCCACTCCCTTCTAACACTGAAGATGTTCCATAGTTGGGTAATGAAATGCTAAAGAAACTAACCAAGCTCAGAGAGCAACTTTTATTATGATGATAACATTCAGGTCTTGGGAACTCTACCAAATATGCTAAAAGGCAATCATGTTGAGTGAGAAAATGCTAACACATGTTGCATTTTAACCTATTTGTACACTCTTTAAAGCCTTAGGGGGACTCAAGGATTTGAATGCAATCCTTGAGTGAGTTCTAATGTTTACAGTACATCTTGTTTTTGTGCTGAGTTGTGAAGCTGGGGGTGAGCAAATCAATTCGGAAGGTTTTGAAATGAAAGGAAATATCAGGAGACTTGAGTCCCTCAATTTCCTCTAGCCAAGATATGTGTCACATTCTAATTCAGTGTCTATTGGGAGGGAAGAAATTGTTCCAAGCAGAGACCCAAGAGGCATTTTTTCTTTACATGTTTTTGTAAAACTGACAAATGCTGATCAATTTAATTGTATGAGAGTCTGAGCACAGGCAACAGAGATTTATATTAAAAAAAGATTAGAGCTTTATTGTAAAGTCTGGTTTCCCTAATGGGCAAGTAAAACAAGAATATATGAATAAATAAATAGATGAGTTTGTTTTAGTAAAGCAGTCATAATCAGTTTGAATAGAAATACAGTTTGGAGTATTTTGGAACAGGCTAGAGCAGGGGTCTTCAAACTTGGCCCTTTTATGACTTGTGGACTTCAACTCCCAGAATTCCTCAGCCAGCGTGCCTGGCTGAGGAATTCTGGGAGTTGAAGTCCACAATTCATAAAAGGGCCAAGTTTGAAGACCCCTGGGCTAGAGCATTGAATCTGGGTGAATAGCACAGAGATATCCACAAAATCCAATTTTTTTGTTAAAAAGACAGAAACAACACTATGCTGTCATGATGGAAGTCACTCCTTTTTTGTACCAACTGACAATGTCACAACACAAAGGTGCAGAATTTGCCAATGATATCTTATTGCACATTGCTATCCCAGTCTGTGGGGAAGTTGTTGTGGATACACTTTCATAGTGCCTGGAGGTTGTCAGGGTTTGAATGGAAGGAAATAGACTGAGTCCTGGAAAGTTGGACTTGTTGTTCAAAAGGTCATTGTCTTCTGTCAATGCCAGAGTTACACTTTGATGGGCCTGCCCTGGGCTTCAAGGAGCAATCTTGTGACTTGGGGGTCCTTTAGGATTGAAAGCTCCTGTGAGATAAGCAGTTAGAAGCTGATGCCAGGAAGCCAGTGCTCAGTTTCAGCTGGTGTGCCAAATGTGGCCTTACCTGGGGCAGGAGAACTTGGCAATTTTAATTCATGCCTTATCATCACCAAGGTAGATTGTGGCAGAATGAAGTCTTGATTCCCAGGAAGGGAAGGGCTGCTTTCCAAAGTGCAAAGATGTAGCAGAACTTGGAAAAATTAGTCAGCAGGAAGGCCGGCAGTTTGACACCCCTGTTTTAGGGGATCAAGACAAGGTGGCCCTGCTTTTCTATTGATGTTTTATAAACTTTTGATGCTTTTGAAGAGTAAGCTGTTCTGGAATACTTTAATTTAAAGTCATCATCTCTACCCTTATTTATCTTTATTTCTATTGCATTTTGTATAGTTTTGTTTCTGTAGTGTTGTATTCTTTTTGCTTTTATCTTTGTACCACGAGTGTTTTGATTTGAAGTTCTCCTACGTAAGCCATCAAGAGCTGTTTTGACTGTGGCACTGTAGAAATGAAAGTCATAAATAAACCTTACAAACAGAAAGAAGTAATACAACAAAGCAAAAAATAATGCAAGAATAGAAGAAAACATTCAAATTAGCATTCTCCCATTGTGACAATGTTATATTATTTGTGTTATTATGATCATCCTGCATAAGTAACTGATTTAATTGCCAGGACAAAATGTGACAATAGTGCAGATGAATGCACACAACTTGTCAAGAATGTTGTCTTTGCACCCACACAAAAAGTTCTTCCTACAAAAGTTGACGGAACCTTTACAACTTCCTCAAATGAAATCAGCAATGCAGGTAGTCTTCAACTCACAATGGCAATTGGGACCTGAATTTCCATGGCTAAGTGATGCAGTTATAAAGCAAAAGTGTACATGAGGCACCAGCTGGGAAGGGACTGGTCATAACCACCATTCAGTGCCATTATAACTTCAAATGATGGTTGAATGAATGGTTCTAAGTTGAAGGTTATCTGTATCCTCCCCTTTGTTCCCTGGTCCCAAAACACTTCTGCTTTCCTCAGCTAACACCTGGGGTGTCACTTTACACTACAAAGTGTACAAAGACAAAAAAAACATACTGTTTGTATAGGAAAGAAGCAAAACTTGCAAGAAACTTTATCCAAACAAGCCTTGTTTTGTTATTTGTTCAGTGAAGCATTCAAGTTTACTTGTTGCAAGGCGATCCTGCACTGCACTCTTTGTCTTCCAAGCTATTCCCATCTGTTTCTTAAGCCAACTTCAGAAATACCTCTCTGGATTGCAAAGGGTTGACAAAGACTTGATGGATTGTTCTTGTTCTTCCCATGCATACAGGGAAAACCAACCTTCCCAGCTAAATAGTGCTTGTCTTTTCATTTAGGATTGTTCCCTCCTCAAAACTGATTATTTATTCATTTGGTAAATTCATGTACTGCTCAGTATAGCAGCTCAGTGAAGATAGAAATTTCTTACAGGTAACATAGAAAATAGCGGTTCTACTTGTATTTGTGGTCCAACTTTCTTCAACCAAGTCACTTTGAGTTGAGCTGGGCAGCTACAGAAATCAAATCAATAAATAAACAAGAGCACTTCCCTCTTGGTCACTCAAGACAAGCCTGCTCTTTCTGCCCATGTCTCCCATAATCTAAACAAACTCAAGACTCCTCTACTTACACCCTGAATGGAACACCTCCAGTCTTCATCTACCAGGACTACTCATCACTCTTCAGCAGGGGTGACTAACCTTGGCAACTTTAAGACTTGTGGACTTCAACTCCCAGAATTCCCCAGCCCCCGATCTAAAGCCTCTTTTGCCAGTACTGCCACCAATACTGTGAATGCCCTGGCTTCAGTCACCACCAGAGGTCCTGGCTCACCTCAGATGAAAGGCCATTCAGCCCACTTTAGTACATTGCTGGTCCATTTAGTGTTGGGACCTTGAAACTTTCTCAGAATTGAAAATGGGACCTTCTAGCCTAAAACTGTGGGCCATGTTTGCACAGAATGGTTGAATGCAGTGGTGGGATTCAGCCAGTTCGCACCACTTCGGCAGAACCGGTAACTAATTTTTTGTTGCCCAGGCCCAGAATGGACTTCTGGAAGCAGCATCCACACAGAGAACCGGTTGTTCAAATATTTGAATCCCACCATTGTTTGAATCGTTGCACAGCCGCTCCCCAAGGTACAAATTTATTTTCCAAATTTATGGGACATGATTGTCAATGTCCTAGACCAGGGGTAGGCAACCTTGGCTCTTTTATGACTCGTGGACTTCAACTCCCAGAATTCTGGGAGTTGAAGTCCACGAGTCATAAAAGAGCCAAGGTTGCCTACCCCTGTCCTAGACAAAGGGAAAGCAAAAGTTTCTGAACTCTTCTCACCCAGTACAAAGAAAACTTTGCTTGTAGGTTAAAAAGCGTTTCATAGCAGCCTTATCATGGTTATGACTGTTTGAGCAACATATTACTCACACGCACGTCCAAGTCATTTAAATATGACTTTAAATAGGACCATTAAGGATCTTGCCTTGTATAAAAATCAAAGAAGGGTCATGTCTTTGGAATACAAGGCTTCATTTTAACAAAGTAATACAATATATTCATTGCAGTTAAAATAAATGACCTTGATTACAAACAAGTCAAATGTTGCTCACAGATGTCCATGCACACATCTCTGCTTTGAGAATTGAGTGGCAGTGTTCATTGATTGCTCAAACTTACTATTGCCTCTAATCAAGTAATTATTATTCTGGTTTGCTGCAAAAGTAAAACAATAAAGAGAGAAAAACTGAACAGAGTAGTGATGATGTAAAAGCTATGCGCTATGAATCCATATAAATATTTTACTTAAGGAGCCAGATTCATATCGAAAGGGATTATATGCTATGTTTAGAGAATTGGGCAAGCTAAGGGAATGATCAGAATAACAGAGTTGGAAAGGACCTTGGAGGTCTTCTAGTCCAACCCCCTGCTCAAGCAAGAGACCCTATACCATTCCAGACAAATGGTTGTCCAAACTCTTCTTAAAAACCTCCAGTGTTGGAGCACCCACAACTTCTGGAGGCAAGTTGTCCCACTGATTAATTGTTCTAACTGTCATGAAATTTCCGCTTAGTCCTTGGTTGATTTTTTCCCCCTGAGAACAACTCACTGTCACCCATGATCTTACCATGTTCCTCATTATTGTTTCTAATACTCCTCTCTCAGGACCCTTTCAGAATGGTATCTATGGCAACAGGAGAATGAATGGTTGTCTTGTTGTCACTGGGAGGGGGGAAAGTGGTACAACTTTCAGCTTCAATAGACAGTGGATCCTCCTTACCCCAAGTTATCTTAAGCTTCCCTGGGTTGCTGTTTTTAATCTGTCAACTCAGTTACAATTTTTCAGACATTATCTGTAGTGTTGATTTGATTTTTTTATTGATTGATTTGTCATCGCATTGTTGTTGACTCATAACATCCACATATATTTTTCTCCATGATGATCTGTCCCTAACGTGGTCTTTCAGATCTTCCAATAGCGCACACAATATGTAATGTATCTTTACATGTTATATTATATTTTATAGGAGCTGTCATCCACATTCTGACATGAAACGTCCTTGGTGCTCTATGAGATTGTTTTCTTGCAGACATTTCATTACCCTAACTAGGTAACATCATCACATGCTAGCACTAATGATGTTACCTAGTTTGGGTGACGAAATGTCTGCAAGAAAACAAGCAAGCTCAGAGAGCACAAAGGACCCCTCATTTCAACCCTGAGCTACTAATATTCTCCTTCATTGGTACATTCTGACCCTTTCTAAATTCAAAGCTGAGCTTGGCTGCTCAAAAACCTAGATCACATCATATCGTTGACTAACATGGTGAATAATTCTCCTTCATGCAAGTACATCAAGGCATTTTCTTGGTACATTAGTCCCTGGTGTATTAGTACAGCACACGAAGATGAGGTTGCCTAATTCAAAATAGACTGGTGCATTCAAAATAGAGCAGTTCTGTTTTTCTTGCTCACTTAACATCCCATTAAATGGGCAGCAGAATGGATGGATAGTTAGGACTCCATCTAGACCAGCAAATTTTGCAGCATAGGAACAGATAACACAGTGCCTTCCAAACATGTTATACGGGTCATCCTCAACCTAGGATTGGTTGCTTAGTGACCTTTCAAAGTCCTCCCCAGTGCTACTTTGGCCCAGCTTTGAAGTTCCAATGGCTACAGGCATACCCAGCAGTCACATGATTTATGGCCATTTGTAGCATCCTGTGGTCATGTGATCGTGATTTTCAACTGTGATTTTGATACAATGGGTTTCCTTAACAATTGCTGTGTTTGCTTAACAACTGTAGTGTTCATTTAATGACTAGGAGGCGGAGGGTTTGGTGAACTGGTGTAAGGAAAACAGCCTAGTTTTAAACACTGGAAAAACCAAAGAGATCATTGTCAATTTCAGAAAAGGCAGGCACAGCCACACGTTTCTGTGCATTAATGATTCACCTGTGGAGATGGTTACCAGCATCAAATTCCTGGGTGTGCAGTTAACAAGTAGGCTGGCTTGGTTGCTCAACAGCAAGACACTGGTGAAGCAGGCACAGCAGCGCCTGCATTTTGCATCACATGAGAAAAGCACATCTTCCTTCCCCTGTCCTTACCACTTTCTATAGAGAGACAATCAAAAGCATCCTGTCATACGGCATCACAGTCTGGCTTAGAAGCATCACTGCTTCAGACAGGAAGGTGGTGCAGAGAGTGGTGAGGATGGCCAAAAAGATCATTGGCCATCCTTCCATCCAGGATATAGCATATAAGCACTGCTTGAGCAGGGTCCGTAAGATTGTCTGGGACACTACACATCCTCTTCATGACCTGTTTTCCTTGTTACCTTCTGGGAGGAGGCTTCGTGGTATCCGAAGCAGAACATCCAGATTCAGTCACAGTTTTGTTCCATACAGTATTAACCTTGTGAACTCTAAAGCTTCCTGCTTCCATTATGTATTCAAGATGGACAGTGATTAATATTTATATGTTACTTATATGTAAGGGTGTAGGTCTATACATATGTTGTATATAGTATGTTTAAATGTGTGTTATGTATGTGTACACTTTGAGAGCAAGCAACTAAATTTCATTTTTAATGTGTGCCATTGTGCCCACAGTAAAAAATAACAATAAAGGTTATCTATCTATCTATCTATCTATCTATCTATCTATCTATCTATCTATCTATCTATCTATCTATCTGTCTGTCTGTCTGTCTGTCTGTCTGTCTGTCTGTCTGTCTGTCTGTCTGTCTGTCTGTCTGTCTGTCTGTCTGTCTGTCTGTCTGTCTGTCTATCTATCTATCTATCTATCTATCTATCTATCATGATGTTCGCCTAATGATTCTGCCAAAATGATCCTAATGTTGGATACAGTGACATGGTGACCCATTTAACAACTGCCATGACTTACAACAATACTTTTGGACTCAATTATGGTCATATGTGGAGGTCAACTTGTAATGGAATAAAACTGAACCAGCAAACTAGCGTGCATAAATTCTAAGAGCTGTAGCCCAGTCAATTACAAGGGAACCCCTAAACCCAACTCTGGTCTTATGGTATTATTTGAATGGGTAGCAAAATCTTCTTTATTGCTTGGCAGGATGGTAGATCTAACAAAACTATTCTATAATCAGAAAGTTCATATCCAAGTACAGTTCATATCCAAGGTAGATACATTTCATGAAATATGGAAATGTTTCTTTGAGTGTTTTGGAGGAAGCAAGTATGAAAGAGCATGTTAGATAGGATTCATTTTAAAAAAAATTAAAGTGGCATAAAATTGCCTGCAAATAAATAAATAATTTCACAGTAAGTTTTTAAAAAGTAGCAACAACTAGTAACAACAGGAAAACCTAAATAAGATACAACAAATTAGTCAAATTTACAATTTACAAACAGTATAATAATTACAAAGATAAAATTTGTAATATATTTTAAAAAATGTAATTCTGCTTTTTAGACACCCTTCATCAAAAAAAAAAAAAAAACAGAAGGAATCACTTGAAATCCCAAAGGTTAAACAGAATGAGGTGGTTGGATGGAGTCACTGAAGCAGTAGGCGTGAGCTTAAATGGACTCCAGAAGATGGCAGAGGACAGGAAGGCCTGGAGGAACGTTATCCACGGGGTCGCGATGGGTCAGACACGACTTCGCAACTAACAACAACAAAACATTCACAAATTGAAAACGAAGCCAGAAAAGACCCTTTCGCACATGCCTGGTAAGTAGGCATTTGTACTCAAGGATGCCTTTAAAAAATGTTCTTCTATAGATTTGTGTTTATGCCATTTGGGCAGGATGGGTGATTCCACACATGGATGATTCCACAGATAGCCAGGCATTAAGCCATTTATGACTTCAGGGAAGGGATATCCAAACTCCCATTAGTCCTCACGATCAGCCTTTTCTTACCTTACACTTGATTAAAAACCATATAAGCAGAGATTAAATAGATTTATTGGAGAAACTAAGAAAGACATTGAAGAAGAATTCCAGCAACTGCCAGGTATAAAATGCAAGCCCTATTTATGGTAAAAACAAGGGTCACTTTTTGTATCTCTTTTTTTTCCCTGCCAGTGTAATGTAATAGGCTGGGGGTGCTGGGCAGCTGGGCAGGAAGAACGATGAACATCCATGCCTTGTCAATGAGTCAATGGAGTTGAAAGTTATTTTTCCCTGACCTTGGCAGACATTGCCCTCACCTTTCCCAACATAATCAGTGATGAAGGGTAAATCTGTGTGAAAACTTAAACTGCCCATCAACAAGCATTTCTGGATCTAACCACCACTGAGCAATCTCACATAGTCCCCTATGCACTTCCCCCAAATAAAATCAGCTGAAACCTCATAAGACTCTAATGTTTGGATGTTGTTATATTAAATGCAGTAAGATCTTGCTTGAGATAGCAATAGCATTTAGACTTATATACCGCTTCACAGTGCTTTACAGCCCTAAGCGGTTTACAGAGTCAGCATATGGCCCCAACAATCTGGATCCTCATTTTACTGACCTCAGAAGGATGGAAGACTGAGTCAACTTTGAGCTGGTGAGAATCAAACTGCTAAACTGCAATACTGCATTCTAACCACTGCGCCACCACAGATCATGAAATCAAGATACCTCATGAGGTCAATGAACTTTTAGGAGATCTGACCATCTCAGAAAAGAGCATCCATAAATTTCAAAACTATGAGTACATCTTGAACTATAACAGATATTTCAGCATCTGTGGGTGATCCATCCATTCGACCAAGTTCCATTTTTTTTTCATATAAGTATGGTATAATCATATCAAGTCTAGGCTAACAGCCTAACTATCATATTTTGTCCCAAGTGAAAATCTGTATATTATTTTATGGGGGAAATCATAAAAAGAAGAATGCAAGGAATCATAATGTTCATATACTGAAGGCAGCCTGGAGGCACAAGAACATTTGTTCTCTCTTAGAAATAATGTAAAAATATATGAGGTTTCTTGCTGCATCTTTCATAAGCGTCTTTGTGAGTATAATCAGTACTTCACCCATAATGTTTGAAAATAGCAATAATCTGCATATGATCTGCACAGCTAAAAGCCCATTCCAAAATCCAATTAATAATCTTGTCTTTAAGTCCCATTAGATCAATGCCTTTTCTCTGCTGCAGCTTCATCATGCAAAGACAGTAATACAAGACACAGGCATCTAAACAATACAGGTAGTCCTCAATTTACGACCATAATTGAGCCCAAAATTTCCATTGCTAAGTAAGACGTTGGGTTTTGCCCCACTTTATGACCATTCTTGCCACAGTTGTTAAGTGATTCATTGCACTTAACGATGAAGTAGTAATGTAGTTGTTAAGTTGGCTTAACATTGACTTTGTCAGAAGTTCGCAAAAGATGATCACAGGACTCCAGGACAATGCAAATGTCATAAATACATGCCAATTGCCAAGCATTTGAATTTTGCAGGATCCAATCTGAGTCAATCATTGGGACCAAAGTTTATTCTTCCAAGCTTACAAAATATATGCACTGGGCTATTTTACATATTGCATTTATATGGTGCCTACTAGTGGGTAGCTGTTAGCTGTTAATTAGGATGTTGATGGCTGGCTATTAAGTCATTGATTGTTGTTTCCCTGGGCTCCCAAGTACCTGATAAGCTGATGGTAAATCAGTACTCTTGTTGACTGACAAGGGGCCTGTTTTCCAGACTTCAATCATTTCTGTGATTGAAATGATAGAAGCCTGGGAAACGGGCTCCTTGTCAGTCAATAAGAGTGCTGATTTACCATCAGCTTCTCAGGTACTTAGGAGCTGAGGAGGAGGGCAGAGCAGCACAAGGAAACAGCAATCAATGACTTAATAGTTAGACATCCACCTCCTAATTAACAACTAAAAGCTGCACATGTTGAAAGAAAAATCTTCATCAGGGTCCAGTTCAAGCCGGGAATAATCAAAATGGAGACTGCTTTAGAAAGAAAGTTGTAATTTATTGAAGAGGAGAGCCAGACAGAAAGATGGCTCTGAAAAAACAACTGGCCACATGGAGCAGAGTGGTGGGCTTTTATACCTTCTGGGGCTCATGAGGTTGTTTCCTGTTCCTGTTTGAGGCTTTGTTTTCCTGTGTCATATACTTGACCTGAGTCTGAGTATGCCCTTTTGGTATTGGTGGATTAAACCTATTATGTCCTGTCTTAGAGTTTGGGTGGGGTATGTAGATTTTAAAGTTCTTTGTCTTCCTAATTTCTTCAGTTTCTAGCTGGAAGGCTCCAACCTTTCTGAAAGGATTATTGAATTTGCATTTCTAAAAGCTGGCTTCTGCCTAGGGGCTGGGCTGATCTCTGGGTCTGGTTTCTGTCTTTTTTTTTAAGATCTTCTCCATTATTCTGCCTTTTTAATATTTCCCAAAATATTTGTTTCTCTGGATTCTTCCCACACATACAACCAGGCACCATATAAGTACAACACATAGAACAGCCCAGTGCATGTATTCTGGAGAGAGACAGAAGTTCCTTGATGATGGGCTCCAGCAAGAGCCCCAAAACTTGGAAGAATAAACCTTTGGTCCCAGTGATGGACTCAGATTGGATTCTGAAACATTATCCTGAGAGACTTATATTTACCTTCATTTGCATCTGAATTTTGATCATGTGACCATGGTGATACTAAAATGGTTGCAAGTGTGAAAAATGGTTATAAATTACTTTTTTTCAGCGCTGCTGTAACTTTAGCCATTAAATGAATGGTTGTAAGTCAAGGACTACTTATACTGCTGTTCCAGCCCTGCTGGAGAACATATTTAGATGAGGAGATGAAAAGATGGCCAACTGATTACATGCCCAGGGAGGGATCTCTGAAGGGTTTTTCCCTGGGCTGTTGCTTTTTCAACTACCAACAGACGGAACTGGCATTCCCTTAGTTTATATGACTCTCCTGGGTTAGAGAAAGTTCTAGAATTAGCCCTCAAGATCCCACCATACAGCAAAGGACTGCAAGTAGCTTCAGCAGCTGTGTTTTGAGGCAGCCTGCATGCTGAAAGCTGGGGGAGAGGTGGGCTGCAATCAGTTCGTTGTTGAAGAATTCACCAGCCTAGCATAGATCAATCATTTTGGAATTTATTTTTCAAATGGACAGTAAGTTGTGCCTTTCATTTTTTAATCATTTTTAAGGACTATTAATCTTTATTATGTTAAAGAAGGCTTTCTTTAGCCACAGCCTGTTACTCCTTTTTGAAGACCTGTGCCATTTCTTCTTGTTAAAGAACAAGGAATAAGGCTGCTAAGGCAAGCCAAAATAAGGAAGTGTGGACTATCTGGGTTTTTTTTAAAAAAATGATGGAGAAATATAAGATCAGAAAGTTGTGGTTCTAGTTTATTATTTTCAGTAATTTGTAGCTTGGTTTGTTTTGCTGTGGGTGGCTAAAACTTTCCGATTTTCATGATCCCTGATTGGCCAGGAATTCTTAAGTGACTTACAAAAAAAAGCTACTCTTTGACTAAAGGGAAAGTTAAGAAGATGGAGGAGCAAATTATTAGAGATGTATTTGAAAACCATAAAATCCATCAGTTCATAGATCAGTATAGATCAGCAACATCCAAGGATGTTAAAAAAAACCACTTCAGAGATGCAAATATGTGTAGAAAGTTACCAAACCCCCAAGGCAATTTTACAAGTAGCTGACAATGCAGAGGAGTCAATTGCAATTTTGGAATATAAACATGACACCAATTCGTATTATGATGGTTTAAATATAAACGTCCCAACAAAATTGAAAGAAGAGCTCCAAGAAAATCTGCAATTTTTAAAAGGAGACATTTGGAACTTTTTCCTCATGGACATTGACAAGGTTGAGAAATCTCTGAGAAAACGAGAAGCTTATAACTACTTGACAAATATTCCAGAGGAGAAAAAAAAGATTTTATTTCATGAAGACAAGCTAGAAGGAGTGACTACAACTTAATGAGTAAATTGGAATTAGGTTGGATTTTTATTTGTTTAATATTTGTAATTGAAAGTCTTAATCCAAAGTTTGAAAATATAATTTTCCTTTATATATAATGCTTAAGTAATTCCTAAAGTTTGTAAAATATTATTGAAAGTATATTTGAGAGTATCTGTGTTAAGAGAAAGTTAAAGAAAAAGATGTACTGGTTTAAAGAAAAGTTTAGCGTTTTAAAAAGGATGTATATAAGAAGAAGAAAATATTTTATAAGGGCAACTTCAAGAGACTGATCTAAATTTAATAGTGAACTTTAAACTATGCATATTAAGAGGAAGTTAAAAAAAGATGTATTAGAAAGTTTTGATTTTAGAAATGTTTTTAAAGAAAAGTTTAGTGTTTTAAGTTGGATGAAAAAAAATTCCCTTTACGGTTAAAGAATCTGAAAGAATACAGGAATTCTGTTAATATAAATGGTGATGGTTTATAAAGATTATTAAGTGCAAATAGAAATATATATTATTTCCACAGCAAGGAAGATAAAGCAGAAATGGTTAAATTGATTGTCTTATTCAAAGAGGAGAATATATTTAATTATGATTTTTATTTGGATATCACTTCTGGATTTTGTGCTTGTGATGAAAAAAAAAATGAAACTTTAATTTGGTTTTGCCGATTAGATAGATTTGTTGTTATAGAAATGGCTAGTTATATACTAATGTGTAAAAGTAAAAAAGTTGAGCCTGTAATGTTGTTATCTTATACTGTGCTAAAAAGAGTCGGAAGTCAACGCTTTTTTTCTTTCTTCCCTCGTGCCTGATATTTTCTTTCTCTCTCTCTCTCTAATCCCTTAATTTTTCTATTTTTCTTTCTATTTTATGATTTATTGATAAAACAAAAGTCATTAAACCTGGAAAATTTAAAAATTTAAAAAAAATTCAAATGAGGAGGATGGGGAGAGCATGCAGCCAGAGAAATATGACAGCAGCAGTCTTGTGATTGAATATTCCACAGTACTGGAGCCAATAATTCTCCTTTGGCATTTGCAGAACCAGCAAATTCCCAAGACATTTCAGCTGCAAACTGACAATTTCTTAGACTCAAAAGTTCATCCCTTCATCCTAATGGTGATCCAGCAGCAGGAAGCTGAACATCATAGATCTGACAAGCTAATTATACGGCATGGGAGTGCTAATAGATGAGTGGGCTCTGCAGACCTGCAGGTCTACTACAATGGCTCAGCGTAGCTTACTTATTGCACTCACTGTGGAATAAACAGAATAATAGAGTTGGAAGAGACATTCGGAAACCAACCCTCAAGCTCAGAGAATGAACTTCACCCACATCCTACACCCGAGCTACAGATATTCGCCAATATTAGAACATCTTTGTTGCTCTCCTCTGCACTCTTTCCAAGGTTTCTACATCTTTTTTATAGTGTGGTGACCAAAACTGGATGTCGTATTCTAAGTATGGCCTTACCAAGGCTTTATAGGTCTATATATTTATATACTATGACTTAATAGCATTTATATTTATATACTACTTTATATTACAAATATAGTACATTTATATGCTATTTTATAAAGTAGGAGCATGATGGGAAAACATAAGTATAGCACTGAGTAAGTAAATAAGTAGGTAAACAAGTACTCATTAAGTAGCACTGATGATGTTACCCAGTCAGATAATGAAACATCTGCAAGCAAACAGCCAAACTTGGAGAGAACAAAAGGACTTCACAGAGCAGACCACAAATCGCCTTTTTAATGTTCTCTACAAATTTTAAGAACAAGTGAATTGGATGGATAGTTTCTTCAATTTTTCTGAGAAGGATATTCTCCTAGAAATTCTTGAATGGCTTCTCCAGGAGAGGACTTTCCTTTTTGTGGTGACAGTAATGTTACTGGATTTAATGGGAAGCCAGCAAACCTACAAATGCTTGGAAAGAAAGCAGCCCAATAAATATACATCTATGTCTATGGCTGCTTGCCCATTATACTTCCTCCCGCACCCTAAAACTCCTCCAAATTCACCAAAACGTTCTTCTCCTTTGAAAGAATTTTCAGATACAAATTCTCTTTCATAAATTAAAATAAAAACTATCCAAAACTAACAGAATGAAACAAGGGCTTCAAATTCAAAAGACAATCATATTTATAATATGCTACATTTTGCTTTTCAATAAATCTCCATTTTACTTATTGCATTACCAGACTAGTGTTTTATTTTCTTTCCTTTTTTTATTCTGAGGCAGATTTTTAATTTAAAACATTTATGCCCCAGTCAGCCTTTTATCTATTGTCAGATTTTATTTTCATTATGGCTAAGGACTTTTAACAGCTAGACATACCCTAGAGCTGCTTTAACCTTCTTGCAAAGGTCTTGAAAAGGTCTGGATTTAAATAATTGCCAAAATGTCATTACATTCATTTCGCTGAATCATGTATATGGAAGTGTTATTCAAGACCCAAGAGTTTTTTGTTTGTTTTTTTTGTTTTGGGTCTTTTAAAAAAATAAAATAAAGCAAAACATTATAAATCTTATTCCCAGTGATTTAGATTCTTGTCCTTCCGGGTCCAGTTCAAGGTATTAGTCATCTACAGTTCTCCATGGCATGAGACTAGGATACCTGAAGAACCATCTTGTCCCAATTACGTCTACCCATCCCACCTGGTCAAACAGGGAGGAAATGCTGTGCATTCCATTGGTCAAGGTGTTTTGATTGGCAGCATCCAGGAGGAAGGCCTGCTCTGCTGTTCACCCTGCCCATTGGGACATCCTACCCTTAGAGATGAGGCCAGCTTAACTCTACCGGTTTTCCAGAGAAATGTTAAAACCTGGGGGGGAGTCTAAGAGTATGATGCAGTCCTTGGTGGCTTGTTAACTTTTTAGCTTCTGAATTTTTAATTTTGCTTTTTATTCTTACTTGTAATTTTTAACTTATTCTTTACTCTGTTTTTAATGCGTGCTTTTATACATGTGTTTATATGGTTTTATTATGTTTGTTGTGAACCGCCCAGAACCATTTAGGTGAGATGGGCAATGTAGAAATTTAACAAATAGATAAATTTGATTCAATATGGCCACCCATCTAGCCATAGGGACTCTGGATGCTTAACAACATATAAAATCAAAATCAAGATCAAAATAAATATCAAAGCCATCAATGGCAACTAAAATAACTCCATCTACAATAAAATAACAACACTTCATAGATGCCATACAACTTCCTGATCCCCTGCCCAAGAACACAGCTGAGTCTTTGAAGGTTTCCAAAAAACCACTAGGGAGAGAGTCAGCCTAATATCAAAGAGAGGGATTCCAAAAGGCACGTGCAGGGACAGAAAAGGTCCAGCTTCTGAGCTCCCACTAAGTGACACTCTTTCATCCACAAGATACACAGCATGACTCTCCTGTCAGTCCCAATGGTAGAATAAAAACAGTTGGGGAGAGACACTGGGCAAATAATCTGACACTCAGCATATTGAATTGCATCTGGAAGTCAACTGAGAGAGTTCACAGAAAAAAGCTGCAAAAAGGACACAATGTTGTCTTTCTTTTTCTTTCTTTTTCTTTTTCTTTCTCTTTCTTTCTTTTTCTTTCTTTTCTTCCTTCCTTCCTTCCTTTCTTAATAATAATAATAATAATAAAGTTGGAAGGGACCTTGGAGGTCATCTAGTCCAACCCCCTGCTCAGGCAGGAAACCCTATACCATTTCGGACAGATGGCTGTCCAGTCTCTTCTCAAAAACTTCCAGTGTTGGAGCATTCACCGCTTCTGGAGGCAGGTTGTTCCACTGGTTAATTGTTCTAACTGTCAGGAAGTTTCTCCTTAGTTCTAGGTTGCTTCTCTCTTTGGTTAGTTTCCATCCATTGCTTCTCATCTTGCCTTCAGGCGCTTTGGAGAATAGCTTGACTCCCTCTTCTTTGTGGCAGCCCCTGAGATATTGGAACACTGCTTCCTTTCTTTCTTTCTTTCTCTTTCTTTCTTTCTTTCTTTCTTTCTTTCTTTCTTTCTTTCTTTCTTTCTTTCTTTCCATTTGATCCCCCTTTCTTCCATTAAAAGTGCTTCTATTTGGATTGTTTATTGATTTATTGTAATTGTTAAGGCTACCCAACTCTGAGTCTTGACAGATTATAGTACAGTTATGTTCAATACATAAGCACAACTGAACATAAAGCCCTATGACCGCCTAGAGTAAAACAAAACTCCTTGGCATGTGAGAAAGACTCAACGGGGCGTCTGCCAACAGCCTAGTCCCAGGTCTGGAAACAAAACCAGGTCTTAAGAGACTTCCACAACTTTCGCAGAGCAGGTGTTGTGCGTTTCTCCAGGGAACTGGTGTTCCAGACAGCAAAGGCTGTGACAGGAAAGGCAGATTTCCTCAGTCCCCCAAGATGACAAGATTTAATTAATGGGACCTGAAATGTAGCCACTCTAAAGTCTCCTCTTGTGATTTTGGGATTTTCATCAGGTTTCTCTTCAAAACTGAGACAGTGCATTATTAATTTTTTATAGCATTCTTCCTCAGTTTTGTTCCTCTCTACCATTTCAAAGGAATTGATTATGTGTTAGTGAATCACCATTTTATTATCCATTCCAGCTGACTGTTAACTCTAACATTTGGATTGCTAGTGTTATTTCATTTTATTTTAGGATTCTTGGGTATGCTTCCATCCTCATTTATTATGTATTTCTGCTTCATCTTTCATTTTTTGGATGAGATTTTTTTTTAAAAAAATTTAAGCTGCTCATCAAAACTTTTCAAGGACTTTCACTTTAGCAATACAGTATTTTGGGGCAAAGGGGCAGGGATGGCCTGTCCCTAGATGGTATCTATGGAATCCGAACATTTCTTAAAAACTAATATAGATGTGTTTAGTTTTTTAACAGCCAATAATCTCTCAGATTGCAAAAACTCACAAGAATTTGAGACTCTTGTTTTAATAGTAGTGTGGGAAGTCAGCCCCCCTCCCCCCCGAGAAGGAAATATTAAAAGGGCAGAAAAATATATTTCCTCCAAAGGATCTTAAATTCAGGTCAAAATACATGATACATGAAATACAAAGCCTCGAACAGGAACAGGAAACAATCTCAAGAGCCCCAGAGGGTATAAAAACCCACTCCCTACATGTGCTCCCTCTTTTCTTCCAGAGCCATCTTTCTGTCTGGCTCTCTTCTTCAATAAACTGCAACCTTCTTTCTAAAGCAGTCACCATGTTGTTTATTCCCGGCTTTGACTGAACCATGATGAAGACTTTTCCTTCAACAGTAGTTTTATTAAAAATTACAAACATGAAAACTAATACAAACTAAAAACAGGAACCTAAACAATAAGTGCAGAAAAGGAAAAAAAGAAAAAGAATAAAGAAAATAAATATATTGAAAATGATTTGCCCATCACAAGTATAAACAGTTTTAGTAACTTATCACTTCCTCTTACTATACAACAAACAATCTCTTCTTCCAATATCCCACTGTATTGTATATTAAAGCATGGACCAAATAAAAATTCAGGTGCTGGTTTTTTTTAATGTAAAGTGTGGCTTCTTTAAAAGAAAAAGGAAATTCACCCTCACGGGCCCTTCCAGCCATCTTTCTACCTTGGGATAATAATTTGTATACATTCTGTTCTTCTAGAGTTTTGAACTCAGAGTCCCCAAGGTGAAGGATATATACAGCTGTAAATAAGAAGCTGTGACTCTGAATACTAAAGGCTGCATTTACTCATGATGTGTGTATAGACTCAGCACTGAAATGGAAGGATGAGGAGAATTGAGATAAGTTAGGGGTTTTTTTTCTTCTTCCTAGAGCTCCTATCCTGGGGTTATTGCAAGTATAAACCATTACTCAGAGATGTAAGTTACATAAAGATCCAAAATGCAGGTCTGAAGCTTGAACAAGAACATCAGACTTAAACGTTACCATACCAAAATCTTTCTTCCCGATTTCTGAATGTTTTCTTTCTCATGATACTTGAATTTTTTTCAGATTCCCAGTTTTATCGTTTCTTGTTCCCAGTTGACAACAGTATAACAAGACTGAGTAACTTCTGATGAGTTAGGGGCTGCACTTAGCTCCCAAACATACAGATGTTCACATGAGGCCAACCTGTGGTGATGTCGCTTCTTTTTGGCATACTTGGGGAACTTAGATGAAAGATGGGAATAAGAATGGAAATTTTGTGGAAAGTGTTCTATTGTTGCCCTTTAAAAATAGCATTTGGCTGCCACTCATTCATTGCTAATTTGTACAATTCTCCATCACACACAGCTTCCCTGCTCTGCTTGATTGAAGCATCCTGGAACCAGTCTGTGGATATTTATTCTTATCTGGAGTAGGCAAAAATCGAACAACCAAACTTGCAAACATGAAAATTTGAAGAGGTACTTCTCTAAAAATCTTCGTGAAAGTTTTTTTATTATTATTATTTGAAGCAATCACAGAATAAGTTTGACATGCTACTCTAAACTTGTCACAAGAACGGAACCGAATATTTACTGTAAGCTATTTCCCCAGACTACTGCCTCTAAATGATATTGGAATCTAATCACAAGCTCCCCAAAGTCCACATATGGCTTGGCACAATAAAAGCCTTTAGGGAAGTCATCCTGAGTGAAACAGGAAGTGTTGATTGCCATTGATTGGTTGATTGGTTGATTGATTGATTACTATCAAGTTATTTTCAACTGCAAGTGACCACATAGAATTTCTTCATGATGTTCTATCCCTAACCTGTTCTTTCAAGTCTCAGAATGGAGACTTGCAGAATCTATCCACGTTGCTGTTAGACATCCTCCTGTTCTCTTTCCTTTTACTTTTCCCAGCATTGGAGTCCTTTCCAGAGAGTTGTATCTTTACACAATGTGTCCAAAATAGGATAATTTGAGCCAGGCCATTTGTGCCTTGAATGAGAACTGTGGGTTGATTTGTTCGACTCAGTTTGTTTTCTTGGTAGTCCATGATATTCTGAGAAGACTTCTTTAACACCCTAGTTCAAATGCATCAATACTCTTCTCATTTTGCTTCTTCAAAGTCCAACTTCCACTTCCATAGAGCGTCACAGGGAATACCATGGCTTGCACAATTCTTATCTTGTAAGTTAGACACATCACAGCATTTGAATATCTTTTCCAATGCTGGTCTATGGTATATTTCCCGACTGCTTGTTCCTTTACTACTGATGGTTGACCCTAAAAGGCAGAAGACATCCACCATTTTGATACCTTCTTTGTAAGTTTTAAGGCTGATTGTTCTACCTGTTATCATTAGTTTAGTCCAGGGGTAGGCAACCTTGGCTCTTTTATGACTCGTTGACTTAATTCTGGGAGTTGAAGTCCACGAGTCATAAAAGAGCCAAGGTTGCCTACCCCTGGTTTAGTCTATATTTAATTTTAGACCCATTTTTCACTGTGGTCTTTGATTTTCAGTACTAAAATTGCCTTTCACTGACTGAACATCTTTTGGCATATATTTGTAACACAAATGCAATTTCTTAAAGACATATTATTTTTTTAAAAAAATCCTCTAATGTGTTTTGCACAGTTTGCAGAACTGAATAGCAACCAGTACTGTACCGCTAATTTTTCCAGCAGTCAACTATTTGCCTAAATCAGAGGCTGTCCTGCCACCTGTTGGCTGCGATGGGAACCGCACCCTTTCTCTCAACCTCTGCAAGGCACCAAAGCTGTGAAGACTACCATTTACTTCCTCCTAGGCCAGGGGGTCTTCAGACTTGGCCCTTTTATGACTCATGGACTTCAACTCCCAGAATTAGCACACTGGCTGAGGAATTCTGAGAGTTGAAGTCCATGAGACATAAAAGGGCCGAGTTTGAAGACCTAGGCCAGGGGTAGGCAACCTTGGCTCTTTTATGACTCATGGACTTCAACTCCCAGAATTCCTGAGTCAGCTATGCTGACTCAGGAATTCTGGGAGTTGAAGTCCATGAGTCATAAAAGAGCCGAGGTTGCCTACCCCTGACCTAGGCCAACACAGTGCTAGGCTGCATTAACAGAGGGATAGAATCAAGATCACGTTAAGTATTAATACCACTTTACAATGCCTTGGTAAGGCCACACTTGGAATACTGCATCCTGTCCTAGGCCCACAATTTCAGAGATCAGCCAATTATTTTACTTTATTGTTGTTGTTGTTGTTGTTGTTTCATATTCTGTGCTCTGAGAAAGAATTGGACAAATATATGTATGTGTGAATTAAGCCTGTCAACCCTAGCATCAATTATACAGAGGCAGTATGATTATTAATTTGCATTTCTGTTAACACAAATATGGAGTCAGGTAATTACTAGCAGGGATGAATTACAACGACAACATTTCAATTTTGAAAGAACAATAATGAAAAGCAGTTAGATAGTCCCATTTTTGCATCTTTAGCCCAGGTGCGCATGGGGTGTGACTCACCAGAATTCCTCCAGCCTGATTAGCTTTCTGCTAATCAGCTTGTAAAAAAAAAAAAAAAAAAGATAATCAAGCAATGAGAACCCAGAGATGTAATATTTCTAAATTTCTGAAAGACAAGGAAGGGTTTAGTTACTTTAATTATCATCATCAATCTTTATTATGGTCATCAACCAGCACAAAGCAAATCAGGAAATGAAGGCAACTGTAGAGTTCTAGCGAGACTAGTAAAATGAATTTTTTTTTAAAAAAAAGGGGGGGGGGGCATAGACAAAGAATTTGAACTAAAAAGAATATTAGGAATAGAAGACACTAAGACTAACAAATCAGAATTACATAAGCTATTTTGTTAATATCTTGCATCAGTAGATTTCTGAAAACGAGAGGTGGGGACTGGGGGAAGGTCGATGTTCTTCTCCCCAACTGAGAAAATATATAAAATAAACAGTTCCACCGAAGCATTGTTGTGCGCCTCTTCTTCTGAACCAATTGTTTGTTTTCTTCCTTCACCCAGTTTTCACATTTCTAAACTAAAAGCAATTAAAAGCATATTCCAACCTGTATTTGCCTTGTTGGATGAGCGAGAACCAGAAGGATGCCTGGTCATCAATAACTGCATTTTTGATACAGGTAGTCCTTGACTTAAACAACCATTCATTTAGCCACCATTCAAAGTTACAATGGCATTGAAAAAAGTGTGTTAAAAGCAATCCTTGCCCTTACAACTGTCACAGCATTCATACGGCCATGTGATCAAAATTGGGGTGCTTGGTAACTGGAAATTCTGATGTCAATTGTGGTTCTAAAGTGAGGACTACCCATTATGGTGTTCCCCATTCTGGATTCTTCTACATATGCTGAAATTGCAACTTCTTGTTTTACCCCACAGAGGGGATCAAAAAGCCCCACGCTTTCTTTTAGGTGTGTCATATCCACCACACACATAAAATGAGGTGGGGCTTCTGTCACATGTTCATATGTCCCCTTTTGACTCTTTTGACCCACCCCCTTCACATAACCTTGCTACTGGGAACCCTAGGAATTGTGGTCTCATTTCAAGAGTTCTGGCAACTATTTTTTAATTGCACTGTGGGGTCAGCTCAGATGCACCTTGAAACAAGTTTTTGGTTCATCTTCTGGCAATTTCTGTTATTTACATTGCTAGCCTGAAGGCTTTGAAGGTGACCAGAAGCCCCCATCAATTTTTCATCCAGGTTTCTTTGCTGAAATGCTAGTTGAAAATATAATAAGATACACTGTCTGTTGGGTTTTATACTTTTCCTGCAGCCACCTGTCCTCTGCTTTGATTCCTTTAATATATTCATTTCTTCTCAACTGTCCTTCTTCAATCAGTTTCTCACTGATATATACGTACACATTTATAAGATTGCAGTCCTGGATTTGTTCCTTGGAACAACTGTACTGAATGTGCCGTGTTTCTGAGAAAACATCAGAAACAAAACTGGTAATTTTTACCAGTGTATGACTAGCAGAATCACCAGAACATTCTTGATAGAGTGTAGCTTAGGGTGTTGGTTGGCACATCAATGAAAAGGAAAATATGCATCATCTTAAAAAAAAACCAAGAATGAAAAATGACATGTCCTAATTTATTCATGGTGCTACAAATGTGAAAATAATTACTATCAACAGTAATGATTCTCCTTATTGTGAAGGAAACTGAGACCAGGTAAATTTTATGGTTTATTTTTTAAAATATAGAAGAGGGCTGAGACCTCTTTTCCATCCTGAACTTTTCAAAGCCTGGTGTGCTTCAGGCCATGTAGACCCTCGGCTGTTCCACAGCTCTGGCAGAGAAGAAACAGACATGGAGTAAAATGCGCTTGAAAAGGAACAATGCTTTTACAACCTCCGGGGGAGAAATGACAGCCTGAAGACAGCTTTGTGAAAAGCAGAGCCAAGGACCACAGTGGAACGGAAAGCCGGGAAAGGGCTCTTCAATAATTCTTCTCCAGACATTTGAGATTACACAAGTGCTCCAGACAGCTGCTCCTCATGAGGAGACTGCAAGGAGAGAAAGGGCTTTTCCCCAAAACAAAATCAACAAATGCTAAACTTTAGCTCAGCAAGAAACCTGAACTGCAAAGGTACTGCTCCAGTAACTGGTTTCTGTAAATGTGTTGTTGTTTTTTAGAAAGGCATGCTTTTATGGAACAAAGGCAAGGAGTTCCTTTTTATGTATAATATAAAATACAAAAGAAAATAGTAGGAAGGGAGGGGAAAGGGAAGGGAAAAGTGTAGGAAAAGGGGGGGAAAGAAAGAAGAGGTGTTGGCTTCCGACTCCCAACTCCCTTTGGTGCAGTAGAATAAGATAAAGGCAAGGAGTACCTTTAGAAAGAGGACTTGGAAAAGATTTAAGGGCAGCTACCTCCAATCAGCTGTTATCATGCTTGAATCATATTCCCAGAAATAAAGTTCTCCTCTACTTCAAGTGACTGCCTGTGTCTTTCAAACCCAGTTTGGAAGGGTCCCAATTTCCTTTCCAACATATGTTTTAACTCTATGCCCACCACTTTCTAATATTGATTTTATAACACATGAAGCATTTCCAGTTGTCTTCTTTCATCCATTCTATTTTCTCTACTGTTCATTTTCAACATCAAATTTTTCCCCACCAGAGGATACACAATAGAAGAGTCCCTTCTCATTACACGAAACACAATTGCATGCTGGGCAAGAGGCAGGGGACACCGAGGTCACAACAACCAAACATTCATAAACCCCGCACCTGATCCTTGGCACAGTGTAGACTTTTATCCTCCAAAGCTGATCTGAGTTAAAATATCTGGAGCATTGATATTGACTATATACAATTGTCAATAATGTATCACTTCCCATTTGGATATATGTTGACAGCTGCTTTGTCTTGGTTCTCACTAGGGAAAGCTCATTTGAATTTGCAGGATTCTGTTTCTGTAATCCTATAATAAAAGGTGTTTTAGTATTTAGTAATTTGGCGTCCAAGGCTAGTCTGCCTCAAAGGGTTAATAATAATACGTGACCATGCATACAGCTCACATTCCCACAAAAGTTAAGAGAAAGCTCTGTGAAATCATTGTTGCCCATCAATACTAAAGGTGAACCTGGATAATGGAGCCAGCAAAGATGCCATGGCAACTGCTGCACACAGCTTTCCCTACAACTGATTAGGGCATGCCCCACAGATTATGGATTTAACTCTCCAATTTCCAAACATATGGGAATAACTGGGTAATAATAATAATAATAATAATAATAATAATAATAATAATAATAATAATAATAAATAATAATAATAATAATAATAATAATAATAATAATAAATAATAATAATAATAATAATAATAATAAATAATAAAGTTGGAAGGGACCTTGGAGGTCATCGAGTCCAACCCCTGCTCAGGCAGGAAACCCTATACCATTTCGGACAAATGGCTGTCCAGTCTCTTCTTAAAAACTTCCAGTTTTGGAGCATTCACCGCTTCTGGAGGCAGGTTGTTCCACTGGTTAATTGTTCTAACTGTCAGGAAGTTTCTCCTCAGTTCCAGGTTGCTTCTCTCCTTGACTAGTTTCCATCCATTACTTCTTGTCCTGCCCTCAGGCGCCTTGGAGAATAGCTTGACTCCCTCTTCTTTGTGGCAACCCTGAGATATTGGAATACTGCTATCATGTCACCCCTAGTCCTTCTTTTCATTAAACTAGACATACCCAATTCCAGCAAACGTTCCTGATATGCTTTAGCCTCCAGTCCCCTAATCATCTTTGTTGCCCTTCTCTGCACTCTTTCTAGAGTCTCAACATCTTTTTTACATCGTGGAGACCAAAACTGGATGCAGTATTCCAAGTGTGGCCTTACCAAGGCATTGTAGAGTGGTATTAATACTTCACGTGATCTTGATTCTATCCCTCTGTTAATGCAGGTTATTATGATTTCACCTCCGGGAAGCAGAGGAAGGTTGTCTTAATGAATATTCACCAGTCAGCTACAACATTTAACGCTAAGTCTGAACTTTAAATTTCATGTTTCCCTCTGGGAATGGGTTCATTAAGCCCATTAAATGCTTTACAAGTCTAAGAAAATCTCTGGACACAAGACAGCCACATAAAAAGCTAAACAGAAATTAAATATGAATGGTTTTAGCTACCTCGTTGAAGAGTAAGATATTGCTCTCTGTAGCTTAATGAGGCGCGGGTTGTTTTTTTTCAGTATCTGGTAGAAGTAACCTGAGCATCTTGTTCTGCAAGTATTTCAGCTGTTGAAGAGGCGCGAGAGCAAGCCTCTGTGAAGTGCTATTTAAAAAATTGTTATGACATAAAACTTTGTGGTTTTGTGGGTTTTTGTCAGAAAATGAATTCATTAGGAACCTTGAAATGCCTGCTCACAGAAAACAATTTGAAAACCAAGGTTTAAGGCACACACAGAGAACAGCTCAAAATTAGCATAAAATATTGGCAACTTTGAGAAGATTCCTAGAATTATTTGAAAGGTGCTCCTTTAAAGCTTTTTACAGGTAGTTCTTGACTTACAACCCTAGTTGTGTCCACAATTTCGGCCGTAAGTCGTGATGATCATAAAGCGATCACATAATTGTGCCCAATTTTTACAACCTTTTTTTGCACTAGTCATTGTGAAGGAAAAAGCAAAAGACCCCTCCCCTAAAATTTCCGGGACAACAATTAAACAAATGTCTATGGCAGTGGTGGCGAACCTATGGCACGGGTGCCAGAGGCGGCACTCAGAGCCCTCTCTGTGGGCACGTGTGCCGTCGCCCCAGTCCTAGGTCTTCAGCTGGGTTTTATAAAACCTTTTCGCTTTAGGCCTCAGCCGCCGTGTGCAAAAAAAAAAAAAGGTCCAATCAGTCAATTTCAACTTCTCGTGGGAAAAAAAAAGATCTTGCAAAGTTGGAATTGATTGATTGAACTTTTTTAGTCCCACCCAGTCTGCCGTTACCACCGCAGCCACGCCCAGCCAATGGGCCACGCCCACCCGGCACTCGACGATGCATAAGTGGGTTTTGGGTTGCAGTTTGGGCACTCAGTCTCTAAAAGGTTCGCCATCACTGGTCTATGGTCATTAAGCAAACACTGCTGTTGTTAAAACAAACTCATTGTTTCCTATTGGCAGGTTTTGCCAGAAAGCAGAAGTAAATGCTGGTTTCCAGCAAAACCATCATAAATTCTGGTCACATGACTGTGGGTTGCTGCAAACAGCAATAAATGCAGGACAGTTGCCAAGCATCCCAAATGCGGTCATGTGAACATAGGGAGTACCAGTCATTGGGAATTAGAATCCAGATCACAAATAGCCTTTTTGGGGTCTATTATGCAACTGGTTGTTAAGTTGAAGACTACCTGTATTTTGTCTGTGACAGGCAAGGTATTTATATCATTGGCCACTATTTTTCAAAAATAGTTGCATTAGTCTTAGGACAAATTTCATTTTCAAAGGTTGTATTTTTTCCCATATTGTACTTGACCCTGGTTTTTCTTCATCCTTCTTTGGCAAGTTTATATCTCCTAGTAACTCATAAATCATTTTAAGGACTACAGTAACTGGTTCCACACCACACATTGTTTTAAAATGAAACATAACCCTCTGGCTTATGTTAGCATAATGTGTGAGTCTACTGTAAATGTGTTATAGTTCTACCCCAATTTTAACATTTTAACCAATGGATTTCAAATGCCATAAGGGGATATTAAAAGACTGACTACCCAGATATATCTCAGCTGTAGATGTAACTTATTAATATACATAAATAATGCATTTTATAAATGGCTCGGTTTGTCGCTAGGATAAACATTTGCTGCATTTATCTGCAATATTAAGCCTCTGCAACTGTATACACAGCAATTAGATGTCTTTGTTTTATACAAGTTTACCAGCAATATTTAAAGTCAGAAGGATCTATGGACTCAGTATGTTTGTTATCACATAACACACTCACTAGTTCCAATGCAGTGAGTTTAAATATCCTACAGCCAGGCAAAACTCCATCAACCACTAGTAAATGAAAAAACAATGTTGCAACTGTATTTTTTTTTTCATCTAGTACATAATGCTCTAAATTTGAAAACTGGGGCATGATTACTGGGAAATCATGTTTACTAATGAGGCACATTAATTTGGGGGATCTGCATTAATAAGAAGTCTTTTAACAAATAAAATGTAGAGGATGCAAGCAAGGGAAACCATATTTGGAACTCTTCCACATTCTTTATAAAGAATCTGGATTTTGAAAGCTAGAATTATACCCAAAGCACAAAGCCTTCATTCAGTGCTCTCAGCTTCCCACTTAATGAATATAAAGCTTCCTTGAAGCCCCTCTTCAGAAAATCTCTGTTCTGGGATGCATTTATACTCTTAATGTACCAAATGCACACAGATGTCATATGTTTCTCCATATTGGATGGACAAATGACTGTCCTGATCTCTGTAAATCTGTTATAATCTGAAGCAGTAGGGAAGCCTTGTAGATTAACACAACTGTCTTAGTAAAGACACCTGGTATACAAGATGTGTCTAAGAAAGAGTAAGTAATCAGAGACCAAATGATAGTGCAGTACACACACACACACACACACACACACACACAACCTAAACAGAATTATAGGAAGATGTTCATGATACCACCACATAGATACAGAAAGATTTCCATGGGTTTTAAGAAGCCCATGTTCTTCAGGCATCCTTGAAGAACAAAGACAATGCATAAGCACTGAATAAGCATACAGGTAGTTCTCAACTTACGACCACAATTGGAAATGGAACTGCTGTTGTTAAGCAAGGTAGTGGAGCTCCTTGAAGCTCCAACACTTAGGGTTAGCTTTATGATGAAAAGCAGAAACTTTATTGATGTCATCTCCCTCTCCTTGTTCCAAAACATGATACAGGTAATCAACTTATGAATATTCATTTAGCAACCATTCATAGTAATAATGGTGAAAAAAGTGACTTATGATCCAGCCTCACCTTTACAACTGTCCTAGTGTCCCTGCAGTCACATGATAAAATTTCAGACACTTGGCAACCAACAAGTATTTATGTTGGTTACAGTGTCCCTGAGTGACACTTTTTCTCTTTATATGCGTACAAACGCATACACAGATATATACACATAGATATACATTTATCTATGTGTATAATTTTGTGTATGTTTTGGTATTATCTAAATATATAGTACGTAAAAAGCCAATATGGTATAGTGGTTAAGGCATCACACTAGAAACTGGAAGACCATGAGTTCTAATCCTGCCTTAAGCACAAAGGCAGCCAGCTGGCTGCCTTTGAGCCAGTCTCTTTCTCTCTCTCTCAGCCCTAAAAAGGAGACAAGGGCAAACTACTTCCAAAAAATCTTGCCAAGAAAACTAGCAGGGACTAGTGCAGGCAGTGGCCAGAAGTCAATTATAATTCAAAGGCACAAATATTTATTATTTTACATTTTACAGATCATATATATCTTGTTGCATTCTCTGCCTTTATTGCCTCTGGTAGGAGTGATACAGAAATTATATTATAAATTAAATGTGTACGCTGCCTGACTCCCAGCAATTCTGTGATGTATACATGGGATGTTGTATTCGGATATCCTTGGGTTGGATCATAATACAGGTAGTCCTCGACTTACGACCACTGTGGGAGTTTGAATCCCGGGGTCCAGCGCCTGCTGGACGGACCAGTGATGTACGTTAGCCTAGGCCAACGGACCTCGCGTTTGGTAGATAGGAAACACACGGACAACATGTTTCTTCAGGTTGAATCAGCAAGCGAGAGCGCAGAAGGATCTGCGTGCCTCTCTTTTATTGGTACACTTACGTCACAGCAGGAGGTTGTAAAGGGTGGGTTTTGCCAGGAAATGAAACTTAAAAGGGTACCTTAACTTAACTCAGGAAATGGAAACTTAAAAGCATAAATGAAACCTTAAGCTATTGAAATGGTTGCAACATCTCCACTGTTTTTATTTTTTAAAGTTCAATCTCTATCCTACTCGTAGCCATCATCTGCATCCTCCGAAACAGAAGAGGGCAACTCCATAAGAATACGAGATTCTTGCTTGGGGGCAAGAGCCTCCATGGCTAAGTCTGATTCAGTATCGGAACAGTTGGAGTCCGTGTCAGACAGTGTCAGTAGGGCAACCTTTTCAGAGGGGTGGAATTTGGGTTTCAAGGGTTCATATATATTGTTTGAGGCAAGCATAACATTAATCTTAGAAAGATTAGAATCCAAACCATTCAAACGATCCTTGAGAAATTGCAAAAGGCGTGAAAAAACACATGGACCAATCATACATATTATAAGCAAAATTATACAAGGTCCTAAAATAGCAGAAAGCAGTGTAGTAATCCAGGGAGAGAAATTAAACATGCTTTGATACCAGGATTGTTGGGAGAACCTTTCCTGTTCCCTGTCTTTTAATCGTTTGCGTAACTCATTCATAGAGTCGCGCACAATGCCAGATTGATCAGAATAAAAACAACATTCTTCTTTTAAGGCTACACACGTTCCACCTTCCTTTAAAAATAAAAGGTCGAGGGCACGCCTATTCTGCAAAACTACTTCAGCAAGAGACGACAAAGAAGTTTGAAGGGCAGAAATTGAAGTCTCAATGCGGGAAAGATCATTATCTATTTCTAGACTGAGTTTTTTTATTTGTTGTTGATTAACAACTAAAGCCGCAGCTCCAGTAGCTGCTCCTGCAGCACCTAATCCTAAAAGAACTGAAAGGGTTAGGGCTGTAACAAATTCACGTTTTGCACGTAGGTGGTATTCCGGTGGTTCCATAAGGGAAACAAAATCAGAGGGGGAATAATAAGTGATTCTAGGGACTAAGCGTACCTGAATACAAAAGGCTTTTTGTTGTATAAGGACATCCCCTGATACACAGGCTGTGGCACCTGTAGAGCAAGCCCAGATGGAGTTGTTGCCGGGGATGAAGAATTGGCCCTTTAAGCTGGCAGAAATATTACCATTACTCAAGGTAAAAAGAGAGTTATAACCTGCCGTATTTACACTGCCCGATCTTTTCTGGGTGAGCCAAACATCACATTGGTATTTGCCAGTGGTGATATTAGCACAATATTGAGAATAATTTGCAGGAATGTTTCCCAAGCAACAACCATGTCCCATAATAGAAGTAATAGTGATGGATGTTGAGTTCCATCTGCAAGAGTCATCTTTAGTAGCATTCTTAATAGGTTCGATGGAGCCAACAGCGTCATAAAAGGGTGGAGTGGCTGATAAACAGAGCCAACAGTGGTCGGTTTGTGATGAAGAATTGACAGCACTTTTTAGCAAAAAGGAAGAAGCATTGACAAGGTTAATCAAGGGATTAGGCATATTATGTACAACGGACTGTAAAAAAACAGGTTGAATGCTTTTGTTAGGACCTATAGGAGGGGAATGTGGTGACTGGATTGTGAGACGAATGGAAAAAACTCCGCCGTCGTTTCCAGAATCGCTCCATTCTCTTCCACCCCAAGAATATCCGACAGCCCATTGCTCTGTAGTCAAAGTCTTTCCTTGGGATGTGAAGGTAATGTTCATTGGATTTTTCCTCTCACCACAGCAATGCAAATTAGTAGGGCAGGAAGGAGAAGGGGGTTTGCCATTACTACGGGTAATGGCGATATAATCATTTGAGCGAGGGGCAGTCCAGGATATAGCGCCCGTAGAAACACAAGACCATGAGGCACAATATTTATCCAAAAAAGTGCCACATTGATATTTTTCCTCAGGTGTCTTTGGTTCGGGACAAAAATACAGGTCCCACCATGTTGCTTCTAGTGGAGAAGGTGTGCACGAACCTTGTTTGTCCCATTTGTTAGTTTGGAGAAATTTTGAAGCAAATTTGTTGACCCCGGTACCCATTTCAGCAAAGTCAAAATGTAAGATAGGGAACCAGGGCCATATTGTGTATTTGGAGATTTGGAATAATACCTGATTTTCAAAGTCACGAACAGTCCATGTGTAGTTGAGAGGTCGATGAGGATTAGGATCAGGAGATCGCCGTCGTCGAGAATGAATGATGCGTTGGTGTGAGCGAGGTTGCTTTGTGGAATGAAAGTGTTGTAAGTGAGGTGAGGTAAAAATACGGGCGGTCAGGTCTAGGAAGGAGCGGGGATGAGGAACAAAGTTGTAGGCAAGTAAACGAGGAGACAAAGGAGGTTTTGCATAGCTCGCCACTGATGCGAGTTCAAAAGAATGTGTAGTATAAGTACCATAGGATGAAAATCCAGACACATAATAGCGCCCCGTAGTCTCAGGGGTCACAAGAATAGCAAAAGTCATGTGACAAGGGTAATGAGCATAGATGAGGGAAATAGAGGGAGATGGTGATAGAGGAATGCCATGATTAGGATACCGAGAAAACACAAAGGGACAAAAGGATTGACCTCGGTCATAACAATGGAAAAGGGCAGTAGTATTGAGATCAAGAAAAGAGAAAACAGGACCACAATATAGGCCTTTATGAAAATTTAGAGGAATTTTCAGGTGCTTTGTCATCATGGGAAGGTGCAGTGTGGACATCATGGGGAAGGAACTTATCAAGAGTGTCATCAAAAGCAGGGTCCACATGATTGATGCAAAAGTGTTGGACCCCTGGACAATATGGGTGGTGTAATATGCAGTTGTTACACCAATAACAGCATGTACATCCGCACTCACAAAGGCAATGATGGCACATCCGATGGAGTTGGTGGGTTGTGTGGAGTGATGAAATATGGGCGAATACAACGAGCAGGGACCCACAAAACTCTGTCGGGTAGTTGAACTGCAGCGTAGCCTCTTCCCCAGGTGATGAGTTCAGCTGGACCTTTCCAAGTTGGATCCGGGAGCTGCCTGTAGTATACAAGTGGTCTTGAAGTTGGGACAACAGGTTTAGTAAAGTGTCGAGACGCAGCAGACAAAGAAGGAGTGCCAGTGAGATTTAGAAAATTGAGAGTATACAGACAAACATTTAACACGTTTTGCAGTGCCGGGAGGTTTGGGGGGCATAAGCCCTTGGACCCCATATAACGATCTAATGCATTTTTTAAAGTTTGATTTGCTCGCTCAACAATAGCCTGCCCTTGGCTATTGAAAGGAATTCCAAATTTGTGGACAATGGACCAGTGATGACAAAACTGTGAAAATTGTGAGCTGACATAAGCTGGGCCATTGTCTGTTTTTAATATTTTTGGACATCCCAGCACTGTAAAGGTACGAATACAGTGATTAATCACTTGTTTTGCAGCTTCCCCTTTTTGTGGGGTTGCCAAAATAAATCCGGAGAACGTATCTACTGTAACATGTAGATATTTCCACGGGGCAAATGGAGGATATTGAGTTACATCCATTTGCCAGGTATCACAGGCTTCAGTGCCTCTAGGGTTAACACCCTGTGGGATACCTTTAGACTGTAGGCTACAGGTTGGGCATTGTTAAATTATGGCTGTAGCTTCAGCCATAGTGATTCCAAATTGTTTCATTAGTGCTTTTTTATTTTGATGAAAATAAGCATGACTGTCCCAAGGGGAGACAGGAGAAAGAGACATGAGGCAGGTAGCAGAGGCCGCAGCGTCTGCAATATCATTTCCCTTTTGCAAGAAGCCAGAAAAAGGTTGGTGGCTTCTTATGTGTGTGACAAAGTAAAGATGTTTCCTTTTGGATATTACAGTTTGTAGGGTGGAAAATAAAGAAGTTAAATCAGGGTCCAGGGATGGAGAGAGGTATGATTGAAAAATAGTGGTGACAATTTGAGTGACATAGAGACTGTCAAGAATGAGATTTATAGGTTGAGTGGAAAATGTTTGAAAAGCTAGAATGGCAGCGGCTAGTTCCGCACGCTGAGCAGACCGTTGGGGTGGCGTTATTTTTGTGTGCCATTGGTCATGAATATACCAGGCACAAGCACCAAATTGTTTACTGCCATCTGCAAAGAGTGTGACAGCATGTGGGATGGGAAAGCGTTGTAATTGGGTATCCCATGAAACATGGATATTTTGTAGGAGCTGAATGCGAGGATCAGCAGGAGGGTGGCAGGATATCTTTCCAGGCCACTCAGTGAGAGCAAGCTGCAAGGCTTCAGAGTTAGAATAGATGGTTTCCCATGTAGTGAGAGAACATGGTACATATAGGACAGAAGGTTCTATTCCTGCAAGGGCTTTTGCTCGAAGGCGAGCCTTAGAGATGAGAGAGGCAAATTGAAAAGGTTTTTGACCAATTGTGTTTCTAGGAGTGTGAGAGAGGTGAAGCCATTCTAGAATCAGCAAGGAGGGAATAGTTTGGACAATAGCACATGTAGGTAAAGAAATAGTATTACACAATAAAAGAGAAAAGGGAATGTTTGGGGTCATTCGGTCAACCCACTGAATTTGTAGGGCTTGGTTGACCAATTGAATCACTTTTAAATGACTGTCCTGCAGTGAAATAACATCTGCAGGATGTTTGCCTTTGGGTAAGGCTGAAAAAAGAGGTGATAACTGAAAAGTGGTGAGACCTATATAAGGTCAAATCCAATTAATAGCACCTAAATATTGCTGTAATTAAAATAAAGTTGGTTGGTGTGGTAATTTTAATAAGGGAAAAAGTGGTGCAGCATGGGAGGCCAATAATTTATGGCCCAAATATTGAAAAGGAGGGGAGGTTTGGACCTTGTCAGGAGCAATGTGCAAACCTCCTTTTTGCAAAATTGTTGTGAGGGTTGGCAAAGTTGCAAAAACAATATCATCAATATCATCCATGTAATGGTAAACCAAAAAGGAGGGATGAAGGTCCCGATATGGTTGCAAAACATGGGAAACAAAAAACTGACACATTGTAGGGCTATTTAGCATGCCCTGTGGTAAAACCTTCCATTGGTAGCGCTGAGTTGGTTGAAAATTATTCAACTCAGGCACTGTAAAAGCAAATAAATATTTATCCTGTTGATACAAAGGAATGAAAAAACAAAAACAAAAAACAATCCTTTAAGTCAATTATCATTAAGTCAAAATCTTTTAGAATTAAATTTGGGTTTGGGAGGCCGTATTACAATGCTCCCATAGGTTATAAAACAGCATTCACTGCACGTAAATCATGGAGGAAACGCCATTTGCCTGATTTCTTTTTTATAACAAAAACTGGAACAGAATAAGATTGCAACATTTTATGCCCTAAATAAAGATAAAGTGTAACTGTATCTTTTCCAAGGCAACTTGCAATCCATAGATACTTGAATCATTTTGTATTTCAAAAAGCCAATTAAATTGTATTTTTGGGGTTCCAATTTAATCAAATTCCATTCAGATGAAACAAATTTTCATGAAATAGGAAAAACATTTACAAATCTAAGCAAAACAATTCAATCATTTCTTTTGGTTGATGGATGTATATGTCTAACTAAACAATTTAAAACTCAAAAATTTGCAAAAGAATTGCCCAACAATTACTGCCTCCTCTTTCGAGTAAAAAAAATAGCAAGCTGAAACTGCAAGAGTGGGCATCAAATTTCACATCCACCCCCCTTCCTCAACCCAAACTTCTAAACAAAGGAAGAAAAAAAAAGTTAAAACGAACAGCTGCCCCCCCTCCTCTATCTGCCCTTCCTTTGCTCTTAAAACAATACAGCCAGCGAAAAACGAAAGAGGCAGGAGGGGGGGGAAGAAAAAGAAACTTTGCAAAAATCTCACCACCAAAAAAATTCACATGCAGTCACATGTATAAATTCTTTTATACCTCTTCCATAAAACTTTGCACATGCAAACTCATACCATTGCGTTCCCATGTTACAACAATAAAAACTACAATGTTACTATTCCTTTCACAGCGTGGGATGGGTGGAGGGGTGAGGGCTAACACACACATTTACACCAGCAAATTAACTCATTCACTTCCATTCTGTTTACTTACACCATTCCATATACAAATATTTCATTTCATATGTTTTTCAAGCAAAACTTTTTATTTTTAATTAAGGCCTTTTTGTTTGTTGTTATCAAAGAGGGTTTTGACCCTTTTCCAAGTCTTGGAAATAACACAAAACAACACAGACAGACATATATACACAAATACCATTAAAACAACATTTATTTAGACATATGGCTTGTCCTGCAAGAAGCGAGAAAATCATGAGATGATTCCAACCAAACATGTGGTTTTTATAGGGCCCTTTAACCATCTCCTATTTTTCTCACCATTCCAAGTCCAAACATAACGTTCTAGGAGTTAAACATATATAAAACAAAACACACACATCAACACAAAGCACCACCAGACATTGTCTGACAGGGTTCAAACTTAACAGATTACAAAAGAGTTTCAAAACATTCCAATTGTTCAAAACGCATTGCAGAGAAGTGCAGTTTGAGTTAATTTATGTCTCTAAATTGTTCTGAAAATTTATTGTTTGGTAGTTTGATGAAACGGAAGCATTGAGTGCAGTTGCAAAACTCTGCAGAACAGAATACAGGGTTGCCTGTTTCTGTTTTGGAGGAGAGAGAGAAGGATAGAGCGAAGAGGGGGTTTTTTTGGGCTGTGCCGGCTTTGGAACGTCTTCCGTAGTAGGCACAGGTTAAAAGGAAGGGTCTGGGGATAGACAGTTGTTCCGTTAACTTTTTGCAAACAATTTGCCTTTCTGGCTAAAGAGGAAAGTTCATCCACATGCTTGGACAAAACCTTGGAAAGTGAGGACCCATACTTACGATAATCGAGCCTTTGCCAGGTGCATAAATACAGGAGCCAGAGCAGCGTTTCCCTAGACAGAGAACACGCCGTGGAGTGAATCACGCATAGAGTGAATCACGTCGGGGTCACCAGTTGTGGGAGTTTGAATCCCGGGGTCCAGCACCTGCTGGACGGACCAGTGATGTACGTTAGCCTAGGCCAACGGACCTCGCGTTTGGTAGATAGGAAACACACGGACAACATGTTTCTTCAGGTTGAATCAGCAAGCGAGAGCGCAGAAGGATCTGCGTGCCTCTCTTTTATTGGTACACTTACGTCACAGCAGGAGGTTGTAAAGGGTGGGTTTTGCCAGGAAATGAAACTTAAAAGGGTACCTTAACTTAACTCAGGAAATGGAAACTTAAAAGCATAAATGAAACCTTAAGCTATTGAAATGGTTGCAACAGACCACAAAGGAGCCCAAAATTTCCATTGCTAAGTGAAACATTTGTTAAGTGAATGTGGCCCATTTTACAACTTTTCTTGGCACAGTTGTTAAGTGAATCACTGCAGTTGTTAAGTTAGTAACCTGATTGTTAAGTGAATCTGGCTCCCCCATTGACTTTGCTTGTCAGAAGGTCACAAAAAGTGATCTGCAATCATCATAAATATTGGTCAGTTGCCAAGCATCCAAAGTTTGATCACGTGACCGTGGAGATACTGCAACGGTCCTAAGTGTGAAAAATGATCCATTTTTTTCAGTGTCATCGTAATTTTGAATGGTCACTAAATGCTGTTGTAAGTTGAGGACTATCTGTATCGGCCATTTTCAGCCTTTGAGTAGAATGGCAAAATAAAAACATTAAGAGTCATCTCCCAAACTAAAGTTGATTAGCTAAACAAGTTTATTATTAATGCAATTAATAATTTTTCCTTGTGTCACATTAAAAATCTGAAGGCAGCGAACTTGGAAAGATTAAGGACAGTCATACTAGAATCCAAGAGAGGCCTAGAGTTAGGACTGCCCATAGGAATACAATCCAATCTACAGTTAATTATTTATGTTTTTAATATTTAGGGCTAGGTGGGGGAAAGCTTCGTGATTGTATTATCTGCACCTGGCCAGGAAACTTTCTTTGGCTGCTGGCCTTCAAATTTAGTTACCATTTTAATTTCCCATATTGTCCCCAAACAATCCAAACGTGACCAGAAATTAAAAGGATAGCCACCGGTTGGAGTGAGGGGCCTGGTACGAGGGAAGGAAGGAATAGAGATGTAATTAGTAGAAAACTGGAGCCTTGTCAATTGCTCCGGGATTGTGTTGACCCTGGAATTTCTCAGGATCCCCAAATGCACAAGGCTCTCTCTCTTGAACTGGGACACACAATTCACGAAGACCCCTTTGGGGGGGGGGAGGAACACGTTTGTCCACTTATTATGGTTAGCCAGGATTTGATTTAATAGCCACCTGCCATTCGAGTTCGTAATAAATAGAGAAGGAGGCTCGGCTGGGAGAGCAAAACGCAAAAGCCTCAGCCATTAGCTGCGTTCACCCAGTTCGCCAAGGCAAAATCGAGCAAAATGTCTATGGAGATTCTCAGTCATCCGGGTCACGGTTGTCCCAAAGGTGTTTTTTCAGGAGGCAACTGGACGTTCTTTTTTTTTTTTCTTTGAAGAAAAAAACAAGAACGTCCAGTTGCCTCCTGAAAAAGCACCTTTGGGAAAATCGAGCAAACCCCTTTCGGACAGAGCCCGAGGGGCAAACGCAGCGGAGAAGAGCGCGAACGAAACAAGAAAACACGCCCCGGCCGGCGTCTCCTTGGTGGATTGTTTTGAACGCGAAGTCAGGCCGGGAAGCGCTGGCCCTTTAAGGAGGAGGAGGAGAGCCGTGGGTGGCTCTTTCCCTTCTCTCTCGGGGCCGAGGTGCCGCCTTCCTGGCTTCAGACGCGCCGGGCTGGGAGGGCTGCGCCGGGTCAGCACCTCCGGCTGCCATGAGGTGGCTAGGCCAGCCTTGCGCTCTGCCTCCGTTTTTGCCCAGGGGAGCTTTCCAGGAGATCGGCGGGCGCTTTGCTGCTGGCACTGGCGGCAGCTTCACATCGGGGGTTGTTCGGGCCGGCGGCGCTGCGCCGGGGCTCCTGCCGGGCCAGGTACAGCTCAGCTGGGCAGTCGAGACTCAGCTTCCCGGCCAAGGGCACCAGCGAAGCGGTCTCCGGCTTCTGCGCCGCCTCTTGCGGGAATCGGGGCTGGTGCTGCGCCCCACTCGCTTTGGGCTCCCGGCGGTGGCTGGTGGTGAACCCTTCCGCAGCGGAACTGATCCGCGGTGCCGCTCGTGCAATCAGCTGAAAACGCCGGCGACGAAGCCCCGCCAGCTGCGCCCCCAGATAGCCTGGCATGCAACGAAGAGCGACTCTCCTGCCGGCGGAGAGGAGAGCCGCGGCGGCGGACCCCGCAGTAACCTCGCACCTCCCAAAGTGGGTGAATGGCGGGGCGCGCGTGTGCGTGGGAATGCGCGCTTGCGGCTTGGATTGGCCTAAAGGGGTCCCAGTAGTGCGTTAGGGCTGGAATTCAGGGTGACCCACAATGCTGCCTTCGCCCGGTATGAGTGAAGCGGCCACTTTTTAAACTAGAGAGTGGTGTGTACGTGGCCTTGTGTAGTTCAGGGATCAGGGTATCGCTGATCCTTGGAGACTTGTGTCAACAATTGGTTGGCGCGTTTTGTGACTTCAGATCACAGTAAAAGGGACTACAGATAGTCCTTGACTTACAACAGTTCATTTAGTGACCGTTCAAAGTTACAACCGCACTGAAAAAAGTGACTTATGACTGCTTTTTCACACCACTGTTGCAGCATCCTCATGGTCATGTGATCAAAATTCAGATGTTGACAACTGGTTCATATTTTATGACGTCGTCTTGCGGTCATGTGATCACCATTTGCGACCTTCTGACAAGCAAAGTCAATGGGGGGAAAAAGATCCGCTTAACGACCAAATTACTAATTTAACAGCAGCAGTGATTCACTTAACAATTGTGGCAAGAAAAGTCATAAAATGGGGCAAAATTCATTTAACAATTGTCTTGCTTAGCAACAGAAGTTTTGGGCTCAATTGTGGTCGCAAGTCAAGGACTATTTGTATTAGCGAAACAAGAGCACACATAACTTATGTACTTTCGATGGAAAATTGCCCGGAAGGTGAAAAAGGAAGATTTTTCTGAGCACATTCAGAAAGCATTGGAGAGCAGGTTTCTAAACAACTTTTTTTATGTTAGTAGATTTTGACACAAGTAAACGGTGCTTTAGCACTTAACTCCCTTCTCTTTAATAATGTTCAGTAGGTTTGAAGTTGAGAAGTCTGCTGTTATCTCCTTAGTCTGCTCAGCAATCCTTTGGGAGAGGTTTGTCTTGTGTGCATGCTAAAGATAAAAGGGTGAGACTGGGGGGAGGCGGTAGGCAGAGGACATGTCCCTTATCTGTCTGGAACCCAGTTTACATCAGTTTTCTATTATCTGGTGCCTGCCAGAAAGAGGTAGAACTACAATTTCATCATTTTATTTATTTAGGTTTATAGGCCACAATTATCAGTGTTGAGCAAGGTTGTCAAAACTGGGCTTCTGCTCTGTTGCACTATAAGACTTTTGTGTTTGTTGGCTTATTTTTTGCAGTCATTTTACAATATGTTCCAGAAAGAACAACAAATGCCTTCTGTCTTACTTTACATGCAACATGTTTAAGCAAGCGGATAAAATCCATAATTTGCACAACATGATAAACTAGCGTGGTGGTAACTTTGATTTGCATTTTGGGAGACATGCTGTACGTACAAATCAACCCACTGAATTTATGATTCATTGGATTGTATAAACACAGATGGTGGAGTAATTCAAAATCCAGCTTAAGAAATATTGTGAGATGCAACCTCTGATTTTTTTTTAAAGCACCAGCTTTTCTGTTGAAATGATATTTAAGATGGCTTACAATAGATATAATAAAGCAATCTGGCATCACAAAAATAAGAAAGCAGCATCAAAACCTGGAGGAAAATGTTTTTATTCAGGTAGGCTTTTGGCTTTTTCAGCTAATGCTGAAATCTAAGTGGATTTGACAGCATAAAAATTCAATAAATCAGTAATAGAAGACTGGATTAACTCCTGGGCTTTAATTATAATTTACTATTTTAGTGTATCTTAATGCCAGCCTTTCTGAGCACTATTTGTAATGAAAAAGTCAGATTCAATTTTATTAATTAACATCCCTTTGTGCACAAGAAGAAGCAATAGAAGAAGCAGGGCTGGTATTTACCTCCTGGAGGAGATCCAGGGATTAGTTTAATAAAGTTGGTGAGAGAGCTATTTTACATGAGGGAGTTTTTCAGCTGTTTAACTTCTCTGTTAAGAAACGTTGGCTGTTATGTGAAGTGATAGAAAGGAACTCGCTTCACTGAGCCATTTTCCTTTTGCCGGATCATGAGGCCAAGATTACCCTCAGCAACATTTTCTTATCCTTTCAACTGTAGAAACCACCTCTTGAACCTGAGACCTTGTGTATCCTAACAGAGAAGCAGTACAGTACACTGTAGTAGCTCAGGCCTAGGATGGAAGAGACTCAGTTCAAAGTGACTCTTCACTGAAGCTCACTGAGTCTAGTCACTGGCTAAGTTGGGGGAGGGATTGCTGTACAAGCTACCTTAAGTTCTGGCTCTGTAACAGTGGTGGCAAACCTTTTGGCTTGACGTATCAAAAATTCAAAAAGTGCCTAACTTGATTCTGCTAGCATGACACACACACAACCTGAACAAAAGAGAAACAATTCTCTACACACACATCTAGGCCACGCTGAACAGCAGCACTTGGCAACAGCTCCGAGGCTGGGCCTGAAGTAGAGGCCCAGGACTCAACTTCAGCTCTAGGACCACCGCTGCTCCTCAAAAAGGCTCCTCAGACCATTCCCCAAGATATGTGGGTCTTGGGGAATGGTGTGTTTGCCCTGCAGTCCAGCACTCCCCCAGGTTCTGCCACACGCTGCTTACCTTCAGTTAATGTTGTCTCTGTTGACAGGCCCTGCGGTCTACTTGAGCAATAGCACTTAGACTTATATACTGCTTCATAGTGCTTTACAGCCCTCTCTAAGTGGTTTGCAGAGTCAGCCTAATTGCCCACAACAATCTGGGTCCTCATTTTACCGGCCTCGGAAGGATGGAAGGCTGAGTCAACCTTGAGCTGGTGAGGATTGAACTCCTGGCAGTGAGCTGAATTAGCCTGCAATACTGCATTCTAACCACTGAGCCACCATGGCTCCTTGAGGCTGCTCTGGGTTGTGCAAAGTCTTCAGAGAATGCTCTCCTATGGCCTCTGCAGCCTCCAAAAAACAGGTGAAAGCATGCTCCATTCTTCTGCAGTTTCCAGAAGATCCAGAGGCCACAGGAGAGCACGTCCATTCTCACGCGACCTCCACAGCCTCTGAAAATTGGGCATGAATAAGGCCCGCTTTCGAGAATAATTGTTGGGTATTGATAAGCACTGGGTTGTCATCCAAAATGTCATATAGGTTTGCCGTCACTGCTCTAGAAAGCCTAGATATTCTCTGCCACTGAATTACAGCTTTTCCCCCAAAGCACAGACTTAGCTTTGTGGCTAGCAACATCACAGGCTCTTTGCCTTGCTCTGACCTTTCCTCTCCTGGGCTTGTGTTAGGGAAGTGACTGGTTTAGCAACAAGGACCTTCGAATACTTAAAGGGTGGCCTTGTCTGGAGAACCCTCAGAATCTAATCTCGAAGCAAACAGTAAAAAAAAAATACGCTTCTGCAAAGTTGTTACAATTTAGAATATCTACTTTTAAAAAACATTCACCCCAAACTAGCAAGCATGTCTCCGGCTGGACAATTGTCTTTCCATTGCCTGATATAATGAAGAAAGTTGGAGTCATCTAAGACCTTGAGAAGATTCAAGGAGACTAACTCTACCATTGCTCTGTCCCCGTTTTCCCTACTTTGAGGGGGACTTCTGAAGAAAATGTATTCTTGATACTTCAAGTGTTTGCTCATGTGTGCGTGTGTGGGTGTTTTCTGCTCAATTGATATTCATGCTTAATTTCCTATATCAGGGCCTTAACAACTAGACCAAAATGACTTTCTTCTCAGTTTTGCTTTCTGTGATTGTTGCAAATTTTAAACATCTGAAGAAGGGTTTCTTAGATATTTGGGCAGCAAAATTTCTGGTCTTCTCTCTGAAAAGCACAACATGTACATTATCTGTCAGGAATACATGCTCCTATATATCTCTATATGGAACCATCAGGTTCCTTGGCCTACCTAATTAATAAAAAGGAAGCTGGCCTGTTGAAAAGCACTAGTCTGAGCCCTCATTTATTTGCAGAAATGCCTGCAAAGGTTTCAGTGTGCCCCTAGAACAGGGGTGTCAAACTGCCGGCTCGCAGGCCGGTTGCATCATGTGGAGGCCGCGCCCACCCCAGCTCCGGCAATGCGAACAAAGTCGCGATATGTTGCGACACGTCACGTGACGTGGCGAGTTTGACACTTGTGCCCTAGAAGTTACAGTAGTGGCCAAAATTGTGGAAACCTTTTGGGAAAAGTGTATTTTTGAGGTTTGATGGCTAATAACACCACTTTTTTGGGGAGTAGTACCATAAAATTATATATCAATGGAAAGATAATTTAATCAAGAATGTAATGCAACAAAGTTTGTTCAATTATCTGTACTGTATTCTATGAAAAGTTATAGCCAAATAACCAGAAAAAGGAAGCATAACTTGCTTAGGTTGATATCAGATAGCTTTCCTTCATCTGATTGTAGCCAATGAGCATGAGTGTTTAGAGAGCTAATCGGGTGTCATCTTGTTTTGGCAATGAGCCAATCAGATCACAGTAGGATTCAGTTATTGATGTCATGTATTGAAGCTGAGAGGAGGACATTTGTCAGTGTGTTATGTGATCGCTATCAAGTTGGTTGGGTTTTTTTGTGTTCTTTCACTTAGTGAGCTTGTAAAATATAATAAAATTAAAATAATGGTGCAAAGAGTTGACCGGTTGCCCAGAAAGCGATGTAAAATAGTATTATTAAGTGAACAAGGCTACAGTTATAAAGAAATTAGAAGAAAAATTGGTGGAAACTTAACCAAAGGTGGCATTTCTACTGTACACGTTTCCCAGAAGGTTTCCACAATTTTGACCACTACTGTAGGTTGCTTTTGGGTAAACGATATCCTATGCCTGCCTCTACCAACTATGGTGGTCTCAACTACAGAAGTTCACTGGGTGACTTTGGGACAATCTCCTTCTCCACTCAACCTACCTCACAAGGTAGTTGGGGGTAAAATGGAGGAAGCAACACTGCATATTGTATACTGCCTTGAGCTGAATGAAAAGTGGATTATAAACCCAGTAAATAATAAATAAATAAATAAATTTAGAACAATGCTAGCACCCTCCCTTTTCCCAAAGGCTTTCCACCAAAAGCCTATTAGGAAAGGGTGCCATCAGACAGGCTGAACTTTCTGACACATCTAACTTCAATTTGCTTGGATCAATAATCAATAATAAAACTACAAGTAGGTAACAAATCAAATGGAGGACTTAGGATCTTAAATGTTCAGAGACATCTTTTTGTGTACAAAGTTCTGACTTGTTCAGACCTATTTTTTATAATAGTGAAGTGAATGGAAGGAAAGAGAAGATGGTGATGAGCAGAAAGTAGATAAACTCACAGTGGCAAGAGATGCATCATTGGAAGCCCTGAAAAACTAGGTTTGGGACATGGAGAAAATCTACCTATGTAGCTGCTAAATGTTTATAACAACTTAATGGAAAATAATCACTCAATGCATGTGAAAGTTTGACAATAAAGAAATATGACAGGAAGAAAATGGATACTGTCGAATTGCAATATTGGCAAAGGCTACTGTGGGTACCATATACTGCCTGATGAACAAATCATTATTGGAGGACATCAAACCTAAATTTTCCTTAGAAGCTTAAAATCACAACTTCCATATTGTAGTTATGTCATGAAAAAAAAATCAGATACATTTGATCAGGCTGAAGAAAGGATGAAGGAGGAAAAGAGGCAATGTTATGGATTCCTCTTTAGCAACCATTAGCCACCTAACTGAAGATTGAACATAGTTCAGGCCAATTATCTACAGGGTTACTATGAGTCAATATCAACTTGACAGTAATTATTAAATTAGTTAACATCTTGATTTCAGTACATGATTGAGGTTTATTGTAGGGATAATGATTGGAGAAAAATCATCTGCTGAGACATTGGTAGTTAAGCCTTCCTTGCTCCTTCTGTCTCATGCTATTTTCAATTCTACTGAATCTAGAACAGGCATGTCAAACTGCTGGCCCACGGGCCGGATGCGTCACGCCAAAACCGCGGCAAAACCATTGCCGGCAATGGGGGAAAAGTCCCGATACGTTGCGCGACGTCACGTGATGTCGCGAGTTTGACATGTCTGATGTAGAGCATTATAGGGTAACGTTTTTGACAAAACTCTTGCTTTGTCAAGATCGAACCCAATGCTCTCCATTGCCTTAAATCTAGACAGCAAATCAGTAAGTCTCTGGAGGCTTAACTTCTTTAGTAGAGTGATAAAAGTGCAGTTTAGTTCTCCTCAGTTGTACTGTTTTACAAATTAGATTACATGGGAGAGAATTTGGGAGACCAGAAATGCCTCTTAGCATGTAGTCAATTGACAGATGATTTAGATTTAGATAACCTTTATTGTCATTTTTTTCCTGTGGGCACAATGGCACACATTAAAAATGAAACTTAGTTGCTTCCTCTCAAAGTGTACACATACATGACACACATTTAAAACATACTATATACAACATATGTATAGACCTACACCCTTACATATAAGTAACATAAATATTTAGAGTAACATATTTATAAGTAACGTATAAATATTTAGAGGACAATATTGTTCCATATCAAAATCTACAGCTTTTTTTTAAATATAAATTTACAAGCCTGCCATGCCAAGCCATTCTATGGGTGTGCAGCCATAGCTTCTGAACATTTTAGATACGCTCCTGAACCCACAAACTTGCTTCTCTCTGCTATGTGTGGATTAATATCTGGTTCTGGATGGCTTCCACCCTAAAGATTTTCAGAAGCTATTAAAGACCTATTTTCCCAGGGTGATGTTTGAACCCCTGCTGAATGGGTTTTCCTTGATTACATGTTGGGGGCGGTATTTATTTTTAATTGTAAGGTGCCCAGAGTCATTGGGAGTCTGGCAGCCTATGAGCTGAATAAAGGAATAAAAAGTGATGTTCAGAGGCCTATGACACTGTGCCCGAACATGGGATAATAGCAAAATAACAGCTATTTTGGTGTAGTGGTTAAGGTGCTGGTCTAGAAACCATGAGACTGTGAGTTCTAGTCCTGGCTTAGGCATAAAAGCCAGCTGGGTGACTGGGCCAGTCATTGTCTCTCAATCCAACCCACCTCACAGGGGTGTTGTGGGAAAATAAGAGCAGGAAGAAGTATTAGGTATGTTCACCGCCTTGAGTTACTAATAAAGTAATAAAGGTGAGATAAAAACCTAATAAATAAAATAAAACGCACTAAAGTTACACTTACAATCTATTGCAAAGTGGCAAATGAATCATTGATCCTGTGCTGATCTTCATTAGAAACATACTAGTGTAATTGTTTATGTTATTATTTCCTGCAGCACAACAGTGAATTTTCTTGTCAAGGAAATCTCAAGAAAAGTCCAGACTCAATTACTTTCTGTATACCAAGGCTTTGTGATGGTCTTAGATTATCAGTGTCTGCAGCCCCTTACATAGCACAGAGGGAGACCTGTCTTTACGCATCATTAAAAGAGAGTTATGCCTATCACTTCTTCTGCTTAGCCGACTTATTTTATGGATTGTAAGTTGTGCCAATCAGGCAGGTCTAACAGCTTTTTCCAATTCGCTGCCCTCCATGTGTGTTGAGATTTTTATTTTCACGTTTCCAGCCAGCATGATGCTTGACTGTCATGGCTGGGAAATTTGTGAAGCTTTAGTTGTGATGAAAGATAAGAAAGACCGAGGTATTTATGACTGTGCAACCATTTTTTTAAAAAAACCAAATGATTATTATTTTAAAAGGTCCATGCCTTGAACATCAAGTTTTATAGCATATGAATATCAGAGGATTTAAAAAATTAAAAATACAGTATTAAGATAAGTAATGCAAAACAAGTTTTCAAACCTGCTGTGTACCACATTTAAAATATTTCGTAAAAACATCTTTCTTTACAATCCATAATAATGGCTCAAATATCTCTCCCAGGCTTTTTAAAATGTTAAAGTCTATGGAGGAACTATTGGATGGGGGACAGTAAACACCAGGTTCTGCTAGATTTCCTCTTTGCTCTTAATGCCTCTCTGTTTTCTTAAAACATACACACACACACATACACACAAATTTTCTATTGAGATAATTTAATTGATTTTGCAATGTAGGCATGACCTTTGGGAAATTTATTAAAAATTTGTAGGCTCCCAGAGTACTTGGGTGATTTGCAAACTTTTCATTAAAAAGCTATTCATTAAATGCTATCTTTGCTGTCTCTCTGACCCCCAGTGAGCTGTTGTGAAATCCATGTAACGTTTTATTTCTGCAGCCGGCCTAGCAAAAAGTGTTGTCAACAAGCAATTGCCAACCATTTCCTTTCTGCAATCTGCCATGTTTTGTTGCGAGCATAGATACTGCATTACACACAGCAGGAGCAGGAAAGCCAAAGCTTTGTTCCCAGCGAGGTTATTTTACATCGGCATCCTCTAAGCGGTGACAAGCAGATAGGTGCATTACTGTGCACATTGCCTGCAGCAGTATAGAAGTTCCTTTCTTCTCCCAGGATTTGCAGAATCTTGGGGGGAAAAAACATTGTTTTGATCTAGACCTAGATTCAGGTTCATAGCTGTCTACTTGCAATCAGCTTTAGAATAATCAGGAAAGAAGATTGGAACCATGCATTCTAATATTCCACTTTTTTGTGTGCTTTACATGTACAGAGGAAATACATTTACAAAGGTACATACACTATACATATGTAGAGGTAGTCCTCAACTTACAACAGTTCATTTAGTGACCGTTCAAAGTTACAACAGCACTGAAAAAAGTGACTTAGGACTGTTTTTCACACTTACGACCGTTGCAGCATCCCCATGGTCATGCAATCAAAATTCAGATGCTTGGCAACTGACTCATATTTATGAATGTTACAGTGTCCCAGGGTCATGTGATCAACTTTTGCGACCTTCTGACAAGCAAAGTCAATGGGGAAACCAGATTCACTTAACAACTAGGTTTCTAACTTAACAACTGTGATTGCAGTGATTCACTTAACAACTGTGGCAAGAAAAGTCGTTAAATGGGGCAAAACTCACTTAACAAATGTCTCACTTAGCAAAATAAAATTTGAGTTTAATTGTGGTCGTAAGTCGAGGACTACCTGTACAGGCCAACCTTTGTAAGATAAAGTTCTTACAGATGAGTTACAAAACTATAAAAATGGAATAAAACAAATTAACTTCCAGTCAACACAACAGTGAGGTAAACTGGTGATCAATGAGTTTGAGACGTGAGGAACACCAACAACTCTTTAAAGATCTCAGTTGGAGTAGGCAAAGTATTGCTTTCTATGACCTTAAATCTCTATTTGTATCCTTTCATAGCAATCTTTCTGAAGGTCATTGCCCCCCAATTGGTGGAATTTTCCCATCATTTTGAAGAGTTAGCTCTGAAATAGATTTTACACAAAAATGAAGGAAAAACCCAAAGAGAAAACAGCATCCTTAACAAGATAATAGAAGTATATCCCAATCCTGCAACCATGGCTACTCATGCTTTCAGCCACTAATTCCAAATACACGTAGATCTCATTTAGTGACCATAATGGGGAATGGCAACTTGGTCAATAACCAAAGTACTTGCTAAGTGTGCTTATGATCTTATTTCAGTTTTCTTTTACTTTATAGACCTGCAAATGTTATAAGTGCAAGGACTGGTGGTCAAGTTACTTTTCATAATCGTAGCTGCAAACAGTTGCTAAACAAGGCAGTCACTATAAATGAGGACCACTTGTAATGCTGGTTGATATTTGGTGATAGGTGCTGATAAATAATGACCATTTATGTCAGCTCAGTTTTAACAGCTGGTACATGACAAACAGGAATGCTGTAGAGTCTAGACAGAGTGAAGGTGCAACTGTTACCTACCAGGGGTTTGTAATATGTTTGAATAAACTGTTCCATAAATTAAGGACCCAAATGAAGGAATAAGTATGTTCTAATCTAAACTAAAAGCGTTACTCTAAAACAAAAGTGTTACTCTAGAAATAAAATGGCTTATTTGTATAGTAATAACAATCAGTCTTCTCTCTCTCTTACCTACCTCCACTATTCAGACTCCAGGTACATCCTCAGAAAATCTCACAGATCCCAGCCAGGAAAATGGGAAGAAACCAAATAAATCACATCAGTTGAAGAAAATTTTTAAGGAATACGGAGCTGTTGGAGTAACATTTCATATTGGGATTTCTTTGATATCTCTGGGAATGTTTTATCTGGTTGTGTCAAGGTAAGCATTATTATTGTTGCTGTTACTGGTGCACTGGAAGTTTGATCGCTATACTGTAAATCAGGTTGGCATGTTCTCGCTTTCTGATCTTCCCGCATTTACAAAAAATGAGAGGTCTTTTTTTTTTCATTTAAAAACTCTTAAGCTGAATTTATCTTCAGGATATTAGGGTGCCACACAAACTGATTTTTCTCCATACCATCTCTTAAAGTTAGGCCATGCCAAAACATCTAGTGAGCTTCCATGGTTGTGGAGGGACTTGAACCTGTTTCCCAATTCCCTTAAATATTGAACTTAGGCCTGCTGGAATTTGGGCAGCTCCAAATTACTTCAGGTATTGAGACTCCTCAGTTTTCTCTTCCATCCCTGACTACTACCGGATTGGACAGCCTTTGTATTGCCTATAGCACAAGCCAGAACCACCCAATTTGGAGGAGTTTTAACTCAAGCCAGTTTTGTCCACCCAGAATCACTCAACCTCTGCCTTGGGCAAAGACCACTGGGGTTGGGTAGCTAATAAATTCAAATGAGTAATGATAATAAGGACTGCAAATACAATACTTACCTCTGCAGCCCTTGCCTTGCTCTAGCAGGTGATTCACAGGAGGCTCTAGAGCAGTTTCCAATCTCAGAAATTTTAAGATGTGTGGACTACAACTCCCAGAATGCCCCAGTTGCTGAGATTGAGAAAACACTTCTAGCTAGATCGAGTGACTAGCTGAGCTACTCCACAGCACCAGTTTTCTTTTCATTCAAGTTATTTAACAAACCAGGACACCACATTCCACAGTTCAATCAGAGGCAGAACAGGCTTATTTCCCCAAGTTTATAGGCGCATGAAAATAAAGGAGAGGCTCCCTGACTCACCTACAGTCTTCTGAACCATGGAATAGGCTTCTCCAGGCCCGAGGAATACACTGGATACTTGTATAGTGTTTCATCACTGGAGGATTTTGAAACTGGACAATCACTTGTCTGAAATGGTATAGGATCTCCTACTTGAGCAGGGGGCTGGGGTAAAAGACCTCCAAGGTCCCTTCCGATTCTGATTCTGATTCTGAACAGGAACACAGCCAAGATTTCCTTTACAGGTAGTCCTCAACTTACAACCACAATTGGAACTGGAATTTTTGTTGCTAAGCAAAGTAGTTGCACAATGAGTCATGCCTGATTTTATGATCTTTTTTTGCCACGGTTATTAGGCGAATTACTGCAGTTGTTAAGTGAATCAAAGAGTCAGTAAGTGAATCCGGCTTTCTCCATTGATTTTGCTGGTCGAAGCCAGCCAGGAAGGTCATAAATGGTGATCACATGATCCCGGAATGCTGCAACCTTTATAAATACATGTCTGGTTGCCAAGTACCCTAATTTTGATTACAGGAACTGTGGGTTGCAGTCGTAAGTGCAAGTATCCCTTGTAAGTCCCTTTTTTCAAGTTTCCTTGTAAACTTCGAACAATCACTGAACAAATGATTGTAATGAGGAGCACCTGTATAATTATTTTTTTTAAAAAAAACCCAAAATCATTCACTTTCATGCTGTTAATGTGTCGTCTGTTTCTCCCGCCTCTTCTCCCTTTTAGCGGAGTGGACATGACCACTATTCTCTTCAAGCTGGGATTTGATGAAGCCCTTGTGCGATCCAAGCTAGCTGCTGGAACAAGCACTTTTGTATTGGCCTACGCTATTCATAAACTCTTTGCTCCCGTCCGGATCAGCATCACTGTAGTCTCAGTGCCCTTTCTTGTTCGCTATTTTCGGAAGATAGGATTTTTCAAGCCTCCAGCTCCAAACCCATGAAATTATTCCCTGGAATTAAAAAGGATGCTCTCTTGTTTCTTCCTAGAAATATTTGATAGCTAATGCATTCTGGCTTGCCTGTTTGGAACACCCCCCTCCTCCCCCCTAAATCTCTTTCTTCGAAAGGGTGGGAATGTGCTTTGTCAGAAATCAGTAACTACTTCAAAACAACTACTGTCTATGTTGCCGATATATTGTTTGCTTACTGAGGCCCTGAAGAATTATTGATTGGATACGCTGATAAACATGTCAGATCACACCACTAGATCCTTTAACCCAGCGCTGTCTGTATGGAGCAGGAAGGCTTTTTAAGCAATGGGCCTATTTAGGATTGTCCTTACGGTGAGGATGTTGAAGAACAGGCATAAACTACAAGAAGGCAGGTTCAAGTTGAAGATTAGAAACCCTTCCGGAGAGCAATTTGACAATGAAGCCAATTTCAGATATCCTTTTTCTGGATGCTTTCAGGCAGATTTTGATTCCTGAACTGAATACAGCTGTAAACTCTGTAGACCAGAGGTCCCCAACCTTTCCGGCATGGCGGCCCAGAAGGAAAGGGAGCAGCAGGGAAATGTATGCATAGGCGCATGCAGGATTGCAACGCTAGCAAGCACATGCGCAAACAGGCCGCGCACACTCATGGCATATGCACTAACGCCCACACGCATGCGCAAATGGGCCACTAGCGCCTGTGTGACACTGACAGCAATGCTAGCGTGCCCAAACATGCGCAAATGGGACCGCTAGTGCCCGCGTGGCGGTGCTACCGTGAGTGGGGTGGGGCTCGTCAGCTATTCCTGGGGCCCGATGGCCAACAGCCCGCGGACCGGTACCTGGCCGCAGACCATAGGTTGGGGACTCCTGCTGTAGACTAAATGGTCTTTTCAGTTCTGATCCTAAGCCTTCCACATTCTCTGCAAATTCATCTTTTAAATAAGCTGATTGAGTTTAGAATGCAAATTATGTGTTACACCACTAAATTTTGTTTCATGTGCAGTGATTTTGTAAATAAAGGTTAAAGGAATTTTAAACGAGTAGAAATGCAAATGTGTACATGAATAAGTACAATACCTAATTCTAATGAATTATATTTCTTGTATTACAAGATAATATTGTAGCAACTACTTTTTGGTTGACATGAGCTACTGGTAGTCCTTGACTTACAACCATAATTGGGCCCACGATTTTGGTTGTAAGTTGTGATGGTTCTAAAGCATGTCATCACATGACTGGACCTGATTTTTCAACCTTTTTTTTTTACAGTAGTCATTAAGCAAATCTGCAGTTGTTAAATGACCCCATTGTTTGTTTTGGGTTTTTTTTCTGGAAACTGGAAATTCTGGTTTTCAGAAAAAAACATCGGAAATCAGTTACATAGGTGCAAGATGCTGCAAACAGTAATAAATATGGGCCAGTTTCTGAGTGCCGAATATGAGGTTATGTCGCTGCAAGGGGGGAGCATATCAGAACTTTGAATCTGAGTCTTAAGTCCCTTTTTCATGGTCTGTAGTGACTTCACTCAGTAAGTGACCAGCCGTAAGTCAGAGTACCTGTATCAGACACTTCCTGCCTATAATAGTTTATAGGCATGGGGGGATTTCCAAACACTGAAATGGTTGAGTAATTTAATGATTGGATAATAGTATTAGCATACATAATAGGGCAATTTGAGAATATGGCAGTTAGAAACTAGAATTCACCATTTTTCTTGAGTTTCGTGTGCTTTGATGTGGAATGTTTTTTGTTTAGTTTTTTTAAATGGTATTGTGCCTATAGTGTTTATATATTTCCTACTGCAAAATGGCTACTCTTGATTTGTAACTATTAGTCAGAAGAAGCTTCCAGAGGCTACAAAAACTACACATTCCCACATCTCCCTGCTTAATAACCCACAGTCCTGGGGTTACATCAACAGGGTACGCTGGGATTGCCATCACAAAACAATGCTGTCACACAAAATTACACTTTGTCAGCACATTAGATAGATTCGGCAATCCTGGTGCCAATTTTCATCATAACCCCAGGATAACTTGGAGAATTGCCTGGAATCACTACATGTCAAAAGAAATGATTGAAAAGTACAAGGACTTGTATTTTCAGGATCAAACATTATTCAGTTTATCTGAACTTTACAGGTAGCTTGAAGTGAAATGTGTTATATGTTTGGATAAACGTAAATTCTAAAATTTAAGTACCACCAGATGCAAATAAAAGTGCTGCAGAACCATCATGTTTTTGTAATAAAGTTTTACTAGTGTTTAAACAAATACATTATTTAAAAATTGGTGATCAAAAATAGTCTATGCAGTTTTTCTTATAACAACCTTAAAATGTACAATTGCTCACTATCCTAGGAAGCAGAATATCTCTTGACCACTGAATAAGCAGTTAGGTATCCAAGAACAAGTTGTCTTAAAGCACTGGCTTATTGTTTATAAAGTCGTTAGTCTTCAAAGTATTTCCTAACTGAAGACAGGACAATAACTGCACAATTAGCTCTTATTTACAGAAGCAGACGTCATCCACGTCACATCGCTGCACAGGTTAACCTTAGGGTGTTATTGCACTGTTCCAACAACTTCATGTGGCTATCAAGCAGCAAGGAGGATCAACAGTATAGGAACTATTTATCAGAAAGTCCTGAACAAGATGTGCCCCAGAAGCTTTGAATCACATGCACAGAGTTCAAGTATGTTCCAGATATTCACAAATTGCTTTGAATGGAACTACAAGCATTGCAGCATGCCTGTTCAAACTGCAGCTCAGACTTCATAGTGTTCATAGAACAGTTCATTGTGCAGAAAACTGACTTCTTTTTGAGACATATTCTATGCTGCTTAATTACAATTGCTGCCATCCCTGTTACTTTGGAAATGCAGTCAGCAATGCTTATTATGCTATGGCTAAGTTTTATTAGCAACATTGGTTTCCTCAGTGTTAGGCTTGGGAGACTTAGTAGAGTTTGATGTAACCCATGGATGTTTAAGTACATCTTCCAGTGGTAATCTGTGCTTTGGGTCATGCTTCAAGAGCTTTGAAACCAGATCCTGTGCTCCCTCTGTTACAAAAGGAGGAAATCTGTACTCCACCTTTAAACCAAAGAAAATTAGTTACACACAAAGCACTGCATTTAATTCTTCCCATGGAAAATAACATTTAGTTTGGCAGTAGCATATCAATGTAAGACACCATCCAAATAATTGTTACTGGGAACTAGTGCAGGAACTGAACCGGAATTTGCCAGCTGACAAAAAGGTACTAACTAATATGCTTGGTAAGTACAAAATTCTAATCCCTGAATAACATCAGGGACTTGTTAAAGCAGTTTTAGACTTCTCAAAATCTGAAAGGTTACTCATATAGAGTTGAGTCATGGATTGCAAGAAAACAAAAATAATATAGGGTACATCAAGCCAGATAAATTCAACTTACCCTTGAAATGGCTCTATATGTTTCCTGATACGTTTCTGCTTCAAAAGGAGGCTTCCCTACTAAAAATTCATAACATAAGACACCAAGACTCCACAGGTCCACCGTTTCATCATGAGTCCTCCCTTCAATCATTTCAGGTGGCAGGTAATCAAGAGTGCCACATATTGTTGACCTCCTAGGATAGAAAGTATAGAGCTGTCAGCAAACCATGTTATTTATCTAAAAACACGACAGATGCTACTAATACTCATAATAAGCTACTCTGCTTATTATTATCATGTTTTAAGACATTTTGTTTATGAATGTTACCTAACCCTAAATCTTTCTGCCATCTCTTATCCCAAAGTACTTGACATTTTTGGATGTCACAAGAAACATTCCTATCTTAAACTAAAATCCAAAGTTGTTTTGTAGAACAATAAGTCCTCCATTGCTCACACTTCTCTACATATCATTACCCTTAGTTCCTTTTTACTGGCCCTCATTTCCCATCTACCTTCTTGGATTCTAGGATATTATCAGTATTTTTTTCATTTATTGCGTTTATAACTAACTTGCTGTTGATTTATCATTCATAACTAGCTAGGATAGTTGGTATGATATTTTGGTTTGAATTCTGAGTAAGTGGTCCGCTTTCTTATATATTTAAGTATTAAATGGTTTTCTTTAGATTGTTATTTTTTACCTAATATAATTTCAAAAATGTACATTCTAAGATGCTCCACACAGTAACAACTCTGAAATTCTAAAGCCACTGAATAGAGTTTCAATTGGGAAAGGAACAGAATGGCATAGGAATGAAGGGGTTTTTTTAACCCCTTTATTATTTTTATAAATAACTCAAGGCAGTGAATGTTCATATTTATTCCTCCTATTTTTCCCACAACAACCACCTTGTGAGTTTGGGCTAAGAGTAAAAGTGACCCAAAGTCACCCTGCTGGATTTTCATGCTTAAGGTGGCACTCAAACTGATCTCGTGGTTTCTAGCATGATGCCTTAACCACTACATCAAACTGACTCTTGCCAATTTACTTTGGTATTCACCTGTAAAACATGGCTGCCAGCATTACAGTATGAACCCTACTACTTTAAACATCTTTTCAAATTAAGAGTTATATCCTCAACTGAAACAATCAGAAAGAATTATTTAGCTATTTTTGCAAACTTTACTACTTCTATAAAAGTACATTGTATATTCAAATAATTCTAAGTCAATTCTACACTCAAACTTGAGTATTAAAGAGTCTCCTACCTAGAAGATGGGGCATGCACAGACCATCCAAAGTCAGCAATCTTGAGCTCTCCATTTGATCCCAGCAATAGATTCTCAGGTTTGATGTCCCTATGAATTACTCTTTTTGAATGACAATATAATAATGCATCTGCGAGTTCAGTCATATACTGTAGAAGAAACCAACATTTGTAAATAAGGCTTAACAATTTCAAATAATGCAATTTAAGCAGATATGGCCAATGAGTATTTATTCATCTTATATTACTATAGGCACAATGATAAAAAATCTGTCAAAAAGAACAGGAAAACTACATTATTGGGCTAAATAACAAGTCTCCACTATGAAATGTAAAATTTTCCTTAACCATTATGGATCTCTTAGTAGTTAAATACTGAAGCATCACCATAATTTCATAATTTCAGGAAGGCTCAGCCTGCGTTAATTAGAGAAGTTTGCCTTAATGCAAAACAAACCTGCTCCAAAAATTACTGTGGTTTCTCATGCTTACTAACCATTGGCCTTCATCATGTAAAATGTTTGTAACTTTGTCCCAAAGATTAAAAAGAAATTAATGTACTTATTTTGCACTTTTCTGTCAAGCAGGTGTTAGTACATTAAACAAAATTTGATTAGACCGTAGAAGGTACATTGAAGACCTCAATGATAAGATGCATGTACTTCTGGAATGCACTTCTGGAATCTTCTGAAAGTGTAATATTTGATCTCCCTTAAACTACTGAAAATGGGTCAACGGTCCTTCTCAAGTTGGCATTATTTCACTCTCCCACTCATTGCTACTTTCACATGATGGATGGGAACCACCCATTAACTCAAGTTCTTTGTAGACCGGTTGCCTCATTCTTTTTTCTTTTGCTAATTTTTAAGAGACTTTCAAAAAGCTGCAAGTCTCCAAAGCTGTATTTCCATTTTCAATGTTTCAAAGCCAGAAGAGCATTTTAAAAACAAAATGTTTAGAAACCCTGTCAAAGGTCTTTCATTAAGAAAAAAATCCCTAACCATGCCATAAAGCAGAGATCCCCAATCATTTGGGCACCAGGGACCGGTTCCATGGAGAGAGGTTTTTCCACGGATCTGAGGGTGCCTGGTTTTGTGTGCTGCCTGGGGCTTTATTTGTGCGGACCGGTTGCTGGTATGCTGCGGCCCGGTATTGGTCCACGGACCAGGGGTTGGGGACCCCTGCCATAAAGGACAAGAAACAGTACTCCCTTTGCATATATACAAATCAGATGAATGGAAAAATTTGCAACAAAATCATAGTACTCCCATTGTTACATGAAAATAATGAGGTTTACATTGGAAATGCAGAGAGGGCGAATTAAATCAGCTCAAGAATGAGCCTGTAAAGTTGCCCAGATATCATTTTAAGTCAGAAAAAAAATACAAAATACAGTATGGCACAAAAATCTTGTATTAACAGCTATTGGCAGTCGACGTCTAAGCCAAAACACTTGGGTTACATGAAGTCACCATAATTTAGATACAATGAATAGCCATTTTATTTTGAACTTCCATTCTCTTCTATGAAAGCTGAGCACCTTTAAATAAGTTGTTTTCTCTGTTAATTTCAGAAGTTTTAAACAAAACAGGCACACATTCCCTGGGGATGGGCTCCAGCACAAGTCTGAAAACTTGGAAGAATAACTCTCTGGTCCCAGTGACCAACTCAGATTGGATCCTGCAACACTATCCTGAGACACGTATATTTGCCTTCATTTGCAAAATAGCTTCAGTGAAGATCTCCCACTTGGCCTCCTGTTTCAGCGGGAGAAGCTATGAACTTTTCTACCTACATGAAAATTTCAAAATGACTTATTTCTTTTAAACCTGTCTCTAAACCAAAGCTATTCAGTATATTTAGATTCAAATCACTAGAGCACCATTTCCAAAGGGAGGAAAAATAGCCTTAGTATTTCATACAAAAAGCATGCATTGCCATTTGCAAAACGTACAGTAGCCGTTCGTTGCTCATCAAACTTTTTAAGCTTCTGAAGTTCTTTGTACACTTCTCCACGAGGTGCATGTTCCAGCATTAAGTATACTCTTGTCGCATCATGGAAGTAACCATAGAGCCTGAGAACATTGGGATGCCTACAAAACAGGCATATGGATTTTTAAAGACAGTTGCTATTAATAAGCTAAACATGTCTGTAATTCCCTCCTAATTATATACAAGCAATAAACAACATTGAGAGGCTGAAGCCAAGCAAACTGTTCAATATGTTACCAGTAAAAGTTGGATCAAGTTTTTTCAGTTATTTGAAAAGGTTTTGACAAGAACAGAAACATCTGGAAAACTATTCTCATCACTTTCTCATTGGCCAAAAATGGTCACTTTTCAGCGTAATGTAGAGCAGGGGTCCGCAACCTGGTACTGGGCCCACAACCCATTCAGAACTGGGCTGTGCAAGTAGCAGGTAAACATGTGCATGCAGCTCCATTTGTGCAAGCAGCAGGCAATTGCATGTGGGTGCAAGTGCCCGCCACTCGCATAAATGGAGCTGCACGCACGCCTGCTACTCACACAGAACCATGTCCCCCCTCCCCTCGTCAGTCTGAAAAGCCAGACAGGTTGGGGACCACTGATTTAGAGCCTTGGAGATGGTTTAAGAATGAGAGCAGTTGGCCTCCTAAAGGCCTTTACTTTTCATTCCTACCCTCAAAACCTGATAAACGGATCAAAGACCTCTCTCCAAAGCCATCTCTGTGTGGGTAAGAGAAAACGGAGAATTAGAATCCCTTCCCAGAGGTCTCCACCTCTCACTTTTACCTTTAATTCTGAATAATAATTGTACTACTGAATGTGTACTCTTTTACTATCCTATTTTGGCAATGTAAGCCTGGTTTACTGTATATGGCAGTGATGGCGAACCTATGGCACCCATGCCAGAGGCGGCACTCAGAGCCCTCTCTATGGGCACACGCGCCGTCGCCCCAGCCCCGCCTCCTCCCATGGCTCCCTCACCAGCAGCCCCCCAGAGGAGAGTCGCCCCTGGGCATGGCCCACGCGAAGCAGCGCAGCCAAGGACATGGTAGCCAGGCAGCGGGGACAAGACTCTGCCCTTGCGCCCCGCCACGCGCAGATGATGCTGCAGGGCACGGGCGGAGGGCGTGGCTGCCATGGCGTTACTGGGCCGCTTGGGTGATCTGTGGTGGGCCGTGTAGGTGGTGGGTGGCCCAGCGGGCAGGGTGGAGCGGGGACGGGGGCGGTTTTGAGGCACTCGGTCTCTAAAAGGTTCGCCATCACTGGTATATGGCCTCCAGGCTACCCATCTGTATTTTTATTCAACCTTACCAAAGATGAGATTGTATTTCTACTTCTCGCCGCAGCTGATGTTCTACACCTGCTTTTTCCAGCTGTGATTTAAACAAGACCTTCAGGGCCAAAATGAATTTGCTCTGTTTTTCTCGAGCCAGGTACACATTTCCAAATTTTCCTTTTCCCAAAGGACGGCCAATTTCAAAGTCATCAAGGAACCATTGTTTTCTATTTAAAAAAAAAAAAAAAAAAGCATTAGAATATGAAATAAGAACATTTTGTTCTCTCCTTAGACTTAGCAATTTGTATAGGAAATCCTTATAAATAACAAACTTTTTGTGGGGATAGGCTAGAGGCACAGTGGGATAGGCAAAAGCACTTCGTTTCCTGAGGAATGTAGAAGAAAATGCTTTCTTTGAAGACCATTCTCAGTAAGACTGTATTTACATAAATGTTTATAGGTGTGCAAATGTTCTGCCTTGAAAAATAACACAAAAAAACCTACAACATAAAATCCCACGGATAATAACCCCACTCACAAGAAAAAATATACATATGCATTAACAAGAGTAGAGCTCATCTAACCCGCTGACTCAAATGCCTGGGGAAACAGCCAAGTCTTCAATCCTTTACATAAGGCTAACAGCTTAGATCCATCTGATTCTCCCACTAAGAAGCGTACAAACCTTTGTATATAACCACCCACGGAAACAAAATAAAAACTTACCTTTTAGTTTCACTTTTTGATCCCTCTTTGCTCTCGCTTTTTGAACCTGAAGCTCCTTTGGCCTCAGTTGTTGCAGCTGATACATCTTCAGTTCCAGGCTTTTTTCCTGTGCATGGGAAAGGTAAATTTTCTAAAAGCAAGCTCTGAAGTAAAAAAAAAAAATTGAGCAGTTTGTTTTAAATTGTTCCCCTTTGTGGCAGGTTTTGAGGAGTGTATACTTTATAGATGATGCAAAAATTAAAGATGTACGATCTCTGTGTTTAGCCACAGTAATCCATTCTAGAAACATAGTTGCTAAGCAAATCTTGTGACGGAGAGGATGCCACATGGGTCTGATCGAGGCCACAGGGAGGGGGGTTTCTGCCAAGCATCTTGTATGGAGCCGGGGAAACGGACCGGGTGGGGGGAGCCGCCAATGCCGCTGCCATGAGGCTTGGCAGATCCCCCCCAAACATCCATGATCCCCCCTCCCCAGCCAGCCAGCATCGCCCGACCTACTCACCTGGCCGGCCGGCTGGCACAAAACCTCATCACTCTTCTCCTCCTCGTCCTCCCCACTCAATCAGCTGCCAGCGGCTTGGGTGGCTCTGCTCCGTCCGAGTTGAAGAAAGCGGAGTTGCAGCAGCGGGATTGCTCTCAAACAATAAGAGCCGGGTGCGCTGCTTGCTCATGTGCGCCCGCCTTGAGAGCAATCCCGCTGCTGTGCCTCCGCTTTCTTCAACTCAGACGGAGCAGAGGCACCCAAGCCGCTGGCAGCCAATTGAGTGGGGGGGACGAACTTTGCTGCTGCTGCTGGACCACACCTGCGCTACACCCTGCCGCTGCCTCCCAAACGCCTCCTTTGCCACTGGGTGAAGCAGCGGCGGAGTACTCCATCCAGGAGAGGAAGCAGCGGCGGTGGTGGAGCGCTCCGTCGGGAGGTGGGTGGGGGGAAGTAGTATCTGGCGGCGCTTTGTGCGGGAGGGAAGCAGCAGTGATGGTGGAGCGCTCCATCGAGGGGATGGGGGAAGCAGTGGTGGCGAGGCGCTTCGTGCGGAGGGGGGAAAAGCAGCAGGGTTTTGTGGCTCCTGGCGTTTTCTTTTTTGTGAGAAACAGGTCCAAATGGCTCTTTAAGTGTTTAAGGTTGCCAACCCCTGCCCTAAGTAATCCCAAAAATAATCTCTAACCTTCCATTCATCTCACATGCAAAGATCTTCTTACATTGATTCGATTTGCATGATTCATGCAGTTTTAAGAACCTTTTAACTAATGATTTTGCAAATGCAAATAAATATCCACATTTAGAAATGAATATTGCAATGAGTAGATACATTACCGAGAAAGCACTATTTACTATGTTCATATTTCTTACTCACAAATGTTTAATAAAGAGAAAGCAAGTAAGACTACTTAACCTCATGGTTAAGCATTTATTTATATATCGTGTTTGTTAAGTGAATCATACGGTCATCAAGCAAATTCAGCTTTCCCCCATTGACTTTGCTTGTTGGAAGCCAGCTGGGAAGATTGCAAGTGTTGATCAAATGACCCTTGGATGCTACAACCATTGTAAATACGTGCTGCTTACAAGTGCCCAAATTTTGATTACATGACTGCAGGGACACTGCAACAGTTTTAAGTATGAGGACCAGGTATTTTTCAGCAATGTTGTAACTTTGAAAGGTCCCTAAACACTTTCTAGTCCTGTACCCTAGACCAGTTGTACATTGAGGACTACCTGTACTAACACTTACTAATATTTTTGTGGAAGATTTTAGGTTGAAAGTATATGGCAATTCACTATATTTTCCAATACTATTTTAAAGCTTCTTTTTTTGCTCTTTATTATATATAATCCTTGACTTAGGACAATTTCCGTTGCAAAGTGATATAGTCGCAAAGCATAATCTCGTTGCTTAGTAAAACAATTCCTTGAAGACCCAGTTGCTGTCATTAAATGAATGCCACAGGCTTTAGGTGAGGCAACTTCCTGCTGGCTTCCTTGAAACAGTCACTGGGAAAGCCAGCAGGAAGTTACAAGTCCCAGGATGACTGGCAGGCAAGTGGCTGCTGTCAGGTGGTAAAGAGAATGGGGAAGTGAACAAGGATGCAAGGAGTGCTAGAGGAACCGTGTAGCTCAGGAACGATGTGAATGGACAATATGGCACAAGTGCGGAATTGCTGGGGAACAGCATGGGTAAAGACTTATTCCAGTGAGTTGTGACCTTCCATGTTGGTTTCCCCGCTGGCTTTCTAAGGAAGCCAGCAGGAAAGGTTGCAAAAGAGATCCCATGATTGTAGAGTGCTTGGAAACCATTTGCAAGTTGAAATATGTCGCCAAATGCATAGATAATGATCACGTGACCATGAGGACATTGCAATGTCAATAATTTCAGTGAGCAATTGCAAGTCCCTCCATTCAGCTACTAACAGTCACTGAACCAGTGGTCTTAACTCAAGGACTACCTGTATCGTAATCAATAGATTTTTCTATGATGATTACAAATAGCTGAACCAGTAGTACTTACTATTATAAAGTTAGAAATAACTGAAACAGTAGTACTTACCAGATGCAGAAGGCTGCTGAGGAATTATACCAGGTTTATTTGGAACTAAATTCCTGGATGTTGGTTGAACTGCAGATGTTGGTCGCTGCTGACTTAGGTGGTTGGAATATTTTGGATGGCTAACAGCAGGTTTCTGTGCCTGGGATTGAATAGGCACTCTCTGGGGCACATTTGAAGCAGTCAAAATATGCTGCGATTGAATTCTAGTCCTCACTGCCCGATTCTGGGACATAGGAATCCTCTTTGGACCATCTACCTGATTTTTTTTAAAAAAATAAAAAGACAACTTTGAATACTGTTTCAGGCACCTAAGGAAAAATAGAAGTTGCAAAATTTCTTAAGATTCAGTTTCTTTTAGCATAAGACCACTATAGGGCACCCTGGTGCCCTATAGTATTTGGAAGTTCATAGTTTAAATCAGTGGCCTCCAACCTTTTGGGCACCAGGGACTGGTTCCATGGAGTTTTTTTCTGCAGACCGGAGGGGGGTACGGTTTTGTGTGCTACCTGTATCCCAGTGCTGGTCCACTGCTAGGGGTTGGGAGACCCCAGGTTTAAATAGCAAAAGTTTACTACAAGTAGTCTTCAACTTACAGCTACAATTATGACCAGAATTTCGGTCATAAATCATTCGGGTCAGACCATATGATCAGACCAGATTTTACAATCATTTTTATGAAGGTCATAAGTCCAGCTTCTGTGGTAATTAAGCAAATGACATGGTCAGTAAGTGAATAATATAGCTGTAAGTGCGAATCCAACTTAACCAATGGCTATCACGCAACCATAGGATACGGCAATGGATTGTAAATACAAGCCCATTGACAATCGTCCAAACCTGACTGCGAGGGGCAGTGCAATGGTGAGATCTAAAAAGGCAAGAATTACACCACCCAATACACACAAAGGGCCACTTTACCTTGCTGTTATGTAGATATCCATTTTGGTTTTCTTTACTCGTTTTGTCCATTACTATATTGAGGAACAAAAAATCCAGACATTCATCATGTATAACATAAAAACTTCTTGTCACTCAGTTTCCATTATGCTATTTGAGACTTCACTTCAATATCTTCAACCTACTCATATTAGTAATCCTTGGAAAAATTAAGTCCTCATACTGCATGAACTCTGACCTCAAGGAAGTAACATTAATTTGTAATGCACAGTACAATATACATCACACAGGCAAAGAAATGCAGTTTTAGTTATGAAAGCATTTCAATAACATAAACTGAGTGGCTAAAAAAGCTTTATAACTGTGCTCTCTCTGAAGTTACAAAGGCAGATGCTTATCCATGGTAATACCTGACTCAAGGTTAATTTTTAGGTTTTCATCTAGAACAAGAAAGAATAGATGAGACATAAAAGTTCCAAAGATTTGAAAAACACAAGCCTAAGCTCATGTCAGTTTGTCATTAAATATATTTTCAGAACCCATGTTTGTTCTCACAGATATTTTAAATCATGGAACCACAATATGGTGCCAATTAACTAATTATCTCTCAGTTGGGACTCAGCATTTTTTAAAAGGAATTTTGCTGCAACATAAAACCCCATTTTGCCCCAAGAATGCCTCTAGACTAGTCTACGAAGACTTCAGAGGCATTCTTAGAAAATTAACATGGTGGATAACTGCAGTCCAGGTTCTGATGGAAGTATGCCCATTTGCTCAGAAACGAAGGTGTCTAGGTAACTATAGTAGTACATAATGCAATAAGGAATATTACTAGTTTTCTTTCTGGTAAATGAAAGTCTGCCAAGAAAGTTTAAATAATGGTCAGAGCCCCTGCCTTTAGGGTTAAAAGCAGGCTAGACAGCAGGTAAGACCAAAGGGCAGGCAAAAAAAAGAAAAAAAGAAAACCAAGTCTCGGGTAGCATTTTAAAGGAATTGAAAAGAGACTTATTCCAACGGAAGCAACTTTTTAACAAAATCACTGGCAAGTCATTTATAGGGCTGTTTTAGAACATCATCTAGTCCTCGCCATACCTTTCACCTTGGTTTAATGGTTTAATAATGAAACGGCTACAATCCCACGATGTTCCACAATACTAATCCCTATACCGGTTAGAATACAACTCCCATCTTCCCCGGCCATCACACCAATTCTATGATAACGCTCATGGAAACCACCAAACGGGTGGGCGCCAGTGCTTAGGAAAAAGCTTCTCTCCACCAGCACTTACTCCCGACAGCCCCGCCATCCACCAGCCGCCCTTCTTGAAAGGCCACCTCACCTCCACACTCCGTCCGGCAGGCTCCACCGCCGTTTGAATTCAAAAGCCCGCCCGCCTCCTTCAACGCCCTTTAAACCGCCTGCGCGTTCTGATTGGCGAATCTTTCCCCTTCACTCCAAGACTCTCGACCGGTCATTGGCTAACTCCATCGACCGCACCCGCACTTCCTAACCGTTTCAGTTGAGTGGGGGCCCAGGTTCCCATTCCAAGCAGGCTCGCCACCGCTTTAACTACTTAGAAAGGCGGGGCGAAGAAAGAGCATAAACGTATCGGGCATTTTTACGTTAGAGGCGTACACTGCGCTAATTAATGAAACAGGCGCATGAGTTTTGTCATCGCGCCGCCGGGGGCGTTCGACCTCGCTTTTCGTCAACGCAAATTGCGCAGTTTCTCAAGCAACGGCAGCCGGCTTCTAACGGTGGCGCGTCCGTCAGGCCAGGACTGAAGGGGACTCTAGGCTGCTTACCTTCCCACTCTCGGACACACTTCTAGACGAAAGCCTCTGCCGCAAAATCTGAATGAGGCAATTCCTTTACATGAGTGGACCCTCTTGAAAGCTGCTGCGGGTTACATTTCAGCCATTGACACAGGCATGATTAGGACAGGTTGGATGTATATGATGGATCGACATCACTAATCTGGTGCAGACCTTTAATTATAGACAGAAAAACAGTAGCTTCGCCTTATTTCTTACTACTTAATAAAATTGGTCTGCCTTTGAGCATAAGAAGAGCCAAACAAGCCATGGATGAATTAGATCAGGCATGATTGTTGCTGGAGGTCTGTTTTGGAATTTGTCACCAGTTTTGCAATTGTCAGGCACCGTTGTGCTTTTATGGACAATGTGTGATCTCCACAAAGTGCAGCAAGAGTAAAGGCAGAAGAGTTCAGTGTGGCATTTTATAACACACTGGTTTTTTTAAAAAGGATGCTTGTGATTTTCCTGCATTTTATAATCCTAATGTGTTTTACAAGTTAAGGAATAAGAAGGGTCTGCATGAAGATTTTTTCCTCTTTATTTGAACAGTAACATACAATGGGATTGTATAATTTCTGAGTCAAGCAAGAGTCATTTTGCGGCCGAGGAACTTTCCCTCCAAAAGCAAAAAGAGGGGGAGAAATTGAACTATGTTGGATTTTTCAAAATAAGTACCTCCAGTACAGTGAATACTGGCATTGTTTTGTCATATCAAGTTAGCAGTTCTTCACTGTTCTCTAAAACAAACAATTTTTAGAAGTACCCATGAACTTTAAAAAAAAAAATCTCGTCCTCTGAAAAGGCAACATACTGAAAGTGTAGATTGATGTGCTCTTTATGAGGACCGTAAGGAACAGATTTCAAAAGTGTGACTATTATATGATATATTATTCTCTCAGAAAGAATGTCAAGTCGTCGTATCACTCCGCCATGTGACAGGCGGCAGCTTCCATGGGGCATGACTGGCATGGACTCACCCACTGGTGAACTGCGGGCAATGCGATTACCATTTCTTGAAGCCGATGTAAGTAGCGTTCTTTTGGATTAGTGTAATTTGGCATGCTGATGTGTAAATACCATAAATATCGAAGATACTGAAGATTGAATAAGAAAAAACCTAGATTTATTTATAAAACAAATTTATATAGCCGCCCAATTTACACATAGGCAGCTCTAGGAAGCCTACACAATTTTTTAAAAATCCATTATATAATAAATGCCCATTAAAAAAACCTATCCCACCCCCATGGCAGCAACAACACAATCAAATCAGCCACTTGATCCACTCCATCTCCATTTGTATTCCCCAGGTCTGCTGACAAACCATATTTTTAGGGATTTTCAGAAAACCAATAAGGTGAGGGCTAACTGTACTTCAGGGGGAACGATGCATAAAAAAGGGGTCACCACTGAGAAGGTCAATGGTGAAACCAAAGGCTGACATAGTCCACATTATTATTCTACAGATATTCCTGAAAACCTTTAAGCAAGTCATATTTATAATATGATCTTTTTCTCAGCAAATTATACTGAAAGGTGTGCTGTTTAACAGAGGCTATGTCACGAATATTAAGCCTAACCCACTCACATTCCTCAAATTTTCCAAGATTGCAAAACTGGAGTGACCTGCTTGAATTTATCTACATTTAAATAGGTAGAGAACTGGAGATTCACAGCTAGACTTAAGTTTGCATTTTTCTCTCAAATTCAAATTAAACTGATTGGATTCTACTGCTGAGTAACAATTTCTAGGAATCTGGAACTTTCTTAAATTAGTACCTTATATAAGAGGAAGGAATCTATTCCTCAGCCTTTAGGTTTCATTCCACATTATAAATATTACACAGAATCATAGCATTTCATAAAGTACAGTAAGTCCAAAGCTGGTGTCTATCAGATGTATTGGACAGACAATTCCCAGGACTTTGGCTGGAAATAAAATCTCCAATGTATACAATACATATCACTGGCCTCAGGACCTTTACAATATTTATTTCATTCATATAGCTGCCCAATTCAAGTAACATGACTCTGGTTTGGGGGATACAAAACTCAGCAAAATACAGAACAGTGTATGTCATATTTTATTATTGAACAAGTAGTCCTCAACTTACAACAGTTCATTTAGTGACCCTTTGAAGTTACAAGGGCACTGAAAAAAGTGACTTATGACCGTTTTTCACACAAACGTTACAGCACCCCTATAGTCACATGATCAAAATTCAGACACATGGCAACTGACTCATTTGATGGTTGTCATGTCCTGGGGTCATGTGATCCCTTTTGCGACTTTCTGACAAGCAAAGTCAATGGGGAAGCCAGATTCTTAATTTAGCAACTTCAGTGATTCACATAGCAATTGTACCAAGAAAGATTGTGAAATGCGGCAAAATTCACTCAACAACTATCTCACTTAGCAACATAAATGTTGGACTCAGCTGTGGTCGTAAGTCGAGGGTTACTTGTATTGTGACAGATTTCAAGCTTGTATCCTGAATTAAATATCTTGAATTGAAAAGGAAATAATTATTTGATATAACCTCTTGGTAGGGATCAGGTTGTCCATGAACAGTACCATGATTTTTTTTACATGAAATCCACCTCAAACCCTGACAATTTGGACTCGTGGTGCCAAAAGTTTTGAACTTGTGTTTGTAATGGCTGATTGGTTGTGCAGACATGTGCCCTGAATTGAATCCAGGTAAAAATCGTGGATCCAACTTTTTTTCTTCTTTTGGATACTGCTCCTCAACATTTTATTAAGGGGATGGTGTTTTTTTGTTTGTTTGTTTGTTTGTGGCAAGTCTTGTCGGTCGGACAGAAATTTAAAAGAGTTTCTCCAGGCGCAAGAGAGCGATGCGGAACGTCAAGTTTCTGCCAGTTCAAACGGTTCTCACGGGCCCAGTTGCCCTTAAAAAGAAGCCAGAGCAAAGGGGAGGGTATCGTTTTTGACAGGCTACTAGAAAGCCCTCGTCCCTTTGTTCCCTTCTCTTGGATTTCCGGGCTCCGTTTCAGCTACAGTAAGAAAATCAAGTTCAGCCGGGCTCTTTGATTTCAAGAATCAGAACGTGCGTATTTTACGTAGAGCAATCTCTGGCTCTTCGTGAGATTGATTAGCTTTCCCTTCTTCCAGCCGCGGCTTCAATCGATGTGTGGAGGCTCGATGCAGCAGCCTGTTCGACGGAGCGGTCCTCGGGCCAGACTGCTGCTACCGCCGCCGCCGCCGCCACCCCTGCCGCCCGCTCCGCTTCATCTGCCCACCCAGTCGCCCCTTGACGCCGTCGGGCCCCCAGCAGCCCTTCTGAGCGGAGATCGATCGCGGACGAAGGACGGGCTCGTAAGTGTCGGATCTGGGGGTTCGCGCGTCAGCCATTCGCTTCTCGCACATGGAAGGCGGGAGAAGGCGGTGCCTCTCCTGCGACGGATAAGCCTCTTGACCTATCCCCGTGGGGATAAAGCCGTCGCTCGGGGGGGGGGGGGAAGGTTGAGCGCGATGAAAGCGAGAAGGACTTGGGGACGTGTAGTTGGTTGCTACAATCGTGGGAGATTCTAAAACGGGGGTCTTCAAACTTGGCCCTTTTATGACTTGTGGACTTCAACTCCCAGAATTCCTCAGCCAGCGACGCTGGCTGAGGAATTCTGGGAGTTGAAGTCCACAAGTCATAAAAGGGCCAGGTTTGAAGACCCCTGTCCTAAAATAACAAACATGAAAAAGATTTTGATTTAAAGATCTCCAATCCTGTGTAAAGGGAACTCCATCCACCCTTGCCGTGTATTACTTATCTAGGCCAGGATTTAATTACTGTACAGTTGTTAGAAGGAGACCTACGGTATACAGGTAGTCCTCGACTTGCAACAGTTTGTTTAGTGACTGTTCAAAGTTACAACTGAAAAAAGTGATTGGTGACCGTTTTCCCACACTTACGACCCTTGTAACGTCCCCGTGATCGTGTGATCAAACTTCAGAGGCTTGGCAAACTGACTTAGATCTAGGAAGGTTGCTGTGTCCTAAGGTCATGTGAACACCTTTTGCAACCTTTTAACAAGCAAAATGAATGGGGAAGCCAGGTTCACTTAACAACCGTGTTACTAACTGGCAATTTGCTTTGGTACTAACTGATTATCAACTGGCAATTTGCTTAACAGCTATGGCAAAAAAGGTCTTAAAATGGGGTAAAACTCACTTAACAAATGCCTCACTTAGCAACAGAAATTTTGGGCTCATTTGTGATCGTAAGTCAAGGACTACCTGTACAGTTCATGAAAACTCTGCAGCCTTTCTATTCAGGCACTAGCACAACACACCAAATATCAGTTTATTATTAGACGTGAGTGCAAATAGCTTGCAGGTAAGGTTGTCTAAAGGCCTACTGCATTTCCTACAGTAGGTGAGATTCCCTGCTTGAATCATCTGGGGAAATCTGTCTTGCCAAAAGTACCTGATGTGTGAAAAAAAAGGAGGGGAGTTTCTCTGTTGTTGCAGTCTTGACTTCTCTTTCCTACTCCTTCCTAATATTCTGTCACTACCTACTACCCATATATTTTATACCGGTACTTGTTCATATAAACATATTTTTCTGATATTATGGGGTTTTTTTGTCACCTAGTTCATTTGTCACCAGTATTTTATCATTCTGTTTGGGGAATTTTTTTCTGAAAAACAGAAAAGTAGATAATTTTTTTTTTAATTTTGTCATGCATGTAAACAATATTATTTTTGTTTTAGATACCTGGAAGGCAACCCTTGTTCACAATGTATAGACCAAAAGTAAGCCTTAAAGACCGACAACAACTTTACAGGCTTATTATTAGTCAGCTGTTATATGATGGATATATCAATATTGCTAATGGTCTGATAAATGAAGTAAAGCCACAGTCTGTCTGTGCACCCTCTGAACAACTGTTGCATCTTATTAAACTAGGTAAGTTGAAACATCAGTAAACAAAAATAAGATGTTACAGTAATATCATTTTATGTGATGCTAAACTTGGTTATAGTTCTTTCCACACTGAAAACCATTATTTTAATATGACCTCTCTCACATACCATTAATTAAATATCATGGCTGTGCAGAGATTCGGAGTCAAAGGGCAAAATGTAATTCGGCTGTAGGTGACAACTATAAAAGTCCAGAAAAAGATGCAGCTGCTTAAGATACTTCCCAATGGTTCTTTATATACACTTTGAATTCACATGAATCTAAATCTGCACCACTAGCTTGCTTATTTGATTGATTCATTGATTGATTGATTGATCGATTGAACCAACCAACCATCTCATGTGATTCTGGACAGCTTACAATAGATAAACCAAAGGCAATGCAAAAAGTGAAAACCCATAGCAGCCAGGAATCATAAAACCCACCATTAATTTAAGCAAGAGACTGCCACTCAGGCCACCAGACTCAGGCACTGAAGCAAGTCTTTGGTTCTGTCTTCTAAAACAATGTTGAGCAATATTCCAGCCAATTGTCTAGTAATGATGTAATTCTAATTGACTTTTAGAACTTTTTCTGAAGTATTTCTAGCCTTCTGACTTTAAATGGTTGCCAGTCTAGCTGTAATGTCAAACTAGACATTGGTCCCTCCTTTACCTTCCTTTTTCCTACTGTTTTCAGATTCCCAGACTTCCTTTTTTATTGGTTTAAAATTTTGATTTGCATGGAAATGAATGACGTACTATGATTTGCACAATAAAGAGAAAAAAGTAATTGAATTGTGGGAAGGAAAGAGCACACAAAGCAAGTTGTGCTCATATATTCTAAAGCAATACTTAGCTTTAAGTTTGAATCAAATCAACGCTAGAAGAAATAATCATTTTTATTTGATAAGCATTCTCTATTCAGCTTATCTATAGATATTCTATGCATTAACTTTACACTTACTATACATTTTATAAGCTTCCTGTAATTTGTAATCTACAGTTATTTTGATGCAGTCTAAAATTGCATTTGCTTCTTGTACAGCCACATGGTACATTATTGAATCAACTTCGGTTTATATTTAAAAAATAAAGTTTGGTGCATTCTCTCTTCCAGGAATGGAAAATGACGATAGTGCAGTTCAGTATGCAATTGGACGCTCTGATACAGTAGCTCCTGGAACAGGAATTGACTTGGAGTTTGATGCAGATGTACAGACTATGTCCCCAGAAGCATCTGAATATGAGACGTGTTATGTCACATCTCACAAAGGACCATGTCGTGTAGCTACATATAGCAGAGATGGACAGTTAATTGCTACAGGATCAGCTGATGCATCAATAAAAATACTTGATACCGAAAGAATGTTAGCAAAAAGTGCTATGCCCATTGAGGTAAATATTGAAGTAGTATGAATCCATATTGTTGCTTCAGCTCTTTTTTGATCATCTCCTGTTCTCATAAAGAGATACTGAATGCTACATGGAGAGACTGTTCGGCAACCTTCAGAATTCAGGCTCTTGTTATTTAAAAATTTAAAAATGCATATTTTCCTTAGATTTCAATGAAGGTCTATAAGTTTATAAAAAAACTATAGCAGGAAGTACAAATAATTGCAGATGTGGTTGTGGATGGTCTTTGGATATTCACTTTTGCTGGGGATGTGGGAAGGATTGAGCTCCCCTCTGTTGTTCACTTTCTGAATTTAAATCCTTTTTGTAATGTCTAAACAGAGCTTTATTTCTTATTTTTCCCTATCCATTCCCCTGTTCCTTTCACCTTACTGCCATCCAGTTTTGTTGTTCACAGAAAATTCTTTGCACAAATTTTTTTGGAGAATTTTGATCTACAAAACTTGTTTTCAAATTAGTTAAAAATATGCTCTGAACTTATACAAATGGTAGCATCTAATGGTTCTTGGCTGATTTCAGAATCGAGGCAGGATTGGCCTTAGTGGTATTTAGATCTGGAAATTCCAGGACTGTTGGCTTGACTGGAGAATTGAAAGATACTCTGGAAGAAGGCAGTAGTAAAATGCTTCAATAACACTTTCAAAAAAGATGAATAGATGTGTCAAGATTAATTTGATAAATATTATGGCTTATGCTCTGGGAATAACAGAAAATTTTCCCCAAAATAATTTTAGAAAAAAAATATCCATGTGTATTCTAGACAAAGTACATTTCTGAATGTGCGAAATAATCATATTTTATATTATTTACCACATAAGCCAAATGGGCTGCCAAGATTTTGAAAAATGCTTACATGGCCACAATCTGCCATGTGAGAGTTTAAATGTATGTTTCAATTTCTTTTTCTCTAACGGCTTTGTATTAGCTTACTTTAAATAATAGGGTCTGTATGAAAGAGAATTAACAGTTGTGAAAAAGGTGCTGATCCACTGTGTTGTTTGTTCTTTAAACTCTGCAAAGAAAATTAGCTGCGTATTTACATGTATTTTATTTTATATATTTAAAAGACTATATTTAAATGCTGTACTTTTAATTTTTACAGGTTATGATGAATGAAACAGCTCAGCAGAACATGGAGAACCATCCAGTTATTAGGACTCTTTACGACCATGTAGATGAGGTCACCTGTTTAGCTTTTCATCCAAATGAACAAATCCTTGCATCTGGATCAAGAGACTACACTCTGAAATTATTTGACTATTCAAAACCATCTGCCAAGAGAGCTTTCAAATATATTCAGGTCAGGTTCTCTAATCACACATTTCTAAGAAATATCATCATAAAGAAAGATTTGTCATGCTGGTGTTACCGAATATAACTTTTAGGTAGAAGGACATAAATCATACTTGATGTAGCTTTTCAGACAGTTTTTTAGTTCTTAAATTCTGGGTCAAGCATAATAAGTTCTTTTTCTATGTAGTTTATTTTAAATACTTGGAACATTGAAAATGAATGAGTACAAAACAATGAGATAGTTGGCAAAGACTACGTTAATGTTTTTCTCTCAAACTTTTTTTTCTATTGAAAGCTCATCATTATCATCCCAAGCTGCTTGGTGGGAAAATGTGTGTTTTCTATAATCATACCCTTTTGTTTAAAATCTTAAAAAATTTTGGGAGAAAAATTTAAGTTTCTCTCCCCCCTCCTTTTTTTCAAATCTCTTATCAAATGTATACTTGTACTTGTTCACACTCTGTCTTATATTCTGTCTGACTTGTTCAGATAGCAATGTCCTTCTCTGGATATGAATTCATTTTATATTTGATATATCTATTAGCATAGTGGTTGATATCTAGATATGTTACAGTTATAGAATAGTACACTCTAATGTTAATTGTTTGATTTCCAATTAAACAGGAAGCAGAAATGCTGCGCTCTATATCTTTCCATCCTTCTGGGGATTTCATACTTGTTGGGACACAGCATCCTACCCTGCGGCTCTATGATGTTAATACTTTCCAGTGCTTTGTATCTTGCAATCCTCAAGATCAACATACAGATGCTATATGCTCAGTTAGTTACAATGCAAGTGCTAACATGTATGTAACAGGCAGCAAAGATGGATGCATCAAATTGTGGGATGGAGTTTCAAATCGTTGTATCACCACTTTTGAGAAGGCACATGATGGCGCTGAAGTCTGTTCTGCCATTTTCTCTAAGAACTCCAAGTACATACTTTCAAGTGGAAAGGATTCTGTGGCTAAACTGTGGGAGATATCAACAGGAAGGACACTAGTCAAATATACAGGTGGGTGAAAACTAATCTGAACAATATAATCTGACTTTCTCTGCTTTGGCTTTTGTAGTGAATCCTGTAGGTAGTTGTGTTAAGCTACATGTATTCATGGGCATACATGGATTTTAGAAATGCACAATACAAAACTTGTTAGGTAATCACAATTTTTCACTTGCTTGATAAGTGTAAGTCACGGGTGTCAAATTTGATCACATCATGTGACATATCGCGACGGTTTTTGCCTTTGCGGAGCCGGGGTGGCTGTTGCCTGTGCGTGATGTATCTGACACTCCTGGTATAAATTACACACACACACACACACAATAATTAAGTAAATCATAACTTAATTAGGAGATTAGGAAAAATCAGAGTATAATTTGCAACCTGCTAGGAGCATACTTTGTACTTCTGAATTGATATTTCTGTAGATAGCAGATGTTTTTAAGAGAAATTCCTGAGCAGGTTCCTGCATTATAACACATGTGTTTCAAGTAATACTTGGTATTAAAATGAGGTTGCTTCTTCATAGAGTTTGTCATCAAATGCAGCACAAAATGTAAACTTGGCATTTCTCTCAATGTTTTTTTTCCCCCTTCACCTTCAGTGTGAAATATTTTTAAGCAGTGTAAAACTCCTAAAAGAATAATCAAAAAACATTTAAACAGATCCATCTTCTGAAATTATCCTGTTTCATGTTTCAGTTTATAATATATCAAGCCAGCAGGGTGCAGCCAAAACTTAACATGCTGAATTGTTGTGTGTACTATACCTCTAACAAATAAAACTGGAGAACTTTCATTACTACACATGCTGTAATTACAACTGATGCAGAAAAGCCAGCTGCCTAACACAAGATGCATAACAAAAACTACACTACCCCATTCTAAACCCACTCTCACTAGGGCTAAACTGGATCTAAGGCCACCACAGTACACATTGGCATGAATTGAGTGGAAACCACTGTCCCCCCAATCCAGAAAAAATATTTGTAGGCATTAGTATTGTAAGTTTGGGAAATATATACTGCTCTCTCTCCAATCTCATATTGTATATATTCATGGATTTCACAGGGTTTTTTTTGTTCAGATAACCATAGCAATCTATTCTTTTCTTTATCTTTTTTTTAAAAAAATCAGATATAGATGAAAGATAGCATATAGTCTTTCCTTAACAATACCAATTTCCTTAATCAGTAAAAACAAAACACAGATTCTGGCTATTTTTAAAAAACTAAGTATGTTATCCTTCTTACACCCTTATATTATCTTCTTTTGGAGTTGCTATAACTTCAATGGCTGAGTTTCATTCTACTCTTGAAATAACAGCTGGCTTGAAATTATAGCAGTTCTTCATTGTTTGTGACAAATGATTATAGTAGAGGAAATTCACATCCTTTTACACTCAGGAGAAAGTTTGAAAGATATGTTGAGCTTGACTGCTGATAACTTCATTTGATATGTCAAGGTAGTTTTCATGGCAGCAATAGATAAGTTGCTTACCATTGCTTTCTTGATTATTATGTCAGTCTCCCAGTCTGGCCTACAACTTTAGTCAGTGATGGGATTCAAATCTGTGAACAATCGGTTCTCTGTGTGGATGCCGCTTCTGGAAGTCCGTTCTGGGCCTGGGCAACATAAAATTAGCTACCGGTTCTGCCGAAGTGGTGCGAACTGACTGAATCCCACCACTGACTTTAGTATTTAGTAAAGCCTTCCAATCAGATACCATCCAGGCCGGATTCTGTTAAGCTTCTGGATTCAGAGATGGTCATGTGAGAAATAAAGTCCTATTTTCAAGTCCTGTGAATTTGGAGGAGCAAATACACTACACTAAACAATATGAACTAGTCTGGACTTTGGGAAACATTGAGGATTTTCTTTTCTGTGAATATTCTTGCTGACCTTACTAATGAATATGTTGCCCATGATAGGAGATTTGACACTCTTATTGTTGGGCTTTAGTACTTAAAAATATTGAATCCACCCGGCAAAGGATGGAATATGTGAGTGAATACCATATAATTAATTGTATACAATATGCTGTTAAACCTACAGGAGCCGGTCTGAGTGGACGCCAGGTTCATAGGACACAGGCTGTTTTTAATCACACCGAAGACTATGTGCTCCTTCCAGATGAAAGGACCATTAGCCTTTGCTGCTGGGATTCACGAACAGCGGAACGAAGAAATCTTCTTTCCTTGGGGCATAATAGCATTGTTCGCTGCATTGTCCATTCGCCTACAAATCCTGGGTTTATGACTTGCAGTGATGACTATAGAGCTCGATTTTGGTACCGAAGATCAACCACAGATTAAAACAGCAGTTCTGAAACATTTGCTCAAATTTTATTCCATTTTCTTTTACAAATAAGTCTGGTTTTTTTATGATTTATTTAAGAAGTTTGAAAATGAATCACCTGTAAGAAAGAAACAAGCCCAATACCTTAAGGGTATTTTTAAAGTTATGGTCTTATATTTTTTATTTTAAAAAAGAACCAGTAAGCTTAATTTTTTTCTTAAGTGTACAAGTCTGCCCATTTTTACTACTTAAAATTGGTCTTTAGTTTTTGTGTTTTTAACAAACATTTAATATTCTTGATTTCCTTAGATATACAAGTAATTGCCTAGTTCTGACTTGTAATTTTGTACTGTACTTTAATGTTTTGTTATTCTTTAGATGATTTACCTCTGCTAGCCTACAGTTCTCTTATTAAAACTGATTCTTACAGCAGTGTGTCTTTGTTTTCTTAGAATTAACCATTTCCTGTTTCTGCATCATAATCCCAAATAAGGAACACATGTTATGACTACCAAATACATCTAAGAAGTTTTGGTTAATCACGTGCCTTCTCTGAGCTAAGATTGATTTGAAGGTGAAATTTCATCACTCAGCTATACATAACAGACAAACTGCAAATTGGAATTTAATCTGTTCTAAGACTTGGAATGGATAATATGCTAGGAAAAACAATACAGATAATTAAAAATGTATTAAAACAAGTTCATTTTCATCCCCATTTACAGATAAGCTGTTCAGACATACTCTTAAATATTCAGCCAATATAGTTTATTTTCCAGACTGAATTTTCACATAGGAACATTTAGAGTCAAAGCATTTTCCTTGTGTCAACTGAGAAATAATGTTTGTATGGGATGAAATTTTGCTCAAGAGCTAGGACATAGTTTAATAAGCTGCAAATAGTTAGATTTGAACAATAAACATTTTATAAACCACAATAGCTAAGTTCGCACAAGGTGCTAAATTATACAGTTGGCTTAGTGCAAAATAGCAAATTTGAAAATGAGCCGTGATACTGCACCAATACTCATCTCAACTTTCCAAAGCCTCGCTTTTAAAACGGTCTTGACAAAAGTAATTTTATTCCTGAGAAGCATTAAAATAGACTTATTTCTAGCAGGAAGTAAGCCTGTTGAATGTTGTGTAAACAATTCAAAAAGAGGAAGGGACTGTCAGATCTACGGATACTTGGGGTTACAGTTCTCACACTTGGGATTAGAACTGTCACACATTAATGATTGCTGTCTAGTTCTAATGGGGGTTGGAGGTTGTCTACCTTCAGATGGTTCTGTTCGCATGAATTTGAACCACAAGCCAGCCATATTTTAGCTTAGTGGGCTGTTCAAATGCAGGTTGTCCTCGACTTACAACAGTTCATTTAGTGACCATTCAAAGTTATAACAGCACTGAAAAATGTGGCTTATGACCATTTTTCATAGTTACAACCTTTGCAGCATCCCCATGATCATGTGATCAGATGCTTGGCAACTGGTTTGTAGTTATGACCGTTGCTGTGTCCCAGGGTCATGTGAAACCCAGATTCACTTAGCAAGCATGCTACTAACTTAACTGCAGTGATTCACTTAACAGCTGTGGCAAGAAAGGTCATAAAATGGGGCAAAACTCACTTAACAAATGTCTCACTTAACAACAGAAATGTTGGACTCAATTGTGGTTGTAAGTCGAGGACTACCTGTATTTCATCATTTCATGAAAACCAGGAAAAGTGTTGAGTAAACCAGGATTAAGCTAATGTACGAACAGTGCAACAAGAAGAAGCAATACCCTCTAGATGCTTTTTCCCCCCATTGGAGAGAATTCTAAATTGGACATAGCTGAAGCAAGGGACTGAGCAATGGCAATAGTGTCCAAACAGAGACCCATTTAGGGGCATCTTATTCAAGGGCCACGGGGCCTGGAACTGGCTGTCCCCCAAAATCTGACTAGGCACCTAAGAGTGAGTAACAATCAGGAAATAATATTTAATAATTTAATACCGAGAAAGTGAGTGAAGCAGAAGAGACAAATGCATGGCTCAGAAGCCATTTCTAAACCCCCTTTGTTCCAGAAACAGTTCTAGATGACAGCTCTAAGTGCCCCTGTCGGGTATAAATTAAAGATGAGGAGGGGACCATCTGCAGCTGATTTACTTTCATTTTACCTGCTTACTCTTATTTTCAGCGTGTACCCAGTAGATGTGGAGGCAGAGAAAAAAAAAAAGCCTAAGGAAAAATAAACCATAGATTGAGATAAAGGGGTGGGGAAAGTTAACAATGCGATTAATAATTAAACAAATGTGATACACAATCATACCCTCCATTTCCACCGTTCAAGCCCAAATGTGTGAGAGAGAGGGATCAGCTGCCCTGGGAGAACTGTGAGCTTTACAGAATATTTGGAGGGGAACTGGCCAGAAGGGGAAAGATTTGATGGAGCCTGTGGGAATTGGCTTGAAGCTCTTCTTGATTGATCATCCACTCTTGGCCTTGTCTCAGTAAGACTGGCTTGGTGGTAGAGGATGACTTTGTAGTCTGGGGTGGGTAATGCAAAAACAATTGCCACATGCTGCAGTCCTTCGCAAATTCGGATGCGATTAGTGAATTTACTACAATGTTTATTGAGAAAACTGCATACAAGTGGACTGTTATAATATGGCTGAGTTCCTATGTCATAGAATTGAAGCACAGTTCAGAAAAAAACCCCTTATCTGGTTTATCAGACCAGATAAGTTGTCATTCTGTCCTTGGGAAAGGTTGCACTCATTCTAAAGGGTAAGAATTTTCTAGTACTGCTTTATACTACACTAGTAAGACCACACTTAGAATACTGTGTCCAGTTCCAGTCATCACAATGCAAAAAAGATGTTGAGACTTTAGAGAAGAGCAACAAAGATGATTAGGGGACTGGAAGCTAAACCATATGAAGAACATTTGCGGGAACTAGGTATGTCTAGTCTAACAAAGAGAAGGACTGGGGGGGGGGGGCGGACATGATAGCAATCTTCCAATGCTTGCCTCTGCAAATGGAACAGCTTGCCTCTGCAAGCTGTGGGTACTCTATTACTGGAGGTTTTCAAAAATAGATTGGACAAGCATTTGTCTGGAATGGTATAGGGTCTCCTGCTCAAGAAGTGAGTTGGACTAGAAGACTTTCAAGTTCCCTTCCATCTCCGTTATTCTATTATTTTATCTCTATCATTAAAAGCACACGTGCCTTTTCTGATACAAAAAGCTTTTTATAAGCAGTCCTACTTAAAAATACCCTCAGCAGGGTCTGGTAACTTACCATTTAGATTACTGCAATGCATTCTGCATGGGGTTGCCCTTAATGACAATTCAACAGCTCCAGTTAGTATAAAATACAGAAGGAAAAGTACATTTTTATTTGCTAGATTTATACCTGTATTTCTGTCTAGGTAGAGTAGAGCAAGAAATCAACTCCACAGGAAGACTAAAGCTACTTTTATTGTGACGGGCTATAATAACAGAATCTTTTAAGTCTGTGTCCTATTTATAGTTTCATAAATTAGCTTATTATAGTATTATACTTCTTCTGGTTCAGTAAATTAGTGAGGTATCTATCTTTGTGGACTTAAAGTAAGCTTTACCGCCTTCTGCTCGATCTTATATATCTCCATTAAGGTCATTTTCCTTATGTTCTACATTTTCTCCAGAACAGTATTTCTCAACCCTAACAAATTTAAGATGTGTCAACTTCAGCTTCCAGAATTCCTCAGACAGCTCCCCATTCAATTTTGGAAGCTGAAGTCCACACATCTTAAAGAGGTTGAGAAACTCTGTTTGAGAAGCTTATTACATGGGACCTTCACTTTATCCCTATAACAAACCTGCAGAGTAGTTTGGACTGACTCAAATGAATTACCATGACTGACTTAAATCTGTGCCTCACTCATCCTTGCCCAACTCCTTAAGCATTACACCACCCACAGGCTCTTTAACTGGAACTAGGTCTTTGGTGAACTTTTTGCCTTTAGAGTTTTACAGCTTCAGTCTTAATATCTAAAGCTGAGTTTTTTCAAACTTGGAAACTTTTAAAACCTGTGGACTTAATAGAATAACAGAATAACAGAGTTGGAAGGGACCTTGGAGGTCTTCTAATCCAATCCTCTATTCAGGCAGAAAACCCTATACCAGGTGTAGGCAACCTTGGCTCTTTTATGACTCGTGGACTTCAACTCCCAGAATTCCTGAGCCAGCAGCTGGCTCAGGAATTCTGGGAGTTGAAGTCATAAAAGAGCCAAGGTTGCCTAGCCCTGCCATATACCATTTCAGACAAATGGCTGTCCAGTCTCTTCTTAAAAACTTCCAGTGTTGGAGCATTCACAACTTCTGGAGGCAGGTTGTTCCACTGGTTAATTGTTCTAACTGTCAGGAAGTTTCTCCTTAGTTCTAGGTTGCTTCTCTCCTTGATTAGTTTCCATCCATTGCTCCTTGTCCTGCCTTCAGGTGCTTTGGAGAACAGCTTGACTCCCTCTTCTTTGTGGCAACCCCTGAGATATTGGAACACTGCTATCATGTCACCCCTCGTCCTTATTTTCATTAAACTAGACATGCCCAATTCCAGCAACCGTTCTTTATGTGTTTTAGCCTCCAGTCCCCTAATCATCTTTGTTGCTCTTCTCTGTACTCTTTCTAGAGTCTCAACATCTTTTTTACATCGTGGCGACCAAAACTGGATGTAGTATTCCAAGTGTGACCTTACTAAGGCATTGTAAAGTGATATTAACACTTCACCTGATCTTGATTTTATCCCTCTGTTAATGCAGCCTAGAACTGTGTTGGCTTTTTTGGCAGTTGTAGCACACTGCTGGCTCATATTTAAGTGATTGTCCGCTAGGACTCCAAAATCCCTCTATTTACTACTATTTTTCTAGTTACTACTATTGAGCCAGGTACCCCCTATACTATACCTATACATTTGGTTTTTCTTGCCTAAATATAGAACCTTACTTTTTTCACCATCGAGTTTCATTTCGTTAGACAGGGCCCAATGTTCAACTCTGTCAAATCTGACTTCATCTCTGAATTCCCCACCCAGCATGGGGAAGCTGAAGTCCACACATCTTCAAGTTGACAAGTGTGAAAAAGTTTGGTCTAAAGAATGTGAAGAAATGTCTCTTTCAATACAGTACATTTTTACTTATTTCCTAAAGATCTGGGAGACATGCTCCAAATAGCTTCCACTGCTGAGGTTTCCTGAATGGTTATCCCCACATCTGAAGCAAGGTATATCTGGCACTGACTTTATTGTCTTTCCAGAACAAAAGTTCTTTTCACCGTTCTGGGTCTTTAGATATGTTAATATTTTACATGCAAGTTTTGGGGGGGGAAAGCTTTCTTTTATTTGTTATTGTTTATATGTTATGTTTTTAATTTTTTACTTTGTTTTAGGCACTCGGTGAAAGTTTTGTTTTGAAGTGTGCCATAGGCATTTTTGAAATAAAAACAAGTTTTTTCCCTAGAAAATCAATTCTACTGAATTGCACTAGGTGGGATTTCCCTGTGCATAGACATAATCATGATGATGGTGTTACATTGTACACACATCCTAATTCCCTGCTTCCAACAGCCCTCTTTAAATCCAAAGCATGAAATCATAAACTCAAATCTTTCAAGTCTTAATCCAGCTTTGGATAGTTTCAGAGCTGGATCCGAAATATCAAAGACATTTCATCCGGGTGGTTCTTAAAAGCATTATTCCCACTAGGAAAGCAAACATGCTGCCTCTTGCAATATGTTTACAGCTAGCAAGCCTTACAGTTCTTCCTACTTGTTGTCTAAAATAGGAACTACAGGAAGATGAAGCAAAGCAAAAAGTTTTTTTTTTTTTTCCTGTGTGTGGTTATTTGAAATAAAGTTGCAATCAGTCATGAGAGTTCAACTCATTTTAAAACTGGACTCCCACCTCTGTTCTGATCGTTTTGCACTGATGGTGTTCAGCTTAGCTGAAAGAGATAGAAATTCCCCCGACTGGGACGCCTTTAGAGGGATATGATTTCAGATCCTTTTTCTCAAAACACTTCTGACCTCAGCCTTCTTGCAAAACTCAGCTGTCCTGCTTTGATGATTGATGATGATTCAGGAAGTGGTATCTCTTACAACTATGGATAGAAATATTGGATTCGGCACACTTGCAAAGGTAAATTCAGGGGGATTTTCACAGCAGAAATCTTTGAAACATGAGCTAAGAGATGTGTGTTCCAGTCTTGTACAGATATTCAAAAGATCATAGAGATCAGTGGGACTTAATTGCAGAGAAGTGTGTCTCTGTGACAGCAGCTTAAGGGAATTTAAACTTTCAATAAGTTTTGTGGGACATAATTAGAGTGGTTTGTGAATAAACCCGCAGAGACTAAAATTCTTATATAGCATTCCTATGCTTATTTATAGGCTTGCACTATTAACATTATAAGGCTATTTTGGAGAAATCGAAAATATTATTGAAGAACCAATGGAGAAATAAGAATATAATAATGATAAAATTCGTACCTGAACGGGACACAGGATATAACTATCTGTACACTTTTGAATGGTTAGGAAAAGGCTGATAGAGAGTTTTGTTTTGTTTTGCTTGGTATGGATGTTTCTAAATGGATGACATAAATGCTTCTAAGCTGATGATAAATTTTTATTGTGGAGGTTGTCCTACTGTATGTTGACTTTAGATATTTTAGGAGAACAGTTGGCTTCATCAAATCTTAAACTGAAGGTAAAAGTTTCCCTGTCCAGTCATGTCTGATTCTAGGGCACGGTGCTCATCTCCCTTTCTTAGCTGAGGGAGCTGGCGTTGTCCAAAGACATTATCCATGGTCATGTGGCCAGCATGGCTCTCTGCCAAAGGCACATAGAACACTGTTATCTTCCAACCAAACTATTAATCTATCACATTTGCATGCTTTCAAACTGCTAGGTGGGCAGGAGTTGGGACAAAGAAAGGGAGCTTACCCCATTGTGCGGCACCCGAATCTCAAACTCGGGCTGTTAATTTACCAGCTGATAAACTCAGCTTTTTTTAACCCCTGAGCCATCGCTAGACGTAGCACTCTCAAAAATCACATTTTATGATTCCAGGGTCCACTTGACCAAAGGATGCATGCATGATGATACAAAAATGCAAATAGGTAAAGCAAAACTTCATAACAGATTGTCATCCCGATGGTTAACTCCAATCTGATCAAGGTATTCTGTCCTCTTTGAGATGGCCTTTAAAATGCAAAAAATGCTTTGAAAAGCAAAAACACTTTGAAATGAAGAGCCCAGTCTTATCGATGATTGGCAGGTTTGTTCCCTGCAATAAGCAGGACAATTTCTCCCAGATACCTCCCAATATTTTTTAGTTTTTAAATTAAGGGTCTAAATAAGGGGCCTTTCTGCAGAGTATCATTTGCAGTCAACAGGAATGTGTCCAGTATCTTCAATGGCTGGTGCTCCACAGATGGACAATCTTCCTTCAATTGGGACTCCATGAAACCTGCCTTGTCTTGCCATGGAGTCTAGTTGTTCGAATCGAGCTCTAGAAAAAGGCTCTTCTGAGATGTTGAGGCATGTAAGTTGTTAAAATATTTTTCAAACTGGAAGGCTGATTTGTGATAAGTAAACCTTATTAGATAAGATAACTTTATCGTCATTTTTTTCCCATGGGCACATTTGCACTCATTAAATATGAAATTCTGTTGCTTGCTCTCGAAAGTGTAAACATACATAACACACATATAAACATGCTACATACATCATATGTATATACCTCATCATCACAATAGTCCTCTAGAGTAGATTTGTAAGACACAAAATCCAGAATCACATTTCTTCACCTTCTTGAAAGGATAGGAATTAAACATTGCAAACACTTTATTCTCAGCTCAGATCTTGTTCTTTCTTGGAAAAAGTGTATGTGTGGGGGGGTTCTTTTGTAGTGGGAATCAGGTTCTTTGAAAATGTGAATGGGGGAGGGAACGATTCTACACAAGCGGCGGGTAAGCGCATGCCCGCGCGCAGCTCCATTTGTGCGAGCAGCGGGTATGCTCTTAGCCAATGCTCGCACAAGTGTGGATGCAGGTGTGCGCACACATGCCCACCACTTCCACGGCCTGGTTCTGAATGGCTCGTGGGCCACAGCCTGGGGACCCCTGTTCTAAAGCACTACTCTAGAAGACACAAGTGTGACCTGTAACTATCCTGCAGTCAGCCATTCCCTGTTCTGGGAACATTTTGTTCCTGGAATGGGAAACTTTCACCTTTAAACCTAACCCAGTCCAAAGGGTCAAGGGATCCAGCATGAAAGGCTTCAACAACATTTTTTCTACTATTCCTAAAGCCTTCTCTTGTCCATGTGCGAGAGTCAGAACATTTCCACTTTGTCCACACTCTGCCTTTCTTCCAAAGGAAAGAGGACCACTCCCACTGAAAATAGATCCTGCTAATTTGGTCCTCATGCATGTTTCTCACTGGAAAGGTGCACAACAGGCAAAATGCCAGAAACCATAAGAAGGGATGATTCTTCATTGTTTTGTGCTAGAGGAGACAAATTCAAGATGGGGTAGTGCATCCATTGTGGATCTTCTTAACTTCTTGGTGGCCTTCCATTCCATCAACCATGGTATCTTTGTGGACTGAGTGAGCCCAGAAAGTGAACTCATGAGTTTGGGAGAGGGAGACATAGTGCGGTGGTTTTCCTCCTTCCTCTGACCAGTTCCAGTCAGTTTTGGTGGGGGGAAGCTGTCCAACCATAGACCCCTTCTTTACCTTCTCCCAGCTTTTTTTTTTAACATCTACATGAAGCTGCTGAGGTAAGGCATGCTGATGATACTCAATTATATCTCTCTAGTTCTTGTGATCAAGTGAGGCTGTCATAGTTCTGTCCAATGTCTGGAAGCTGTGGAGGACTAGATGGGGAAGAATAGGCCATGGCTCAACTCTACCAAGACCAAATGGTTGTAGGTTTTGGATCCCTTAAGTGAAGAAATCAAAGAAGTTATATGCCAACCAGAGTCACACTATTCTAGATAGGGAACCATACAAATGGTTTAAAATGTAAAATCAGTATCAAGAAAATATTAAATCAATTAATAAAAGAGAAAGTGGTGTGGTTTTGGAATTTTCCCGAATACCAGGAAATGCACATCTTTGAAGGTTCATCCCATAGCTTCAAAGAAGTAGTGCAGGATTGGAAGTTGTGGAGAGACCTGGTCCATAAAACCACCAAGAGTCAGATATGATTGAATGGATGATATCATCATCATCATCATCATCCATAGCTTGGAACCTACATAGGAGAAAGCTTTCTCCCTTAGTCCCGCTTTTGAAAGTGGTGATATCTTGAAAGGGTTTCTCCAGCTCTTTTAAAGATCTATGTAAGTCCCTCCAACCCACACTATGAGGCTGAGGGGTTGTGGTTTTTTTTTTGAAGTGATTTACATTGCAGATTGCCAGCCTAGGACAGATGGCCCATTTGAATAGGCAGGCCTCAGTGAAAGTGTTATATTTTTTTAATGGCTCTGGCATGGCTTTGTTCCTTCTAATATATATTCTCTCTCCGCCCTTCCTCCCTGCCCTGTTTAAAGATGTTATTATTCAGCCTCTACTTGGAATTTAAAAGGGAACTCCTGAGGCAGCGGTGCTGAAAAAATGAGAAGTAAAAACACCCATCAGAAAACCAGAAAACCTGGCAACTTTGGCTGCAGTGTTAGAAGGCTGCTGTGAAATACGGCTCAAAGACCATATCCCTTAGCCATATTCAGCCTTTCTGCATTGCTTTTAGAATCCCCATTTGTGGATTCTTAAGAGTGGGAGCTGGTGTCCTTTGCCTTTTACATTGGAGACACCAAGCACCTCCTGGGGAGACCTTTATCTGCATGACAGAAAACTGCAAGCCAGTTGCAATCCTGGGGGGGGGGAATTTCAGTGGGTGATGTGGACACACCACACACATCCCGCAATCCTTCCTCCCTCCGCCCACCCCAAGGAAGGCTGTTCATTTCACTCCAAAAAGATGACTTCTCGGTGCTGTAAAAGGAGGGCAGAATTAGACAGCTGAGGCTCACCAGCAGACTTTTAAACGGTGTGCCTGGCTCCATCGCCTTGCAGCAGAAATGAAAAGCCGGTTTTAGTATGGACTTTGAAGTGATGGGAGATAGTGGTGCAAAGTGATACAAACAAGATGAGGGTCAGCGTGAGTATTGGGCATTTCTTGCAGCTCTAGCTGTGTTTTATTAAAATAAATTTATTTTATTTATTTATTAGAGACGATCAGTAGTGTGTGTTTGTGTGTGCATGCATTTATTTTTATATAAAGAGCATTGGTTAAAAGAAAATCCTTTTAGGTTGCATTTTTTATTCTTTAGCGTTTTCGTTAGGGCATTTTATACTTTTCACCTTTTGCTTTGCTTGACTGAATCTATAAGCCTTCTCGAAAATATTCACTGATAGTCATAGAAGTGTAATCAACTGCCTCAAAATGTATACCACTAGAACAATTCTTCCACGTGTAACATACCTGGAGGTCTGATCTGTTGGATGGGTTTACTTTTGAGTAAGTAGTATAAGAAGATGGGGGCTCCCATTTGTAGGAAATGCAGTTGTCTTAAATGCATGCTCTTATTAGCGGATGTGAATATTGTTGAAGTATAAATGTTTTCCATTGTTCTCTACCTTTCCTGTGGAAGTCAGTGTAAAGCCAATAAGCTTATATATCAGGAATGTAAAATAGAACCTATGCAGCATGCACCAGTCCCAGCTGGCATTTTCAGTTGATGAAATATAACAATTACATAATAGAGATAAATAATACACACCGTGATTAAGCCATCAGTAAAGAAATACCTAATAGCAGGTGAAGTGAACTGAAAGTGAGGGGGGAAAAAGGTTCTGTATAACATTACTATAAAACTAGTTTGTTTCTTATACCATATTATTAGATGAGATGATAGGGAAACATTGCTTCATCGTCTTATTTTCACAATATAAAAGCATTTCCAAAATTGATAGGAACACCTCTCTTCAATCTACTCATTAATCTCAGGAGTATTTTTTTTTCCAATTTTCATAGAGTAATTCTTACTGAATCCCATGCTTGGGAGAGACAAGAGTTCTTCATAAAGTCTTGCATCCCATAATTAAGGAGGACAATTCATCATATTTACATTTCTCATTACTACTGTGTCTTCCCCCCCCCCTCTTTTTAAGTTAAATTCACATGTAATCATTGGAAGCCAAAAAAGAGCCATTGGAGGATATGACTAAATGCATACTCGGAGACCCCTCAAAGTTGTTGCAATTCCAATACAACAAATCTGATTTCCAACCTTTTAAAAGCAATCTTTGATGAATCCAATACATACAGAAAAAGATTTTTTGTTGAATTAACTTTATTCCTAAATCATAAGTTGTATACCATACATTCCTTAAAATTTAGACCAATTGGATATTCCAATACCTCACTTCACATTTTGTATTGCCAATATTAGCCTTCATCCTGTTTTGTTTTGCTTTAAAAAATTGGTGTAAAGTTGTATTGTTGGTTTTGCTTCAAACATAACCTCTCTTAAATGTGGGTGTCTTTGAACGTGCCAAAGGATCCAAGACATATTGCTTGATCAGTACATACTGTCATTGTATATACTGTTCAGCAGATGATTCTTAATCAGAGCATATCCTCTCAAAAGTCTTAAACTGGACATTATAAATCAGTTAATTCAAGGTATGACTGGTTTTGCTGACCCAGAACTTCCAATAAACATTTTCCCCACCATCTCCAAATTGGGGTTAATTTACAACTACAATTTCTCATTTGAGCTTAGTTCAGAATTTATCTACAGGCCTATCAATGTCCAAATATATCTATCAGCTTTCAAGACTGAAAAGGAAACCCCTATAAGTTCACCCAGGAGTTGCCAAGACTTTAAAAGAGATCAGGCACTGGTTCTGTAAATAAGTTCAAAAACAATGATACTCACAAAGATCCTCATTCCACAAAACTATGGATGCTAAAATTCCAGTCATAAAGTTGAAAATCTGATAGATTAAAGCCATCACCAGCACAGCGTGGAAAAAACATGTCAAGGGATCTTGACTTGCCATAAACATTTTCTCAACAATTTGCCTGCCTAAAATACCTAATAACATTGGAATTCATCTTAAAATACACATCAGTTCTAGAGACTGTTACTCATTTTATTTACATTAATCTTGCCTCCACAGCACTCAAAGGTAGTTTTAACCAGTGGTGGGATTCAAATATGTGAACAACCGGTTCTCTGGGTGGCTGCCGCTTCCGGAAGTCCATTCTGGGCCTGGGCAACAAAAAATTAGCTACCGGTTCTGCCAAACTGGTGCGAACTGGCTGAATCCCACCACTGGTTTTAACCACAGATATATATCCTCTATAATGTGATTTATGCATGCAGACATATTTAATTCAGCAAACAGTGATTTATTCCTAGGCAAATATAGTCTCATGCGTTTTATATAATTCAAACAAATCAGCAGCCTTTTCCCATAAGGAACAAAGAGTCCCTGGTCGGATATGCATGACCACTAATTGATTCTATGGCATGAATCTGAATTTCAGTATTGAAAGAGAGATTTATTTTGTTTCAATGCTTTACATTCAATTAACAGTAATACTTTTCTTTTCCATGACATTAGAGGAGATTACTAAAGTTAAAATAAATGGGCACAGAATATTCTTCAGTCAATATTTTTTTTTGTAGAAAGCCCAACCTGTCTTTCAAAGTAAGAGCTTGATGGCAAGATAAAGTTGCATTTCAGCAAAATATCTAATTGGCATTGCTATTCTAATACTAACCCACATAGTTTCCTCAAGTTAGCCCATTTTAGTCCAATTCTTTTGGCAAAAGATGCATTCACCCACTTTAACAGTAATCCAGTAAACATTGTATTATAGTAGTATGGAGACCTACCTCTAATCTCTTTTTTGCTGAATGAAGACTTATACTTTTAACAATATTTCAAATATTATTTCAGAAAAAAATTAAGGAAGTTAAATTCTGATTCTGAATTGGTCAACTAGGAAAAATATTAGCTCTATTGGAAGATGCCTAATCTTATATCTTTAAGGCTTCAGGGCAACATTATTTATAGTCTTTTAACTTTAGTTATTTGAAAAAACAGTTTTATTGTTTTAATGCTTTTAAAAGAGTATATGAGAAGTTGTGGAGCTGAACATGTAAGAAACGTGGGTACAAAGTACAGCAGGCACCTTTATAAGCATTAATCAGAATAACAGAATAACAAAGTTGGAAGGGACCTTGAAGGTCTTCTAGTCCAACCTCATGCTCAAGCAAAAGACCCTACTCCACCATTTCAGACAAATGGTTGTTCAATCTCATCTTAAAAACCTCCAGTGCTGGAATGCCCACAATTTTCAGAGGCAAGTCGTTTCACTGATTAAGTGTTCTAATTGTTAGCAGATTTCTCCTTAGTTCTAGGTTGCTTCTCTCCTTGACTAGATTCCATCTATTGCTTCTTATCCTGCCTTCAGGTATTTTAGGGAATAGGTTGACCCCCTTTTCTTTGGGGCAGCCCCTTAGATACTGGAACACTGCTATCATGTCACCCCTGGTCCTTCCAGGAAACTCAGGCCATAATAAGCATTGAAGACATTGTTTTTATTTGGTGCAATTAGATTTAGGGCCTTTCCTTGAGAATGAGTTGTAGTGTTATTCATCCATTCTTAATCAGCAGAAATTATTTTGTTATGAAATTTGCTGTCCCTACTGCCAATCTCCCTCCTAACTCTGTTTCTCCTGTTTCAAGTCAACACAGTCATTGGAGTAGGTAGTAATGGAGGATATACCTTAACAAATTCTACCAGGGTTTGTCACACTTTCTGCAATCATAACCATTAAAGAAACATTTGGAATATTAGAAGACTTTCAGATTAAACAAAAACCCCTCTCTACATTCTTAACATCGTGCCAGTTCACACTTATGGTTGAATTTCTGTATCCTTTCCCGTCCTCTCCTTTTTAGAAAGGTCCTTTTAAATTAAAAGGACACCTGTTTAAACTAACACCTTGTGTTGTGGGTTTGCTTACCACTTGAATTATTTCATATGCCATGTGCTGCAATAAGAACTCTTTCTGATTAAGAATGTTCTTTTGAAAAAACCTCTGAGCACCCAAAAACTCAGGGAGGCAGATCTCTAGCCCAAAGAAATCTCTTTTTTCAAGCATTCATCAATGCTTTTCTTATTTGTACTTTTCTTCTTGGGTTACTTGTGCAGGATCCCCATTCCATCTAGCACAGCCCCCGAGACCTCCTCACCATTAATGGCTTTCTGAACTGTAGCCTTCCTGAATGCCTTCTATATTTCAGTGAAGAGTTTTCTGCTTCTGATCCATTCTCCTGAAGAAGCTGGCAGCTAGGGCAAGCAAGCACACACACCCATGCACACACCCACATACACAGAGGCTGAAGTAGGAATCACCAGCTCTCACCAGCTGGTGGTTGGCACACATGGAGACAGAGCAAGTATGCAGAATCCAACCAGCTGATTGATGGCGAGTACAGGCATTGCAGCTGGCAAGCAGACTTTGTGTCCAATTATGAATGTGGGGAAAGTGCAATGACCAGTACATCTAAAGAAGATGTAAGTTTGTTTTACTTATGGACTGGATACCAGAAGAAGGAAAAACCATGTGGATGCTACAGATAAAAGTTATTGCTAATAAAGGATTTCTATGGAAAAGCATTTCAGTAATCACCTGCCTTTTCCATCCATCTCTCCTGGTGTTCTTTGCCTTTTCTTTGACTCACAAAACTGGAGAGCCGCTGCTAGTCTGACTGTGAGAATATTTCAATCAAATTGCTACAATTCAGGATGTTATTTCTAGCTGATTTATCCGGAGAACATAGTTTGGCCTCAACAAGCACTGGAGATGTCTTTACATGCTCACAGGTGATAAGCTATAATAGTATTATTTCTACCAGTTTTAGAAGGATAGCAGCATGATTAACAGAGCCTAAATCCTATGTCTAATACCCACACACACCACACCTATCAGATGTCTGAAATATGTCTTGAAGTATGTAATATTTCCCACTAGAAACCTAGTCATAATTTTCTTGATGGTTATCTATTAAATAAACAGAAACATGGTTTTCCCAAAGGTGCTTTTCAAAAGGCAACTGGACTTTCTCATTTTTTTTTCCTTGAACATGTTTCGCTTCTCATCCAAGAAGCTTATTCAGTTCTGAACTGAAGAAGCTTTTTGGATGAGAAGCAAAACATTTTCAAGGCAAAAACCCCCAAGAAAGTTCATATTAATATCCAGCTTGAGGATCCAAATAAATAACCAGGTTCATTACATTTCTGAAAATCTTACTGTTTATTGAATACACAACATGGTACTGGTAAAGCAAAATTCACTCTAAGATTCCAGGACATCAGATAATAGAATGAAACAATAGTCTCTTTGCCCAATCCCCCACCTTCTCACCTAGTCCTTGTAAACAATTTCACTTTGTTAGGAACTGTCTGCTTCTTTTCCACACCTGCTGCAGTGTCCTTGAAAATGGTTCAGGCTCTCATGGTCTTCAGCAGAATCAAAAAGGTTTCATTTCTCTATCTAAACACTTCTAAAGCTAACTCTAATGGCAAGTCGAAATGAAGAGGCACATAGCTGCCAAAGTTTCATTCTTGACAGTCCAGTTGCCTTTTGAAAAGCACCTTTGGAACAACCATAACCTGGATGATTGAGAATCTCCATAGACAGAAACATGGTTTGTAAACTGCAGGAATTATCACAGACCACATGCTAAGAAGCCAAACCCAAAGAGACTCCATTTTAATTTTAGCAAGATATATGAAACTCAACACAGATACAATAAACGCATCTTGATCCAAATGATTGAAACAAGTGGGAGACGCTAGAGATCAGTCAGGGCATACTGAAAAATCATGTAAAAAATCATGTAAGTGTATGATTGCTCTGAATTCAGAAACTGCCTCCATATTTATTGGCCAGATATGTTATGGAATCATCAGGAATAGTTTTCTTTACACTTTGAGCTCCATTTTTGTTAGTTATGTTCCGAAATCTATTCTTCATGTTTCATAATCCTATTTTCTCTATACCAAAGATAGTATTTTAAATAGATATAAAATATCTATGATCTAAATTAATTTCTCATCGATGGCAATTTCTCTCCAATAACTGTAGCAGCTTCATCCAGTAATTTTTGAGGTGATAGAAAATCTATTCTCATAATTGTTATTTTGGCTCAGCAATGGCTGAATGACCCTAAAGCATGCTATATGATACATTATTAGTAGGAATCTTGCTTTAATGTTCTTGTTGCACTAACTTTATTACTAGAACTGCTAGAAGATGCTACCATGACTGATTTTTGTGACATGCTTTTGGTTCATTCCGAAGCTTCTCAGTCTGAAAAGGCACGTTCATTCATAGTGGCTTTTCTTGAGCTAGTCTACTCAAAATGCTTTGGAAAACACAAATTTCAAACATTTGGGATTAGGTGTAACAATTCTAGCCAAAGGATTTATACGCATGAAATTTTGTCCCAATTCTGCCCTATTTCTGATTTTATATTACTTATAGTAGGTAAAATGAATGATAACAGTCAAAATTAAGTTCATAATTTCCTGCTTGATTTTGGAATTTATTGCACTTACTAATAGACTATATTAATAAATAAATATTTTATAAGAACTCTGTTCATTATATTAAATATACTTGTAAGGCTAGGGTATTCTATCTGGGTTCAGTTATATTTTATATACTTTGAAATATTTAAAAAGCCATTTGATTGGACCTTTAAATAATTAAAAGTTGATGAAGTTAAAAGTTCCAACATATAATTTTACAAAATCAATTTCCATATTTTTTTTTGGCGGGGAGGGGGAAGGAAGGAAGATATCAACAAATATATAGCATGTGAATAAAGAAAGTCAAAACACCCTCAAGTTTGGCTTAACTCTCAGTAAGTAGTAAACACGTCCATACAATTTTCTTGACAGTAGTAGGGAGTGATCTTCCTCTGGAATTTTTCTCTGACTTTCTGGTCTACTGTACAGCCCAGAAATTAGTCCCCATCCATGATGCATTAACAGACCTAACCCTGCTTAGCTGCTGAGACCAGAAAAGAAAAGTGGGTTTTAAATAACTTTTGCTTAACAGATGACATTGCTGAAGCTGCATCTAATTGTTTCACAGCTGAGTCAGTCTGTTGCAGAAGATCTGTACTCCAAAGGATGAATTTATTTCTTGTTCTTGCCTTCCTTCTTTCTGGTCACCCTGTTATGAGTCATTTTACCAAGCAAAATAGGAAATGGGGTTGGGGAGAGGAAGGAAGAGAAAGGTCCTAACTTGCCATTCTTATTAATAGAATGACAATGCGGAAGGTGCTTGTGCTCAAGGTAGGTTGTGAAACCAAGTCTTCCTTTCCAGGATGCAACAACATTGCCATTTCCTTTACAGGTGTGATTGCTGTACAGCTCAAAACGCTTCTCTGATAATGTGGTAAAATCACCTCTGTGCTCCTGTTAACATTCTTCTAACCACAGCACAAAAGCATGGCCCGGTATACATTTTCTCAAAGATGCTTTTTCACGAGGCAACTGGACTTTCTTGTTTTTGTCTTTGAAGACGTTTCGCTTCTCGTCCAAGAAGCTCCTTCAACTCTGACTAGATAGTGGGGAAAGGAAGGATTTATGCTCCTGCAGACAGCTGTTCATTTGCATTCTTTTAGGGAGTCACTAATGCTACCTAGAAGCTTATCTATATCTTCAGGGTCACCTGAGTAGTGCAAATGAATGTGGAGCCTTCTTGGAACCGCTGAAAGGACTGTGTTGTAGACTGGAGATAGATGATGTCGAATCTCGCCCCCTCTGTTGAGAGATGGCTGTTCAATTTTGTCATATCTATCTCCAGTCTACAACACAGTCCTTTCAACAGTTCCAAGAAGGCTCCACACCCATTTGCACTATTCAGGTGACCCTGAAGATACAGATAAGACTCCAGGTAGCATTAGCGACTCGCTAAAAGAATGCAAATGAACAGCTGTCTGCAGGAGTATAAATCTTTTCATTCCCCACCATCCAGCCAGAGCTGAAGAAGCTTCTTGGATGAGAAGCAAAACGTCTTCAAAGAAAAACAAGAAAGTTCAGTTGCCTCGTGAAAAAGCATCTTTGGGATAACCATGACCTGGATGACTGAGAATCTCCATAGACATTTATACATTTTCTATATACTGTATATTATGACCTCTGGACATCAGTTTTGGACTTTTTCTCCTAGCCATGTTGGTGGGCATTTCTGCTTGCCTTCATTCAATAGGGGGAAAAAAGAACCTGTGTAATTTGTAGCTCTCCAATCGCCAGAATGAGCAGGGATGTCCTCAGGATGTAATCAAAACAGTCACTGGTGGCCGCAACAGTGCAATCAATACATTAAAAAATGGGTGGGGTTCCAGTTGCACTCTCACAACCACAAGCTTGACTTTGTAGTCTGTAGACACCTCTGGTAATAAGGCTTGTGAGTGGCCCTACCCTTACAGCTTTGTTGCAGGGTAATTTAAGGACAGCCATTGGTAGTTCCTTCTGGTTTTGCTTCTCTTCCCAACTAGCATTATCAGCCAGTGAGAAAAACCATGGTCACCATCAGTCATTCCCAGTGTGATAAAGTAGGCTTGGATGGGTGTGAGTGGATGCTCAGGATGAATGTGTCAGTCACCTTTCAAACTTTTCAAGCAGTCAGTTGCACCTGTACCTGACTATTGCCCTGGCTATTTCTGAACATGACTCTATCAATCCACCCCTTAGTTTAATTGATACTTCAGGGAAAGGAAGGGAAGGAAAGGGAAGGGAAGGGGAAAAAATTCCTTGTATCACTTTATGAGGATTTTAGAAAAAGAACATTAATGCTTAATTATTTCTGATGAAAGAATCCAATAGACATCTGTCTTAATGCTCCAGTAGGTCATTACAACCTGCTACTTTTATCCTGGCGGAATATTTTATTAAAATATTTTATTTCAGAGTCAGTTTGGCTCCTTTCCCAGGGTGATTAGAGGAGGAATCTTAATAATGATTTGTCAAGGGGACCACAAGAGCAGTAGTTAACATTTTTCAGCATATGCTATGAAGTTTCCTTCATTTGAGTCTTCACTTCATACAATTTCATTTCATTTAAAGTGATATTAGTTGGTGGGTCTCCCAACCACTTTTGCGGCAGCAAATTCTGCAGGCTAGCCTTGATTTTGTGAAGACTCTTGAATGCTCATTGAATGAACATGATTTCTACGGGTTTGAGAGAACGGTAGAAAAGCCGACCAATAGTAAAATGCCAGAAAAAGTCATCCAAGCAATAACTTTCTAACTAAATCCTCAGGCAAAAAAAATCTCATGCTGGATTCCACAGGAACAACAAATAAAATGTTTAGTGACAAGTATCCATATCTTGAGTTCAGGTTGTATGCATGCATGTTGGGTCATTTATCAAAAAGAACATAAGCTGCAAGGACACTATATTTCTGTTGAATCTAAATGCTTCAGGTAGCATTTAAATAGCTATAAGCACAAATGCAATTGGCCCCAGAGAGAATTGGGGAAGGTAATATTATGCCAATGTCTGCAAGCAGTGTTACTCGACCTTGGCAACTTGAAGCTATGTGGACTTCAACTCCCAGAATTCTCCAGCCAGTCAATGGGGAAGACAGCTCAGAATGCAACTCTTCTGCCTTCCATGCTTACAGCTGTTGAATCCCTGTAGGTAGTAAAAGCATCAACTATTCAGGATTCATCACAGGTAGAATGGAATTCAGCCACATTAAGCCGGTGGATTTACAGCTTCGTAAGTCTAGTTTTTTACTCTGTAGGACTCAGCGATGGGTCTGTTTTTTGTAGATTTTAAAAACTGGACCCTCTGGCAATGGGGAGGAAGTTATGTTTTCATAAGATAATATGCTGGGGTTGGATAGGAAGTCTGAGCATGGGGAAAAATTGATTGTGCCATGGCAGAAATAGATGGCTCATCCCAGACCTGTCAGGTAAAATGAAACTGGTTGTCACAAGAGATGGAGGCAAGCAATTTCTGGCAAAACGAGAAGGTAGTAAAGATGGAAGCATTCAGTGTGTCCTATCTCCGGGCTGCAATTGCCTTTGGCGTGGTTGAGGGGTCTGTATAATTGTCATAGTGTTTTCTTTTGTTTTGTTTTATGGGAAGGTGGGGGGGGGGAAGCCAACTTGAATATCTTTTCAGGCAGCATAATGATTTGGCCTTATGGAAATCACGGATGCTATTAACTTCTACTTGAGAGCATATCCAGGGCAAGGTCTTAAATCTGTCCTAGGTAAAACCTTTCATAAAATGCCCATTGCTTTTTGCCATCTGTTTCTCCAAATTGTTTTTATATACTCCAGTGGGTATAACTGAATACGGTTTTTCAAAACTCTACCAGAAATGCTGGAACACTGCTCTCTGTTAATTTTTTTTATTTTTCTTTTAATTAATTTTTATTAAAGTTTTTTTTACAGAATAAAAACATTTAGATGAAAAAAGAAAATACAGGAACATAAATGAAAAAATGGTGAGAAAAGAATGAGAAATGAAAGAGAAAGGAGAGATATAGAATGTCTATGGAGATTTTCAGTCATCCATGTCACGGTTGTCCTAAAGGTGCTTTTTCAAAAGACAACTGAACTTTCTTTGTTTTTTCCTTGAAGATGTTACGCTTTCCTTCCAAGAAGTTTCTTCAGAAAAACAGCTTCGTGGGGGAAAAAATAAAATAAAGAAAAGTCCAGTTGCCTTTTGGAAAAGCACTTTGGGGAGAGATATAGGAAAAAGAGAAAAAGAAATGAAAGACAAAATGTCAAGAAATGACTTCCAATCTTCTTTACAGCAGTTTTAAGTGCATTCAAACAATTCTTATCCTCTCTAAGGTATAACTTCCGTCTTTCTATAATCTATCTAATAATTGAACATATAAATCACAAGTACATTATTTTTCCATATTTTCAGCAAAAGAGTCCCACTGCAACTTTTCCATGTAATGAGACTAAGGTTTCCATTTGTTCCCTTTTCAAATTGGATTTTTAGAAGCAGGCTTCAACCACTGGTGTCAGGGAGATTAGGATGCTAAATTTGGAATCCAGAATTAAACAGCCACTGTTGATTCACAGTTGCTTTACTCTGGACAGTGGTTCAGTGTAGACTTTACATTAGTATTGTACATGGTTAAAGAATGATTTGGAAGAATGGCTTTGGAGATGAGCAAACACGCAATATTTCTTTACTGCTGCTCAAAGAAAAAGAACCGTTCTTCTTTCACATTTCTACACCAACTAGGAAAAAAAAAAGATATGGCTGCTTTTAAGAGTTGCATCATTGACTTTTTAAAGCAGCTTGCTGCAGAAATTTGAGAAAAACAAAACAGCTTTTCTGGCAGAGAGACCCTAGATTCATATGAAAAGCATTTTTTTCCAAATCATTTTTGAAGCATACATGGCCTTACTTTAGCTATTATGTCAGATATAAGATTATAAAGAGGAATGGAATGGAACATTCAGCAACGGCGCCATTAATAAAAAATATTTTAAACTCCTGATACGGCAGTAGTAAAAATGGCAGCATTTTAAAGGAAGAGTTAAAAGCAATGGTGAAAAAGCAATAATGAGAAGTAAAGGCATAGTCAACTTGCCAAGCCTTTGGTGAAGCAGGGTTGTCCGCAGGGGTATTGCATGTACATATAGAGATACACAGAAAAAAAACAGAGAAAGCTTTGATTGCATACTTGTGACCACCATCTTAACTTTATTTTAATCACACTCTTCAGGTACCCCTGGGGTCAAAAAAGGTTTCGGTATTTAGCTCAACTTGTAGGATCCCTCAAATATAATTAAGTTTGTGCAAACAACTTAATAATTTTTTTCCATTACTTCTGGAGTGATTAGATAATGGAGTTTGTGGTGATGATTTCCTTAATTGCCGTTATACCTAAGGAGGGAAGGAAGTCAAGAAGAATGGCTGATTCTGCTTAGTGGATCCTGCACCCAGGCAAGGTAGCTTTGGAAGACCTTCCTATTGATCCCACTGGAGATTAGATTCAGACAGTTAAGCTTTATGTTCGGTGTAAGAATATGCATAGGACTGGGAGGAAATAAAATAGTAGAGAAAGATTGCAAAACTAGGAATAAAAAGAAGTGGGTGAAACTGCTCTCAGTAGGAAGGAAATGAAAAACCTTGGAAAGTGAGTTGGGCTATCAGAACTAGATTTGGACAAAACATAGGTAGTTCTTGTCTATGGAGATTCTCAGTTATCCAGGTCATGGTTGTCCCAAAGGTGCCTTTTCACGAGGCAACTGGACTTTCTGACTGGATGGTGGGGATTAAAATCCTTCCATTCTTCACCATCCAGTCAGAGCTGAAGAAGCTTCTTGGATGAGAAGCGAAACCCCTTTCAAAGAAAAACAAGAAAGTCCAGTTGCCTCTTGAAAAAAAGCACCTTTCGGATAGGTAGCTCATATTGTCACCTCACTACATATATACTTGACTCATAAAAGAATCAACCTACGGTATTGACTAGAAATTTCTCTACTCTTTATGCGTTTTGAATTGGGAAGTGACAATAGTAGAGCATATACAGGTGGTCCTCAACTAATCAAGTTTGAGACTAGAATTTCCTTTGCTAGGCAAGGTAGTTAAGTGAGTCATGCCCAATTTTACGACCTTTTTGCCATGGTTGTTAAAATGAATGACTACAGTTGTTAAATGAATCGTGGTCATTAAGCAAATCCAGCTTCCCCCACTGACTTGTCAGCAGTGAGCTGGGAAGGTTGCAAATACTGATCACGTGGCCCTAGGACTCGGCAACCTTTGTAAAAAACATGCCAGTTTACAGGTGTCCAAATTTTGATTACGTGATTGCTCATAAATATGCTGCAATGCTCATAAATTTGAAGACCTGTTGTAAGTGACTTTTTCCAGTGTTGTTGTAACTTTGAACAGTCACTAAATGAATTATTGTAAGTCGAGGACTATCTGTAGGTAGCTCAGGGCTGGCATGCAGAGTTGTAGAAGGTTCTCTAAGCTTGGTTTTCACTGGCAGACATTCCATTACCCACCCAAATAACCAGATAATGTCATATCATCATACAACAGCTGACCCTTGTAAAAAATTAATTCTGGCATTTGAAATTTTAACTTTTCCTCCGTGCAATATGCATGGAGGGTTAGTTGGAAAGCAATTGCAATATTTGGTTAAATCAAGGCATTTGGGGGGGGGGGAATTGGAAAAATAGAACGGTAGGCTGACATATTTGTTAGAACACCTCAATTTGTTTAAAATAATTATTCCATGAGGCAAACAGCCTGTTGTCCATCTATAGCAGCTGTTAAGACAGGCAAAGGGAGAGGATGATCAAGCAGGGAGAAGAAGGAGCTCATTGTTTCTAAGCCATCTCAGCAGGCGAAATGGATGTTATCAACAACAGGACACTGATACAATCTGAGCTGGCAAATGCATGTCTTCCCTTAATTCTCTAGAGCAGCTGTTCCTGTTCAGCAAATGTGATGGTAAAAATATAAGCCATATGCTTTTTGATGCAAACCACAACTCAACAGAACTTGCACGATGCTGTACTCTTATTTAAATATTGGTTTAGTAGAAAGCTCTCCTACATTTTTTCTTAGAAAGTCCTGGAATTCAGCCCTAATATACCCGCACTGTCCTATTTTGGTTGGTGACACTGGCATAAATATGATGCCATAAGCAGCAGCTCCTATATCTATAGCAAGCTTTCACCCACCTCACTGCCCCAGGAAGCAGTAAAGGAAGCAGTTAAGAATGGTTGCAAACCGCTAAGAATCTTAAACCAGGCCTTCTTATTCTGCTAAGTTGGAAGAGCAAATGGGAGTAATTTCCAGTTTAGTTTATAAACAGCACACAGATCAGAGCAAGCAGACATGCCATCAGCAGAGCTAGCAAAAATATATTTTTATGTTTATACAGTATATTAAATACCAACAAAGATAAAAATTGTTAACTGGCAAAAAGGAGGTCAAAGGGGAGCAAAGGGGAGGGGTGCTCTCTGAGGTTGGTGATTTTCTTGGCAGACGTTTCATTACCAAACTAGATAACACCATAAGTGCACAGTGCACAGGTCAACCCTGAGCTACAAATATTATCTTCTAAGACATGAACTATGGGCAAGAATCTGCATTGTTTACATTCTCTCAATATCAAAAAGCACAGAGCTTTCCACAGCCATGGAAACCATACTGTGGATTGTTAGCATGGACTGTCCCAGATGGAATGGCCTTTGGTTACTACAGCCTGAACTCTTTTATGCATACTGTATAACAGTAAGGTAGTCCTTTGTTGTTTTTAACCATTTAGTCGTGTCTGACTCTTGGTGACTTTATAGGCAAGTGCTCTCCATGCTAGTCTGTCAAGCACACAGCTTCTTTCAATCGTATTATGTTCAACTTTGCATCAGACTTGATGTTATCAAGCCAGCATGTTCTTTTGTTTGTCCTTTCTTCTTCGTCCATTCCTAGCATCATGGCCTTCTCCAATGAATTTGTCAACGCTGTTAATATAGGATATTATTGCTTTGACAAGATATGCAGAACTGTCTGGTATTTTTAGAGTTAATTCAGAAGACAGAAAAGGAGGAGATTCATGAGGAAAGGCCGGGAAAGAAACGGAAGTAAATCTTTGGCCTCCAGCCTAATTGGAAGACGTAATTCATGACGTAAAATAAGGGAGGGGTGTAGCAAGAAAAGAAAGACGCAAGCCAGAGAAATTCAGTTTCTGGCATCCGTCCATGTAAGTGCCAAGGTTATTTTTGCAATAAATGGATTCTAAGAGGTAAAGGCCTCATGTTTCTTATTAAAAGCAATCTTCCTTTGGAACCATAACAGAATTTGCATGCATAACATGGCCAAAGTAAATCACACGTATTTGGCCAAAGTAAATCGGATTTTAGCTTCCAGTGATATGTCTGGTTTTATACAACCACTCATTTAGTTACTGTTCAAAATTACAACCAGTCCTCACCCAAATATCTCTTGCAGCATTCCCATAATCAAAATTTGGGCATTTGACAAATGGCATGCACTGTCCTTGGTTTGTGTGATCATCATTTGTGAGCTTCCCAGCTGGTTTCCAACAAGCAAAATCAACGGGGGAAGCCTATTTCATTTAACAAACGCACGAGTCACTTTACAATTGCAGTGATTCGCTTAACCATCTTGGCAAAAAAAAAAAATAGGTTGTAAAATCGAGTGTGACCCACTTAACAACCACTTTTCTTAGCAATGGAAATTCTCGTCCCGCTTTTGGTTTTAAGTTGAGAACTTACAGAATAGAGGTAGCAGCTAGGATACCAAGTGTTCACTCCTTGATTCTGCACCATGAAGGAATCAATTTGGTGGATGGGAATAACATATCCGATACTTTAGATTGTGGTGCGATGAACTGGTTGATTGTAGCGCCACAGGGCAGCATTGCCTCCAATTTTCTCCTTCTCTGCATCAATATTCAGTCTTTTAATACGTTTTATTAGGTTTTGGGACAGTAATAACGAGAAGTTCTAGCACAGACATGTCAAACACAAGGCCCGGGGGCCGGATGCGGCCCGTGATGTGGTTTCATGTGGCCCGCGAAGCCATCCTGGAAACAATGAGGGAATGGTCCCGCTGCCTTGGCCCCGGCCCAGGCTGCCCGGGAGCCAATGTACAATTTTGTGGTGGCCATCTATGTTGAAACGCATTCAGTCTTAGCTCCACAAGGCCGTCTGGAAACAGTGAGGAACCAGCCCCTGCCGCATTGGCCCCGCCCCCTGGGCGCACGCTGGGGAGGTGTCATCCTTTGTGAGGAATGAAGAAATGCACTGGAAGTGGCCAGCAAATGGCCCTCACCTACTTCACATATCCGGCTTGATGGGCTCTGGGGGAGGGGTTTCAGCAGGCTCTTCCAGTGGACCATGCCTTGGCGCTTGCTCTGGTCCCACCCCCTTCTGCCAGAGACCCTCAGATCTGTCCCACTCCTGCCCAGGCCCCCACAGGCACCCTTGACGCGAAAGATGTAGAGCTGGCCATGCCCACCCAGTAGGCCACACTCACTCCAGCCACGCCCACCCAGTAGGCCGCGCCCACCCTGGCCACACCTACCCGGCCCCCAGAGGACAACCGCAATGCTGATGCGGCCCTCAATGAAATTGAGTTTGACACCCCTGTTCTAGCAATACCACCTTCTCTGTCCAGTTGTCCTCAACAAACTTCTGAGAAGTCATATCATGCTTTTCATATTGTTAATTCTTCCTTGGGGAAAAGGAAGCGTCCAGTGTTTGGATGACCCTTGAGGTCTTCTTGTACCCCTTTGAACTGCTTCTAGGATTGATACTATTGTCCATACTCCTAACCCTCTGCCACAGATATGTACAGCGTAAACAGCCCAAGAGGGCACGAAATTCTAATCCTGGTGGAACACTCGCATGGATTATGTTGGACAATCATTGTGTAGGTAGTCAGGCAAATTACGTGCAGCAATTTCCTTTATGGGAAAAGAATCAAGTATACTGGAAATAAAGGTGCAGTTTTTGCTCAGTCATATCACCAGATGACACTGTCAAAATGCAAGACGGTCCTGTGAGGTTAGTCACAAAGAGCTGTTATCAGAGGTACTACAGTGAAAACTGCAGGAAACTCCAAACAAAGCAGGTTGTTTTTCAATAATGCACACCTGTATTTTAGAAACTGGCAGATATAGGAAGTGTGTGGTGGGGTGACCTAGGGCTCTGTTCTGGGCCCAGTGATCTTCAACATCTTCATCAATGATTTGGATGAGGGGATAGATGGGGAACTCATCAAATTTGCAGATGACACCAAGCTGGCAGGAATAGCCAACACTCCAGAAGAAGATAGGCTTAAGATACAGAAGGATCTTGACAGACTTGAACATTGGGTGCTATGTAACAAAATGAAATTCAATGGTGAAAAAAGTAAGAAAAACCAAATGCACAGGTACAGTATAGGTCAGTGATGGCGAACCTTTTAGAGACCGAGTGCCCAAACTGCAACCCAAAACCCACTTATTTATCGCCTGGTGCCAGGTGGGCATGGTCTACTGGGTGGGCGTGGCTGTGGTGGTCATGGAAGACTGGGTGGGTGTGGCCAAGGTGGGCGTGGTCACCTCGATGTTGCTCATAGGGAAGGACGCCTGTGGGGGCCAGGCAGGGTTGGGGGAAATCCAGGGGGTCTCTGGCAGGTTGGGCTGTGGGCAGGAGGCTCGTCCTGTGGGGTGAGGCGAGGCAAGGCGAGGCAGGGCGGGGGTGCCATTGTCGCAGGGCACAGCGAGGCAGAGGCCAGGGTGGCTGCTGCCTGACACCATCGGCCCCCGCACACACAGGCCAGCAAGTGCATGGGGGCCGACAGTGTCCGTCAGCCTGCCGGGCCCTCAACCGGTGCACTCTGGGGCTCCGCAGCCCACCAACAGTTCAGAGAAGCCGCCTCTGAGCTGGACGGACGGCCGACAGCTGAGGAGGCGATGCAGTGGGTCATGCCCAGGAAAAGGAGAGCATGAGAGGCCAGGAGGGATGGGACAGGGGGGAGGAAAACCAGCCGTGCTGGGATGTATCTGGCCATGTGGGACCTCGGTGAGTTAGCGGGCAGCTGGTTGAAGAGGGATGGTTGCCATCTCCGGGGCATGGCGCGCATGCCCACCGAGAGGGCTCTGAGTGCCGCCTCTGGCACCCGTGCTATAGGTTCGCCACCACTGGTATAGGTGGTACCTTGCTCAATAATAGTAACTGTGAGAGGGATCTTGGAGTCCTAGCGGACAATCACTTAAATATGAACCAGCAGTGTGCTGCAGCTGCCAAAAAAGCCAACACAGTGCTAGGCTGCATGAACAGAGGGATAGAATCAAGATCATGTGACGTGTTAATACCACTTTATAATGCCTTGGTAAGGCCACACTTGGAATACTGCATTCAGTTTTGGTCACCACGATGTAAAAAAGATGCTGAGACTCTAGAAAGAGTACAGAGAAGAGCAACAAAGATGATTAGGGGACTGGAAGCTAAAACAAATAAAGAACGGTTTCTGGAATTGGGTATATCTAGTTTAATGAAGAGAAGGACATGATAGCAGTGTTCCAATATCTCAGGGGTTGCCACAAAGAAGAGGGAATCAAGCTATTGTTCAAAGCACCTGAAGGCAGGAAAAGAAGCAATGGATAGAAACTAACCAAAGAGAGAAGCAACCTAGAACTAAGGAGAAATTTCCTGACAGTTAGAACAATTAATCAGTGGAACAACCTGCCTCCAGAAGTTGTGAATGCTCCAACACTGGAAGTTTTTAAGAAGAGATTGGACAACCATTTGTTTGAAATGGTATGGGAGGGGGAATAATAATAATAATAATAATAGGAAGTTTTCAGGGCTTAAGGCATGTTTCTGCCATTCTTGTGAACACTCTCTTCAAACCTAACTGCATGTCTTGGAAAAAATTACCAGGATGACAAGGCACCAGCAGCCTCAGGTCAGAATTAGTTGGATGAATGTACATCTGGCCTTGCTAATCTACTTAAAAAGAAAAAAAAAATAAGTTCATCCTTTTCTTCAGAGTTACTGAAAACCCCAAAAACCTTAGGCTGATTTAATGGATTCTGTTAACAATAACACCACATTAGATGCAGATATTTTAACATATAGTGCCATTACTCTCCTTCTATTGTTTCTGTTCTTTTTATTAAACTGTATTTTTCAGTTACAATATCCATCAAGTCTCTCTTATATCTATAAAGGCATACTTGCATTCTTTGTTGAAAATTAAACTGCATCTTTTTATTTCCCTTAGGCTGTGCATTAGTGTACGGACAGCAAGGCCATGAACTTTATGAGTCAATTAGCTTCCTGATTTTTTATTAAGTAACTTATTAGGCCCCCGCTTAGGAACACTCTCTCTTCCTCCTACAACAAAGGTATCAAAATGCCAGCCCGCGGGCCGGATGTGTCATGAGGAAGCCGTGCCCGCACCAGCTCTGGCAAGGGGAAAAATGTCGTGATACGTCGTGTGATGCGGCGAGTTTGATACCCCTGTCCTACAACAATCAAATTTTGATTCAAAGTTGTCATTTTAAGATCTTCATCTCCAACCCCCATGACATTCAATTTGAAGCCCTACTACTCAAAATCAAGATGCTTGTGCTAGACATTTTCTTTCCAGTCCTTCTACTACCAAGCTTTATAAAAAGCTGATAGTGATGCAAGAACTCAAATCTTTTCATGAATTCTGCTTTCCACCCACTCTTTTTTTCCATAAGCTAGAAGGATGGATGAATGATTGAGTTCCCCAATTCTTGAATTTCCTTCCTCAATCTTCAAAGTCCATGATGATATGGATGTAATGGCTCCTGACAATATTGTGAATAGGAAGGAATAATACTTAGTAAAGTTGATGAGGAAATGAAATCAACTTGTCAGTCCTAGAAGTTTCTTTCACATTTTTAATCAGTACTTGTGGCAAAGAGCACATTTTACTAGCCAGTGATTCTGGTTAGTAGATGTTCAAATCTTATTTGAGAGCAGGCACTCATATTGTTAAGTAAAGACATCTGAAGCCCAAGCTAGGAAATGAAGTCAGATAATCTTCATGGCAACTCAATAAGATAAGTAGTTCAGGTTGAGAAGTCAGTCCCAGGTTTACAGTTATGCAGAGCTGATCAGATTGGTTCAAGGTATCACTGAGTAGTTATTGAGTAGAACTGCAGAATGCACTCTTTCCATTCCAAATGTGGCTCCCAAAGAGGTCAACAGTAATTCCTTCAGCCATGATCTGCCACAGTAGAACCCAAATTAAAAAGCCTTGACTTTATTGCTTGTATCGACATCTTCCACTATGTTATTGTAGTTTTCATTGCCAGTTGAAAATAAAAATAGCTCATAAATTAAGCTGGCCCAAGTTATTTTGCAGCTTGAAGCCAAGAGCAAGATGACCATCTTCCTCTCTTTATTGTTGTTGGAAGCCAGTCGGTCTGATAATTAAATCTTATTTAATCCTAGCAAAACCTGAGAGCAGCTGGCTGGCTTAAGGGACCCATTCATCAGCACCTGCTGTCTCTGGCAGCCTCGTCATTTGGACAGCATGGAGTAAAGAGAATCTGTAGGTAGCAGAGCTGAAATTTTCTCCCAAATTTGTGGAGAGAAAAAGTTGGTTGGAAGCTTTCTTTGAATTTCTCCAGGGGAAGAACATTTCTCCAACTGTTTCTTAAGGGTGACATTCTAGCCCTATAATAGCTTGTCAAGATTGGAAGATGTCTCCAATAGAAAACAAATTTGGATGGTTGGTCCTCTGTAATCCTTCCATTGCTGAAGTTCTCAGTCACCCAGTTAGGAAGCCTGGAGCTATTCTCCCTATCTGAAAAGCAAAGAAGGGATATGCATATGCATTCCTTCAAAAACCAGACATGAAATTGACTAAGTGCTATCAAGTCACTGTTGACTCCTAATGACCACACAGATTTTCTCCATGACAACCAGATAGGAGACATAAGAATAAAGTCTCTTCTATGAAGAACCCAAGGAAATATTACATCTAACTCAACTGTTACACACCAAACTTCAGAAGTGGGGTGCTTTGCACCTGCTATGCATATCAATTTTTTTCTGTTCCATGCTGGCTCAGGAATTCTGGGAGTTGAAGTCCACGAATCATAAAAGAGCCAAGGTTGCCTACCCCTGTTCTAAAGCCTTTGTAGATGTCCACACTTTTCTTTAAAAAAAAAAATCCCATAGGAGGAACAACCTCCTGATCTCTTCTGTCAGAATTTAATGAAAGTAGAAAAAGCCGGTGAAAACCAAGAGAGAACTTTTCAGTGAAAATGAGGGCTCTTTGATAACTGGGGTAACTAAGATAAGTACCACCAACACTGTACCAATCCTAAGAATGTTTTCAACATTCTCTTCTCCTTTAGTAGAATTTCAGAAGCAAAATTTCTTTCATTACACTGAAAACTAGTGACAAATACAGGTTCTTCTCTAAATCAAGGAATAAATACATTTCTAGTAAAAACGGGCAATGTGTAACTTGTTGAAGCAGCTGTGACCTTGCACACCTGATTAATTTCTTAGAATTGTCTTCACACATACACATGAAAAATTCCTACATAATGATAAGACTTGATAGCCTTGTGGAAAAGATACGAAGGCTGACTTGTTCACACATTGGTATATTTTAATACTAAGTTTAGTACTTAATAAAGGTTATGTGTTGAAGTTCACATTCCATGATAATAATTTCCCATTACTCATTTCTCACATTCTGTATATGGTTGATGAATTTAATTTATCTCTAACAGAATTCTATTTCTAAAAACGTAAGATTTTTTTTCTTTATGGAAGTCTGATCTATATCAATTTTGGGGGTTCTCACATTGGTTTCAGATATGTTAGATAGTAACATCTCAATTTCCTGTGGTTCTTCTATTGTCATAGTAACTTTTATTTTGAATTGGTGTGGTCTTCTCAAAAGGTCCCGCATAAAAGAAAGACAAGACATTTACAGGCAATGTAGAAACCAACCAAGAAATACTTCCTCATTTATGCAGGCAACTAGAGAATGCTGAGGCAGAAGAATTGCTTCTAACAAACTAGTATTGTGCATGCAACAAGATCTGGGAAGTCCCAAAGGCTTTGAAAACATGTGGTTTTAGAGCATCTCTTATGAAGTTAGATTTAAACATTTATGTATGGGATAATGTAAAATAAGGATTTCTGCAGATATTGTCTATTCATTTTTATGTGTGATTATATTCTCATCTTCATATACTTTGAAGTTACTTCTTAAAAATAGGAGTAGAAAACACAATTGATGATAAGAAAAACCTTTGTGGATCAGGCCAAATCTAATAGATCACACACAACACATATGTTGTGCAGGCCCAGTGTGTGCTATAGATTTATTTAAACACTTTACAATATTGACATTACTGTACATGTAAAACAGAAAGCCCCAGGTGTTTTTTGTAACAGAAGATCATTTACTTGTGAGAGCATCTCCGTCAGTCTTATATCTGCAATTGAGTGAGAATGATAATTAGCAGCTTTGAATTTATGTAACTTATGTAAGCTAGTTGATTAAATAAATGGGGCACAGAGGACTCCCAGAACAATATAGAATTGAACTCTGTCTCATTTAAATCTTTATGGCAACTTAAATATAAATGTAGTGATTATGAGAAGCAGCAGCTTCCCTTACTTTTAATTTGTTTGTCTTCAGAATACCTTGGCCAAGGCTTTATATGACAACAAAGCTGAGTGTCCAGATGAGCTGGCCTTTCGCAGAGGAGACATCCTTACTGTTCTTGAACAGAATCTCCTTGGGAGTGAAGGTTGGTGGAAATGTTCACTTCATGGGAAGCAGGGCTTGGCACCAGCCAATCGCCTCCAGCTTCTTACTTCGTCACAGGTTCCTTCCATTGAGCAAGATTTTCAAGGACTGCCAACCAACCGTTGGACTACCTACCAGGTTCCTTCAGTACATGGAACTTCTGCACCATTATCTGTCTATGAAAAAATGGATGGTTGGATTACTCCACCTTCATCTTCTACTTCATTGTTGCCAACACAAGAAGGGTACCACGGACCAGCTTTGGCTGCCAAGCTACTCAGTGAAAAGACGGAGACTTCATCAAATCAGGTAAAGGTGCATGCTGCTTGTCAAATGGAAAATGGATAATGTAATAAAGATAGGAAGAAATGGATTAAATCTTCCTTTTCCATCATATCCCCAGCTGTTTCTTTTTTGTTTGTAGGCATATACAAAGACACAGAGATTTATTTCTCTCTGCTTGGATTAAAAAATATTGAATTTTAACTCCCATTGCCCATGTAGTTTGGAAGATTAACGAGTTATGATCCCACATATTCAGAGGACACCGATTTGAAGAAGGCTGTGTTAGATATATAAACAATCTACCTATACACAGAAATTGTATATCCACTGAAATCCACTGATAGATCCAGTGGTGGGATTCAGCCAGTTCGCACCACTTTGGCAGAACCGGCAGAATTGTTCCCCAGGCCCAGCATGGAATTCCGGAAGCGGCATCCACACAGAGAACCGGTTGTTCACATATTTGAATCCCACCACTGGATGGATCACTTCATAATTTCCAGTGGATCATTGATTTTTAGTTTTGAGCAACTTTACACAGAAATGGTGGGTTTTGGTTTTGTTTTTTTTACAAAAGTTACTGATAATTGAATCAATTGCAGAAGTTAATAAAATGTTGAGGGAATAACATTAGATAGAATGGATAATAATAAACACATAATTATTAATATAAATTTAATATACATTGAAATATAAGAATTTAATTAGTTAAATAGAATGCAATCTGTTTCTGTGTTACATCAGTAACATTTGGTGTGCCATTCAGTAAAAATTATAGTCAACAAGTTTGGGACACCCTTCTTCAAATTTTGTTTGGATGCTTGGATTACATCTTCCCAAATTCCTAGTCAGTAAGGGTGACACACTATCATATAGGAATCTTCCCAGACTGCAGCTTTCACCCGGGAAAGACTAGATAAATCTCAAATGCATGGGGGGGGGGGGAGTGGAATAGGAGGGGTTGACGTCTTGTGTTTATGTAATGAGTCCTGATTAATCCTTTGCTTGAGCCCTCCTCCCAACTGGGGCAGGCTCAAACTAGAGGGAGAGGGTTTGCAATAATAATTCTTGCAATAATTTACAATAACAAAGGAAGTACTTCACATATCAGATAGTATCTTTATGAAATTCAAATCAATTTAAGGGAGCCTAATATTTAATATCTACACTTAGAAATTGGAGTACCCTCTGCTCTGAATACTTGGGGAGAAAAAAAAAAGCACAGGAATTATGTAGCCTAATTTCTTCTAGATGTTTTGGAATATAATTTCCATAAACTCTATGTACTTTTTGCTGGTTTTGGGCAATATAATGATATGAGAATTGCAATGAAAAATTACTTTAAAACACCAGGAAAGCCACAACCAAGAGCAAAAGAAATCGCCCTAACAATTTTTATTTTTATTATTTTATTTTATTTTATTTTAATCTCGCCATCTCACCATCAGGCACCCTTGAGTGACAATGTCATCAGCTTGGCTTTCAACAATTCTTTACTTGAATCATTATTGGAAGTAGAATGGCAGGCCAGGTGGCATTTTTGGTGTTGATCTGATAAGTCCATGTTGTTAAGCACTTGATAAGGCTGGTAAAGTATGGTAATTATAACTAGCTTTACCAGTTCTTTGAAAGAAGTTATAAAAAAAAACCACCAAGCTTTCAAATGTTAATCATGTGAACGTAAAGTTTTCTCCGGCTACATCTGACTTATGACTGCAGCTGTTTCCACAGAGAACAAATGTCCTGTAGCAATTCTTCACCACAACATTTAGGCTTAAAGAACACATATGGTGAAATGCCCAGCTTGTGCAGGAATAGAAATAGAGCAATAGACTAGAATCATACAGAGTCAGCTGTAGTAGGATCAGCTGCTGCTGACAACCAGTCAGACTGCTAGCCATCTCTTTTAGAGTCTAATATGACATTTGGCATACGCCTCAATCCTTAGTGTTTCTTCTTTGAAATTTCCTAAGCAGCAAATAATTCACAACACAGTGCTTTCCCCTCCAAAAAAACCCCCTCAAAACCATTCACTTCTTTATAATTGAACTGCTAAATACCTGTAAAATTGACTTGTGTACATCTAATCTATTCTTCAGTCCCTTCTTTGATGTTTGATATCTTCTTCATATCTGAAGTGCAAGTGCTGGTGTGTATTGTAATCTTTGCATTTATTTAAATCAGATTTATTTTTCTTAAATCAAAATTTTAAGAGGCTGGAGTATCTGAGAATTATTCAAAATCTAGCTTTAAAGAGTCCCTAGTATTTAATACCAAAATGGTACAATAGCTAGAATACTAGAATAGGTTCAAGGAGATCTTGGTTTGAGCCTCTGTTCGTTCATGAAATAAATTATAGGCTAGTCTAGACAAAGGTTCTTTCCTCGGTGTTGCACCTTTTATATCATTGATACACACTCCAACCTTTACTTTCTTGATACTTTTCTCTTATCACTGTCCCTCCCATCTTTATCGTAATAGATTTTTTAGCTGATTATTGTGGTTTCCCTGCATTACTGAATTATATAGACACTCATAGAAGATGTTATCCTCAAGCTTATGTTATCCACGATAAGTTTCAGAGCTGCAATATTTCCCCACATTAATTTGGAATGGGGAAGAAGGAAGAGGATACTTAAAAACAAGAAATTTGTATTTGTCCTTCCTTTCCTCTTCTTTGTAATTAAAAAAAAAGGTTGGTAGAGTGGCTAAAGATTCATTTTTAATGGGTATCTACCTCTGATACTTGCCCCAGCTTCTGCCCATCTAGCAGTTTGAAAGCTTGCAAATGCAAATAGATAAATAGGTACCACTTCGGTGGGAAGGTAACAGTGTTCTATGTGCCTCGGCATATAGTCCCACTGGCCATATGACCACGGAAGTGTCTTTGGACAATGCTGGCTCCCTCAGAGAAGAAATAGAGATGAGCAGCACACCTTAGAGTTGGAAACCTTTACTTTTACTCAATTGGTAATTGTGTCTTTTTCATGACTCCTATTTATGGTGGTTGCAGCGCCCTGGGGTCATGTGATCCCCTTTTGTGACTTTCTGATAAGCAAAGTCAATAAGGAAGCCACATTCACTTAACATCCGTGTTACTAACTTAACAACTGCAGTGATTCGCTTAATGGCAAGAACCGTTGTAAAATGGGACAAAACTCACTTAATAACTGTCCCACTTAGGAACAGAAATTCTGGGCTCAATTGTGGTCAAAAGTAGATAAAACGTATCAATCAGTCATCCTTTTAAAATACTCTAACACATCTTTTTATAGAGACTTTAATTGCTGATCATTTGAACTTTAACATTTAAAGTTTAAATTGATTTTATGTTTTTATTCTAAACAGCTAGCAAACTTTAGCAATCAATAACAAACCTAATTGTAAAAAAAAATAAATCTCAGGTTTATCCAGTTTCCCTGACTGATCAGCAAAATACTTAAGACAAAATGAAGCAGCATAAATTCTTGGTACCTTTTCAACAGATTGAATTCTCTAATTTACACACTATTCAATAATCACAAAGGATGTTTCGCTTCTTTTGTGTGTCCTTAGTTTCATCCACCAGTTATTAATAGGTTAATTGGGGGGGGGAAAGCAATTTCATGAGCAAACAACACATACTTTTCAAGGTTAATAACTATCTGTAGGAGAAGCACCTTTTCATCAAATGGTTAACAAATACTGATGCAGCATCACTTGAAAGAACAGCAGCTCATAAAATGTTCACAGGTAATATCAGTCTCATTTGGATCTCATCATTTCCCCCTTCTTCTCCCAAGCACCTCTTCACTCTTCCGAGAGCTACTTGGGCATCAGCCCTGGAAAAAAGAAATGACGTCTATGACATTCCAACATCCCAGCATTCTGGATCTTTGTTGACTCAGGTGAGCATGGTGGACATAGCAAGCTGATGGTTGAAAATAGTTGCCATCATTGCTTGATTGGCAAGGTTGTATTAAAAGTCACTTATCAGAAAAGAAAATGGAGGAAATCTGAAAAATTGGGTAGATTTCGATTTATATTTATTCTATATCTGGATGGCCATCTTTTTTGGACTCAGCATGTGAAAAATTCAGAAAATTCCTTACTTGACTCTGCTGGCCTCTCTCTCTCTCTCTCTCTCTCTCTCTCTCTCTCTCTCTCTCTCACACACACACACACACACACACAATGGCAGCATTGCTAAGGCTGGGCCTGAAGTAGAGGCCCCAGGCTTTCACTTCGGCCCTAGCACCACCTCTGCCATTCAAAAAGGCTGCCTTACACCATTCCCCAAGATGTGTGAGCCTGTTCCTTGCTTACCTCTTTAGTCTGAACTATTTTTGCTCAATATAAGATATAAGATAACCTTTATTGTCATTTTTATATTGTGGGCACAATGGCAACACATCAAAAATGAAATTTAGTTGCCCGCTCTCAAAGTGAAACACATACATGACACACACCTAAACATACTATGTACAACATATATATAGACCCACATCCCTACATATACATAGCAATAAATATTAAATACTGTCCATCTTGACAATATTGCTGGAACTCTTAGATTAGAATCATGAAACCAAACCTTGCTGGGTGATTGTTTGCTGGATTGTCTCTAGGTGGCTACTTCAATATTATTTCTACTGGAGTATGTCCTTTCTAAATTGTGTAAGCATATGTAGCACTGTTCCATAGCAAGTACAAGGAAATGACACTACAGGATTTAACAAACTGCTGCCTTTATGCAATTTACAAAATGAAGAATCCTGCCTCTCCCCCAATAGCTGATACATATTTTGGAGAAGTAGCCTGATCAATCAATGAATCAGAATAGCTCAAGCAGGAAACCCTATACCATTTCAGATAGGTGGCTGTCCAGTCTTTTCTTAAAAACCTCCAGTGATGAAGCACTTACAACTTCTGAAGGCAAAGCTGTTCCACTGGTTCATTGTTAGGAAGTTTCTCCTTAATTCCAGGTTGCTTTTCTCCTTGATTAGTTTCCATCCAGTTTCTTGTCTTGCCTTCTGGTGCATTAGAAAATAAGTTGACCCCCTCTTCTTTGTGGCAGCCTCTCAAATACTGGAGCACTGCTATCATGTCCCCCCTAGGTCTTCTTTTCTCTAGACTCGCCATACTCAATACCTATTCATGACAACCTGTGACATCTTTGGTGTTGTAACATATTTGCCCTAATTTTGGACAAGCTTCTTAAAGCTGTGCTTTGCTTGCAAAATCTGTTTGGATCTAAATCTCCAAAGTTTATATTTTGTTTTGTTTTAAGATACTCTGCCATCTGGTGCCCATATCCTTTCAGTGCATTGTGACAGAGCCCCTTTTATTTTATGTAGCCTTCTCCAGCCTGTATTCTGGAGATGGAGCTCATATAACTAGAAGGGACAAAATTAGAGAAGACGGTCATATACTAAGGAGCCATGCAAGCCTCCGGGCTCTTTCCTTAAGATGCGCTTAGACCTCTATTTAGCTTTTATCAGAGTATTTTTCTATGTTAGTACATTTATGTTTAGTTCCATAAGGGTGAACATTGAAGAACTTGAAATGTGCCAGTTCACAGCTGGACATGCATATCTGAATTCAGAGTCTTTAATGCACATTCTTTAAGTAGGAATGGGCAAATGTTTAATTTCTTAAAGATTAAACATGTTATTTTGCTGAAATATACTGTACTAAGAGCTGGATTTTGCTTGATGCTAGAACAAAGATGGTCCCCAAAGATGCTTTTTACACAACTCCAAAGTTGTTCACTAAACAACAAAACCCACCATCCACCTACCATGGAATGTGAACTACAGTATAACGAGAGTATTGAGTCAATTCACCTCCTGCCAATCTTGCAGGCTAATATTTCACAGTGTTGTTTATTTCCGATTCCAAATTTTAAGCAAATACTAAACTAAATCTTCCTTTAACCTGCTAAGCCTCAGCTTAGCAGTCCCTAATAAGCCAGCTCCAGGCTTAAGTGGTACCTAGGGTAGTACCTCTGGTTAGACCCTCTATGCCAGCCTTTCCACTCTGAATGTATTCAGTGAGAGTTTCCATAGTGACCCAAAGCAATATAGTTAAGTGAAATGGAAATAAAATAATGCCACAATTGTTGGCCCCTGCTTCAGTTCTCACCTCCCCAATTGTCCTACCGTATGTTACTGCCGGGTGAACTTCACCTTCATACTTCGATTGCTAAATCCTGTTCCAACTTAAGTTGCTTGGAAAAGTCCCACATACTGACGAAAGGATCATCTTTCCTCACTTGATGCTTTAAACTCTGGTTGGATCTGATAGATGTGCAAACTCAGCCATCAAGAAGAGGCCAGGCTGGAGGAAACTGTTGTAGGTGTTGTAGATATCCATGCTCTCATTTCTTTGGCCCAGCGTTCATCTAAAAATGCAAATGAGAGCCAAATCAAAGAAACTCTGTATAATTGTTTATCAGCTGAAGGAAACATATAAATGAATGGCTAGTGGTAACTGGGTTTTTTTTATGTTGAACTCTTTCAATAGGGCCTTGCCACTCCACCATTTTCTAGAAAGGACTCCAGAACAGTTCCTTTCATGGAATGGTGCCCAGAAAAGGTGCAGCAACTTTATGATATCCCATCAAATCCTGAAAAGCCAAGATTTTGCTCATGGCAAGACTCTGCAGTGGAAGATGTAAGTTTGATCATACTTAAATAAATATGTTGTTCTGAATCATAACATTATGTGAAGCTCTGTTAATTGTTCAAGAGGCAGATTGTGGGGTCTATGGGGAACTCAGATCTATATACAAAGTGTAGCTCTTGAAATTCAGAGGGGGCAGGATTTGGAGTAGGAGCAAGCAATTAAAATATGAACTGCAAAAGGCTGGGGTGTAAGCTTGGATTTATATCAGGCCTGTGAAATCCAAATGCTTCCTAGTGCCCATTAATCAATGACTATTTCAGAGAAGAAATGAAGTGTAACACCAATAACATATAGGACAAAAAAACCCTGTTTTTCTCAAAATAAAACTTGAAGTCTCCTCTCATCTTAAAGATAAGCAAACACATTATAGCATATGGACTTTCTCTGGACCTTGGGCTTCCTTTTTCCAGGAAGTGATGCAAATCTGATTAACTAAAGTCCGCACTGATCATATACAGTAAACTCACAACAAATTCTACAATTTTCCTCCCTATCAAATCTTCAACAAGGAACATCTGTTTCCTGCAAGAGTGAAGAACTTAAATTCCATTGAGGTTTGTGATCTTGTTTAAGGGGATACTTGAACAAGCAATCTGATTCTGTAATGCCGGAGTAACAAAAAGCCATCATGCCAGAATAGGGCAATCTGAATGCAATGGAGTAATGGTGTCATACTATGTAGAAACAATCCACCATGACTACTTTTTAAGATGGATATGTTTAGGTGCAAAACTGAGAGATCAAGAAGAGGAGTCATTTACTTGCCAATAGCTTAGCAATATTGGTTGGCACTTCTTTATCCTCAGCTGTTGACCAGGAACAGCTAGAAATGCCTATTAGTTCTCAATAAACAGGATGGATCTCGAAGGGATCAAAATCCTGACCATACTTCAAGTGGAATCACAGGGGGTAGGTTACAGAAATTTTGGTGGTCAAGAGGTTCCCTCTGAGTTCACATCATCAAGCCCATAAAGTGTTGCTCTCAGTTGTCAAGTGGAGGTTGATATAGGCAGATCCTTTACACAAGGAGCAAAGAGGGAGAATACTACTACTAATTGCTCCAGTGTAGGATTACTTGTGGTATTTTTACATCTTAGGTTTATTATTTGTGTGAACTGTTTTTGTTCTATATATATGAATATAAATATTAGAGAAGAGAACAGAAATGAAGGAGTAGTAGTAATCTATCATTCTTTGTTCTCCTCTCCAGGTGTACGTCATCCCAACACCATCAACTAAACCCATTGCTAATTCTACAGAAAAGCATTACAAAACTTTACCAAATCTTTGGAAATCAGAATGGATCTATGATGTACCTGTGGCACCAGACAAAGCAAAATTAATACAAACTTCTCAGAATCATTCCCCACAGAAACATGCACTTTACGATATACCACCAAGCAGGTTTGATTCTGATGCACAAAAATTATCTCCAATAAATAATAAAGGAAAATCAGTAGATCTAAAATCATATAATATTCCACCTATACATAGGAAATTAACTTGCCCAGAGCTTCCTCTTTATGATGTACCATCCACCTGCGATACGTTTGTGCAGCGTCCAGCTAGCAACTATGATGTTCCTTCCAATGTTTTGTCGACCAGGACTGAAAAGGAGAGCCAGAAATTGACTCATTATGATATTCCAAAAGGAACGCCTATTGCTTTGGCACAACAGAAGGAAAATAATTACAATTCAGGAGATAACCCATACATTATTCCTTTGTCATCATCCACAGAATGCAATGTGGACCAAGATAGATTGTCTGTTTCCAGTGAAAATAGTAGGACCAGCACCCTATCCACATTGTCAAGTTCTTCTACCGAATCCTTTTCATCAACGTTTTCGGAAGAATTTGTCAAAGACACAACTATGGAGCTTGAGTTGGCTATAGACACCCTGACTAAACTGCAGCATAGTGTATCCAGTTCAGTTGCAAGTCTAATGATCTTTGTGAGCAGTAAGTGGCGATACCAAGAATATTTAGAAGGAAACATTGAGGAAATCCACCGAGCAATTGATCACATAAAAGTCTCTTTGGGAGAGTTTTTGAAATTTGCTCAAACTATTGAAAGAATTGCAGCTTTGGGATCAGATACTAAGCTTCAGGCAAGAATTAAAAAACAGCTGAATATTCTCTCAGATTCCTTTCAGATTCTGGTACAAACCAGAGACGCCTTAAACAAAAGCAAGTGGTCACTTGAGATTCTAGCTATTAAGAAACCTCAGAGTAACCCAGATGATCTGGATCAGTTTGTTATGGTGGCTCGTACCCTTCCTGAAGACATTAAGAGATTCTCATCTATTATTATAGCTAATGGGAAGCTACTTTTCAAAAAGAGCTGCAAAGATAAAAACAGCAAAGATTCTAAAGCTGGTGTAGAGCTTAAAATGAAGAACTTCAGTCATGAAAAGCAAGGAGAGAATAATTCTGTTCTAATAAGTAGTTTGGACAAAGCAAAAGAAAATAATCTGTCTTCAACAGAGACAAGTCTTTCTGTCCCTGAAGACTGCTCTACTCATCCACAGGTTGGTATGGTTGGAATTACTGTACAAATGGCAATATTTTAAAGTTATTAATATGTGGTTGAGAGCCAGTTTGGTGTAGTGGTTAAGGCACTAGGTTAGAAACTGGGAGACCATGAGTTCTAGTTTGTGCCTTGGGCACAAAGCCAAGTGGATGACCTTGGGCCAGTCATTTTCTCTGAGCCCCAGGAAGGAGGTAATAGTAGGCCACCTCTGAAAAACCTTGCCAAGAAAACTGCAAGGACTTGTCCAGGCATTTGACGGGAGTCAGCATTAACTTGAAGACATAAAAAAAATATATGTGGCTGAATCCACACACTTGCAATGGCTAGGGATGGAATAATGCAATGGGTAGTATGCCTGGCTGAGGAATTCTGGGAGTTGAAGTCCACAAGTCATAAAAGGGCCAAGTTTGAAGACCCCTGGCCTAGGACAATTACAGATTGTTTATCTGTCTGCAGCCCTTCTGAGACTGTGGAAGTATTTTGCTAAAACACGGCCACACCAATAGCCTGGAAGACCAATAAATTTTTCAGGAAAATTTACTGTATAGCTGAGCTTTACAGTTGAATTTTACCCAGTGCTTCCTCAGCTGCAATAGTACGTGAATTGTTTATGGATTCAATTCAGTATGATGATTTTGTCTCTTCTAAAGCATTTCCTGACTTAAGACCACGCAAGTCCACCAACAGCAGCACAAATACCCCACTGGGAACATAATCTCAAAGAAGGAATAGCATCAGTGGCTGAGATGAATGTTGCCTATGCTATTTCAGGCTTCCTGAAAAGAAATTGCAGTGGGCACCAGAGTAGCATGGATAGCTTCTCTTCTTTTCCATCCCACCATTTTTCAGAGTTCCAAGGCCCCATTGGGAATCAAAAAGGCAATCTGGAGGGGATGGTGGAGATGATGAAGTTAGGTAGTTGGGAAACCCAGCCAAAGAAATAACATAAATTTTCCTAGGGTAATTTCCTCATTTACAGAGAATTTTGTCACTCTTAGATGCTCAGAAAATTTCAGGTTTTTTTCCTAAAAACTATTGAGGTTTTTGAGAACAAACCATAGTAATTAAGAATTTATCTGACAAATCTTAGGAATGGAAGTAGGCAACATTTCCAATGTTTGGAAGGAAAATGTTGGATCATATAACCCATAATCTTTATCTATTTAAGGATGACCACCTTTATTTTTTTTTTGAGAATTATAACTGTCTTCCCTTTTGCAGAAACCATTAGAAACGGAACACACACAGCCAACTTGCAAGACAAAGAAGAATGAAGAATTTAAATTAAAGGTAAAATATATTGTAACACTGAAATTATTAGTATTTAATCATTACCTAAAATCTTGAAATTAGATTTTTGTTTCAAAAAAACCAAAACATATTAGCTGCCTGCCAGTGGACAAGTTTATTTGTATTCATAATTTTTCATTGAACTCACTGGTACAGAACTTACATCTGAATAGGAACTGTACAGGATTATGGTTTTTTATTTGGCCCTCATTGATTTGGGAAAAGAAAGATAAAAACCGTTTAAATCCATCACAGTCATCTGGGACAATGACTGATTGCTTTATACATTCAATCTATAGTGTGGTTACTATCTGAATTCAACCCCATAGAGGCTGCTTCATGTAGCAAACATTTGTCATGTTGTTGTTTCTGTTTTCTGAATAGTATAGAATATTGTACATTCATGTGTTCTGATAATATATTCTATATCATGCGTGCTCAAGCCAGCATTCTCACTGGGTTAAGGCCAGTAACAGCTGAGTTTAAAGGGCAACAGAATTTTAGCCACCTATACTTAGGAGAGTAGTCAGTATCACTCCCAAAGCAACACTGGATCTCTGATTCTACAATGCTGGTTGAATTTAGCAACTGAACCTGTTTATTTTCACTCAGCTGTGGGGTAACCCGAATTGCAAAATACTGCTGGCCTGTAGGTGAGGCTCTACAAACCTTGTACGTGGTCCATAGTGGAGGACATTTTCACCTCTACCCCTCCTTGGAATTCTTGAGTTTCAGTAGATTTTGCATCTCTTTAATGGAAAAACTTTGGCATAACAGAGCAAAATTTACTAGAGTTTTGTCTGTTTCCCCTTTTCTGTTTGTAAGATCAATCAGGCTTCCTAGTTCTTTCCTTTTCTTTTTGTGTGGCATGGGAGACTGCTTCAGCAGAGCTGAATTGGAGCCAGTGAAGAAATACCCTTACAATAAATCAATAAATTCCAATTCAAAAGTCTACATGTTATATACAATGTTCTCTCTCTCTCTCTCTCTCTCTCTCTCACACACACACACACACACACACTTTCATCCAGGGCTTCTGATAGCTAAAAATAAGATTTCCATCAAGTTCTTTTTTACTGACACTTATTGAAAAAGGGATACCATTACAGAAATTCCAACAATTGGATTATTTTAATATTAGAACTTAAATTTCTCTTTCACCTTACTAGTGCAGAGTCTTCTTCAGTTTCTTTCATTCACACCCTCCCTGTTATCAGTGGGCTGCTGGCCCATTTCCCAGACTACTGAAGAACACACAAGCGTCTTTCCCAGCCATCTCTTGAATCCTTATCAGGCTGGGAACAGATCACTACAAATGTAGCCAAATTATATTTAAAAACGGTGAGAAAGTGCCTGGCTGCTATTAAGCTCACCATGGGATTTTGCAATTACAGGAAGCACAACAGGGGAGCTAGTGAGCCTCATTCCATTACAGATAGTTAGAGCTTTATTTTTACTTTTGCAAACATTAGCTCAGCATGCATTACAAGTGACAGAAATATGTCTTTGAAGGGTTTTTATCAGGTGGTGTCATTTTCTTTTGGGGTGGCAAGGAGATGAGGGAAATTTGTGTTCCCGTGAGATCTGCAGTGCTTGCTTTGTGTTCTTATCTCATCTAATCTCAGCATTCTGAGGTCTGCAGGAAATCAATCAGATGTGCTTTAAATGGTGTAGGAAAGACTGTGGAAATGATCTTAATGTGCACACATTGTGCACGCAGAAGCTTCCATGTGCTATCAACAGAGATTTAATAAAAGCTTAACAAGCAAGGGACAGTTCTTTGACATTTTGGAGAGCTGCTGCCAATACACTGAGCTAGTTGGACAAATAGCTTGATTGCCAAGGCAACTTTCCACCTTATTATTTGCAGTATTTCCACATGCTTTATAATTCTGATGAGAATAAGCATTTTAAACAGCCCTTCCCATCTTGAAGCACTTATACTAGAGTAAAGCATCTTCCTGCAGCCAGCACCACTATCGAAAGGGTTTCCAGGACAAGCTACACAACATGTATAGTAGGAATTCTCAATGTTTTTCTTCTTTTCATTCTCTCCCTAGAGTTCTCCACCTACAACGAAAGAAAGGACTCTGAGTAAACAAGATCCAGATAACAGAATGATACTCTCCAACCTCTCCAGACTGTATTTTGGAGCTGTTCAGAAAGCCATTAGTGTCTTCCACAAAACTCTTAGTGATAATCAGACTCCAGAAATCTTCATAGCCAAGAGCAAGCTGATCATCATGGTAGGCCAAAAGCTGGTGGATACCTTGTGTCAGGAAGCCCTTGAAAAGACCAACCGAAACGATGTCTTGCGTGGTAGCAGCACATTTTGTGGCTTATTGAAAAGCCTGGCAATTGCAACCAAAAATGCTGCAATGAAATATCCAAGTCCTGAGGCAGTTAAAGAACTTCAGGATCAAGCTGATGAATTATCTCAATTCACACAGCAATTTCGAGATACGATGGAATGAAGGACTACTGGAACAGTTCAAAAGACAAATGTAGATGTAATGCTTGAACAGGATAAAGTACATCCACGTGGAGGTGGAGATGTATGCCAACTTCTCTCTCTGTGTCTCTTAATACAATTCCAGCCAATGTTGGGTGAGAGGCCTGCAAGAGTGTCTTCTCTCAATGGTTAAACATGATTAAATTCTTCCTCATTGTCAAGAATCCTGATATAGAGATATTTTGAGCAGAACCCTTTATTTGTATCAGCTTGACATTCATCCTCAACATCCATACAGACATCACTTGAACATAGGTAGCTTGAGGTCAAGGTTCAGTTTATGCAACTCCATTCCTCTTTAAACTGTACATTCTGTTGAGGCACAATGTTTCATTAAGACTCTAAGCGTGTTCGCAAAAACCGTGTCGAATTTTTAGATATGATAGGCCTTTTATTATTACAAAGCATGTGTGTTTGTCTGCTTGAAGGTAACAGTACTGTAGCATTCTACCCCATAGAGATGTGGTGCGAATATATACATTTAATAAAAACCTGACAGTCGATTGATATGACAAGATTAGGGCTGTTCAGAGGACTTGTTATGAATTGTTGCAATAGTGGTCAAGCTATTAGCCATTCTTGCAACCATCCACTTGGTGGGACAAACTCCTTAAGATGGTGCAAACGCTACTGTGATTAACCATGGTTTCAGGTGTAACAGTGTAGTATGAATTATTTATGCAGCAAAAAGCATGGTAAAGAATAGAAAGTATTCAACAGTCTTGTGATTACTAATTGGTCTCAGCTCTGTTATTTATCTTAATTTCTCTTCTTTCTCATTTCCTTGAGCCAATTGCCCCTTTTAAAGAATTACATCATCTTCGTATCAACAAACATGCATTTTACTTACAGTTCAAACAGGAGCAGTGTTTACAAATAGGAGAAAAGACATTATTCTGTGTGGTCATACAATGAGAGATCAAAAGGAAAACAAAGACAACAAAAAAAAGGGAATCTTCCAGAACCTTACAACTTCTGAAGGACTGCCTAATTATATATTAAAAAGGTACTAGGTACAATTAATCCTTCCTTGTGTGTGTAGGATTGCTTAGCCAAGAATCAGAATCATGCATTTATGCTCTTTCTCATTATATACTGTATGTGAATGGCATCCTACATTTCAGGAATGAGATAGTATATTCTCAAATTTGTGGGTGGTCAAATATACCTAAAAAAAAAAATCAGTGGAAATTTAAGTGACTCTGGGAGATTGACAAATAACCATTAGTCTCTTTCTTTTAAGACAGCAGGAGAAGGTAGATATCTTTGAATTATGGATTTGAAGACCATTATTCAAGTTCAAGTCCCATGAACAGCAAGAATGAACAATAAATTAGTCCTTGAGAAAAGCTGAGTGTGCTCTTATGGTAATGAGGAGTAAGCAGAAGTTCATAAAATGATGTTCAGTCCTCCCCCAGCATGTTCATATACCAACAATATTGTTCTTTTTAGTGCCAAAGACAAAATTTTACCAAATGTTCAGGAAGAGCAGAACTGTTTTATCAGCTTACTGAATTAACCCATTTTTTGGCTTTACATAATACTCAAAACCACACACAAAATGGCCTATGACTAACATACAAGAAATGTTACCAAGGTTAACACTAACTGAATTTACTATGTTATATGACTTAAGTCATATTACATTAAGTCATTACCTGCCCTGATTAAACACATTGTGTAAATATAGACACAGAGTATTGGAGACACTGATCCTTCCACCTTCAATAGAAAACTTATTAAAGATTTTCAGTTCTCTCTGCTATTAATTAAAACAGCCCAACTTTTTTTTAAAGTTTTGTCAAAAAATATCACATGCTGGTGTTAAAGGAATCTATTCATTACAGTGAATGTGAATCTTTTCAAGCTCATTAGACTGAGTGATATTTAACACTGGAAATCAAATATTGAGTTCCAATAAAAAAAATTATGTATCTGATACTTGAACTGTGAAGTTCTTGGGGCTTTCTGAGCTTGGTTGTTTCTTTTCATGATGAAAACTCTTTCATCTCACAATAAATGGACAGAACAAGCCAGAATTTCAATCGAACTATTATTAATCTTAGATCAAACCCAATCGAAATGCTAGGGAATTCGGGGAAGCCTGGCATGCAGACAAATTAGTCTCAATAGACACATAAGAGATAAGCCACATTTACACACCATTCAAAAGAGTAAATAAATAAAAAAAAACCTAGGAAGGAATCAGAAAGAACACATTCCCATATTCAAATAAGCAGGGATCAACACCACACGAACAATCAGAATCGCCTAATATTCTAATCAAGGAGCTACCAAGAAGAAAACTACACTCTCACCAACATTGGCAGGGCAAACTATGTATATAAACAGGGACAAACCCGACATTCATTGGCACTGATGATGTAACTTAGTTGGGGAATAAAACGTCAAGGAAACAATCAAACTCAGCACTAAGAACTCCAAATGCTGAGCTCCAGAAATCAAGTATTTTGTTATTTGTGAAGTTCAACTTTACAGATCATAGAAATGTACACAAAGTTTAAATTCACCCCCAATCAAAAGTGTGTACAATCACATCTTACCACCAGATCCTTCCTATTATTCCTCCACTGCAAGTCCCACGGTGCTCACCTGAAGACAGAACAAGAAGCAATGAATGGAAGCTAATCAAGGAGAAAACTAACCTAGAAATAAGGAGAAATTTCATGACAGTTACAACAATTAATCAGTGGGACGGCTTCTAGTTATGGGTGCTCCAATACTAGAGATTTTTAATAAGAAATTGGACATCCATTTGTCCAGAATGGTAAAGGGTCTCCTGCTTGAACAGGTTGGACTAGAAGACCTTCAAGGTCCCTTCCAGCTTTTATTCTGTTAAATCTGCCGTTAACTGTGGCTGGGATCAGAATCTTAGTTTTACATCATCATCCCCATACTGACTCAACCACAAAACCCAGGTTAGTGAATTCGCACGAAATTCTGATTCCTGAACTCAACCTACCGGCTTGAACGAGCACAGGGCAATAGGGCAGCGTTTCTCAACCTTGGCAACTGGAAGATGTTTGGACTTCGACTCCCAGAATTCCTCAGCCAGGCTTGAAGCTGAAGTCCACACATCTTCCAGTTGTCAAGATTGAGAAACACTGCCCTAGAGTAACGTGTGGTTGTCTAATTTGTGTCTCAGTGTATCGCGCGAATACAGGCCTAAGGAGAAACTTCCGCCTTGGGAAGCTGCTTCGTTACTAGGTTACCCAAGTAACATGACTGTAAACGTCATCACACCTTGCCTGCCATGTCGCCGTTCTGCGCCGGAAAGCTCGGGTCATCTGACCGGAAGAGTCTTTCTTCTGCTTGGCAACCCGGAACTTACAGAAAGCGAGTTGGAGGCGAAATGGGTTGCGATGGAGGAACCATCCCGAAGCGGCACGAGCTGGTGAAGGGCCCTCGTAAGGTGGAGAAGGTAAGGCCGGGGTGAGAAAGGAGAGCTCCGGCTGGCGGTGTGTTCCGTCCTGGAATAGAGAAATGGTGTCCTAGATAGATCCACTACTTGAGTTTGGGTCCTTTTTGCAAGTATAGCACTCACACTCAAAATGTGAGATTATAACTTGTTCTTCAATATTACAAATATCCAGATGAGCATATACTTGTCGCTGTGTCGGCAGCCAGACTCAGTTTTGACTCGAATAAGCACGATGAAATAAACACAGAAATACATTTATGTTGTGGGCATTTGCTTATTTCTGTGGTTACTTCATTTTTGTGAGGGTGATTGAAGCCCCTTTCTGGGTAGAATGGGTTTGCTGCTTGTTGCTTGGTTTGTGCCACTTTTTTTGTTTTGTTTTTTACTACAGTATTAATGCTCTCTATGTTTTTATCTGGGTGCTGCCAGGGTCACAAAGAGTAGGGAGGTATAAATATTTGATAATAAAATAAAAAATCATTTTACGCTTATAAAGTAGAAATGTAACATTCTGAAAGTAATTGGTATGATGTGAAGCAGCAACTAAAAAAGCCAGTATAGTCTTGGACTGCCTAAGAAAATCTACATAGATCATGGCACACAGTAATATCTATTCTGTGTTACTTAGACTTCCAATAAAGAAGTATATATGTAGCTTAGTTGAGCAACTGTAATTTTTCCGTGTATAGGACATCTTTGCAAATCCAAATGGGGCAAAAAAATTACATGTAAGTACAAAGATTTTGAATTTAACAATAATATTTCTTTTTCTAAAATTGTATATAATTTGTTATATTCCTCAGGTTGACAAAAATGCAGAATTAGTAGCCCAGTGGTACTATTGCACTCTAAGTCAAGAAAAATTAAGCCGACCTATAGTAGCTTGTGAACTTGGCAGGTAAGATTACACTTTAAATTCTTTTGCAGACAAAGTCACATGTTTTGAATAAGTTTGAATTAGAAAGTTAACCTATTTTTCATAATACATTTTTTGCTATAGACTTTACAACAAAGATGCAGTCATTGAATTTTTGCTGGATAAATCTTCCGATAAAGTCCTTGTGGAAGCTGCATCCCATATCAAGAGTATTAAGGTAGGTTAACATGTTTAAAATACATGTTAATGATTATAGTATACGAGTTAAGCAGAGAGCCACAAAATTTCTCTTTATTTTCTTGACATAAACTTCCTTGATGTTAATGAAACTCTGAAGCATCTTATTTATGCAGTATGTTTTTTTTATAAAAAAAAATAATGGGGATATGTGAGATGCATTTTCTTCCAAAACAAACACCAACATGTTTCTTTTTTGCTTCTGTGAATGTAAATATATACTGTCAGGCTGCTGCTTTTACCTATGCTGCCTTCTTTTTGCTTCTTATGCCTAAACACAGTCATAATTCTTCCTGTAAAGACTGCTTTTTCTCCTTCCCTCATGCTTTTTTCCAGAATCAGACCCTCTTAAACTTATAAAGGTCCATTGATGTTGTTTAACCTAATTCAAGAAAAATGCTTTTATCACCAGAAACTGCCTGTTTCCCACAGACATTGTCTTATGCTTCAGACTTGGCCTGAAGTCAGAAACAATTCTATTATCCCTTTCTTAACTTGCTGAAAAAAAAGAGAGGTGATCCTAAAAGCTGTACTATATGTTAGAATCACTCCTAGCAATGCTGAAGCCATAGCACATCATCAGGAACATAGAATGCTTTCTATTAAGTGTGATGTCACTCACTTGCCAGAAACTGCCTGCTTGCATCTATACCCTATATATTTTCTTCTAGAATATTTGTATTTTTCATACTCTACTGTTGTCTTCCAATTTAGGTGATATTTCCTTTATCATAGTGTCAAATCAAGTTACATAAAGTATTGTTCATTTCTTGCAGAATGTCATAGAATTGAATCTCTCAGACAATCCAGCTTGGACTGGTGACAAGGGTAATACAAAAGGGGATAAATATGATGACATCCAAAGTGCACGTTTTATTTGCCCTGTAGTTGGATTGGAAATGAATGGAAGGCATCGGTAAGTGTGTCCATTTTAATTAGGTCATAAATAATATGCTTTGCTGCCCTTTTTCATAAAAAGATTGCTTGTTCTGTTCCATGATCTTTTCAAACTATGAAAATAGAAGATGTAAAGTGTAATTGAATGCCAATGTTATTGTTATTGTTGTTGTTAGTTGCGAAGTCGTGTCCAACCCATCACGACCCAATGGACAACGTTCCTCCAGGCCTTCCTGTCCTCTACCATCTTCTGGAGTCCATTTAAGCTCACGCCTAACCGTTTAATAGAAGTAATACATACAGATACAAAAAATATGATTATGTATGACTCCAAGTGTTTGATGAGGTAGTAATAAATAGCTCAGTGAAAATAATAATATCCCTGTGAAAAACAATATTTTATGTCAGATATCATTAGAAAAAAATTAAGTATAAAACTGTGAATATGACATTACTTATGTACAAATCTGTGGTAAGATTTGTTTGAATGATGTGTGGAATCCTGATTAAAAGGTAGAGACAAACGAACAACCAGAGAGCACTAAGGACTCTACCCAGTGGGGTGATTTGAGAGGGACACAATTGCCTCTCTCCATCTCTGTTCCAATTCAGAAAACATCCATCATGATATTTTTAAACAATGATCGAAAGTTCTAATTCTGTCAGGTAGAAATTCCTCTAATGTATACAACAACAAAAAACACCATGATTAATAGCCAATTGTTCGCTTGACAGGTTTGATTGGATTATTTTTTTAATTACAAATTTATATTAAAGGAATTCTGGAACTGCTAGAGAAGGAGCAAAACTAATAAACTGGGAAGTTGGTTGTACCTGAGTGAACTCTCTTCTTCCATTCATCTTTTGTCTTTAGTCTCTTACGAACTCCATGGAGCATAGTTTAAAAAACCCTGTACTATAACACCAAATGGCTTCAAGGCAAATGCCGATAATTTATTATCAGTAGTATAAATTATGAAATTGATTATCTAATTATACAATTGTGTGTTAAAATAAAGAGTAATGTAGATACAAATTAGAAACTTCAAATAAGACAGAAAATACACACTGAAGGTGATCTTACATTTTTTCCCTCTTCCTGCGTCTTTCTGTTCTCACAAACATAAGAAACTGCCAGATTTCCAATTACTTTTGAATACACTTTTTCAGAAATAAACATATGCGGCAGTAAGCACCATTCTCACTGGCTTTACTGTTAGGTCCTGGAAAATGCTGTCATGCTTGGCTCTCCCTTATTCATATCCTTGTTACCCCCCCTCCCCCTTTCCCTTCACTGTAAGCCAAACACAACATGATTGTGCAGTCTTTAGTATTTACAGTAGGTTGTTTACAGCAGCCTTAGAACTTGTTGCTGTACAGTTATCTCTCGGTGTATTCAATAGAGCTTTTTTGCAAATACAAACCATTATCAAAATCCTTACCTTTACATCTATTGGAGAAATCAAATTTATTGATGAATGTTTGTGAATCTCATCCAAGAATGACTTACAGGCTTAGATCTGAAATGTCTGGATCTATCTGTAACCCAATATTTTAACAATTGGCAAAGAAAATGTTAAACCTAAAAAACATCCATGTCGATGGAAGTAAAGAGGCACTGGTGTTTATTAGTGTACTGAAATGCAACAGCAAATTTGCTGTTTTTTTTTCTTAAAATATTCATATTACCACATATTAACCTATGTTAACTACACAGGTATTCTGGGAAGTACAGAAAGATCAACTGGCGGTTTTGCCAAAAACATAAAATATTTCTTCTGAATGCAAATAGAAAGTAAAAGTTTCTGAGTTGATCATGCACCAAAAGCCATATTTTTCAAAAGCAAGTAGTTGATTAAGCTTGTTGAAAATATTTTAAAAAATAGTGTTCATATTTGATTTCCCAGAAACTTCATCTGGTAAGAATATGAGCTTTATATTATGCCTGCACCATATTAAAATGGAGTGTGGGAGTAATATTCCCTTGTTTTGTCTGTTCAGTAAGCTCTGGGGAAATTTTTGCTGCAATAGAATACGACTTCCCTACTCCATCTGCCGATTGTTGCTAGTCAGAGATTTGCTTAGAAAATTTGGCCTTGCAACAAGATTTAATTCCTAACAAGGAGTATACAACATTGCAACTGGGATACCTTTGAAACAAATAGTGTATTGATTAAAAATTACCCTGTGTCACATTATCTACAGTGTGATCCCATACATGTTTTCATAGAAATAAGTATGCATGAATTCTGTAGGTCTTGTTACTAGCTTAAAATATACAGGTAGTCGTCGACTTACAACAATTCATTTAATGACCAAAGTTACAATGGGATGAAAGAAGTGACTTATGACCCTTTTCACACTTACAACCGTTTGCAGCATCCCCACGGTCACGTGATCAGAATTCAGATGCTTTGGCAACTGACTCATACTTAGGACGGTTGCAGTGTCCTGGGGTCATGTGATCACCTTTTCTGACCTGACAAAGTCAGTGGGGAAGCCAGATTCACTTAACAACCCTGTTACTAACTTAACAGCTGTAGTGATTCACTTAACAACTGTGGCAAGCAAGGTTGTAAAATGGGGCCAAACTCACTTAACAAATATCTCACTTAGCAACAGAAATTTTGGGCTCAATTGTGGTCGTAAGTTGAGGACTACCTGTATAGGATTGCTGTTCTAGTCAGAGTTGCTTTAGCTCAGGGGTTCCCAACCGGGGGTGCGAGACGATATTCCAGGGAGTGCAAAAACTTGAGTTTTCAAAATTATACTGTATATGCATAATTCGTTGCCTTTATTTCGAACATTTGTAAGGGGTGCGAAAATATATCACAAGCATTCTAGAGAGATTGGGAGCCGCTGCTTTAGCTGGACTAAGACCTATGTGTTCAATCTACTTAATCTTTTCCTTTGGTTTTCTCAGCTTTTGCTTCCTACGTAACTGTGGATGTGTGTTTTCCGAACGCGCTCTCAAAGAAATTAAAACTGAAACTTGTCACAAGGTATGTTGCGTCCTCGTCCTGACCCCAATTATTCTCTCTCTCTCTCTCTCTCTCTCTCTCTCTCTCTCTCTCTCTCTCTCTCTCTCTCTCTCTCTCTCTGCTCTCTCTCCTCCCTCCCTCCCTCCCTCCCCCTCCCCCTCTCTCACTTTTACTCTATTCTTTGTCCTGTGTTCCTTTATCTTAAATCCTGTGTGACAAAGCTTTAATTATTGGCTAACTAGATTGCAATTGTGAGTTAAGGAAATACTTATCCTCACTGCCTTGTTTTGATTTTGGATGCATGTGGTTATTGAAAAAAAAGGACATTGGTTATTTATTCAGTGGGAAACTTTGTCTTTTGTCTTGGCAGCCCAGTAAAATTCATTCAAGCGCAAAGCTTTTTACTTTTAGCCAAATTGAAATCTGTCTTTAGAACTAGGATTTTGTTTTCCTGTTTTTTCAGTTTCATTTATGTGGTCCTACTCTTTAAGGAACTTTGCTGACAAAATTACTCTGTTCTTCATTCTGAAGGTCTCAGTATTCCCCCCCCCCCAATCTAGATACTTTTTTTTTGGTAATAAGAATGGTTGCTACAGATCTATTGTCACTTTAATTCCACAAGGCTTTGAATCGTTCTGGTCTAGTACCTTCATATTTTGGGAAATGCCCAGCTAGGCAGGCAGGTGGACTCAAGGCAGGTTGCTAACACAGCCTTGAATCATTGTGCAACCACAAGAGGTCCAGGGCTGACCATCCCATCCCCAGCTCCATAGAGTCTTATCTATCTGTTCCCAAGAGAAAGCAAGCAGTCTGGGGAGATTTCTGTGTAATAGGCAGAATATGATGAAGTATTAGCGTGAACTCTGCATGGGTGGATCTGTTTGCTTGCACCTGACAGTAAAGTCAATGCTGTAAGCCTCTCTTGTATTCCATAACCTCCATTTCCCAAGCACACATCTTAGAAATGTTTTCAGCAGCTGAAGGGCCTGTATCAAACAGTGACATTTGTGACTTAATTTGTCTCAGGAAATCCACTCAATAACCTTGCAACATGGACAGCCTTGACTTTTCATAGTTCATAGTTATTCAGGATAACATACATTCTGTGATTGTCCACATTCAAAATGAACAGAGCATTGAACAGTGTAGTTTTTAAATTTGTTAAAACAGAGCTTTAACATGGTGATGCTTCTTGAGTTTGAAACACAAAGGTCAATAGAGGATGATTTATTGATATTTTAGGTTTCGTTTATTGTACTGATTTTATTTACAGATGATTGCTTTAGCCATAGTGGTTCTCATCTTTATTTCTGGTGATTCACAAAACAAATTTAAACATCTTTGCAGTTGAACTCTTCATTGAAGTTACTTGATTGTTAGGTGATTGAGAGAAAGAAATCAAGAGTTACAGACATCATTGAATTAATTACTGTATTATCATCTTAAAAAAATTATTGGAAATAGAGGTTATGAGTGTTCTTTGTATCATTAAATTGTAATGATTATTTTTGCATGTTGCAAGAAGTCTGACTTTCTTTTCAAATTCTGATCAATGCCTATATTTTAAATGAAAATTAGATCTGAAAGAGACTGGCTTAACAGACATCAATATCCAGACTCAAAGTTTGTGAAAGAATTGCTAAAAATAAATATGTGTACAGTATATGTGTATAAAATTACTGAGCTTTGCAATTCCTGAGATTTGTTCTAATATATGAGTGGGCAGCTTCTTCATAGCAAGGAAGTGCTTTGGTGGGCATGCTGATGGGCATGTCTTCAAGAGCCTTTGGACAATTATTTTTTCTGGGAAAAATGGGAAGGGAGACAGTGACGGATGGATGGCTAGATGCAATACTTAATAGGAACAACTGACCCTGCGGCAAAGGGGTATAGAACTCCTGTAACCATGACACTTTATGTGACATACCATAGTACCAAATTGGTATTTCAAAAGTGAGCAGGGGCAGATTTTGTTTTGTTGGGGGATTTTAGGGATCAAGTGCTCATATTAAGTATTTCCATAGCATTTGGCACTCATTTTCCACCCTGACTGAGAATGTCGGTCTCACACATTCTGGGGAAGGAACTCTTGGGGCCATCAAAGGGATGCTGTGAAGCTATGCATAGCCCTAGATTATATTTTTGCACCCTCACTGTAGCATTTGGATACAAATCATTCTTGTACAATCTATACATTGATTATTGCAAATGCAGAGTAAATATATTGTGCATATGGAGTAAAGGCAATTACTTTTTCTCTCTCTTCTTTCCCCATTCCCCCAAAATTATCTTGTTGCCCTAATAATAAACTCCCTTGAACCATTGAAAGAATCTTCTCTTTAATCACTTGCCTTGGATGTATGCTAGGGGGTGTGCAGAAGGAATGGTCTGCACACAAGCGTGTTGCTTTCCCATTTGGAAGAGAAAAGGCTTAACAAATTCCTTCTCCTGTGGGGTAGGGAAAAAAATGATTAAATATAGTGTGTGTGGTTGCTGCTTTAGATTACGGTTGCTGGGCAGGGACCACATTTGAAACATCTGGATATTGGTACAACTCAGCGTGTGGTCCTCAATGGAACTGCATCTACATGGAGGGAAGTGTGTAGTGAGTGCCCCAGGGCTCTGTTCTGGGCCCAGTGCTCTTCAACATCTTCATCAACGATTTGGACAAGGGGATAGATGGGGAACTCATCAAATTTGCAGACGACACCAAGCTGGCAGGAATAGCCAACACTCCAGAAGACAGGCTTAGGATACAGGAGGATCTGGACAGACCTGAACACTGAGCGCTATCTAACGAAATGAAATTCAATGGTGAAAAAAATAAGGTTCTACATTTAGGCAAGAAAAACCAAATGTACAGGTATCGTATAGGTGGTTCCTTACTCAATAGTAGTAACTGTGAGAGGGATCTTGGAGTCCTAGTGGACAATCACTTAAATATGAGCCAGCAGTGTGCTGCAGCTGCCAAAAAAGCCAACAGCTTTAATGCAGTGCTAGGCTGCATTAACAGGGATAGAATCAAGATCACATGAAGTATTAATACCACTTTACAATGCCTTGGTAAGGCCACACGTGGAATACTGCATCCAGTTTTGGTCACCACGATGTAAAAAAGATGTTGAGACTCTAGAAAGAGTACAGAGAAGAGCAACAAAGATGATTAGGGGACTGGAGGCTAAAACATATAAGGAACAGTTGCTGGAATTGGGTATGTCTAGTTTAATGAAGAGAAGGACGAGGGGTGACATGATAGCAGTATTCCAATATCTCAGGGGTTGCCACAAAGAAGAGGGAGTCAAGCTATTCTCCAAAGCGCCTGAAGGCAGGACAAGAAGCAACGGATGGAAACTAATCAAGGGGAGAAGCAACCTAGAACTAAGGAGAAACTTCCTGACAGTTAACCAGTGGAATAACCTGCCTCCAGAAGCGGTGAATGCTCCAACACTGGAAGTTTTTAAGAAGAGACTGGACAGCCATTTGTCTGTAATGGTATAGGTTTCCTGCCTGAGCAGGGGGTTGGACTAGATGACCTCCAAGGTCCCTTCCATCATCATCATCGTCATCATCTATTTTAGAATAATTTAGAAAAAAAATTATATTCTTTTAGTTTATCTTTCCAAGAAAGAGAAATGCAAAGAAGACTGTAATAAAGTATGTATATAGCTATTAACATGTAAAATACAGGTGGTCCTTGACTTAAAACCATAATGAAGCCTGCCCATCACAGTCTTAAGTTGTGATAATCGTAAAATGGGTCACCCTTGTGATTGACTGGATTTTATTACTGGATTGATTGGATTTTATTTTTTGTGATGTTCATTAAGCGAGTGCTATTGTCATTAAGCAAATGCCATGGTCTTTAGTGTATCAATGGTTTCTCTATGAGCAACTTTTGCTGAAAACCGGAAGTAAATGCCAGCGTTTGGCAAAATTCTAAAATGTGACACGGAATGTTGTAGATGGCCATAAATGTGAGCCAGTTGCTGAACACCCAATGTATGATCACATGATCGTGGGGGGAGGGCATGGCCATAAGAATTTTGGAACTCGGTCGTAAATATCCCCGACAGGAGGAGTCCTGAGGATTTTACTCAGCTAGTCATTGCCGACTGTAGGGGGCGGTGCTCATCTCCGTTTCAAGACCATTGAGCCAGCAACGCTGTCCGAAGACATTTCCACAGTCATGTGGCCAGCATGACGTCATGGAGCACTGTTCCCTTCCCCCCCCAAAGTGGTACCTATTTATCTACTTGCACTTGCATGCTTTCAAACTGGTAGGTTGGCAGGAGCTGGGGCGAGGACGGGAGCCCTTGCTGTTCTGTGGTGCTCAGGTCTCAAACCTGGGCTGCCGGCTTTCCAGCTGACAAGCTCAGCAACTTAACCGCTGAACCACCGCGCCGCCCAATCCCCAGAGAAGTTCATCCTAATTTCATACTATTGTTAAGTGATGGGGTTGTAAGTCAAGGACCATGTGTAAAAGGCTACCACATGACTTCCAAGCATCCCTGATAGTATTGATGAATTAATTAGCAGCCCTTATCAGTATTAATAAATTGCCTCCATCACCACCACTGCTCTGTCAGGTGTCCGTTCACTGTGGATTTCATTTTTTTCTCATATCCTATTCTTGATCTTTCCTAGGCGTCTCCCTTCAGCTTCTTCCTACGTGGCAACAGAGTCTGTTGAGAATTAAGGAAATTTGCTATGGTTCTAGAAAATCTTGACAACGTGGCAGCTTCTCTTCTAAAACACCCCCCAAAAAACTGTATCTATAGGAACCTTCTTTTTTTTCTTGTACCAGTTCATCCAGGTTTTAGGTGTCCCTCTGAAAATTAGGTATGTCCTCAATAGGCAGAAGAACAATTAACTAATTCATCTTTCTGGATTCCTTTAAACAGAATACAGTCTAAATTATTTTGGGAGTCTTGTCTTGTTTTCTTTTAGATATATGTGTTTTCAGTAAGCGTGGGAAAAATGTCCAAACATTTCTGAATTCCAAGATATATACAAGATGTGCTGTCTTCTGCTGTAAACTTCCTAGTGTTTGTTTATATTTTCATGTATGCTCTCATGTTATAAAATCTTGCAGTAATGTTTGGTACCTGAAAGGCAGCGTGATCATTTTTTCCAAAACATCCTCACAGAATGGGAGTTCAGTTTATTCATTTCAAATGATACTTTCCACATAAAAACCTATTTTAGAACAAACTGAAGGAATAGACAGTAAAAGCAGCCTGAAAGGCAGAATTGATATTCTCATTTTAAAGTATTTAAGGTTAAAATGAGAATTATGTGCACCAGCTTGACCTTATTCAGAAAAAAAACCCCTAGATATTAATTTTTTTTATGTAGCCTCATGGTCAGAAAAATATATATAAAATCTCTTAAAGCAGATCTGTTTAGCAGTTAGTTATTAGGAGATAGCAATAGCACTTATATACCACTTCATAGTGCTTTACAAGCCCTCTCTAAGCGGTTTACAGAGTCAGCATATTGCCCCCAACAATCTGGGTCCTCATTTTACCCACCTTGGAAGAATGAATGCCGACAAGCCAGTTGTGTTATTGTGAACAAATATGAGTTGATTCATTCCTAACTCTCTAAAGTAAAGGTTTTCCCTTGATTGAGATCCTGCCTGACTAACACAGCAGCAGTGTGTAAATAAATATTGGTTCATTTGAAGGCACTGTGACTGTATCATTTTCCCCCACAGCCCTGTAATGTAGGCTTGCATATTGGATGAGAGTGAGGGAGGACGAGATAAGGTAAAGTAAACAAAAGTTTTCCTATCTCCCTGTTTCTTTGAATCTAGCACCTCAAAGCTAAAAGTTGATAAGCAAAAGCAAAGAAGCCAAAGAAAATGTGTCACAGAGATAACAATGATAAAGATTTGTACATTCTGCAGTGTACTGGGATGTGATCAATTGAGCCTGGGGAAATATACATTTCTGAAACCATACTGTATAGGACATTCACTGTGTGCTTTAATATATACAGTGCATTCAGAAAATATTCAGACCCCCCTTCACTTTTGCCAATTTTGTTATGCTGCAGCCTGCTGAAATTCACTTTTTTTCTCATTAATCTACACTCAGTACCCCATAATGACAAAATGAAAACAGAATTTTAGAAATGTCTGTAAATTTACTAAAAAGAAAAAACTGAAATATCACATTAGCATAAGTATTCAGACCCTTCACTCAGTACTTTGTTGAAGCACTTTGGCATCAATTACAGCCTTGAGTCTTTTGGGGTATGACGCAACAAGCTTTGCACACCTGGATTGGGGGATTTTCCTCCATTCTTCCTTGCAAATCCTCTCAAGCTCACTCAAGTTGGATAGCGACCGTCGGCAGGCAGCCAAGTTTCAGATCCCTCCAGAGATGTACAATAGGCTTCAAGTCAGGGTGCTGGCTGGGCCACTCTAGGACATTCACAGAGTTGTCCCTAAGCCACTCCTGTGTTGTCTTGGCTGTGTGCTTGGGATCGTTGTCATGTTGGAAAATGAACCTTCGGCCCAGTCTGAGGTCCTGAGCGCTGTGGAAGAGGTTTTCATTGTGGATATCCCTGTACTTTGCTCCATTCAGCTTTCCCTCAACCCTGACCAAACTCCCAGTTCCTGCTGCTGACAAACACCCCCATAGCATGATGCTGCCACCAAGGTCCCTTCTAGGCCTATGATTCTATGATTCAGTGTGGAGGGAGTATTTCCTGATTGGCCTTGCAAAAAACAGGATTTCTTTGGTTGAGAGGAATGCCGACAAAGGTGCCAAATGAACACATTAATATATCAAATATCTGTAATTTCTTGAGGTTTTTTTTTTGCTCTGTTGAGATGAAAACAAACCATTAGTTATCTACAAAGTAAGACTTCTGACATATTTGTAAGACCAATGTGTCCTACAGGAGTTGGTTGCTATGTTTCTGGCAGTTAATGTTTGTTTTTTATTAGCAATTAGCACTGTTCCCCAAGTGTGCTCTCTCTTTGAAATCGTTATGGACATTTACTCAGCCCAATCTGAATTTGTTAAGGGGGGGGGGGGAAACCACACTGAAATGAAGTACACACACTTTAGATATACTTCATCTCTTGGGTCTGATAGATCAGGGGTCTCCAACCCCCGGTCCGTGGACCAGTACTGGGCCGCAGCATGCCAGCAACCGGGCCGCACAAACAAGCAAAGCCCCATCTGCAAGATGCAGGCAGCACACAAAACCACGCCCCATCAGGTCCATGGAAAAACCTCTGTCCACGGAACTGGTCCCTGGTGCCCAAAAGGTTGGGGACCTCTGTGATAGATAATGCAAGTAGTCCTCGACTTACCACAGTTCATTTAGTGACCGTTCATGGTTACAATGGCACTGAAAAATGTGACTTACGGCTGTTTTCCATACTTAGGATTGTTGTGGCATCCCTGTAGTCACATGATCAAAATTCAGATGCTTGGCATCTGACTCATATTTATGACCATTGCAGTGTCCCGGGGTTATGTGATCACCTTTTGCAACCTTCTAACAAGCAAAGTCAAGGGGGAAGCCCGATTCGCTTAATCATGTTACTAATGTAGCAACTGCAGCTATTCACTTAATAGGTGTGACAAGAAAGGTTATAAAGTGGGGCAGAATTCACTTAATGTCTCACTTAACCACAGAAATTTTTGGCCCAATGATGATTGTAAGTTGAGGACTTACCAGTATTTATAGGCTGTATCTCCAATCTCTTTAGTCTCAGGGTTAAATTTAATTTTATTAAACTTTAGAATGTAGTTAGACATTGACTTTACTTACTAACCCTAGTTGAAAGCTGCATAATATCCCAAGCTTGGGATATTAGAGGATCATTAAGTGCTCTTGCTTTATTTATCACCTCTATCTACACTGATGAGGATGTGGAGAAAGATCATTGTGTTCACTTAGTTTAGCACTGTTCTGACACATTCATATTAAGTTGTTCCACTCAGCTTGTGTTGTTTGCCTTGGATCTCCGTTGTATTTTTTTTTTTTATCATCATATCTGTGAATCTGAATTGTATCATTGTTCCATGTGCCCCCCCCCCCCCAGCCTAACCGTACAAATGTTGCTTAATTGATACCAACTGAGGCTTCAATCAGGAGTTTTGATTTTTTTTCCAGCTTGGTGATTTGGGGAAATAAATCAGTCTTGATTGCTTCATGGCTGTTATCCCACAAAAAAAACAAATTGCAATTTTGTTGATCCTGCGAGATATTTTAGGACCTTTGGTACCATCAACTGCGCAATCCCTCTTGAGTTGTCTCGATGAGGTTGGAGGTGCTGCCCTATTTTGATTTGAATCCTAATTACAAAGACAATTTCAGACTATTGTGTCTCTTCATCCTGCCACTATGTGCTCTTTCATGCTCTTTAATGTCTGTGTGAAGCAGCTGGGGTTGGTCTTCATTATGCTGATGGCATCCAACTCTAATTTGCCATAAAATCTGAATCGTTCGAAGCTATCCATGCAGTGCCCATGCACTGAACTATTAACTGGGTGCAATGATTAGTTAGATGAAGGCTAATAAGTTATGATTAAATTCTGCCATAGCACAGCCTGTGTGTTTACTGGCTCCTGCTGCAGGGAGCATACAACACTGATTCTTCAGGCCCTGCACTGGCCACCCATTGGCTTCTCTATACAAGAAACAGACTTTACAAGATTTCCTGCAATTCTGTGTTGTCACGAAGGGCATCCGGCTAGTAAACATTCAGCTCCATCCAGTCGTCCCTCCTCTATCCCAAACTAAGGCATTACACGGTCGGTTGTAAAAAGGGAGGGTTTTTTTGTGCTGTTGTAACAGAAGCTTGAAAACTTGATAGCATCTTCCCTTTTTCCCTGTTATACCGAACTAAGTTAAGGAGAGACAGTTCCTAAAATGTTCTTTCTGCCCATTTCTGCTAACTTCCTCTGCTTATCTTCTCCACGATTCTTTTACTGATTCTTCATGATTTCAGTTAGTTCAGAATGCAGTAGCCAGAACAGTTTTGTGCAAGCTTAGACTTGTGCGTGTGTCACCTCTTCTGTGGGAGCCGCACTGGCTGCCAATCTGATTCTGGGTACAAGTCAGGTTATTTAAAGGACTGCCTCTCCCCTATTTCATCTACTCGGCCCACCAGGTTGGGAAGGCAGGATATGTTATGGGTACCATCAGTGGGGGATAGCCATCTAGTGGGATCACAAAAAAGGGGCTTCTTGGTGGTGGCCCCTTCTTTATGGAACATCATTCCGTCTGAATTATGGTTGGCTCTGAGCCTGTTCCTTTTCCAAAAGGCCCTAAAAATGTGGTTTTGTCAGCAGGCCGGGGACCACGAATGGAGATGGAACTGATCAAGTGGTTGATTTGATTGTGTGCTTTTTTTTTAATGGGTTGTGTGCTTTTTTTTTTAATCAGTTTTATTATATGGTGGATTTTTAAAATTTTTGTAAGCCACCTATGTATGAGTTGGGCAGCTATATAAATCTGTTTAATAAATAAGTAGATAATTAATTCTCTACAAATATAAGATGCTTGTTTTGACTTATAAATTTCTTTACGGTGGGGTGCCTGGATATCTTCAGGACCGCCTGCCCCAGTCAGCATCAGCCTGACCTATTACAGGGGTCCTCAACCTTGGCAACTTTAAGACTTGTGGACTTCAACTCCCAGAATTCCTCAGCCAGTTGGCTGAGGAATTCTGGGAGTTGAAGTCCACAAGTCTTAAAGTTGCCAAGGTTGAGGACCCCTGATCTATTAGAACAGCCGAGGAGGAGACAACTAATTGTCCCACATTGCAAGAAGTTTGGGGGCCCTGAAGTGAGAAGGTGCAGCTTTTATGTGAGAGTGCCGATGTTTTGGACCAGACTCCTGGCAGAAATCACATTCCTCCCCCCCCCCTTTTTTTGCTGGCTTTCCAGAAAATATTAAACACTGTATTATTTCAGAGGCCTTTAAGTTTATATTTGTCTTTCTATTTCCGTTTTTTGTTTAAATTTTATACTTTATATTTTATGATGTTTATGTTGAGTGTTTCATGTGGTATTTGGGGCAATCTTTCTGTTCATGCTTTGGATGCAAAATGCAACAACCAGGTTGCTGAGCAGCATCCATGACTGCATTTTTTAATATATCTTCTGAAGCAACTGTGCCAGCTTCCACTTTTATTATTAACCTTTAAAAAAATCTAGATTAAAATATCTAGTTTTTCTCAGAGAGGTTCTAATGAATTGTGGAGTATTAATCTTGTGGTTGTTTGCATTGAATTTTCTTAATAGAATAACAGAAGGGACCTTAGAGGTTTTCTAATTCAACCCCCTTCTCAAACAGGAGAGCCTATACCAGTGATGGCGAACCTTTTAGAGACCGAGTGCCCAAACTGCAACCCAAAACCTACCTACGTATCGTCGGGTGCCGGGTGGGCGTGGCCCATTGGGTGGGTATGGCCCATTGGGTGGGTGTGGCCCATTGGGTGGATGTGGCCAATTGGGAGGGCGGGGCCCATTCGGTGGGCATGACTGCGGTGGTAATGACTAAAAAGTTCAATCAATCAATTCCAACTTTGCAAGATCTTTTTTTTTTTCCATGAGAAGTTGAAATTGACTGATTGATTGAACCTTTTTTTTTTTTTTTGCACACGGCGGCAGAGGCCTAAAGCGAAAAGGTTTTATAAAACCCAGCTGAAGGCCTAGGGGTGATGGCGCACGTGCCCACAGAGAGGGCTCTGAGTGCCGCCTCTGGCACCCGTGCCATAGGTTCGCCACCACTGGCCTATACCTTTTCAGGCAAATGGCTGTCCAGTCTCATCTTATATCTTAGGGAAAGGAATATAGAAATACCTTTAGTGAATAAATACAAATAACCAAGCTGTCTGCTTATACACATTTACAAATAATATTTCTTCATAATTAGAGTCTGTTCCTTACTTCCTCTTCGTATGTATTGCCTCTGTTCATTCTATGTTATATATAAAACATTTTATCAAAAAGTATTTGAGATGCTATTCTACAGCCCTCCCAAGAGAACAAACAAGAATCTTTGTCACACTGTAAATGAGGAGTGTTGACATGTGAAAACTTTCAGGCGTGGTGACTGTGGCATGTCACTTTTAATGGTAGAATGGCAGATTAATCGTTGTGTATTATAAGCAGCAAATATTTTCACCTCTAGACTCCTGTGCAGAATAGTGTGCACTTTTCAAATATTGCACAATCTTTGTTCTGAATTTTACTTCTTCGTATGAACTGGGTGTTTGTTTAGCAAAGGCAAAATTGTAGTCTGTCCAGCTGGGTTTACTGAGGGCAAGGAGACCTAAATCAACTCAGCTTTGCTTTGCCAGTAGAAGTTCTGTGCCATCTTCCTTGTGCGGGGAATGCTAACAGTAACGTTCTAAATATTCTATTTATGTCAGCGATATGTTCTGTAAACACGACTGGTCTCTATTTAATCAGAAACAAATGCCTGCTAGGCAACACAATGCTCTATGTATATTTTGGAGGTAAATTTCCATTAAACGTCAGTCCATTGTGGGCGATGTGCCCATTGTAAACCCAAACTATTAGTAGATAAAAGTAATGTTGACATACCACATATGAATAATTAATTGCTGCCAATTCATTTCTGTCAGGGGAACAATATAAATTTGATAAGTAAATTAAATAAAGCAAGCTAAGAGTTGTTCTCTGAGGAAGCCTGTCACAATTTTTTTAACCTAAATCAGCTTACTTTGATTTGAGAAAATCGTAGAAAACTGTGTTATTGTATGCGATATATCCTGAGGGTTAATTGTATCATCTGCCCATTCCTCTCCCTTAGTATATTAAGGATAAATATAGTGGTTGAACTCTAATTTATGCGATCAACTTACTTTGATTTGGGAAAATAGTAGTAAACTGTGTTATTATATGTGAAATATCCTGAGGGTTAATTGCATCATCTACCATTCCTCTCCCCTAGTACATTAAGGATAAATATAGCTGCTGAACTCCAATTTAGGCAATTTGGGAGGAGAATTGGTAATCAGGGTTTATCCTGGAAACGCATTGTTAGCTTGAAAGTGACTAAACAACATCTCTAATTTAATTGTTGAACTTTACCCAGAGAAGTTGGTAGGCATAATGAAAGGTACTAATGATTTTTAAAATACACTTTACCATTACAAATTGCTAATTTAAAAGCATGAGCCTTTGCTTCAGAGGAAGAAAATAAACAGTGCCCTTCATCCTGATCAATATTTCCCTATTCCTCTAATGTTTCTGTTTCTTTTATTTCCTTTATTCTAAATTCTTGGTCTTGAAAACTAAACATCATCTATTCTTTTTCATGATCTCTCTCAAGAAAACCTGCACTGTGTGGTATTTTCTTGAAAACCATGGTGATGTCAAAAGCATTGCTGACATTTTATGGTGTATTGCTATGAAAATTACTTCAAAATTACTGTTACGCTTCAGAAGAGTTCTCCACTGCAGTATCAGCTTTCATCCAGTTTGCCTAACATAAACGCAGTGGATAAATCATTGCCATCCATTGTTTTTCATGAAGAAAATCCTTCTCAATTATGTCTACAGTTCTAGGATGCGTGGAAGTAAACAATTTATGCTTAAAAAACAATAACTATTTTCCTTTTGAAACATCTGACTGTGGTTGATTGGGCTTAGTTTCTCACATAAATAACGGAGCAAATGACCAATAATAAGGTTAGAGATTGTTTAAAATAAGCACAACTGCTAAAGAAAATAACTCATAGCTGTGGGAAAATGTTTAATAATTAATGGCCTTTTGACTAAGCCAGAGATCACTGAAATGGAAGATTGCATCAACTTTTCACTGCTGATGAACTGTTTTACTGTACTCTAGGCAAGGCACTTCCACATCTTTCTTGTAATGAGATATTTTCAAGCTGTGAATGAACCCTATTGAAAAGATACAATGCTGTGCCCAGCTATAAAAGTAGGATAAGCTTCATTACCGGTACACAGTGTAGAAAGTACGAAGAATGAAGAGCAATTCTTCTATACTTGGCAAGAAGGGACTTCTATTGAATTGCAAAATGATATCCTCCCTTCAACATAAATAAAGGAAGGAAAGAACAATTTGATTCAGTTGAATGCCTTGCTATCCATTTCAGCCTGGATGTAAAAACAGGCCACCTTTTCCCTTCTTCATCTGGCTGATACCGCTTTAATATCTGTATTGCTTTGATTAAGAGTTGGTCTACATCTGGGATGGGCAACGTGAAGAGGCACGGTGATGAGGGAGATGGTCTCAGCTCTGGCAGTTTGAGCCGTAGCTCTGTGTAGTGGAGTGAGCTCCCATCACTCGCCTCAGCTTCAGCCCACCTTACAGTTCGAAAGCATGTTTTGTGCGAGTCGATACAATAGGTACCACTTCAATGGAGAGACGAGCTCGTGCTCTGTGTAGGCAGCCAGATTCTTGACGGCTCTGAACTTGCCCAGTGGCGGCCCGCTTGCGAGGAAGCTCCGGGAAGGGAAGGGGGTTTTGGGTGACGCTGCAGGAAGGACCCTACCAGTCTTTCAGTCTGGTACAAAGCCAGCTGGCCCTTCCGTGGCACACCTTGGGAAGCGTGCAAGAGTTTCCTATAACAGGGCTGGTAGCTTGGCAAGTCAAACTACTACTCTGCAAACGCATTGTGGTCTCCTGGCTCCTGTAACAACGCCCTACACTAATCATCATCATTATCATCAGTGGCTTATTTTCCGTTACTTCAAGACTTGATTCATCTACACAGGCAGTCCTTGACTTACGATCACAATTGGGGCCATAATTTCCATTCCTAAGTAAACTGGTTAAGTGAGCTGGGCCTGATTTTATGACCTTTTTGCCATGGTTGTTAGGCAAAAGCCAACACAGTGCTGGGCTGCATTAACAGAGGGATAGAATCAAGATCACGTGAAGTATTAATACCACTTTACAATGCCTTGGTAAGGCCACACTTGGAATACTGCATCCAGTTTTGGTCACCACGATGTAAAAAAAATGTTGAGACTCTAGAAAGAGTGCAGAGAAGGGCAACAAAGATGATTAGGGGACTGGAGGCTAAAGCATATCAGGAACGTTTGCTGGAATTGGGTATGTCTAGTTTAATGAAAAGAAGGACATGGGGTGACATGATAGCAGTATTCCAATATCTCAGGGGTTGCCACAAAGAAGAGGGAGTCAAGCTATTCTCCAAGGCGCCTGAGGGCAGGACAAGAAGTAACGGATGGAAACTAGTCAAGGAGAGAAGCAACCTGGAACTGAGGAGAAACTTCCTGACAGTTAGAACAATTAACCAGTGGAACAACCTGCCTCCAGAAGCGGTGAATGCTCCAACACTGGAAGTTTTTAAGAAGAGACTGGACAGCCATTTGTCCGAAATGGTATAGGGTTTCCTGCCTGAGCAGGGGTTTGGACTCGATGACCTCCAAGGTCCCTTCCAACTTTATTATTATTATTATTATTAAATCACTGCCATCGTTTTGGCTTCCCCCACGGACTTTGCTTGTTAGACTAAGCCTCCCGGGAAGGTAACAAATGACAGCCATGCGACCCCCGGGACACTGTAGCCATCATAAATACATGCCGGTTGCCAAATGTCTGACCATGGGGATGCTGCGATGGTCGTAATTGTGAGGACTGATTGAAATCACCTTTTTCAGTGCCGTTGTAACTTTGGTCGCTAAATGAGCGGTTGCAGGTTGAGGACTAGTGTAAAATGAAATCACCATCCTCAACAGTAGAGCTCATCATAGTTTAGTCTACATAACTAGGTTGAAATTTGCAAAGAAAGAATATTGAAAGAAAAGAATTGAAAATGACTGATTTACAAGAGCATGCGTGTCCCAAAAGTGCTTCCCCCCCCCAAAAAAGGCAACTGGACTTCCTGATGTTTTTCTTTGAAAACATTTTGCTGCTTCAGTTCTAAGTCAGTTCAAAGTCCAATTGCCTTTTTTGGTGTTGGGGGGGGGGAGAGAAAGCACCTTTGGGATAACAGTGACCTGGATGATTGAGAATCAACATAGCCATGCCTCTCTGCCTGTGTAACTTGAGATTTGGGTATGGCAAGAAAACAATTAAGTTGAGTTAAATAGGGATGGGTTGCATGGCAAAGCAAGAAATAGGAACAGGAATGAATGAGTAGTGACTAAATATGGAGTGATTAGTTAAATCAATGGCCAATATAAAATAAATGTGCTGATGTGTTTACTCAGGCAGAGAGAATGAATGAGGGCTGATTGATAAAATAAATGTTTTATTATTTAGTTATTTAGTTATTTATTTGATTTTTATCCCACCTGTATTACTTCATAAGCAGCCCAAGGCGACACACATACCTAATACTCCTTCCTACTTGTATTTACTCTCGTTTTCTTCAGAAGTACAAGGAAGTTCCACAGTGCTCTTTTTGTTTTTGCTACAATACACCTTTGAGGTAGTTTGGAGTAAGAAAGTGATTGTCCAGGGAGCATCTGTAGCAGAAGACCAGAACCTGGTCCCCCCCCCCAGTCATAGTCCTTAGACCAGGGGTAGGCAACCTTGGCTCTTTTATGACTCGTGGCCTTCAACTCCCAGAATTCCTGAACCAGCCATGCTGGCTCAGGAATTCTGGAAGTTGAAGGCCACGAGTCATAAAAGAGCCAAGGTTGCCTACCCTTGCCTTAGACCAGGGCTAGGCAACCTCGGCTCTTTTATGACTCATGGACTTCAACTCCCAGAATTCCTGAGCCAGCATAGCTGACTCAGGAATTCTGGGAGTTGAAGTCCATGAGTCATAAAAGAGCCGAGGTTGCCTACCCCTGCCTTAGACCATTTCATCATGCTGGCTCATTCTATTCTTTCCCTTGGGAAAAACAGAAAAAACAGAAAACTGAGAAAGGCATGACTGTAAGGAGCTAATGAGATCTTCAGAGAGAGGGAAGTTCAAAATTTAAAGGCAATGTATGAAATAGTGTGTGGATAGAATAGAAGATGGAATGGTTTGCAAACGTAAAAAGTTATGGAGCTGTGTTGGTGGTTAGAATGCAGTATTGCAGGTTAATTCTGCCCACTGCCAGGAGTTTGATCCTGATCTGCCAAAGGTTGACTCAGCTTTCCATCCTTCCGAGGTTGGTAAAATGAGGACCCAGATTGTTGGGGGCAATATGCTGACTCTGTAAATCGCTTAGAGAGGGCTGTGAAGCACTGTGAAGGGGTGTATACATGTCATTGCTATTGCTATGGAGGATAGTGTTGGTGTGCACTATTAGTTAGATTTTTTTTTTCTTTCTCCAGTCAGTGCCTTTAATTTCCATTGCAAAACGTTTCTTAATCCTTTTTTCTGTGCTTTCCATTACATATTTTGAAAGTGAATAATGAGAAGATTGTGTATATGGGTCAAATCCATCTGAAGCCATTACAATCTTTGTGAAACTATTGATTTTTTCCCCCTCCCTCCCTTTAAGAACTCAGTGGAGATGAACCCAACCCAACTTTTCTAGAATTAAAATAAAGTGTCATTTCAGAAATTGCAGTAGGTACATATAGGAGGAGGTAGACTTTCAGGTGTCCTATCTGCACACTTTTGATTAATTAGAGCTTTACGTGTTTCATTGTGCTTGGAAATTAATGAAAGTCCAGTTGGCTAAAGTACAGAATTTTTAAAGTGCAAATCAAATTGTTCTCTGACTATCCCATTTATTGCTTTTTTAGTCTTTTTAGGTAAAAGAGCCCATTTTACTGGTGTAACCAAATCACATTAGAGCAGTTACATCCACCTTCTGTGTTCCTGGGAAAGGAGAAATACTTTGACCTTCATTGTTAAGATACACACCAGTCCAGTGGCGCCTTACTTAACTAAACCTGTGTACATCTAAATGGCTGGGTCTTTGTTAAACAAATCAGAGACAGATAACGTTAAAGATTGAGCTCATCTGCTTAAGAAATCTGCAAAGAACTTTTCTTTGCAAGTGTAATTCGCAGGGGAGATGCCACACCTTCATTAAATTATTTTTTTGTGAGTTTTATTTGGCCTATGGGCATTCAATAGGGGTCTCTTTTCTAAAAATTCAAGTTAAATTTGTAAAAAGTACTGACATAGAAGCAAATATAAACCATGATATGGAGTGGTTGTTTTTTTCCAGACTGTAGCTCCCCACCACCACCACCACCACCACTTGGATCAAAATAGTTATATATAGCAATAGCATTTAGCTTTATATACCGGCCCATGGCACTTTACAGCACTCCTCTGGCTAGTTTACAATGCAGTGGATTATTTGCATTATTGCCCCGAACAATCAGCGTCCTCAATTTACCTACCTCGGAAGACTGGAAGGCTGAGTCAACCTTGAGCTGGTGGTACGTTGATTTTTTTGTTGGTTAAGCTAGTAGCTATCACACTTCTGGACACAGCTGAGCCTGGAATTTTGGTCATTGTGGTCATTAAGCAGATCACCAGGTGACCTGACTCAACTTTATGAGTGCAGGGCAGTGAAAGTGGCTAGGTTGGAGCTTCCCAGGAGTTTGGGGCTTCGTGGGTGTGAGTGACTGTTTTGCACCCTTGAAGTCTCCTGGGCATTTGGAGCTTCACATGGGGCAGCTGCTTTATGCCCCCTGGTGCAGTTTCCTGAGTATTCAGTCCTGGGCAACCTGGCTGCTTTGTGCTGCACTGTGGAAACTTCCCTGACATTTAAGGGCGTGGGGGGGGGGAGGAATGGCAGATGGGAGGAGTTGTAGCATCTCTGCGGCCAATCATAAGTTCTGGCAGGCTGCCAAGCAGCCAAACCTTGGTCATGTGTCCAGCAAATTAATAATATACAGTATATTTTTGTTAATACTGTTCTGCATATAAACTTTCAGTTCAGGAGATATAGATTCAAATGAAATCTGAATTGTTGATGTATAAAGACTTAGTTGAGTGCCACATATACTTTTATTTTTGCCTTCCTAATTTATCTTACTTAATATATATATGTATGTATGTATGTGTAATATATATATGTGTGTGTGTGTATATGTGTGTGTGTGTGTGTGTGTGTGTATATACTAGGTTTTTACTTGGTTTTACATATAGGTTTATTAGGTTGGACTGAATGGAAGGAACAGTATTACCAAATGACAGAAAATTTTGATTAATTCTATGACTTTTTATTCAGTAATTTATTAGTTAAATTTTACATAAAGTTGCACGTGGAAAAATGATGTTAAAAAAAGATAAATAATGTATGAATTATATTTAGGTATGGATTTAGATATGCTTAAAACAGACTTATTGGACTAAATGGGACAGGTTAGTCATGATTCTTTTAGGTGCATTTCACTTCAGAGACTTAAGTCAGGATGCTATTTTTAAAAGAGCGAGCATTCTATTAGAAAGAGATTTATGTGAAAGAGAGTACAGGTATTCTTTCGTCCTTGTTTATTGACCACAACTCGGTTGTTAAGCAAAGCAGTCATTCGGGAAATTTCTGTTGTGCTTATGATCTTACTGCAGTTTTTCTTTGCTTTACAAACTTGCAATCTGCGGCCAATCATAAGTGCTGGCAGGCTGCCAAGCACTTGTAAATGCAAGGATTGGTCATAAGAGTTACTTTTACATCATCTTCATAACTGCCAGCAGTTGCTAAACAACGACTAGAAACTATTGTCTAAGTATCTAAGACAATATACACCAATTATGTGTTTCAGAGCAATTGTGTAAGACAAAAAGAAAAGAAAAGAAAAAAAACAGGCCCAGAGAAGTTAATGTTTGTAAAGACACTAGAACTGTGCATATTGAATCTTCATGTTCAGAATGTTCCTTTCTGTTCTCAGGTCCAAGATGCTAAATACTTATGATGTAGTATCCATCTTTGGAACACAACATTTTGAAATGTATGATGTTTTTGGTTCTGCTTTGCCCTCCATAGAGATTATGGTTAGTCCAGTTGTGCACAGCAGTCTATTCTTCCAAATGCCAGTGTGTTTCCAAAGGAACTTCAGCTTGCTGGAGCAACCTTGTTCTGTAATATCTTTCTAGACACTCCATGACAAGCGGGTATGTTGCTGGCTCAAATTTGTTGGCAAATAAATGAGGAGAATTAATAATCCACTCTAGGTCTCCAAGTCCATAGATGCAAATATCTCTGACATAATGTCCTGCAAGAGAGAAATCTTTACTGTAAATTGACAATCCCAGACTGGATACGATTCAGCAAATGAAATATGCTGTAGATCAGAATTAGGGAAAGGAGAAGGAAAAAAAATGGCCCTTTAACGTAATAATCTAAAAAGATTAGTTACTTTTTACCCTAATTTGGTTTTGATCACAGATATGTCTATGTATGACATGGATACACATGAAATGGGGGAATAAGAAGGAAAAATCTATATCTTGGTTTCCTTTGAAAGAAGTTAGGAAGAATAAAGCTGCTTTTAAAAAAAGAAAGGAGCCACAAAATTTCACTAGTTGGATAAAGCTCAGCCAATTATATGTATTGGATATGTATGTAGGTGCAAATTCTTTGTGCTTCACATTGTAATTAAATTCACATTTAGGATTATTCTGTACTGCAGCTTATTGAGTCATCTACAGTAGTTTTCTTAGCATGGCTTCAGTGGGATTTTGTGGGCTTTATCCCTCCATTCCCATCAGAATGACCAGAACATCACTGCATATTTGAGCACCTGGCAGATAACTTTTCAGTGGTTCATGAACTACGATTGTGTCATGTTCAGTAATTACCTTTGCAGCCATTGTGGGCTTCTCCTTGTTGATTTTTCCATTTGATTGCTCGTATATTTCCTTGCCAAGTTGTGTTTAGAGTAGCACCAGGAGCATCTATACAACCAATTGGAAAGCTTTGTTATACAAGTTTTGCATTTTGAAAAACAGATTTATGCTTTGGATGTATGAATCACTCTTCTAGTATTGCTGTTCCCAGGGTGAATAGCAGTGAGTTCCCCTGTAACGTATTATATCTGCCTTTACTTGTTTTTAAATATACAACTATACTGCATCTTAAGGCAATATGTATTAGTTATTTCATTCTTTTGTGAATCTTGTAAGTGGGCAGCTTAAAGCCATTAATAAATACAATTAATTCTAATTCATTTCAGTGAAGCAAATAAGACCACTTATGAAGATGCTATTTTTAAGCAGACTACAGGCCCTGAAAGTTTTGGCAGTAATAAATGTTAGTCTTTAAGGTGCCATAAAGTTTTTGTTGTGGTCACCAAAGGATACAGTTGCAACATAAAAAGAAAGCTTTTTATGAAATATGCAAATATGAGTGTGCTATTTTTTTAAGTGCAGAGTTTGAAGCCTCTAGAAAATTTTGGGTGAAGTTCCCAGAACCCCATCAAAAGTTACTACAAAATTGCAATTTTTCTTATTGATATCAGTGAAATTTAAATTGCTCTGGTCTCCTCTACATTTTGGAGTACAATCCTTAGCACATCAATCAAAACTAGTACAAAACTTTGATTTGGAATAAAAGTTCATTTCCATTTTAAAATAAGGACAAGAATGCAAATTCTCATTACAAATACATCAAATCCAAGGATTTGATGATACCTGCCCTTGGGGAAACTGCTTCAGGGCAGAGCTAATGCCTTATATTATAAGAATTAATTATTTTCTAGGGGCTGTTCTTTTGGAAGAAGAAAGAAGAAATTCTAGATCACGGGTGTCAAACTCGATCGCATCACATGATGTATCACAATGTTTTTTCCTTTGCGGAGCTGGGGTGGGCGTGGCCTGTGCGTGACGCATCCGGCCCACAGGCCGCCAGTTTGACACCCCTGCTCTAGATGCAATACAGATGAGTATACTGCTACCTCTGTGGTTTCTTTAGTCAGGGTAGTAAGCAAATCATTGAGAATTTGAGAGACTGCAGATATAGGAGAATCTCCAACCCACTTTCCCCAAACTGAGGCTACAGAACCACACCTGGAACAGGTTCTCCCATTCTAAAAGAAATTGTACTGCTTACTGTATGCTTCTGAGTCGCAACTGGTCAGAACCTGTCCAGTCCCAGTCTTCAACTTTTAGATATGTCAACATGATATTTGGGTGACAGATCGCATGTTTCTCAAACCACCAAATGTGGGCAAAACTCATTGTTGGTGGGAATGTAATATTTGTCAAGAAAAGTCTGGAACATATAACAGCATAGTTGATAGCTAGTATATCAGTAACAAAATGGGTTGAATTTCACCTTCAAAGACTGAAAAACTTTCCTAGGCCTAGCAGTCAGGCAGTAAGGTGGAGCCCATGTGAGTATAAACTTTATTGGCTTTTTATCTCTGCTGTTCTTACAGGATTTCTTCTGGTGCTTTAATGTCATTTTAGTTATGTTTTTGTTTATTGTGAGTCATCTACAATAGCCACAGTAAGATGGGTAGCCATACAAATTGAATTAAATAGATACCTAAATAAATAAAGCAAGTTTGTTGGTCCCTTCTGATTTTTTAAATTATATAATTTAAAGTATTGGGATTGAAACAATGTGAAATATCACTTTTTTATTTTGCTTTGTTCTATTGTTGCTTTTCTTTATCCCCTCCTCCCCCAAGTTAAGGAAAAGCCCTCCAATTCGTGGTGTATTATGAATTTGTTATTTTCTAACTCTGAAAGGCAGACTGAAAAGAGATTTTGGAATTTGGTTAATGGTTTCCAATAGGGTTTATATCTATCAATATATTATTAAAACCTCTCGTTCCTGTAATCTTTAACTGGGCAAAACAATGCATCATAGGGCAACATTTTTGAATTAAAGTACCTCAAATGGGCTAACTTATAGAATGTTTCCAAAATCTGGGATTCATGACTCCTGTGGAGTTGAAATTTGGCAAATTTTATAAAACATTTTACGCCATAAAAAGTATTAAAACGTATATGACATAATAAACACAAAAATGGCATAAAACATTTTCTCTGCTGATGTTAATTGTGCTATATAGTTCAACATGGTGTATTTTCATAGCAGATGCATGTCTGAATGTATCCAGTTTTGCAGTGAAGGCAAGTAACCTTAGAAGTTGAAGGCATTGAGAATCTGGTAAAGAAATATTTCAGAAAGGAGGACCCAAGGGTTGTATAGTATGCAATATTTGTGAACAATGTACAATAGACAAGATAAATTCTATAATTCTGCTTACCTGGTATGTGGTTCAGGGTGACCCAGTAATGCTCATCTGGACTGTAGGTGTCTCTTGACCATTCAAGCAAATCTTTTGCACGTTCATCAGTCAGAGTAAACTCTACAAATTTTCTGGTGAGTACATAGTATGCAGTCCCAAAATATATGGTCAAATTGTGGGGTGGTTCACTTTTCACATTATTAGTTGGATAGACATATGATTTTCCTGAACGTACAAATTCTTGGTAACTGAAATTAGTTCTGTGTTTCATATGAGGTGGCTGAACAATTCCCGGAGTTATATTTTTACCATTCCATTTACTTTTAATATAGTGTATAAGTTCCTTGTTAGTTTTGATGGGATAATCCTGACCACATAGATTAATAACATAATTCCATTGATGATTTAAATGAATCAGGTCCTTCATGCAGTTGATATCTGCTTGCAATCTGGAAAATCCTGCATAGACAACTTTTTCTGTCTTTGAAGCAATAAAAATGTTTTCAAAGCAGTTGACCAAGCTTTGGACAGCTTGCTTAAAACCCTCTGATGATTTCTCATCAATATGTATACAGTAAACATTCTGAGGCATGTAAATGGCTCTGAGTAGTTTTATAAACATATCCAGCTCCTTGTGAATGGTGACGATGTACGCCAAGGAAAAGTTCCTTTCTTCTTCTGACAATGGCCTTGTAATGAAGTGGAGCTTCTTCTGCAGTGTAGAGCAGTTGCACGGTGTTTGTATGCAAGTAGACATTTCTTTCCCCCCTAAAGCCTCTTGGCACCGCCGGCCAATTTGAAAAGCAACTCCTTTCCCATCAAAAAGGGCTGAGCAAAGTTCATCTGGATAAAAACCACACTCTTTTGAGATGAGTTTTTCCTTGTCTTCCTTGAAGATTGTATTCCGTAGATAGAAAACACCAAAGACAAAAATGCAAACCACAATGCAGACTAGAAACCCTGATTTTGCTCTCTCAAGTAGGTTCATCTTTGGCTTTCCAGATGTTTTCTGGAGCTCCAAATGTTCTCCGGAGTTTTCTTCTGGCCACAGTTCTCTGAAACTGTTCTACCTAGGAAAGGTTAGGGGGAAAAAAGAGCATTTTTAATTATTTAATTTAAATGAAGTTTAGTCGATGCTTCATTCAATTTGAAAGAAAAAAAAATACTTCATTGCTATTAAGGTTTCATATTACAAATGCAGGTGTTCTTGAAGACTGGCTTAGCTCTGCTTTAACAATTAATCTGCTTTTACCTCTTGTGGTTTTGATTATGGAATCTTTCTCTCTTTCACTGACATGAATAGAGATAAACTGTTCTTTCATATAACTAGCTGATAATCTTTTGGATTAGATAGAAACCTTGTCATGGATTTCAAAAATATATTTGAAGCATAACCAGAATTGGATCTAGTCTGTTTTTTACTGTTGATTTTATTAGGGAACATCAGAAAAGACCGAAGTTTTACCATCATCATTATAATGAAATCTAAGCCATGAGCTGTTTATTTTTCCTTGAATTGCCTGAATTAGTGTTGTTTTCAAGCGCATCCTATAAAATAGAAAGGAAGCTGTCTTGAATGCAGTTCATATTTATTCTGCTTGGAAGAAATTGTGACCTTAGCAACACTGTATTGCCTTGCACTGCTGTTTAAAGAGGCTTTCAGAGCAGTTTTAGAAAAAAAAAAATACTGTTGCATACCTTTCTGAGTATGTTTTTCCACAAGTGTGGCTTTGTTGAAATATTAGACGTGCCTCAGTATAGTAGTATGTTTCTTTAGAGCTCAGGAATAAGGTCTTCATCCTTGAATACTTAGATGCTAAGTATAGGCAACCCTAGGGGGGAAAAAGATGCAGGAAAAGGGACAGCTTGTTGAAATACTGAGATTCAAACCAACAATTATCTTGTATTGATTTTTCCTGCCACAACAAACACTCAACCAACCCTGTTCAGCAGAGATTATGCTCGCATATGATGTCTATATATTTATATGCATGCATATCTTCTTAACTCGAATGATTTTTTAATCTTACGATATGACATATAGTAGCAAAAATCTCTAATAATCTACCTCTCTAATGATTTTTGGTCATGCATTGAAGTGCTCACCCCATGCACCCCATGCACCCATAAATCTCAAAGCTTCATTTGAGTTGAAATCACGTTTTTTAATCTGCATATTAAGAACAATGTGCTCCCATTTAAAACGTAGAGTTATAAAAAAAAAAAACACAATAATATACAGAATGTAGTTCATTGTCCTTACCTCTTAAGACCTGGGCTTTCAAGTCAGAAAAATCTTCTGTTCCCAAGTTTGCTGTGCTTGACGCTGTGTGTGGAGGGCTAGATGAAGGATGCATTCATTTTGCTGTTTAGCCTGATCTTTTTTTTTTCTAGCCACAGTGTTCTTTGGCATTGCTGCTTCTGCAGGTCGAAGAAAAACATCAGGAAAATCAGTTCCCCATAGAATAGTGCTTGCCTGGAGGCTCATAGGAGTTAGGCTTAGTATGTAAACATCTACATAGCATCTTCTTAATAAGACAAGCTGTAAGTATCCATTGAATCAGCAAACGTTCTGCTCTCATACCAACCTTTCTGTGATGTGAAAAAAAGGGGGGGGAGGAAGCAGCGTTTGGAAGGTGAATGCAAACATTTCTGAGGAAAACAGAATCACGCTCTTGAAATGCTGCCTGCTGCAAAATGACTAACACAGCCAAGAATAGATTAATATAATGGACATTGCTTACACTGTAATGAATGTTAGGAGCTGGGAAGTGTGTGTGTGTGTGTGTGTGTGAGGGGGTATGACTGGCTCCGGTTGGAAATGGCTGTGTGACAGTGAATAACTTTAAAAAAAAAAAGGAGGAGATCTGCAATCGATGTTGTTTCCTGTCACTGGGGAGATAAGAGCATGAAAGGGCAGCAAATGCTGTGCTTCAAACCAATTTAAAATCTTTACTTTTAAAAAGTAAAGGGATACAGTTTGAATTGTTAAGATCTGTCGCGTCTCCTGAGCGAATATCCTGCAAGCTACCTGGAACCTCTTGAGTTTGTACTCAGCACTTTCACCATTAAGGAATCGGTGGAACTCAGAAGTGTGAATTCATGTCTTATCTTTTTTTTCCCCCTCCCCTCATGCCTTTGTAAATTCTCTGTATGACTAGCAACCTTTCATCAGTTTGATACCATAAAGGGAACAGGTTTTTATTTCTGCACAGCATAAGCTAAAAATGGAAAATAAAGCAGGAACTTTAGAGAGAGACGACAATGAATGCATTTAAAGACACATTTTGGTGAGGCAAGATTACATCCTGGAGTTTTGCCAGTCAATAATACTGGACATTCTTCACCATTTCAGAAGTGGAAATGAGAACACCTTTATAAGTAGTCCACTGGTAATAGCCCCAAAAGTACATTGCAGAAGGTTTTCCTAGTTCTTAAGACAATGTTATGTTAAGGCAGAATCCACCTCTTGGTCACATGGGCGGCAAACAAATGTAATAAATAAAACAAATGAATATTATTGTATTCTTGAAGTTTTATGTGTTGGCCGTAAAACCAGTATAAGTATAAGGATCCATCATGAGGGGCCCCAAATAACACGCAGGGCAAGAGAAATCCAACCCAACTTGTTTGTTAACTGCAGCAATAAAGAAGTACGCTCACTGCCTGTCACCTTCGCCTTTTATACAATATTCAAACAGAAGGAAGAAAATGATTGGAAAACATGATACCTATGTAGGACATCTTGCCTATCCCATAATATAAGAGTGGGGGTTCAATTATAATAAACTGCAATAGCACTGGAGCTGTGTTTTTAGGTATCTTTTGTCATAACAATAGTTCAGCAGTCTTAACTGCCCAATCGATGTCGGTGGAGATTCTCAGTCATCCAGGTCATAGTTGTCTCAAAGGTGCTTTTTTGTCCCCAAAAGCCAATTGGATTGTTTTTTCCTTGAGGAAGAAGAAGAAAACATTTCGCTTTTCATCCAAGACGCTTCATCAATTCTGGTGGTGGGGGAATGGAAGGATAGGTACTGACAGTTGATCCTGGATGGTGGGGGAATGGAAGGATAGGTTGTGATAGGATGGTGGGGTGGATAGAAGGATTGCATTTCTGTGCAGTCATCTGGTTGTTAGCACTGTCTCTGAGAGCTATTGAGGACACTTGGGGGTTTATCTGTGCCCTCAGGGTCACTTGAATCAGGTTGCAATTGGCTATGGAATCTTCTTGAACTGCTACAAGGGGCATATTGTAGACTGGAGATAGGTGGTGTCTTATTCCTCTCCTTCTGCTGAGGGAGGATAGTTTAATTCTCCAGCATGAGATGGAGAATCCACCAATGGGTTTAGACTATCTTCCTGCCCAATAAGACTAAGTCTGTCAGAGTTAATACGCCTCCTGCTGGGCTGATGCTCCCCAGACACGACTTAGTCTTCAGCCCAAACAGGACGCGTGTTGACTCTGAAGGCAGGTTGTATCTATCCATTGGTGAATTCTCCTCCTAGCATCCCCCAGATAAAAAACAGGGAAAAAAGACTCACAGCCCATAAATCGCCGATAAATCAGCTGAGCGTCGGGCTTTCCTTTTCTCTCCCGCTGAACAGCTGAGCGGCGGCCTCCGGGCCTGCTCGCGGGCCGATCGGCGTGCCCGCCGAAGAGAGAAGATTTAAACTTGAGCGGAGGCTGCAGGGGGGAGCAGGAAGGGACAGCCTAGGCTCGCGCAGCCCGCTCGTTTTTGCCCTGTTCCCAGCGCTGCCGCGAAGCAGCTGAGCACAGCAAAGAAGCTTCGGAGGCAATTTCTTGCTGCCTGGGAGCAGCCGGCGGCGGGCGAACTCGCCGCGGCCGCCAAACAGCTGAGCGTCGGCTTGGAGCCACGCTCTAATAAATCCTTCAGCCCGAGCCCTGGAGAGGCACCAGGCCCCTGGGAGCCTCAGCCGGGCCAGGACAGCTGTTTTTGTACCTCTCCTGCACACAGTCCGGAGCCACGATCTGACAGCTCTAACGGACTGGAGTTTTGGCGCGCAAACAGCGGCCGCCATTTTGAGACGCATCGGCCTCACAGGAAAGGCCCAGTAACTGTCTGCCTTGATTCAGGGCCACAGACAGGCCAAAAGCCTGCAAAAATAATAGGACTGCTATTGGGACTTGGGCCCAAACATCTGGTTAGGCCCTCACGTCAGGCAAGCCACTACACTGTCTCAGCCGCAGTCAATCTACAGCCATTTGGTGTCTGGACAGGGCGGCCATTACAGCCCAGTTAATTAGGGCCTCCACTGGCACGGCTAACCCAGATTCTGGTCGGCATCCGCCTTCCCAGGGCATCCCAAGCCCAAGCCTCAGTCAGGCAGACACTATTAGCGTGAGCTGGCACGCCTCTTGGCACCGCCGCCACCACCTAGGCTTCGTGTGCAGGCACAGTTCACTCTGGTGACAGCCGCCACCATAAGGAGAGGAGTGTGCAGGCACAGATCACTGAGGTGATAGCCGCCACTGATCGGCCAAAGTGCGTGCCGGCACTCGCCGATTGCGGTTCAACCGCTACTGAGGGATATCTTGCAAGACACCCAGCCGCGCGCCACAGCGCCTTGGGGGGCATTGTCAGCCGCTTGGAGCCTTGAACGGGGGCGTAAGGGCGCTTAGGTGATCACAGCCCCGGAGCCTTGACGGCACGTCAGCCTCTGTTGCACCATTAACCTGGTGCTCGGCTCCTGCTCCTGATACACCAAGGCCACTGGCCACAGGCTATAATGGCTGACAGCGCAGTTCCTCAGTCTGCGCAGGGCGCACCTGGCACTCCCGCTTCAAGCAAACGCAGGTCCTCCAAGCAGGAGGCAGCGGGAAAGATCAGGGCCAAGGCCAAGGCCAAGGCCATCTCTGCCAAGCGGACCTCTAAGGCTGCTGAAAAGGAGGCTAGCAGGAGACATACTGCACTTGAGAAGCAGTTCTCCAGAGCTTAGCAGCTAAATGAGGGGGAACAGGTACCCCTGGCCCCTCAGGAGAGCTCACTTGCTATCCCGCTGTTTGGCCCACCTGCTCCAGCAGCTCAGCAGGCCTGGTCTCCGCAGGGCCTACCAATACAGGGCACAGCTCTGTTTGCAGACCGTGGGTTAAGCCCACAGGTATTGCCCCCCCCTGCAAGGGTTCACTTGGCTCCTGAGGCCACATTCACGCCCACAGCGGCGGGCCTCCGTCCCCCTGAGCCACAAGGGGTGGGGCCCGAACAGCTCCAGGCGTTACTCGCCCAGGCATATGCCCAGGGCATGGCCGCCTCCTCCTTGCAGAACCCTAGACCGGGGGCCACAGTTCCACTGCAATCACAGGAGGCAATGCCGGAGTATCCGGAGTCGGTTTATTCCGACTACTCCCCCCAAGATCGGGACTCAGGCCCCGAGGAATATGGGTCGGCGGGCTTCCAATTGTCGGAAGACGAGGAGTCGGCACCAGACCCCTCTCCTTTCGTTGGCCTTTTTGACCTGAGTCTGTTTAAATCGCTCCTGCTCAAGGCCACCACATCGGCTAACATTAGCCCAGAGCAGGATGCACAGCCGTCTCCCTCCACGAGCCAAGACCCAAAGCCGCTCTTCTCCGAACCTACGGTTACGGAGAGGCACATCCCTTGCCCCCCATTTTTTCTAGAGACCATCCGCAAACAATGGGGGAATCCAGGCACTCTCCCAGCACCAGGGGGAGCAGAGCGGAAACTGTGTACTGTTGCCCCGGTCCTGTCGGACCTCCTGGAGGTCCCAAAGGTGGACGCATCTCTAACTCCCATTCTTTCCTCCTCCACCGTGCCAGGTGATATGGCTGAGGCCTTGAGGGCGGAGGATAAGAAATCTGAATTTTCCTTGCGTAGGTCTCACCTAGCATCGGCATGGTCAGTGAAGGCGTCCACATCCACCTCCTTTTTCGCCAGGACATCCATCCTCTGGCTTAGGGAGCTCCAGGCCATGACCCCCCCGGACCAGGTTCGTGCACACCAGAATCTGGGTAAGTTGATAGCCGCGGCCGAGTACATGGCGGACACTTCACTTCATGCCGCCAGGTTCTCATCGAGATCCATAGCCGCTAACATTGCGGCACGCAGACTTCTGTGGCTGAGACAATGGCGAGCGGATCTAAAGTCCAAGTGGCGCCTGGCATCCGCTCCCTACAGGGACGGACACCTCTTTGGAGAGGCACTAGATCCTTACCTCGTTGAAGGTAGGGACAAGCGCAAGGTGTTGTCCCACCTCGGCAGAAAGCCGGACAGACGATCCGCTCCATACCCCCGGAGGCCATCTTTCCGCCAGGGCTCGGGGACAGAGTGGTCTCCTTCGTCTCGCCCCTTTTCCCCCAGACCTGGACGACAGCCGGACCGTCCAGCTCCCAGACCTAGACAGCAGTTCCACAACAAGCGGCCCTTTCGAGGCGCGGGAGGCCGTCCCTTTCGAAGAAACAAATGACTTGAGGGCGGACCTCCCCATTGGGGGCAGACTTTCCGCATTTGTGCAGGAATGGGAAGCCACCATCACGGACACCTGGGTGCTCAACACCATCAGGCGGGGCCTTGTCCTAGAGTTCCAGTCCCGGCCACGGGACCGCTTCATCTCTTGTCCCATGCCAAGAAAGCCAGCCAAGTTGGAGCTTCTGACCGAGGCCATCCACCATTTGCTGGTAATCAGGGCCATCGAGCCGGTGCCGGCTGGCCAGACACATCGGGGATTCTATTCCATCCTCTTCGTGGTCCCAAAGCCTTCGGGGGGATGGAGAGCAATCCTCAATCTGAAAGGACTAAACTCGCATCTTGTCTACAAAAGATTCAAGATGCAGACACTAAGGTCCATTCTGGCCAGCATCAGAAGGCACGATTACCTCGCTTCCATCGACCTCACAGAGGCGTATCTCCATGTCCCCATCTTTCCCGACCATCGGAGATTCCTCAGGTTCTGTTCCGGGTCCCACCACTACCAGTTCAGGGCCCTACCATTCGGACTATCGTCCGCCCCGAGGGTCTTCACAAAGATCCTGGCTGCACTGGTCGCCCACTTGAGATTGATCCCAATCCGGGTTCAATGTTACCTGGACGATATTCTCATACTGTCCTCCTCCCTTCAGCAGGCCCGATCAGACATAACCTTAACTGTCCGAACCCTTCAGACCCACGGCTTTTCAGTCAACTTCCAGAAGAGCCTAACAGAGCCCTCGCATCGCATCCTTCACCTGGGAGCGACTATAGACACCGAGCTCTGCATGGTCTACCTGTCCCCGGAACGCCGGGACAGTATTTGTTCCCTGATCAGACGGGTACGAAGGGGGCGGACAGTCACATTGGCCTTACTTTCCCAACTACTGGGCAAGATGGTCTCTTGCATGGGGATAGTACCTTGGTCCAGGCTACACTTCAGAACCCTCCAATGGTTCTTGCTACCCTACCAGAGGCAGGGCACCAGTGCATCCAATCTGAGGGTCAGGGTTACTTCCCAACTTTTGGACTCCTTCCGGTGGTGGATATCCCCAGCTATAACCAGGGGATCCTTATTCAAGGAACCGGACAGGCTCATCCTAACTACCGATGCCAGTCTGTTCGGTTGGGGAGCGCACCTAGGTTCTCACCTAGCACAGGGACGATGGGCACAGGCAGATCTCAGCCACAACATCAATTGGCTGGAGCTCAGGGCCATACATCTGGCGCTGTTACGCTTCAGCGACAAGGTGGCGGGACAACATGTCCTAGTGCTCACAGACAATGTGGCAGCAAAGGCCCATGTCAACAGACAGGGGGGCACCCGATCCAAGAGCCTTATGGCCGAGGCTCAGTCACTCGGTACTTGGGCAGAGACCAATCTCTCCTCCCTCAGGGCGGAGCACATATCGGGAGCAGCAAACCAACAGGCGGACTCACTGAGCCGGGCGACAGTGGACCACTCAGAGTGGCGCCTGCATCCCGACCTGTTTGGAGAAATCTCGGAGAGGTTCGGACTCCCGGTGTTGGACTTATTCGCCTCACCGGCGAATACGCAGCTCCCGAGGTTCTTCTCCAGGTTCCAGTCTCCAGGGGCGGAGCGGACAGACGCGCTCCGCAGCCCATGGCCCCAGGGGCTATTGTATGCCTTTCCCCCTCTCCCCCTGCTCCCGGCCCTAATCAGGAAGGTACTACTGGAGCGGGCGGAGGTAATAGTGGTGGCGCCACATTGGCCACGGCGACCGTGGTTTGCCGACCTAGTGGATCTTTCCATCTCCCCACAGTGGCAGATCCCTCCAGGACAGGTAGCTCTCAGCCAGGGGGCTCTACGGCACCCGGACCCACAGCGCCTCCAATTAGCCGTCTGGCATTTGAAAGGCAGTACCTAGCCCGAGAGTCGTGTTCTGCGGGTGTAATTGCCATGATTCAGGCCTCCAGACGCCCCTCCACTAACAGAATTTACGACTCCTCGTGGAAAAACTTCTGTGCTTGGTGCTCAAGGAATCACCTCGACCTATCGGCTGTCACGATATCGAGTATCCTGGAGTATTTGCTCGACGGACTCAACAAGGGCCTATCGCCCAATACCATCCGCCGGCAACTGGCGGCGTTATCCACAATGCTCACGTGTGACACGCTGACGCCCTTGGCTCAGCACCCCCTGGTGCGGTCATTTATCAAGGGCGCAATTAACACCAGGCCGCCCGTGGTTCATCGGTATCCCTCTTGGGACCTCCCACGGGTCTTGCAATCCCTCACTTCGTCGCCGTTCGAGCCCATTAAAAACAGCTCTTTACAGTTCTTGTCAATGAAGGTGGCCTTTCTCGTTGCGGTCACATCGGCCAGACGCATCTCTGAACTAGCGGCCCTCTCGGTCAGAGAGGACCTATGCGTCTTTCACAGTGATAGGGTGGTCCTTCGACTGGATCCGACCTTTGTTCCAAAGGTGAACTCCTTGTTCCATAGGTCACAGGAGGTGGTCCTACCAGACTTTTGTCCCCGGCCGTCTCACGGCCTAGAACGTCAGTGGCACACATTGGACGTTAGAAGGGCGTTGAGCCACTATATCAAAAGGACTTCAGCCTTCCGCAAATCGGAAGCGCTCTTTGTCTCATTCCAGCCTTCTTCCATGGGAGGGAAGGTCTCATCCTCTACAATAGGCAGGTGGATCAGGGCTTGCATTACCAGAGCGTATCAGTCCCAGTCTCTGTCACTGCCAGGGCGCATCACCGCTCATTCTACCCGCAGTGCCTCTACATCGGCGGCGTGGGCAACGCAAGCACCCATTGGGGACATTTGCAGGGCGGCGACCTGGTCCTCGCCTACCCCGTTTGTGAGGCATTACAGGCTGGACAAATTCGCCTCGGCAGACGCATCCTTTGGCCGGAGGGTGCTCCAGCAGGTGGCGTCATCCAGTGGGACACAGGTCCTGGCCGATTCCCTCCCATAGGGACAGGACTGCTTTGGTATGTCCCATTGGTGGATTCTCCATCTCATGCTGGAGAAGGGGCGTTGTCTTACCTGAACGCCTTTTCTCAGCATGACGATGGAGAATCCACGCCCGTCCCCATCTAGGCCTACCAGGCCCTGTGTCAGGGGCACAAGAGAGTCAACACATCACACTGTCGTCAGCAGCTTCGCCTTCGTCGTGTCTGGGGAGCATCAGCCCAGCAGGAGGCGTATTAACTCTGACAGCCTTAGTCTTATTGGGCAGGAAGATAGTCTAAACCCATTGGTGGATTCTCCATCGTCATGCTGAGAAAAGGCATTCAGGTAAGACAACGCCCCTTCTAACATAGATGGATTCTCTTATCCCTCTTTCAAATCAATGGTCCTCTCTGTCCAAAAGGTGGACTTTGCTGTCTTCAAAAAAGTGACCTTTGTCTTTCAAAGCAGATGGACCACTGAATCTTGTCCTTATGGGTTAGATCTCCTATGTTGTGCCATGCTCTTGTGAAGTGGTTGTTTTGTTTCACCCATGTATAGATCTGCACATGTCTCACTGCATTGTATTGCATATATCACATTGCTAAATTTGGGTGTTTTATCCTTGGGGTAGACAAGCTTCTGCCTTAATGTATTCTTGGGTTTAAAGTATACATGTATGTTGTTTTGGTTGAAAATCCTTCTGAGCTTTTCAGATATTCCTGCAATATATGGAATGACAACGTTGCTACGTTTGTTGTTTTCTTCTTTGTCTGTAATGGAAGAGCTCTTGCTGGGTCTTTTTTTGGATTTGATGAAGGCCCAACCAGTTTTGTCTGGTGCTAGTTGTCAATCCTGGAATTTCCCTACTTGCTATTAGTTTCATAACCTCTTTACTGCCCAGCAGAATCTAGGCCACCATATACATATGTTTTAAAAACAAAAAGGCCTACTTTTTTGCCGAAAGATGTGCTAGAACATATAAATATGTGTGAGTAGCTAGTGTCTTCCAGCTGCGTTGGGCCTAAATATTCATCATTCACAGCCAACGTGGCCTTGACTGCGACGATGGTTGAGTTCTAAGCCCAGGAGGGCACCATGTTTAGGAAGGATGTCAACTAAGGCATGTTCAAAATATGCCAGAATGAGATATGTTTCCTGCATCAATTCATATGGATAAATTGATATATCGATAATGGATGAAGAACTGAGCATTTTTAAAAGCTTCATTCGCACAAGTTGCCTGGCATAGTGCTTTGCACTAAAGAGGCACATCTCAAAAGCTGACAGTATTGAAAGGGATGGGATTTCTCAGAGAAGCAAACTTTTATTTATGCTATTAACTATCAGAACTTTCAGTGATTGCATTCATGGTTACAAAGGAGAAAAAGTCCCACCTTAGCCATGAAAGCCAGCTGCTGGGTGACTTTGGGCCGGTCACTGTCTCTCAGCCCAACCCACCTTACAGGGTTGTTGTTGTGGGGAAAATATGAGATGGAAGGTATGTTAGATATGTTCACTGCCTTGAGTGATTTGTAAAAATAATAAAGATGGGATAGAAATAAATAATTTTTTTAAAAACTCAGAAGTTCAGTGGTGAAGCATGGATTTATGCCGAAAATCACAGATTGCATTCACAGCTTTTTAGGGTTTCATATAAGCAGTACTGTTACATAATTTTTCAGGAGGACTTTGGAAAGCTTTTGCTAATCAGGGCAAACAGCACTGGATTAAATTTTAAAAAAATCTGATAGTGCAGTACAGACAAAGTCCATGTATTGATAATAACTTAATGGGGAAAAATCATCATAACTATATATTTATAGCTTCCTTATAAGGCACATAATCAGTTTTGGATTATTACCATTATACATGCATAATACTTTGTATGAAATATGTAGATTGAGATTTAATCTTGATTACACATATTTTAGAACATACAAACAGATGGCCAGTTCAGAGTCAGTGAGCTTCTTTGTGTATTCTCTAAATAATATGGGACAATTATCATTCAGCATAAAGTCCAAATTGGGATTAATAGTGAACAATTTTCCAAACAGAATTTGTTTGTGGTATTATAAGCAACAATACTTTCACTGTTCTAAAATTGGTGATCTGAATTAATGAATTCTAGAGCAAATGAAAGTGTTTTCATTTTTTAAAAGAAATAATTGGCATAAAGAAAATTATTTGATATAAAACATATATAAGAACTGCCAAGTTCTTCAACAGAAGTGATGACCACCAATATAGTATACTTTTGCTTATTATTTAAAATATCCCTCTCTCATTAAAATTAAAAGTGAAATTAGGCACCAAGACCTTTAGGAAGGTTAACCATTTAGTTGTTGGGAAGGATCCACACACTTTTAATCACTCTCAATATAAATTATGGTAAATATTTATTTAAAGCGTTTGATCTATCAACTTAGAGGTGTTCCTTATTTAAAAGAGCTTAAAAGGAGAGAAATTTACAAACCAACAGTTCTTCTCAAGGATGTAGATTGTAGAGAGTAAAAATCCTTAAAATTTCATTAAACATACCGTATTTCTTCTATTTAATTTAAAATGTATTTTTTCTAACTAGGAACCCTTTTAAAACACTTATACTCAGCAAAATGTTTTGGATTACAATTAAGTGGGGAATGATTGAATCTGAATATATACCAGTTTTGAATGCAATCATCAGCCGTAGTAAGTTCCTCTGAGTTCAGTGGGGCTTATTGCCAAAGTAAATGACTGTACCAAATAATTTCTAGTAATGTTACAGCTGGTTCAAATTTTAAAACAATTCATTCTTAAAAATTCAGAAATTGTACACTCACCCAGTATTGGAAAGACAGATGGTTTAAAGCCAAACTTAAGAAATGAGGGGAAATGTTCTTAGGATCCATTGCCCTTCAGGCAAGTTCAGTCTTTAAGCTTGTCCATTTTTAAATGGTTTCAGTCACATGAAAGGAGTTAATTGTTAACATGAAATGTGAGTATTTTGTGATGGATTTCCTTAACCACTTATGTCCCTTGTTTTGGCATTCAACAAAAATAACAATTCAAATAATAATGTTAAAACCTGACTTTTTTTCCTGGATTTTTTTCACTCTCATTCTGATGACCTTTTAAGGAAGCGAACCAGCTTTGGTAAACAAGATGTGTAGATATTACTGTGCTGTTGATTATAAATAGGCTTATTTCAGCCTTTAGGCTTTTAGCAGCGAATAGGAGACATTGTGGGGAAAATAATCTTGCATTCTTCTTTTCTCTTCTAACTTTTTAGCTGCTTAAAAGATTCATATAAGAGAATAATTACGAACATTTCCTGATTTGCCCATGTTATACCTTTATACCTTTATTTTGCAAGCTGCCCTGGCTCCTAGCTGATTTCCAAGTGCAATTTAGGGTGTTAGTTGTCATCTATAAAACCCCTCATGGCTGGGGCCGGATACTTGAAGAACTGTCTCTACTCATTCTATTAGATCCAGCAAAAGGAGCATGCTTTAGGTCTTGTCAACTAAAGAATGTCATCTTGCAAGAACAGAAATTTATCTTTTTTATTACAGTGGCTGCTCTCTGGATCATTTAATTTTTCATTACAGATGGTCCTCAATCACTTGCTCAGCAACCATTCAAACTTGCAATGGCACTGAATGAGTTCTAACCAATCCTCGGAATTCTGGCCATTGCAGCATCCCAACAGTCACACGATCGCAATCCGGGCAATCCAGACTCTTAGCACCTGGCTTACAGCGAGCCATAGATACTTACTTGATCATGATTCCCTGCCTGGCTTCCCACAAGCAAAGTCAATGGGGAAGCTGGCAGGAAGATAGATGTTGCAGTCACATGAGGTCCTTGTTTATCAGTGGCAGCCTGGAGTGCCAGAATTGCCATCGCTAAGTGGCAGTGGCACAGTTATGTAATATACTTTACACCTGTGTCACTTAGCGATGGCAGTTCGGGTCCCAATTTTTGTTGTAACCAAGGACTCCCTGTAATTATAGTTCAAGATAGACAACGTGTGCGGATAACTTTTATCAAACTACAGGTAAGTCCTCGACTTACAACAGTAATGGAGCCTGCTCATTCATGTCAGAAGTCGAGGATGACGTTAAATGAAGCACCTAACTGACGACATCCCTGTCCCTGCTTTCCCCAGTGCATTCATTAGGTAGGTAGAGGATTGTTAGGTAGAGCATGGGGTGACTCAGAGATGGGACAACCCAAGGGAGGCCTAGTGCAGGCACAGGGATTCCCAGGAAGCCTCCCTCACCCTCTAGGTCTAGGATATCCCATGCTCTGCCCCCTGCCCCTTGGTTTCCCCAAAGCCCTATGGGCCTCCTCCCCACCCCAACCTCCCTGTCACAATTGGCTTGCTTACCTTTTGATGACCTCAGGAAGTCAGGTTGGAGAAGGCTACTTCCTCCCTGGTCCACATGGTATAAACAACAAGAAGAAATCCTGTCATGTTTGCTTTTGTTGCAATCCTTTCCTCTCCAGCTAGCATAAACCACTACAATTTCTTTTTAGCTCCACCAGCGCTAGCTTTACGCTAGTCTTACGCTGGCAGCACTAAGAAGAAATTGTGCCTATTTTGGTTCCTTGCAAGCCTGTTGTCGGGAGCAACCTCTGGGTTTCAATGCATAAAAAGGTGGGTTGTTTTTTTTTAGAAAAATCAATGAATGATGTTCTTGGATTGCTACTGCATCTTGCTGTCACATTAGGTAACATTTGAGTTCCAAAATCGCTTTTCTTGGACTTTTCTTTGATGGCAAAGATAAGACCCATTTTGAAAACCTGGACAACCAGGTTCCCAATCCTGCCCCTGCCCACGGATTTAACCTGGAACGTATTCTGGTGATTCCTAAATGGAAGTCCTGGACACAGCAAATCACTTCTTTCTTGCCTGATTCTGCTTCTTACAGGTAGTCCTTGACTTATCACCACAATTGGGGCCAGAATCTTACTCACTGAGCGAAGTGGTTGTTAAGTGAGATGCCCACATGACTGCTTTGCTCAACAACTCCAATCCTGGCCATCCCAATTGCCATCGGTAAACAATCTTCCAGGTTGTTAAAGAGCTGCCTGCCGAGCATAATTCCTCTCAATGCTGGAAGGGAACTGCTTTGGTGGGCTGCAGGATTGGAGCTCGTATCTTTGGGATCGGAGCTCTGTTTCTGCACTCCACCGGAGGAGTTTGGCTCCCCTCTGTGTGTGGAAGGAAACTGCTCCGTTTCTACACCCCACGGAAGCACTTCAGTTTTCCTTTTCTCTTTCAGCCAGGTGCCAGAGATGAGAGAGTCCTTTTGGCAGGCAGCAACAGCTTGCAGCCTTCCCTGCCAGCTTCCCCATTAACTTTCTTTTTTTTTCTATAACAAGTTTTATTGAATTTTTTTTTTTTTTTTTACAGCCAAGTGCTTAAGACTCATCGTGGAGATAGGGCACTCCATAAAACAAAATAGAACATACAATCATACATAAACAATTTACACTTTTTTAAATCTTCCCTCTCTATTTTATCAATCAAAAGAGCAAGAACAAACAAACAAAACCAAAGTATCAACGATATTTCCACCCATTTTAAGCTTAATTAACTATTAGCATATTCCAACTAGCATTACATAGACATATAGAATACGGTTCGAGTATCCATATAATAAAGACCATATTATTCCAAATATTCAGTTTATATTTCTCAATTAAGTTCTATCTCTTATTCTATCTCACATACATATTTTATCAGTGAATATAACTTTACGTTTCCAAACCATTTTGGATTAGCTTAAATTGTTTCTAATTATTTCTAAGTTAAACATATATAAGTATATTTTAAAATTTCTCCACTATATTCTATTTCCTATATTCTAAACATTTTTATAAATCAATCCATTCAAATTATCTAAGCTAAACATATATAAGTATATTTTAAAAGTTCTCCACTGTATTCTATTTCCTATTTTCTAAACATTTTTATAAGTCAGTCCATTCTTCAATCATTGCATGTAAAAATATCATTAGTATTTCACCAGTCTCAATACACCTCCTGATTTTCGCTTTTCCAGTTTTCCATAATTACTATTCCAGACCATAATCAAATCCATAATTCAAATCAATATTGGTCAGACAAAATCTTAAACTTTAAAGATCTCAAAAATATTAGCTCACTTAAAGTCTTTAAAAACCATTTTACCCATCAAATAAATTTTTAACACTCATTTTAAACCTAATTCTAGCTTTCTTTTTATGCCAAGCAGGTTTCCACAATACGGCTTTCAGCTCCTCCCATCTTGGTATTTGGTTATACACATTTTCCCACAGTTGCGTCTGATCATAGTCTTCTTTTCTTTTTCCCAATATTGTCTGCACTATATACTCAGTCTTAGCCAGTGTGGTGATTATTCGTTGTTTGTATGTACTATCAGCATTTTTAATGTCTCGTATTAAAGAGTCCATTTCTGTTGTTTTTACATCTATAGATGTTTCAATTAAGTTCTGCTTTTGGTCTTCAGAAGTCTCCATCCTTTGTGTATAAGGTGTAACATCTTCCTCTTCAGTAGATTGTAAATATAGATCTTCCATCTCATTAAATTGTAAATCCAATTGTATATCATGCTCAGTTAGAGTTTGAAATCCAGTTTTTAGCTCTAAACCAACCTCATTCCTTAGTGTCCTAAAATGATCTTTTAGTTCTTGTCTTGTTTCCAAAATTTTTGCTAATATCAATCCATAATTGAGCTGTGAATAAGCTTCCATCCTTCTCTCCTTTTTTTTTTCTATAATAAGAAAACAGCAGTGTCTGGGCGTAGCACCAGGTTCAAAAGTTCAGCTACCATGGCAACGTTACGATAGACTTTCTGGGCTTCACGCCAGTTTCCAAGATACAATGTAGATACAATGTAGCCCTCCAATCCACATCCCAGTAGCCGAGGCAGTTTTTTTTCCCCCCCTTTTTAAAGTGGATAAAAATGTTCAGAAGGGGGGGGAGGAAGAAAAAACACTCCACCCCCCTCCCTAAAATTTCCACTTAAATTTAAAACAAGCAAACAGAGAGGAAACGTCACAGTAAGGCTTTTTTCTTCTCTTTTTTTTTTTTTCCAGGAACTCCCGAATTCCAACAGCTCAAATACACAATAGCAAAGTCACTTTTTTCCCCCAAGTGTTCAAACGCTGCTTTTTTAAGGAAGGGAGTAGTTTCTAAAAGCTTTTCATAGGGAAGTAAGGAAGGTAACAAGAGGGAAGGAAAGTTCTCACCCGGATCTTCCACGGTGGTTCTTTGTGCTTAGATGTTGCTGTGACTTTCGGCTGGAGCAGCTGAGTGATCGGCCATGTTACTGGCCGATCTTTTCCCCGTCGGCCCAAAGGTGATTTTCTCAGACCTCAGAGGGAGCCGCCGCTCCCTCCGAGATCAACGAGTGCCCTCCTCTACGGTGGTCGCCCCTACAGGGCGACTTTCGACCCTGTCCAGGGTCTACCGGCGGGGGGAAACCGGACGGCCAAGAGAACGAATTTTCTGCACGTCCGCGGGCGCTGCCACCGGATCCGGAAGTCCCCCATTAACTTTCTGAAGAAGCCGGCAGAGCTGATTGACAATCACAGAACTGCGGGGCACTTGGCAACCCTTGAAGCCAAGCTCCCAGATTGTGATCATGTCACCACAGGGCAGGGGGCAGTATGGCATTTTAAGGCAGCCGGAAGTGCTTTTCCAAAGCCGTTGTACCTTTGAATAGATAAACACTTAGGCTTATATACCCCTTCACAGTGCTTTACAGCCTTCTCTAAGCAGTTTACAGAGTCAGCATATGGCCCGCAACAATCTGGGTACTCATTTTACCATCCTCGGAAGGATGGAAGGCTGAGTCAACCTTGAGCCAGTCAGGATCGAACTGCTGGCAGTCGGCAGAATTAGCCTGCAATACTGCATTCTAACCACTGCGCCACCACGGCTCTTGTTAAAAAACCAGTTATAAGTCAAGAACTACTTGCATTGCAGCAAACTACAGATAAGGTTCCATTTAAGGACACTCTGGCAGCATTTTCTATGGAATTATTTGCAGCTTGCAAACACGATGAACCTTTGTTGACCCAGTATATTTCACAACAGGAAATAGAAAAGTAAGTTTGCCCATCGCGCCCGCCCCCCCAATTATGTAAAGCACAAATGAGCTATTGGCCAATTCTTACCTAAAATCATTCTGTTTTAGTTTCATTTCTTGTAGGCAGAGTAATAGGAGACTGAGCTTGATTTGTGTAGCATTATTGCAACCTATTTTAGTTCTATTCCAGAACAACGAACAATCATAAAGCTCTAATTCTGTCTTTAAAACATTAAAAAGGAAAAAAAAAACCTGATTCATAAAAGTTGTTCTTAATTTTTTTTCCATTCCAGAAAAAATAAATTAACATACCTGAGTAGAATTTCTGAAATACACTTTTGATAATATGCCCCTCCTGGATTCCCAAACTTTTTAAAGCAAAATTCTTTAATTGACATTCTGGTGATTTGCACTGGCAGTTGTAATAGTATAATATTTAGGACCTATAGCTATAGGTATATTTCCATGAGTATCTACAAAGAGTAGAATTGTGCAAATTGTGGTATTCCTTGTGCTACTCTATGGAAGTGAAAGTTGGACTTTGATGAAGTAGAATAGGAAGAATATTGGTGAACATTTGTGTCAAAAACGTGGGCAGCCAAGAAAGCAAACAAATGGATCCCTAATGCTGGGAAAGATGAAAAGAAAAAGAAGAACAAGACAAAAAGCAGAAAGATGGGTGGATTTGAATTACAGTGAGTGTGCACCATTGGAAGATCTGAAAGACCAGGTTAGGGACAGATCATCATAGAGAAAATCTGTGGTTACTAAGAGTCAATCACAACTTGATGACACATAATCAGTCAAATCAATATTTCTACAGTATGGATGAGGCAGCCTCTGACTTTCTTCCTGTTCCACCTACCTACCTTCCTTCCTTCCTTCCTTCCTCCCTCTCTCTCTCTTTTTCTTTCTTTCTTTCTTTCTTTCTTTCTTTCTTTCTTTCTTTCTTTCTTTCTTTCTTTCTTTCTTTCTTTCTTTCTTTCTTTTTCTTTCCTTCCTTCCTTCCTTCCTTCCTTCCTTCCTTCCTTCCTTCCTTCCTTCCTTCCTTCCAGAAAGTGATAGAAAAATGTTGTGACTTCAGTTAGGAATTTATTTAGGTTCCTTTGAAGAAGCTTTAATAGGCTCGATGTTGTAACTTAGGGTGATTTCTGCATGTATATAAAATATTTTAAAAATCATGCATATTTCAGATAAAATATTTTATTTATATGTTTTAAATCAGGGGTCTTCAAACTTGGCCCTTTTATGACTTGTGGACTTCAACTCCCAGAATTCCTCGGCCAGGCACGCTGGCTGAGGAATTCTGGGAGTTGAAGTCCACAAGTCATAAAAGGACCAAGTTTGAAGACCCCTGTTTTAAATAATCAGAATCTGAAAAAGAAAGAGTTGAAAATTGTAGGTTTTCAGAAGAGAGAAGCAGATTATAATTCATGTGAAGCAGTTTAAAAAGATTTGGAGAAACCTGCCTGGCAGTAGCAATTTTCTAAACTTTTAACTGTAGCAGCTCAACTGTTTTCTTGTTACAAGCCATGGCGTCACCGTTTTCCTTAAAGAAGATTAGATATTAGCAAGTATTTTGCTAGCTGGTTCCTATTTGATAAGCTGCTTAAGTGAGAATGTACAGTACTTTCAAGAACAGGGATCTGGCTGATTCAGGCTTAGTGGCATCAGGACTAGGTGATCTAAGAATATTGTTAAACACAGGATCTTATTGAAAGACTAATCTAGTTTTGCCTTCCCAGCTGGATAAAGTGCTTCACTAATTATATCTGTATGCATGGAGCTTGAGAAAATGACACTGCCAAAGAGTAATAACTGATGTAAAAGTGTACAAGATGTTTAAATGAATGAGAAAAACGGAGCACTTCCGGTCTCATTTTGGCATACCACATCTTTACAGCTCAGTCCTGAACATGACATTTTTGAGCCCTACCTATTCAGGCCGGTTGGTCATCTAATCCTGGATCTTCAAAATCTTCAAAATGACCAGCTGGCTATATTTGGCAAAGCTTTCAAGCACATTCTGAAGGGGTGTCTCTTCTATTGTCCTCCCTGTTTTTTTTAAGATACACTGCCTAGGAGCCTGAAAGTAGTAAAACAAAAGGATATACGAAGGATACGTAACTATTGGCAGCCTCTACCAAAAACCATGCAACTGTTCCTATAAACTCCCAATGGTGAATGCACAGCACTTGGCACGCTTACCTAGTTCCCATTATGTTTGCTCTGCAGATCTGTATAAATCACTCAAAGCACCTCGTAATGTCACCAAAATCCTCAAGCGGAACAAATTGTATAACTAAAATTATAGGCAAGTGCACTGAATCTGAATACATTCTCATGGGGAAAAATATTTCTTAAGAGCCATCTACATCCACTTTTCCCCCAGCTTTTTGTCTATATCTATGAAAATGATCTGGGGTATATCTACTTCCTGTTCTATGACTCTACTGTGGGTACTATATCCCACCCACATCCAGGGCCAGAAAAATACGTTTTACGGAGATCAAATAAATAAAAGGTCTTCCAGTGGATTCCGCATGAGCTCTGTCCTCCCTCCCAGCTCTATTACTCTGTGATAAAACAAATGAAGCAGCATGGTTACTCCAAAATAAATCAACCATAGAGATAATTTCATTAGGAAATTTCAGAGAAACACTTACCCTAAGACGGTTCCACTTCTCTCTCATTAACAATAAAAGGAAATAAGCTTACCGCACTTCAACGTTCTCTTACACTGGCTTCCTGTTACATCAGACCACGTTACACTGGAACAATACTCGCTGCTCAGAAAACCAGAAATGGGGATATTGCAAAAGTAAGCTCGGAAAGATAAACCCCATAATGGGTTATTTGATCTCCCCCCATCATTGCCTTTTTCCTCCACAGAAGTACACTAGTTGTCAGTCTTTCAGCTACAGCAGGCATTCAAGTATATCCAAAACGTTGACCATGAATGAAATAGAAACCAGATCCTAGCAAAAATAAAACAGGTGAAAATAGTAAATAATCTAGGAGCAATTGGTTTTTATTTTCTCAATAGGGTTGCCTTTTGTTAAAGCCTTTTGGTTCTTACTTGTTTTTTTTTTTTACATTCCAAATATAATTTAGATATTGAACCTAAGCGTCAGCTTCCACCTCACGCTTACTTTCAGCTGCCATGAACTCAAGGGGGACTAGACGGGAGGGAGGAGGCTTCAAAGGAAATGAAAGTTAACTGCCTCTTTCCAAGAAGAGCTTCAAGGTCAAACGGCTGGGAACGGCACACGGCTGCATATCAAATCTAGTAACCCTTCCAAAAACAGCTTTGAATTTGATTGGGCAATGGGGGCAAGTGATGGGAAGCACCTAGGAGGGGGTGAACGTTACCCTTGGGGATTTGGGGACACGAATTTCAGTTTTGGCTTTGTATTACTGTATTTCATTTGACCTCTAGTAAACTATAAATGGAGTTGAGGATCGCTCTTTCTTAGGAGCTCAAGCTGAGGCAAGTCTGACACTAAGTGAGTTCTGTTTTCTTGTTGACAGAAGCCATAGCTGCTCTTTGCATGAACCTCATTTCATTATCTCTTTTGTATTCTTTCTACTGTATATTCATCAAAACGAAGACCAGGTTAGACTTGACTTTTTAAATGGGACAATTCTTTTAGAGAATGTTATGGTAATGGAAGCAGTTTGTTTGTTTGTTTCTTCCCAGATCTCTTTTTGTGGGTTGGTGGGTGGAAGGATTGTTTTATATTTGGTGTCTCTGCTTTTCAAATGAAGATTATACCAGATACTCATCACTACTTTTGTCCTTCAAAGTATCTCCAGCACTCTGCTTACAATATTCTGATATAAAAATTTTAAATCCACTGTAAAAGTTCACTGCGCATAGACCACAACCACAATTGTATAGCAAAGTGGACATGCTATAACAAGAAAAAAAAACTTGAGAGGCTACAATAAATCAAGTAACGGAAGGCCACGAGCAACAGCTCTGAATGTGCTTTTTAATTAATGCTAACACACATTCTGGTAGAGAAAAGTTCCCTGAGGATGGGCTCCAGCACAAGTCTGAAAGCTTAGAAGACTAAACCTCTGGTCCTGGTGATCAACCCAGATTGGATCCTGCAACATTATCCTGGGACATGTATATTTGCCTTCATTCGTTCATCATATGGTTTAGCCTCCAGACCCGTTATCAGTTGTTCTTTTCTGCATTCTTCCTAGGGTCATCACATCTTTTTTGTATCATGGTGACCAGAATTTAATGTTATATTCCAAGTGTGGTCTCACCTGTTCAGTATACTAACACTTCATGTGATCTGTTGATGCATTAGCTGTTTTGGCAGCTGTGGCATACTGCTGGCTTATACTTAAGTGGTAGTCTAGTTGGACACCTAGATCTTTCTCCCTGTTGCTACTATTGAGCCATTCCATATCTCTGCATTTGGTTTTTCTTGTCTATGTGTAGGACCTTACTTTTTTCACCACTGAATTAAATTTTGTGGGATAGGGTCCAACATTCAGGTCCTCTTAAATGTTGAGTCTTATCATCTAAAGGGTTAGCTATTCCTGCCAACTTGGTGGCATCTGTACATTTGATGAGTTCCCTTTCTATGTCCTCATCTAGATCATTTATGAAGTTGTTGAAGAGTATTTGTATCTGATGCTTCTGGACAACGCAATCATTGGTAGTCATCCCGAATTTGTGTATTATTTGCTTACACATAGAAGGTTATTTTCAGTACGGGGCCCCATCATTGTAAAAAGGAAGAGGGAAAATTCTGGTGTTGTATAAATCTAACTGGCCATTTAATGGATTCCACTTATAGACCTTCACTCTCCTTTTTAAACCTTTCCAATTTGTTTTGGTCAACAGTTCACACATGACTGCAACTGAGTGTCCTGAAAAAAGCTTACTTTTGCACAGCTTTGGTAAGGAGGCAAAGAATTTATTAGAGGAGATCCTGTACACAACAAACAATGGGATTCTCTCAGCAGTTAGAGAAATTGAAAGACATTCCTGAGTTTTAGCAAAAAGAAAGCTTCACTGATGTAATAAGATAGATGCCCAACAATTTCAAGCACTCCTATTCTTATCACTCCCCGCCTTTATTATTTCTCCATTTCCCAGCAACATGATAGTTTGAGAGAATGGGAAGAAACTCTGTCCAGAACAGAAATTATAGATTGCAACTTGCCAATCAAGAATTTGCTGTACACAATGTTGATGAATTTGGTAATGCCGATTCCTTAGCCAATTTCCTCACTGTTCAGATATCTGCCTTTTCTCCTCATTTCTCCTTGGAATGCAATTCACTCACCTCCAAATAATGTTAATGCTTTAATCCTTTTTTTTTTTCCTGTAGGAGCTGGCTTTAGCTTTTTCAGAGAGATTTTTTAAAACTTTGTCACATAGATAACAAGTACTTTCCCCTGGAGATTCCAATATCTGGCAAATTTATAATAATTGTTGGAGAGATAAACATATTGATCTGCTATAAGGTAGTTTCATGTATTTTTTTGGTAGGAAGGATGCCGAGTCCCAGAAAATGTAAAACTGCAGACTGTTTTTAAGTCTTGTTAGATCTATAAAATATGTTGGCTGTGATTGACACATCTCATTAGGTTCCACTTACATGCTACAGGCAGTCTTCGACTTATGATCACAAGTGGGACCAGAAGCTCTGTCATTAAGTGAAGCAATCATTAAATGAGTTGTGCCCAATTTTACTACCTTTTTGCTATGGTCATTAAGCAAATCGCCATCATTATGAAATGAATCAAATGGTTGTTAAGCGGATCCAGCTTTCCCCAGTGATTTTTTTTTTTTGGTGAATTATGTTTGCTATATTTATTTTATGTGTAGAATTTTAATAAAGATGGCGGGGGGGGGAATATTGGCCCAACCCTATAGGTATTTATAGAATTAGAATTAGAATTGAATTGAATTCTTTATTGGCCAAGTGTGATTGGCCACACAAGGAATTTGTCTCCAGTGCATAAGCTCTCAGTGTACATACAAGCAATAAGTGATAAATCGTGATCATAGTCATAAAAATACATTCATCATAAATCATAAGATACAACACTTAGTGATAGTCATAGGATACTAAATAAGCAATCAACATAAATCATACTAGGATACTAAATAAAACAATACAAATCATAAGATACAAGCAACAAAATTATAGTCATAAGAAGATAAGGAAATAAGTAATAGGAAAGATGAGAAGAATAATAGTAACACAGCCTTATTAGATAATTTGACAGTGTTGTGGGAATTAGTTGTTTAGCAGAGTGGTGGCATGGGGGGGGGGACTGTCCTTGGATCTAGTTGTTCTCACATGCAATGCCCTATAGCGTCATTTTGAGGGTAGAAGTTGTAACAGTTTATGTCCAGGATGTGAGGGGTCTGTAGATATTTTCACAGCGCTCTTTCTGTCTCTTGCAGTATACAGGTCCTCAGTGGAAGGCAGGTTGCTAGCAATTGTTTTTTCTGCAGTTCTATTATCCATTGAAGTCTGTGTCTGTCTTGCTTGGTTGCCATGCCAAACCAGACAGTTATAGAGGTGCAGATGACAGACTCAATAATTCCTCTGTAGAACTGTATTAGCAGCTCCTTGGGCAGTGTGAGCTCTCTTGAGTTGGCGCAGAAAGAACATTCTTTGTTGTGCTTTTTTGATGACGTTTTTGATGTTAGGTGTCCATTTTAAGTCTTGAGATATTATAGAACCTAGAAACCTGATGGTCTCTACGGTTGATATCCTTATTTAATGAATGAAAATGAATAAAAAGTTATGTGGCAGAGAAAGCAAATACCTAGTTACAGATCTGTGGTACAAGCTACACATTTAAATCTACTTTAGCTTAAGGTTTCTTTTTATTAATAAAATATTTGCAATATGAATATTGCAATATCTTTTACTTTCTAGTGCTACTGTTTGGAATTGTACCATATCATAAACAGTGTTTTTAAACAAACTTTTTTTTTTTCTTGTTAAAGTGTGGGATCCCTTTTCAAGATGACGATGTAATTGTTCTTAATGGCAGTAAAGAGGACGTAGAGGTGCTAAAGAAAAGAATGGAGGAGCGAAGGCTGAAAAGTAAATTAGTGAAGGTAAGGTCTAAATATATTTTCTGAGGTTATGTGTAGATACAGGGATAAAATAAGAACAGAGTTGGCATGAAAGTTCTGGGATCTCAAGCAATAGGGGTTACCAGGAACAATTCAGCTTTTACAATAATAAATGTCATTCCAATAATTTCTGCTCCCCAATAATATCGCTGTGTCCAGAGGAATTCATAATAGAACACTAGATCGTAATATAAATATCTTTTCAATAGCTGTTGAATAAGCAACTATACATGCTGAAAACATTGGGTTGTGTTCAAAACACTCAGTATGGTTCATTGGCTTTCAGCCAATACAGGTTCACAGCCTGTTAGATCCTTGACTACTTTTTCTCCAAAGTTTGGTCCATAAAGAATGTAGCAGCTGTTGATTATCATAAAAAGTCTGACCTCTGTTTAGAGACAGAACCTTTGGTAAGCTGTATATTGCCAGCTTCCAGATTTCCCCAAAAATGAGCAATAAGACCAAATGGTATATGAAAAATGGGGAGAAAAAGAAAAAAAAATATATGGGTGGAGTTAAAGCCATGTCTGTAGTCAGCTCCATTATTTTCAGAAGGTCCCCTAACCCCACTCCGATTAGGCCAACTTTACACTATGAGGCCATTTTGTTGTTTTCAGTCCATTCTAAAGAAGGGCAAGTTTTACTGTGATTTACAGTAGTAAATGTGGAAGAATGTTGAATTAATCTCTTGTCTTGTAATAATTTATAAAGTCTTGGATTATGCAGCCAAACACAACATCCTAGCCATATACGGATTATGTATATCTGTATGTAATATCCTGGTTTTGAAGCCTAAAAGTGTTGATGGAGGCATTCTTTATTCAATATAATACTGATTCACTTTCTTTTACTGGTGTTTTCACTCTTGCATCTTCTTTTTTTTAAAAAAAAATACTTCAGCACAATACCTATCTAACGACCTGTAGGTCGTTAGATATGTATTATGTTTCATTTTCCTATTCATTTTTGAAGACTGCATCAAAGAGAGGAAACAGAAAAATATGAATGTCAGAACTTAAAGAAAAATACATCTTGCATTTCAGAAGAGACTGGTGAGGCTAGTCTTAGATTTTACAGTGGACGCACTCCACCAAATAATTGTTTCGTGTTATTTCAAAAGACAAAATTGTTTAGAATCTTGTTAAGGTTTCAAGGTGCTGTAAGGTGCTTAGCGATCACACTGACCTCAATCAATAATACCTTTTAAGGTCAATTATTGACCTACCAAGGAGTGAGAAAAGGGTTTTAATCAAAAGCCATCTGCTATTAATTTTTTCTCTAGAATGAAAAGGTGGCATGCCACCCAGTGGACGACAGATGATACGAGCACCTGGGGTTATCCATCTCTCAAAACTAAATTTGCTTGACATATTTCTGTGTATACTGTTGATACATTGCTATAGTACATTTGGTTTTGTTGAGTAGTTTTCTTCTTTTTTGAAAACTCCCAACAGCTTATAAGAGACAATTCTCTTTATTTTCAAACTCAAATGTAGCAACTGCCCTTCTTTGGCCCAGAAAGTGAAATAGACTGCATATCTTTCATGCTGGGTTTGCTCATTAGACCTATAAACGCCTTACTGGAATACCTGCAGAGCCAGAATGCCTATCGGCAATACATCTGGATACAAATTTTCTCTTAGGTCAAGCATGTTTCTCTCATAATTTCTTTCCAATACCTACTTATATATTTGCCTTTCGACATTATAAAGTAAAAAATGGACTTAGAAATATGTAGACTAGCCTTTAGCTGAGTAGATTGTGTAGTTTTGTAAGTCAAAAGCAAGGATGAATGAATGTATAAAGCACCTCTAAGTCAAGTGTCTTCCTAGTTATCATATGAATCTTTGGATTTTGCCAGTCTTTGAGCTTCTTAAATCGCTTCTGGTTTGTTTCTTTTGTTTCAGAAATCCAAGAAACCTAAGGCAGCAGAGACCATTGTGAAATCAGAAGCCGCTGAAGGTGAATTGTTTATATTGGGTTCAGTTATTAATGTGGAAAAGAGATTGAAGATGTTATAAATCAAAATAAATAAAACGTATATTTTTTTTCTGTTATTATTTGCAAAGATTGTGAGCTTTTGTTGTATGGAAACTAGAGCATATATTGAGGGAGTCTGCAGAATCTTATTAAATTAACTGATATTTTTTTTACTTTTCAGAGTACATTGAATCATAAATTAACCAACAGGTTTACACATAGCTATGCGGAAGAGGTTTAACCAAGGTTACCACAAAGATTATCAAGTTGCACAAATATTTATGTCTTTAGCTTTCCCATCTATTCAGATTTATTAGTGCTACAGGAAGTATACTTGTTAAAACATGATAGTTGAATCTCCAGTGATGAGATTGGAAAAAAGTAGCTACAAAGTTTGTGCCATTGGAACTTAACACAAATGTCCTCATTCTGCAGAAACAAGTAGGCAAACATTGACAGTCCTCTTCCTTTTCCCCTTCCTTTTTCTTTTAAAATTCAGCCAGTTATTCCTTCTCAAGATTAGCATGATGAAGACTTGTCTTTCCTGTGTCAGTCACTTCTTCTTCTTCTGCCATATGCGTTATTGGACGTTGGCGATCATGTTGGCGATCCTGTTTTTATCAGCAGCCGCACGAAAAAGTGCTGCTGAGTTTTGTCCAAACCAGTCCCTTAGATTTTGAAGCCATGATGTTCTTCTTCTGCCTGGACCTCGTTTGCCTTCAATCTTTCCTTGGAGGACTAAATGGAGTATGCCGTATTTTTCTGGGTGTCGCATCACATGTCCGAAATATTCTAACTTTCGTTTTTTAATTGTTTTGATGATTTCCCTTGGCTTTCCCAGGCGGCTTATCACCTTTGTGTCAGTCACAAAGTAACCTAATTGAAACTAAAAGTTTCAATAATAAAACTGACCCATTTTGCACCATTTTACCTTTTTTTTTTTTTTTTTTTTTTTTAACTATTATACAGATTCACTGAGTCCATCCCAAGTAAATGCTGCAAAGGATGCTACACAAACTGGAGAAAAGAGAAGCATTGCCTTCTGCAAGAGTTCAGGTTGGTGTAACATTTCCAAACCTAATTTATAAATACAGGTAGTCCTCGACTTACAACAGTTCATTTAGTGACCTTTCAAAGGTACAGTGGAGCTGGAAAAAGTAACTTATGACCGTTTTTCACACTTAACGACCATTGCAGCAGGCCCATGGTCACATGATCAAAATTCAGATGCTTGTCAACTGGTTCATATTTATGACAGTTGCAATGTCCCGGGGTCATGTGATCAGCTTTTGCGGCCTTCTGACAAGCAAAGTCAATGAGCAAGTCGGATTCATTTAACAATCGTGTTACTAACTTAACAACTGCAGTGGTTCACTTAACATTTGTGGCAAGCAAGGTTGTAAAATAGGGCAAAACTCACTTAACAAATGTTTCACTTAGCGACATAAATTTTGGGCTCAGTTGTAGTCGTAACTCGAGGACTGCCTGTACTCCATTCAATAGTATTACAGGTGAAGCTCTTGCAACCAAGCGTCTTCCTTCACTTCCATAAATTGAAAGATCAGAGTTTACAGAATTAAGTTCCTTTCTTACTGAGAGTACTTTCCCTAATGCTCTTAATCATGGTTAGGTATTATGGGTTGAGTTTTAAACATACGCAGACTAACCAGGCTTCCACTTTAAGTAAAAATTGAAAGTGGAGTATGTAACTCCACTTTCTGGGCAGCTTGCTTGAACTTGGTTCTTGGCAGATTAATTGAGCTGCTGTGTTGTCTTTAAGTTAGCAATACCTAAAAGATTCCCTGTCATACCTCAGGGGACCAAACATTTGGGTTGTAAGTATTTCTGTGAAAAGTATATGGCAGGGATAGGCAACCTTGGCTCTTTTATGACTCGTGGACTTCAATTCTGGGAGTTGAAATCCACGAGTCATAAAAGAGCCAAGGTTGCCTACTACCCCTGCCATATGGTATCCACATTTAGATAATTATAAAGATGATGATTATTATGTATCTACATGATTATCAAACTTTTTGGATAAAAAAGTTATTCTGTCCTTAAAATAATATTGAAATACAAAAGTTTTTTTTAAAAAATTGGAAAACTAATACTTTAAACTAACCTAAAATTTGGGGTATGACTATTTAGTAGGATATATGTTGTTTATTTGTATATACCAGTGGTGGCGAACCTTTTAGAGACCGAGTGCCCAAACTGCAACCCAAAACCCACTTATATATCGCTGGGTGCCGGGTGGGCGTGGCCCGCTGGGAGGGCGTGGCCTCTGCTGCCCGGATCTATGCCATCAGAGCGATTTTGCACCCCCCCACGGCCGAGAGAGAGAGAGAGTGCAGGCGCATGTGGAGAGGCGGAGGGGAGCAGCCTGGCCCCGCCTCCCTCTGGGGCAGTGATGGTGAACCTTTTAGAGACCAAGTGCCCCAAAACCGCCCCCCCGTCCCTGCTCCGCCCTGCCCGCTGGGCCACCCACCACCTCCACGGCCTGCCACAAATCACCCAGGTAGCCCAGCCCTCTGCCTGTGCCCCGCAGCATCATCTGTGCATGACGGGCCACAAGGGCGGAGTTTTGTCCCCGCTGCCCGGCTACCATGTCCTTGGCTGCGCTGCTTCACGTGGGCCGGACCCGGGGCAGCTCTCTTCCGGGGGGGGGGTTCTGGTGAGGGGGCTGTGGGAGGAGGCGGGGCTGGGGCAACAGTATGTGTGCCCACAGAGAGGGCTCCGAGTGCCGCCTCTGGCATGCGTGCCATAGGTTCGCCACCACTGGTATATACATACTACTTTATCAATGGAGAATTCATGTTCCCTATTTTCTTTGTCCTCTGTTCTGTGGCAGTCAATGAAAAAGCGCCATCTTTCTCTGGAAAAAGCATCCAAGGTGCATCAGAACCTGTGAAGAGGTCCTCAGTAGCCAGTGAGAAATCGGAAGCGTACAAGTCTATTTTTACTTCTCACAGCTCGGCCAAACGCTCTAAGGAAGAGTCTTCCAACTGGATTACACACACCGCATACTATTTCTGAAACAGAAAATTGTATGGTTTTGAGCGTGCCCTGCTTTTTGCCACCTGTTGCTTTCTGCTTATAGGAGAACCTTTTTTGTTATTGGAAATAGTGCTTTTTAATAAGAAAACAGCTTCAAAAACAAGCCAACGTAGTTTTGAACAGGACATAATAAAAAAGATAGTTGAATGCGGCTTTAGGTTTTAAAGGGTAGCTACTTTGAGTAAATGCTCACCATAAGAATGACTGCTTGATGTCCTTTTCAAAGAGAACAACTGTGCTTATTTCAACTAGGTTCTGCTTAATCTGAATAATTAGGCTGCACCTGAGTGCACAGGCACTCTTGGTATTTTGTAAATATTTTCTATCAATTTACCTTAGTGCGAGGTTTCAAAATTGTGAATGGAAAGATAGAAGCCAGCATTACATCATCCCTAATTCTTCTTTAGGTTTCTTACAGATGTCACCTGAGACATTTCCCCATTCCAGGGTCCAGATATGAGATTAATTTAATAGGTCCTAGTCCTGAAGCAGATGCAAGAACGACATGTCTAAGAATTTTTGTGGGGTGATAAGCCACAATCACACTTTTGCCTTTTTTTGTTCTAACTTGATCATCTTTCATGATAATAGCTCTTTTTGATCTAAGAGTTCTGATATTGCTAATTATTAAATTATAAACGTAATTCTGCAGTTTCTAAAAAGAGCAAACAGTGTTTGTAACATTCTGACACCTTGTATATTCAAATAAAACACAGTAATTGAGTAATTTGTCTTGCAATCTAGTATGTGATTCAGATTTATGAAGCTCAGCATAACTTGTTTTTTTTTTAGATTTTGGATCAAAAGAATGGCAAGCAGAAGGAGAATACATAAATTGTGACCTCTGAACTCTTCTGCAAGCTAGAATCTGCAAAGTGTAGGACCATAGTTTATTAGACGTTAGATGAAAAATATGAGACAGAATATTCCCTCATTGAACGCAAAGTTCTTGATAAGAATTGAAGCAATCTTGAATAGAGATGAGACATTCTGATGAAGATATTTTAATGTTACATTCCTCCAAATAATGTTTTCCCCCAGAATCCTCAAGGCCTTAATGAAAAAGCCCTGCTTTCACGACCACTTGTCCAATTGCTTTGACAAGTGAGTGCAGAAAGAAACCTCCCGTGTAGATCTTCAAAATGCTACTGGAAAAGACAGTCCTTTAGGTGGAATTGGAGCTCAAATCCAAGACAATGTAGAGTGGATACAATATTTCATCAATGCTGCAATAGGGAGTATTCTCCAGAAGTTAGGGTCTCTAGAGCAGGGGTGGGGAATGAGGACCCTTTTATGACTTGTGGACTTCAACTCCCAAAATTCTTGAGCCAGCTATGCTGCTCAGGAATTCTGGGAGTTGAAATCCATAAGTCATAAAGGGGCCATCGTTCCCCACCTCTCTCCTTTAGAGGACTGTCCCATCCTCTTCCCCTCCATTTTAGAAATTGGAACACCCAATGTAATTCTGTGAGAAGTACCAAACACACACCATTGATCTTTAAGGCCTTTATTAGAACAACCAAGAATGTACAAGTGAATGTATAAACTTTCAAGATGTCTTCTATCTATTCTAGACAACTTGAGAACTTCTGCTTCGCTATGTGCCACGATAACATGATAAGATTCTCTAATTATGAAGTGATCTCCAGATTAAAAGATAGCAGTTCTCCCCTGCCTATTTGCCAGCTCCTGGGAAAGAGCCACATATACATCTAGATTTCTGCCTAATCAGCATCTCCTTTTTAGGACAAACCACTAAGGACAGAGCTGTTCAGCAATGAAGGAGGAGATGTTGATTGGTTGTTAGACATTGCTAGAATTGCGTTTGCACTATTGGGGGGGGGGGCTGTCTTTGTGAATCTAGTTATAGTTGGAGAAGGAATCCGCAGCTGAGGACTCAGTGGCCAAGCAGGATCAGAGAAAGAGACATCTATAGAACAGATTGACCAGTGGCAAAGAATATTTCTTTTGGAAAGGATAGGCCAGGGATCAGTTTGACAAAGCCGTTGAAATTCCTAAACATCACAAGAGTGTTATTTTCCTCTTTTCCAATATAAGTAGCTGACTGAGTGTATCAAACAACATTCATGTGAGTCAGAAAGAAAAAGTCAAAATGCAAAACAGCAGCAACAACAAAACTTGTAAAGAAATATATGAATATTAAAAGTAACACAATCCATTTGAAAAGTATTGTTAATGATAAACTATTGTCATACAGAGGAAGAATGAGAGAGTGCATAAAATTCCGGTCCTTTTTTATCCACCTGACAACTATTTTTAATATTTTAATATTAATATTATAGTAGTAATAGATATCCAGCTATGGATTTCTAGCATAACCAGGTCATCTTGATCTTGGATTAGCACTGCTCAGTTTTTTTGTCAGGACCGAAGGGCAGTTGAAGTTGAGTTTTTCTAAACCTGATCCTATTTAATTTGGCAGTACTTCTTCAGTTACTCCTCAATAGTGTGTTTCCAGATGAATTAACTCATCACCTCTTGCCCAAAAGACAAAGCAGGCCATTGTGTGCTGTTTCCATAATGCCTTCCAACGCGACATGACCATGCTAGCTGGGGATGATGAGAACTGTACTCTATACCTTTGAAGAAGGACAGCACAAATATAAACAAAAACAGTACTGCCACCTTGTGTTGGTTTCCAGAAGGAGCTTTTGAAAATCCTTGCGGGACTAATACAAGTGGGAATTTTGGACTGCCTAGCGATGATTCTTTGTATAGTTTAAAACTCGGGGAAAATGTCACAAGTTCTGGGATTCTTAAAAGCATGCACAAGCTATATGACATTTGAGATGTTATCTCAAAGGTGTTTTTCAAAAGGCAACTGGACTTTCTTGGGTTTTTTTCCTTGAAAATGTTTCACTTTCCATCCAACGAAGTCCAGTTGCCTGTTGAAAAGCACGTTTGGGACAGCCATGACCTGGATGACTGAGAAATTCCATAGACATTTGAGGTGTTACTAATAATGACATTACCTTAAGGTGCTTTTTTTGTTTCTTCCCCTAATATTAATAAAACTATCTTGAGTACAAAATCAAACAATTGTGTTTACTATTTGGGTAACATTCCTACTATATAAGTACCAGCTTCAGTAGCTGCAATAATTTTTGCCATTTTATACACTTAATTAGTCATATTTGTCGCACTCGGTTTGTCATATCATTTGCATAATATTTTTCTTTTTCTAAATTATTAACCCATAAAAAACAATTTTACATCCTTGAGAATTTTCTCCCGGATCAAAACATTGTGAGGCTTTCTCATCCTGCTCTGTTCTATTTATAAATGAGCATTTGACCTTTTCCTCTTGTTCTTCTCTTCCTTTTTTCGTTTTGATTGTGAAGCACAGTAGCTAATTTCTCATTATAGAAGGCAAAAATGTGACAGTCCGATTCACAGTGTAGATATGTTTTGACAATATCTCCTTAGCTTTTCTCCAAAGAGGAGGTTAATTTTTGAGAAATAATGTAAATGTCTGTTTATAGCTGACTTATCTACCTTTTGGTTCATAGAAATATTCAGCTATTGTTGGATCATAATTTTCAACACCCCATCTCAATAGTGAGTGCTGGTAGAAATTGCAGCTTAGCCAAAGATATTCTGTTTCCTAACAACACAACTTCATAATTTGTAAGCTTTGTTACAAAGTCATGCTATGCATTGCTAAGCAGTGTTAATTTCAAAGTTAGGTTAATCCATAATAAATACATTTTAAGACAACTAAGTGGAATGAAGGATGAGTTTGGCTTATAATCTCTTGCCCAACCATGGAAGTAGATGTCCAGAAAAGCTAAAAAGTCTATATTAAGAGCTATTTAAAAAGTGTTCCATCATGGTTTCCAAGACTGGACAGTAAAAACGCTCAGTTATCACCTGGAAAATGCTACTCAGTCAGAAATATTAGGCTGCTTACAAAAATGCAGCCTACTTACGTTACAGTGCAAAACCTCAGTAGTTGCTTCTGCCTCCTTTTGTGTGTGTATGTGTGTGCGCCTTTCAGTCAACATTGATTCCTGGTGGACTGCCTGGATTAACCCCTGCAGTTTTTTGACAAGATTTTCCAAAGCGTCTGGAAGTTGAATCATGGCAACTGGACTTTTTCTCTTTTTTTTTGTTTGAAATGTTTCACTGCTTATCCAAGTAGTTTTTTCAGGCTTCTTTGTTTTCCGAAGTGGTTTGCCTGCTTCCTAGGAGTGAGAGAGAGTGACTGGCCCAAGGTCACCCAGCTGGCTTTGTGTCTACAAGACTAGAATTCAGAGTCTTCTGGCTGGGGGGAATAAGAGAAAAAAAGAGTTTAACATAGCTGGCCACACAAGCCAATCTCACTAAATTGATCTGTTTGGTATCAAGTGAGTTGGTAGCTTTTGAGACACGCTTCTCAAGAAAAGTGTTGCATAAACTTTTTGTGGGTCATCTTTTTCTAAATTTAGTCCAGGTACTATTGAAAAATTAACATGCATTTTTAAAACTCTTTCAACCTTGATGGGTATATTAGTTGATCAGATTTTGTACTAGTTTGTTTTTCTCCTATGCTTAATGTGGTGTATAACAAAATTGTAAAAACTCGTGAAAGTCCAATTTTAGAACAGCAAACCTGCAACCAACTAAAAGTAATCAAGCTTATAGCATGAATCATGCAGAAGTCTAAAAATATAACAGAAGTAGAAGTGTTTATACATATGTTCTCCTCTGCTTTGGCCTCAGACTAAAAGCTCGAGAATATAAAAATAGCTTACCTAGATCCAAAAATAAAATAGGCACTAAGAAGACTTTACTGCCAAGAATATTCCATAAGGGAGCAGGAACCAAGACTTGTGTGCCTCTGAGTGAAAGTTTCCAGAATAGATTCTCTCTTTTAAGATCTTGATTCTTAGATCCTAACAAATGGAGACCCCCATCTATATAAATAAGAAAGAGGTGTGTTCACTGACTCAGAGAACTGAAAAGAACCATTTAAAGAACCAGATCCAATCACCTACTCAGTTCAGAAAGCTAAATTAAGCTACCCCGTGACTATGGCAACCAAGACTGCTAAGAAAATTATACCTGTCTAAACAACCTGCCTCTCAATCTCATGGGCAAGTCACCTTAAAGTTGTCCCCAACTACCACATTTTTTTTTAGTGACATTGGTGGTCCTGCTGTTCCTTCTATCAGTCTGGAAGAACAAAATAGTCATGAAAGGAGGTTAGCAGCTACTGGAAAGGGGAAGCAGCCAATAGAAGCTGGATCGATTCCAGTTAGTTCGTCACACTTCTGTCACCATCAATGCAACACAAATCATGCAATGGTGGTGTCAGGAAAAGATGGAAAGCATTCCTTGCACAGCAGTTCAGGAATGCCCTATGTTAACTGTCCTCAGCTCTGTCTGGGGATAAAAACAAGGGTCATACAGATGTGCCCCTGAAGAACTGTTATTGAGTCACATTCAAGTGAATGTTAGAGGATGTGTGGATGGGGCCTAAGACAATTTTATGTGTGTACAACTCACTGATTTCTATGAGTGGTGGAGATTCCCACAAGGTCAAATGCATCTCCAATGTAGCAAGATGAATGTTTTTCTCCTTTCATTGTCACGTTCTTAGCTGGATTATAGGATCAACATTACTTCTTTCATAAGTGGTGTGGCTTAATTTTTCAGTGTTGAGGCGCCAGTTGCTGTCAGCATAATTTGGGATGGAAGAACTGTAACATACTCATCCACATAGTCAGCTCAATGACAGGTACCAATTTAAAAGGGGGCTGCTTGTATTCTATAAATCCAAGTTAGTCAGAAAACAAAACAGGAGCCAAAAGCTAGTTAATAGCGTGGGCAGAATTCACAAACAGAACAAAGCAACAACGATGTACAATAGAGAAATCCTACCTGGAGTCCAAGAGCTGCATGTAGACACTAAAATCTTTGGGTTCATCCACCCAATATCTTCCCAAAATTAAATTTAAATTAATAAATGTATTACCCCAAACTGAATTTTAATATAAAGGAAAAGGTCCTAAATGCATTACAGCAAGACAACTACATTCAATTTTAGTAAGCTTATAAATGCAAATACGAATGAAATGATAAAGATAAAAATTGAGATATTTTTTTTCTTGATCCAACCCCAAAGGTGCTTTTTTCAAAAGGCAACTGGAGTTGTTTTTCATTGAAGACGTTTCGCTGCTCATTCAAGAAACTTCTTCAGTTCTGACTCAGTCTTTAGTCAGAACTGAAGGAGCTGCTTGGATGAGAAGAGAAACATCTTCAAGGAAAAACAAGTCCAGTTGCCTTTTGAAAAAGCACCTTTGGGACAACCATGACCCGGATGACTGAGAATCTCCATAGACACTTGATCCTACTCATTTCTTTTCCAAAATTGTAAGCTCCAATCATTTAGAAAGCCAAGGAAGGTTGATGCATTGCCAAACTATACTAGGAAAAGAGCAAAGCTCAAAGAAAGTCAAAGACTAAATCAGGGGTCTTCAAACTTGGCCCTTTTATGACTTGTGGACTTCAACTCCCAGAATTCCTCAGCCAGGCACGCTGGCTGAGGAATTCTGGGAGTTGAAGTCCACAAGTCATAAAAGGGCCAAGTTTGAAGACCCCTGGATTAAACACACTGAATTGGTTGGAGTATACACATAGATTTCTCACATTGGCTTCTGGAAGTTTTTCCAGAATTCCAGCCAACGATTCATCAGAGCAGGATTTAGGGGCATCAGTCCAAAACCCCATTTAGCGAAATGAACAAGAGGGCCAATGGAGTGGGTGGTTAAACTATTGAAGTTGGCCAAGGGAGAACCAAGTTGAATCCCATGTTTCAGCCATGGAACCTCATTGTGTGAGTGTGGATCATTTTCTTTCCATCCAACCTATCTCACGGAGAATTATCACACAGCAATTATTATTATTATTATTATTATTATTATGGGGGAAAATTGGAGAAGGGAATTGTCTTTGTCCTGGTTTGAGCTCCTGAGTCCCTCTGTGAGGGAGATCAGCAGTTTCTACATTTGATAAATAAGTAAACAAATTTAAAAAAAGAATAAGAGGAAACCCATTAGAAAGACAGAAAGGCTGTTTCAAGTCACTTGTATATCTACAAAAAAGGAGACATCTCTTAACATAATAACATCCAGTCTAAAATCATTCAGCTGTCTTATGTTTGCTTGGCTACGGAGTTTCTCAGTCATCCAGTCCTGGTTGTCCCAAAGGTGCTATTCCAAAAGGCAACTGGACTTTTTTGGTTTTATCCTTGAAAACATTTTGCTTCTCATCCAAGAAGTTTAGAACTGAAGAAGCTTCTTGGATGAGAAGCGAAAAATTTTCAAGGATAAAATCAAGAAAGTCCAGTTGCCTTTTGGGGAAAAACACCTTTGGGACATTACGTTTGGTTGTTGGCAACTGCTGTTTCAGCTTTAAAAAAAAACAAGAATTCCCAGATGGTTTGTACTGCAGACATAACACCTTCTTTAAAACTAAGAATTAAACACACACACACACACACATGCTGGGAATGGAAAGCCTGGGTTCCACTGGAAATCAAACTTGATAGCTGTGTGATGTAGAATAGTTGCGCTGTGACTGCAGATTTTGCTTGTTAGCAATTATTTTGTATGGAAAGTTGGAGTGGGAAATATGATTTTTGCCTTAAGCAAAAGCTGTGCGCCTGGACTGTCTCGGGAGCAAATGTTCTTGTGCTTTTAAAAAACGCTTGAAACAGAGCAGACACCTGCTGGAGCTTAACTCCCATTCCCAGTGTCACATTTTCATCCTAGGAGGCTCAGCTCAGCTCAGTTTAATTGGGAGAAAAGGGATAATTACCTTTTAATATTCTTTCGCAGGTTTAAATCTTATAAGCACTTTTCTGTTATGAGCTCTTGGACAGAATGATGTGGGTGTAAGCAAACTTCAAGCTCGTTCACAGATTTGGATGGGGGAGGGCAGGCAAGCCAACCCGAGAAATTTTTTTTTGCTGACTTGCAAGTTTCACTAATACTGACAGCTTTTTCTCACTTGTATATAATTACTTACTTGCATGACAAACTGAGCCACAACAATGAGCCACCCACAGTTTAGCCTGGCTCATTGTGCAAATTTAGCTCACGTAGTTCGGGGTCAGTGTATTGTACAAGATGCCCCAAATTGGGATAATTCTAGAAACTATAGTTTATCTTATGCATTTATTGAGTTTGTTGTATAACTGCTTACCGGTCACTCCGCTTTTGCAAGAAATGTGTGAAATTGGAGTTAAAATTAAACACCATTGAGCCAGTCCTGTCTGAAGACAATTCCATGATCATATGGCCGACATCACATCACAGAGCTCACCCCATCACTTGGCGCTCAGGTCTCAAACCTGGGCTGCTGGCTTTCCAGCCAACAAGCCCAGCGTCTCAACTGCTGAGCCACTGCGCCACCCTATTTAGAGTAAAAAAAAAAAAAAAGTATTCTGTTTAGGGAAATCATGAGTAAAAGGGTCACGTGAGTGTTAAAAGATTTTTTAAATTATTTATTATTGATTTATTAACCCGATGTATAAGGCCATCCAACTCAAACAATGTGACTCTAGATGGCATGCAGCAACAAATAGCAAATAATAAAGACAATAGTGACACAGAAGAAGAAGAAAAAACCAAAGGCCTGAAATCCCTACCCAACTTGTGATCCAGTTTTCCTCATTAATATCTGTGTTTATGAACTTCACAATATTTGTTTGGATGCATACATCATACTAAAGCCGGCTTATTTTAACCGTATTTTGTTTAAAGAAACAGAATGGATGCTATTCGGATGTAGTGCTACATATAGATTGCAAACCACAATTGCCGCACTTCACAATGCAATAAATCAAAACAAACCAATTCACACTGGTTAATCCAACACATTCATGAAATCATTGTTGCTGTGTTCCTCTTATTTGCAATTTTGTCGAACCATACGTGCAAAAGATATTTTAATCCATTTAACATCTGTATGACTTGTAGAGCTGTTCATATTATTCAGTAATGCCATTCTTTTAACAGTTGACTTCAAAGTTGTCTTTTTTCGAAAAATGGATTAGGACATTATTCATTTTAAGTTACTCTAGACTAGAGAAGTGCCATTGTAATCACTGAGGCAGATTGCCATGGCCAACTGAAATCTCATCAGTTTCCATGAGACTTTGTTGTGACAGATTTCATCTGAAATGAATTCCAGAGACAATTTTCTTTCATTGGCAGTAGAAAAAATACATTGAACAAATGACAGAATATTCTAATAAGCCCCTGTTCACTTCTGATAATGTTCTTTTTTTTTTTAATTCTCAAACTGGCAAGTTTGCTATGCCTATCTCCAAACTAACTTTCAATGCTCTTTCTAGTAATACCTCTGGCTTGGCTCAGGGGGTCTCAAACTATGGATTGCAGCCCCCTGTCAGGGCAGAAACAAATGCCCTGACAGGGAGGGGGGTTCAGTTTGCAATACCGCCATTTCTGGAAGCACATTCTAACAGGCTCCAGCTATATCTACTAAGTCCACCCTCCTTCCAAGATCTGGTATGAACTCACCACCTCCAGCACCTTGTTCATAACTCTTCTCTCCAGTAAAGCTTGAAGGTGATCAACTGGACTGGTTATTCCTGCCAGATGAGAGCTGGGAAAGTATAAATGTTTTTTCCATGAAAACAGAAAATGAGCCATCTAGGACCCCCTCAGCATTTATCTCTTTCTATCATTTAAATGTTAAAATGTAGTTATTGAAAATAAGTGATGCATCTATTTCTTGCCCCCCTTAATGAATTCAACCATTTTCCAATTTAATTGTAGGGACATCATTTTCATTCTTTCATGGGTTTCAGTAGCTCCCTACTACTGTTGTTCATGTGATTGCATTTTGTAATAAATGCTAGCATTAGTGATGTTTTTCATCCAAAATTAGTGCTTGAAAGTGAGAATGTACAAAATTTCTTGGGGAGGGGGAGGGGCTGTCGCCAAATGCTGATTTATGGCTTGGAATAAACGCGTGTGCACACATTTCAAACTCTGCTAACACCTTTTCCCCAAATTCAGTTTAGCTTTTTAAGCTAGACAGCAGCCGAGGAAATCAAACAGGAATTTCTTATTTCAAAGTAGGCATCTCTTTAGCACAGCTAAGTTGCAGTTATTCGCTTTGTCCATAGGATGGCAACATCAGCACAGCCTTTTTTTGAAAGTGGGTTTTGTGAGGAGAGATCAGTCAAAATAAAAGTCTCAGAAGTGACATGAGTGGAGTGAAAATTAAAATTAATAAAATACCTCAATGGAGACGTTAGAGAACTTTAGATTCTGGATTCCAGACTGGAGCTGTCTGGAGTAAAGTGACAGTAGAAAGCAGGAAATAAGGATTTAATGATCTTAGAAGAGAAGGGCCTGCTCTGAATTTAATTTTGTTATTTAATTCCCATTCTGTGATTTTTGGTATTCCTAAACTCAGTGCTGCTGTATTTGATAGCCCACCTCTTATACTTACTGTGACCCTAAGCTTTTGCCCAAAGTACTACCCTAATGTGAGGATTAATATCACACAGTCTGACATCTTCCAGATAGTTTTGGGTCTACAGTATCCAGAATTTGCAATTAGCCTGGTGGAGATTTCTGGCAAATGTGATCCCAGTATATCAGCAGAGTAGATGATGTATTGTAGTCCGTCCAATTGGACTATCTACACATTGATAATAAGCAGGTGAACTCCTTTCCCTGTGACTTCTACATAGACAGTGGTATATTTATAGGTCAATTATGTTTTTTTTATATATAAGTAGATGTATACTCCTCATTTTAGATGGAAAGAGAGAAGTTATGGCGTGAGCTTTCTTTATCTCTTCCTTTCTCTCCCTTGCCCTCACAGCAAATGCGTGAGTAGACTTGATTGAAAGAGGAGGCTGGACTCAACCCTTCCCAATTTTGCAGACTGGCGGAAATTGAAGACCTCCCTCATCACAGAATCTTAGGGCTGCAAAGGACCCTGAGGTCTTCTTGTTCATTCCCCTGCCCAGAGCAAGAGCACGTATTCCATCTCAGACAAATGATGGTCCAATCTTTTCTTGAAAACCTTCACCGACTGAGCACCCAGAACTTCAGGAGGCAAGCTGTTCCATTGACTTAAGTTTCCTTTCCTTATTTTATAATCATTGACTTCAAATCCAAAGAAGGTACTCAGGCTTTAAAACACGGGTGTCAAACTCGCCGCGTCATCTGACGTGTCACGACGTATCGCGACTTTTTTTTGCATTGCCGGAGCTGGGGTGGGCGCAGCCTCCGTTTGATGCAACCGGCCCATGGGCCGGCAATTTGACACCTCTGCTTTAAAACAAGTTTACTTAATTTGAAAAGGAGATTTTAGGCATTGTACCTTCAGATACTGTATTTTGGAACAGATTAGATATGGCCCTGATTCAGATGATTTAAAAAGAAGTTTAGGTATAATCATTGAGAAGCATCTTCCCATGACCAAAAACAAACATTAAAAATCATCCCAACCCCACAATAAAATTCATACATTGCAGATTCATTCCCTATGTTTGATACCCAAGTGTGAATGCCAATTCTTCTGTTGCAGGAGTGTCACCACCCTCATGCAAGAGGAGAAGGCCACCTAACAAGCTGCACAGAGCTAGATAAAGAAAACTATTGTGATGGGCTAAACTAGATGACCCCAGAGGCAACACAGTTAGGGTTAAAGATGTTCAGTTGGTTACAGAGGGAAGGCTGACTGATTCTTATGAGATGAGGAACAGCAAACTATAAACATGAGAACAGAGTGGAGAGAACAAGGATGGTTGACTAGAATTTTGCAGAAGCTAATGGGCTACATTTTTATGAATCTCAGTTGTCTCTTTAAATGTCAAAGGCAAGAGGAATGGAATAGCAAAAGTGAGTTGTTTTCACGCTCTGTTTCCCAACTTTTCTGCAACAGCTAGCTGATCCTTGTTTGTTGAAAGCAGGAGGCTGAATCCAGCTATGCTCTTAGCCTGATTTTCTAGGAATCATGCTGTTGTACAGAGTGAATAGTTGCAAAGGAATAAGTATTTCATGTCCTGCAGGGGAGGTGGGACACATTTTCCCACAATATTATGGTTCTGAATGCTTTCATACGCCACTGTTTCCAAAATTAGTAGTTTTAGTAATTGTAATTTGAGAAACATCAGACAGTTCAAAAATAAAGTTCACCACAGCTGCCTATTGTCTTAAAAGGCTGGATGGTTTCTGAGCTTAAAAACTCTTTCTTTTTCCCAAATTGCTTCTTTTATAACTAGAGATGCCAACTTTGATCCAAATCCTTTGAAACAGCTCTTGAACATGCAGACATTAGCAAGTGATAATGATGATCACTGTGTTGTGAAATCCTTCCCTGGCTGATTTCTTCCATTAAAAAACTGTTAAAGAAACACTGATAAAATAGAACAACCTTGCTTTACAAAGACCTAAAGCATTTTTCCCCAATCCAACTGCAGGATAATTCTTAAGTTGGTTCTCAAGTCATCAGAACTGACCTTCCACAGGTGCTGCTCCCAGATACTGCAAGGAACAAAAGGGTGCAAATAAGGAGTTGCAATTTGGACTATGAACCCGGAACCTCCATCAGAATTGAGTGTAAAGAGCAGAGGCATCCCAGAGTGGGGATGAGGCAAAAATCTACAAGATGGTAGGCATTTGATCTTGGGATCAAAGTTAGAATAGAATAGAGCTGGAAGGGACCTTGGAGGTCTTCTAGTCCAACCCCCTGGTCAAGCAGGAGAGCCTATACCATCTCAGACAGGTGATTGTTTAGTCTCTTCTTTAAAATCTCCAGTGATGGAGCGCCCGCGATTTCTGGAGGCAAGCTGTTCCACTGGTTGATTGTCCTCACTGTCAGGAAGTTTCTCCTTAATTCCAGGTTGCTTCTCTCCTTGATCAGTTTCCAACCATTGTGTCACTTGAAAAACCATCTCTGCCATCTTGCAAATAGGCCCCCATAGGTGCCCCCTGGGATAGAGACATCTTTCCCAACCTAGCAACCTTCAGATTTCATTGCTTGCAGTGCCCATGTTCCTAGCCAGAGTGGCCTTAAGTTAGAAAAGACTTCTTAAGTTGCAGGAAGAGTATCTACTACAGTTTGGCTTTGGGGTTGCAGGAATTACTCAAAGCCCTATTTTATTCCTTGATGTAGACTCCAAGTGTAATATTTTGAGAATACTAGCATAATATTCCATGCCCAGTATACTGTAGGCATCCAGTGAGTCATGGAACTGATTCAAAAGATCTGGAGGAGGCTACTGAGAACCAAGGCCACTGGATGATGAGGAATAAACTAGCATGCAGAAGGTAGAATAGGGCTACCTTAATGCACGACTAGGTTCTGCCTCATCTCAAAATCCAACATTGCAAAGAAGAGAAATTCTTTGCTTTATCATCACCACATATTCACTTAGTTTCCTTCGTGGCAAGGAGCTCTGATGGTAGCCAGGTGCATGCACTAAGTCAGTGTTTCTCAACTTTAGCCACTTTAAGAGGTCTGGACTTGAACTCCCAGAATTCCCCAGCCAGCCATGGTGGCTGCAGAATTCTGAGAGTTGAAATCCAGACCTCTTAAACCAGCTAAGGTTGAGAATCACTGCACTAAGTCATAAAGTGGTTTGGTTTAGTTTGGATTGGCATGGCATGGCACATTCTGATGTCTTAATTTTAATGCTTAATGTCTTTGGGTTCTTTTAACATTCTAACTGTTTTATATTATTCTTTTATGACATTGTAAACCAGCCAGAGTCATTTGACAATGGGATGGGTGGCATATAAATTCAATAAATAAAATATATGTAGCCAACTACTGTTGATTGCAAACCAAGATTAGGTCTTGGCCCAAGGTAAGAATTCTGCCCATTGTGGCTCATTCAACAAACCATAATTAAGCAAACCATGGATTAGGTTTAGGAGAAAACCACATCCCAGCAATTATCTGAAATGTTTAGGTAGCTTCTTGCCCCGAGACAACCAGGAGCCAAAGTTTCTGAGAAGTTTTCTGCTGGGTGTGCCAGGCTCTTGTGTCTTTTTCCTTTCCATTGTTAGATACGGCATTTAACCATCTTCCCAACCTTGCATGGGGGGGTCACTCTTCTGAACCTCCCAAACTCATGCCACAAGTTGGCACCCTTGATGGACATCATGCCTGAATCAACCCTTGGTTTCCCCCATCCTTATCTGCATCTCATGCAGGGAAAGGGGTTATAGCCTTCTCTCAACCTTCTCCTTTTTTTTTGTCTTTAAAACATGGATGCCAGACTTATAAACTGAGGCTTTACAAAGGGCAGATCATTCTGGGTGGTGTCATCCCAGCTCTGGAAAGCTGTTCTTAGCAACTCTTCTGACCTGAATTCCTCAACCCTTCCCTTGCCCTTTTTGAACCTGGTCTTCTGGTGCCTTGCAAAATTGTGCCATGACTCCTGTCTGATGAAGTCAAGTGTTCACTGGGTTCTGCCTAAATCTTCAAATTAAAAAAAAAAGTGTGATCCTTTTCAACTGTTGCCAAGGAGTTATTTAAACAGAGAGTACAAATTAAATGAATTAAAAACACACACACACCAGCTCTAATTAAAGACCACAGAGAATTATCCCAGAGTTGGCTCTGCCCCTGTTATCTTGTTCATCCTGGGATGCTTCAGACAATTTCAAATGTCACAGTTTCATTAAATGTTCATTAAGGGCGCCACCAAATTGAGGAAAAATGGGATAATCATACTTCACACTCATGTTGGCTTTTCCAGTCAGAGATCAGCAGAAAGTAATTACCTATCTTCTTTTCAAGAAACATAAGCAGAAGTAAGGTGGGGAGGGCAGTGAAACTAATTTGTCCTCAGGATAAAATACTGGGAAGATACCCAACAAAGCATTCCAACCTCTTCTATGCCTATGTTTGTGTCTAAAGCTACCCAGGGCTCTCTTACGTGCAAATCTTAATTATTAATACATGTTATTGTTAAACAGAAATGACCTTCAAATTCTTCTCTGAATTTGTGGGTGGCGAAGTTGGGGGAAGGACTGTTCTCAATTTCTCCAAGGAAAAGAGAACTTCTCCAGATATTTCTCAAGGGGTGAACAGGGACACCACTAGTGGAAATGCTTCATGGGAGGAATTGCCTCCATGTTGTTTTCCCATGTGATTTAAGAGAAGTATGGAAACTCAGGAATGTTGCTGAATGTTGGAGAGATTATACAATAAAGGCAGCACATGTACACACACGCACAACACATGCATACACAACCTGGCCATTTCCAAACTCAGGACAAACTTACCACACTGCATTTGTGAGAATTTTATTGATTTTTGCTTTTCAAAAGACCCTCAAAGTAGATTACATAGCATGCCTCTTACCTCGGCCAACTTCTTCAAATGACATTGAGATCTGTTGTATTAAAATGTCCATCGTAACCAACCCCCATGATTCAAAGATATTCTTCTGTAACTACCAAAGAAACAGGGACCTAATTCACACATCATATTAACCCATTTTATAGTTTGGTTCCTTTTTACTTAACATCTTGTGTGATCCTAGCCAGTTGTGGTTCATTCAACAAATTATGATTAAGCTAACTATGACTTGACCTATATGAATGCTTGTCACTATATTTCTATGTTAGCTATAGAAAAAGAGACTTTCCTCCAACACAGTAAAAAATTAAAGTTGATAAAATAGTGATAGAAAACTCACTCTCCAGCCTCATCTATTCACTTGCCTTTCTAAAATATTTTGAAAGAGTCCCAAAGGTGCTTTTTCAAAAGGCAACTGGACTTTCTTTGTTTTTCCTTGAAGACCTTTTGCTTCTCATCCAAGAAGCTTCCTCCAGAACTGAAGACGCTTCTTGAATGAGAAGCAAAATGCCTTTAAGGAAAAACAAAGAAAATCCAGTTGCCTTTTGAAAAAACACCTTTGGGACAACCCTGACTGAGAATTTCCATAGACATTTTGAAAGAATAACAAATACTGTACTTTCTAAATCTTTTTAACAGCAAATATCTCTGTTGCTTTTTCAAAAGCAACATTTCCAAAAGTCATTTTGAGGTGAGGACACAATTTAGGGTCTGGCCAACAGCTGCCTAACACGTTTTCTTCTTGAATATCAGATAATAGATGCCATTAGACAGGAGGTCAAACCTTTGGTTGTTCAGATATTGTGGACTCCATTACCAGCTTGGTCAAGGACGATAAGCATCACGGTCCAATGAAATATGGGCAGTCATTACCCACCCCTCTGTCCAAGGGCTCTCTTGCTTATCTTTTGGGTCTAAATTTCAGAGATAAATTGTAATTCTCCAGACCTGTAAGTTTTATAAATCTCAAATAATTGACCATGCTAACTAGGAGTGATGATTTTTTTCCCTTTCCTTCCTTCCTTCCTTCCTTCCTTCCTTCCTTCCTTCCTTCCTTCCTTCCTTCCTTCCTTCCTTCCTTCCTTCCTTCCTTCCTTCCTTCCTTGTGTTATATTTATATCCACTTTCTTTCCAGGAGCTCAAGGCAAGTTCAGGAACATATAGTAATTCCTACTGGTTTATTTCCCAAGAAACAATTCTCTAATTCAGTTCATATATTATGTTAAACCATAATATGCTTTATATGTTTTTAGTCCAAGTATTGTATGAATCCAGTTGATTGTGCCTTGCATGGACTTAACCTAATGCATTCCATGATGGAATGTAGGCTTGTCCCTGGGTCTCCTTGTAATGTTTAAATCCTCTGCCCAGATGTAACTACCAATAGTCCTTGACTTACAACAGTTCATTTAGTGACCGTTCAAATGGCACTAAAAAAAGTAACATGTCCAATTCTTACATTTATGACTGTTGCAACATCCCCATGATTGAGTGATCAAAATTCAGATGCTTGGCAACTGACTCACATTTATGACAGTTGCAGTGGCCTGGAGTCACATGATCACTTTTTGTGACCTTCTGACAAGACAGGCAATGGGGAAGCCAGATTCACTTAACAACCAGGTTACTAACTTAACAAATTCAGTGATTCACTTTACACTGTAATAAGAAAAGTCATAAAATGGGGCAAAACTCACCTAACAACTGCTTAGCAACAGAAATTTTGAGCTTAGTTGTGGTAATAAGTTGAGGACTACCTGTAATATGTGAGAAGGGAGCTGCTATGTTTCATTAAGTAGCTAAACTAGCTAAGAGACATCTAATCACAAAATAAGATGCTCCTTCAGCATTCTACAAAAGAAGGGATTGGATAGGATTAGATGATTTATACTTTTTTCATCATCATCAGTTTTGTGCAGACATTACAGAACATCAAGTATTCATTTAGAGAACTTTTTAGGAGCTTGAATTTATTTACAAATTATGCTGGATGTTCCCTAGCGACGGTGATTGGCTCTATACTCGCTCTGATATATAATACCTTTACATTCTGCCCCCGGGGGACATTTCCAGCACATCACAACAGTGTTTAATGACAATTTATGATAAGAATACAAAGTCTTATGGGATGAGTAGTGCATCAATGGCAAGTCTGATCGAGAATGGCAACATTTGCTTCCAGCAGCCAAGATCAAAGTTGACTTGACAGCAGGTGATGTGAATCAACTGTACAAATGATAAAGATGGGGCTGGAAATACAGAGATTTAATCTATGCCTGGTTTCATACAATATGCTAGTCCATGATTTGTGTGGACTACAATGACATGTTTTGTCCTACGGTAGAATGGAGTGGGTAGAACAAGCAGGATTCTGAGTTCAATGATCCTCTCACTTCCAAAGTTCATTGAACTGGTTGGACCTAGTTGTGTCCTACTTCAGTGTTTAGTTATATTTATCTATTGCTCACAGAGAAGGAGACATGTACATGGACACAGTTTTTTTCTCCAAACTGAACATCCCAAGTACTTTCAGAGTGTCCTCATAGGACATAGGATGAGTCTGTCAATAATCGAAATTTCGGCAAAATCACATCATGCCTCCAGAACTGTCATCTGGTAGACCAGACCAAGTAACCAATGCCATACACAAAGGTCAGGATTGCTTTTATTGTAACATCTACAGGAGTAGAATCTTACAAATTGGAATATGCTTCTTCTCTCCTTTATTTTAGTTCGAGCTAGGAAGAGATTTTTCCTTTTTCTAAAAATAATTTTATTAAAGATTTTAACAATAGTAAAATGTAAGATAAAATAAGATTAAGACAAAAAAGAAAAGTAGAAGAAAAATAGAAAAAAGTAAGAAGATGCAGAAAATAGAAAAAAATAAAATACGGTAAAAAAAGAAAAAAAGATATGACTTCCAATCTTTTTTATAGCAATTGCAGACTTAGTATTTCTCCCCCTTTGAAATTGCATTATATAGATCACTTCTTCCCATGTCCAAACATTTTAATGTAATAAATCCAAAAATCATTAACTCATTTCTATACATTTTCAACAAAAAGTCCAAAAAATATTTACATTTATTGTCTTATCTCATAACTGCTTACACGAATGCATCATTTAAAAGAGATCTGAAAGAAGAAATTAAAAAATGGATGAAAAATAACTTTGAAGAATCTGCAGGACAACTAAAATGACAATTTTGTGTTTATTTCTGTTATGTAGTATTATGGCATTGTTAATCCTTATCTTGATATTAATATGCTGTCATAGAGCTTGATCTCCATCCATACCTTTTTCCTTCCATCCCATTTTTTAAAAAAGTTTAAACAGCTTTCAACTTACTATTTTCACCAAGTTGTAATCTTAGACTCAAACAGAATTCTTTCTTTTGCAAACCCAATAGTAATCCATCATATTGTTTGTATTCCTGTTTATTATTTTCTATTTTATTTTTTAAGATTTCCACTTTGATTTTGTTTCGCCTCCCCTCTTAGTTGTCCTGCAGATCCTTCAAAGTTATTTATCATCCATTTTTTAATTTCTTCTTTCAGATCTCTTTTAAATTATGCATTCACATAAGCAGTTATCGATGCTGTCATTGTAGCTGTAACTTTCCCCCCCACTTCTTCAAAGATCCTTTGGAATGCCTCAAGTGTAATACTTTCTGTAAGTACTATTACTTTTCTAATGAACAACTGTTTCAATCCAGAAAGTGGGGAAAAAAGTAAAAGAAAGACCGTCTCCCCTTTTTCTAAACCATTAAGGGTTCGGTCCCATTTGGCATACTATAGATCAGTGATGGCGAACCTTTTAGAGACCGGGTGCCGAAACTGCAACCTAAAACCCACTTATGTATTGTCGGGTGCTGGGTGGGTGTGGCCCATTGGGTGGGTGTGGCCAATTGGATGGGCGTGGCCCATTGGGTGGGCGTGGCTGTGGTGATAACGGCAGACTGGGTGGGACTAAAAAGTTCAATCAATCAATTCCAACTTTGCGAGATATTTTTTTTGCCCGCAAGAAGTTGAAATTGATTGATTGATTGAACCTTTTTTTTTGCACATGGCAGCGGAGGCCTAAAGCAAAAAGGTTTTATGAAACCCAGCTGAAGACCTAGCTGGGGCGACGGCGCGCGTGCCCACAGAGAGGGCTCTGCGTGCCATAGGTTCGCCACCACGGCTATAGATAAATCTTCCTCTGTAGCTGAACATTTATATCTTCTAGAAAGAATAAATATTCATCTTTTAAAACAAAAAACAAAAAACAGCAAGCAAATTACTCCTGGTTTGGATATTTACTCTATACAGAGATGAATGAAATATTCAAGCTATCATTCAATTTCTTTGCTAAATGTTGATTTAAAAATATTGACAGTGATACTGGCATGTAGATTAAAGATGATTTTATCTTCAGTTATTAATCTGCCTAATCTAGTTGTATAAAAGGATTAGAGCATCTCATAATAATAACTGTCACATTAAAAAAAAACACAATCAGTAGCATTTGTTTGTTAAATATGGAAAAGACTTTTGATGTGAGGATAATGTTAGAGGATCTGAATTACTGTTACTTTTCAACCCAATTTACCTTTCAGTACATTAGGATGGAGATTTTTTCCCCAGTCTTTTCCTAATGATATTTCTGGGCACCAGCATAGTGGCTGCTCTCTTTCCAGATAAATCAAGAATTAGCAAAATTCCCAACCATCAGTTACATTTAGAGCAGGTTTTGAATAGATTATTACAGCTGACCTGTTTTATTAGATATGTCACTAAAAAAAGTGGCCAGGAATGATCAAAAATTATCATTATATACTAATGACATTTCACATATAATTAATAATTTTTTTTCTATATACCAAAATTATTGATTTTCTGCAACAAGTTGGTATTTTATCATGTTATTTGATTAACAGGAGTGAGTTCCATATATTTCCTGTAGTAATAGGAATAGCAATTAGACTTATATACCACTTCATGGTGCTTTACAGCCCTCTCTAAGTGGTTTACAGAGTCAGCATATTGCCCCCAACAATCTGGATCCTCATTTTACCATCAGAAGGATGGAAGGCTGAATCAAGTTGAGCTGGTCAGGATCGAACTCCTGGCAGTGGGCAGAGGGCAGAGTTAGCCTGCAATACTGTATTCTAACCACTGTACCACCAATATTTCTATGGAGATTTCTAATATTTTAAACTTTAATTATTGTTTAAATAATTTTAAATATTTGAAAATAGTTATCTCAAAGAAACATTCCTTCTTACGGCTCTAAGTATGTTAAAATTTTAAAATTCTCAGATGAAAATCAACACAGAGAAATATTAAAAATTGTATTACACTTATCGAGAAAGATATATGTAGGAAAAAATCATATTACTTCAAGACTTATTTCATGAGTTGTATTCACACATTAATAACTTTAATTCAAGAAGTTGGATAAGATATTACAAATTGTTTTATGGGAAAAACTCATAGATTAACTGTTTTATGGTTATCATATGACTTTATCATATGGCTTTAATTGTCCTGATTGAAGGTTTATTATATAGCAGTACTATTACTATTGCTTTGACTATTATGATTTTTACCATTTTTTTCTTATAGAATTCAGATTTATCATGTCCAAATGCTATTTGGGCAGAGTTGGAAGGTTATTTTGAAACTTTGAAACCAAAGCAAGCACTTGTCTTTAGCTATAAGTATTTCCTGCCATAAAAGCTGCAGGGCATATTGGAAATTGTCAGGGAAAAATATAATTTTGAACTTTATTTGTGGTATTAGGTTATATGTTGGAATAATCACCATTTGAAAATAGCTGGTAAGCATTTGGGTGTGGAAAAGAAGTCCTGAACAACAAGGAATACAGGTAGTCCTCTATTTACAATAGTCCGTTTAGTGACTAAAGTTACAACAGCACTGAAAAAATGACTTAGGACCATTTTTCACACTTATGACCATTGCAGCATCTCCATGGTGATTTACATTCAGACGCTTGGCAACTGGTTCCTATTTATGACGGTCACAGTGTCCGAAAGAGCTAGAAAAATAATGAAATATCATAATTTGCAAATTGAAGTTGAGAGATTGTGGAGGAAAAAATCAATGGTTGTACCAATAGTAATAGGGAGCCCTTGGAACAATACCCAAAGGCAGCCTAGATACATGGAAATTTTGAACTTATTAGACCTGAATATCCTAACTTTGCAAAATAACCATCTTACTCAGAACTACGTATGCTCTCAGACATTACCTGAACAGCTCTTAGGTCCTAGGTTAGGATTTGAACTGTTAAGTTTTTATCAGTCCCGGACTGTGAATCGAATTGATGATTAAATCTTAAATAATAATATTATGTATATCTAGTCCAACTGTTTGGATGTAAAATGTTCCTACAGGCATCAACTAGCCAAAGAAAAACCAAATGTACAGGTATAGTATAGGGGGTACCTTGCTCAATAGTAGTAACTGTGAGAGGGATCTCGGAGTCCTAGTGAACAATCACTTAAATATGAGCCAGCAGTGTGCTGCAGCTGCCAAAAAGGCCAACACAGTGCTGGGTTGCATTAACAGAGGGATAGAATCAAGATCACGAGAAGTGTTAATACCACTTTACAATGCCTTGGTAAGGCCACACTTGGAATACTGCATCCAGCTTTGGTCACCACGATGTAAAAAAGACGTTGAGACTCTAGAAAGAGTACAGAGAAGAGCAACAAAGATGAATAGGGGACTGGAGGCTAAAGCATATAAGGAACGGTTGCTGGAATTGGGTATGTCTAGTTTAATGAAGAGAAGGACGAGGGGGGACATGATAGCAGTGTTCCAATATCTCAGGGGCTGCCACAAAGAAGAGGGAGTCAAGCTATTTTCCAAGGCGCCTGAAGGCAGGACAAGAAGCAACGGATGGAAACTACTCAAGGAGAGAAGCAACCTAGAACTAAGGAGAAACTTCCTGACAGTTAGAACAATTAACCAGTGGAACAACCTGCCTCCAGAAGCGGTGAATGCTCCAACACTGGAAGTTTTTAAGAAGAGACTGGACAGCCATTTGTCTGAAATGGTATAGGGTTTCCTGCCTGAGCAGGGGGTTGGACTAGATGACCTCCAAGGTCCCTTCCAACTTTATTGTTGTTGTTGTTGTTGTTGTTGTGTTGTTGTTGTTGTTGTTGTGTGTTAATTATTATTATTTTATTATTATTATTATTATTATTATTATTATTATTATTATTATTATTATTATTATTATTATTATTATTATTATTATTATTATTATTATTATTATTATTATTATTATTATTATTATTATGTTAAAAATGATGCTGGCCCAAGAGGGACTTGATCCTTATGCTGCAGACTGAAGCTTGGTTTGTCCAGCAGCCCTGCATTTTCTCACCGTAATATCACTACAATAATCAGGTCCCTCAACCTGCAAGAAAGGAAAGAGAAAAGAGGTCAGAGGTGCAACCTATCGACTTGTTTGTTCAGAAAAGAATTTTTTGTTCCTCCCCCACAAATTCTTTCCACATATCTTCCCATTTTTTACTGTCACTCTAGAAAGTAGCTGTCCAGCTGCAAGTTTTATGATGTGGCTATTTAGAAAGAAATATTACAGGAATGTGATCATTGCTAGATCTGGAGTTGCCGTAAACATTGCTTAGAAGCTGTGGGTGTTGTTTTCTTCTCTGGAGAAGGTAACACTCTGTGCAAAGGTAAGAGATGGGTAGGTAAATTGATACCTTGGGCAATTGCACCATTTTTGGTGTGATAGTAGAGACCTGAAGGATGCAGGCTTTGGAGTCACCTTAATCTGTGTTTCAAAACTAATGAAAAATGAGCCATGCCCTCTTTAGAGCATGCTCCATCAACTTTGCTATGGGAACTCTAGTGTGCAAATCTGAACGCTCCTTATACGAGGGCAATTCGGAAATAAATCTCTGTTTGGTTATCAATGACAGATACTCACAGATACAGAACTTTTATTATGCACATTAGAAAACTACAACATTACATTACTTTTCAACATAATTGCCATTCAAATTGAGGCACTTGTCATAATGTCTTACAAGGTTTGAAATTCCTTAGTGGTCGTCACTCGGCGTCAAATCTGGGCTATGGGGGGGTGATCCAAAACATCCCAACGGAACTGCTTGAAAAGTTCTTGGGTGCGTCTAGCGGTGTGCAGGCAAGCATTATCATGAACCAATACCACACCAGACGTCAGCATGCCCCGACGCTTGTTATGGATGGCTCGTCTGAATTTTTGTAACGTTTCACAGTAGACATCTGAATTGATGGTCAGACCACGCTCCATGAACTTCACTAGCAGTACTCCTTTGGCATCTTCACATTTGGCAGGATTTTCTATGGCACCACTTGCAGAAGCAGTTGCCTTTTTAATAGAGCTATATCCTCCAGGTTAATTCATAGGCTTGTTTACACAGGAGCAACTTTCTATCATGCTACTTGGGCTTTTTATAGAAAACAGAACTTGCCCTAGTCAATGGCTTTCCTAGCATCCTTTATAAAAATGCTTCTTTAAATTGTAAAGATACAAAAAAGTATGAACTCCAGAGCTCTTTCAAGAAACTTTAAATATGATTAATAATATAACAGAAAATAATAAGGAAGATAATAGTAATAATAAAAGATGATAAAGTAATATATATTTCTTTATTGTGTTTTTTTTTACAGTGCCAAATTCACCATGGACTCATGGTTTACAACTGATAATTAAAACCTTCACTATATAATTACAATTAACACATCCACAGTAAATAAAACAACTTAAAATAATGAAATCTAAACATATGGCAGTTACAAGAATTGGCCAGACATCAGCCACCAATCCAGCAACAGTCAAAGCAGTAAAAATAACATTGATGGCAAAAATAATAATTAGCAAATACAGTCTAGGAGAGTTCCATCTTTGTCTTCTTCTGGAAAGACTTTAGAGAAAGAGAAGGAAATACATCAGACAATAGTTGTCATCATCAGCAGCAGCAGCAAACATATATTTCTTTTTAAGGTACCCCATGTACAAGCAGGAAAGAAGTTTGCCTTAAAGATGTTGGCTTCAAATAATTTACAAAATAAACTCTAGATCAGGGATATCTAACCTTGGAACTTTAAGACCTGTGGACTTCAACTCCCAGAATTCCCCAGATAGCGTGAATTCACAGAATTCTGGGAGTTGAAGTCCACAAGCCTTAAAGTTGCTAAAATTGGACATCCCTGCTCTAGATGGAAAAATGAATTTCGGGGAAGGATTTAAGAGAAAAGAGGTGGGGGTTTAGTTGCAATACCACATCTGCCATCTTGCAAATTTTGACACATCACCCCTGATGCTGTGAGGGAATGTTCAAAATAGCAAATAATGTTACCATCAAAGCCCTATCCCCTTTGTATGTGGAATTTGCCATCTTGCAAATTTAGCTCTCCTCTGTCAATCTCTCTGGTCTCATGGTGTGCAGTTATTCTGGAAAACAGAGAAGGAAATGAAAGAGATATCTTTTAAAGGTGTGAGGTAATTTCTGGTGAGCTAAAATTAGATATCAAAATAATATATATAATGGAGCTGAATGTTTACTGGCCGGATGCCCTTCCTGATGCCTATGCAGAGTTTGCAGCAGATATTTTCTCTTTGTGCTCTGATAGAGAAACATCTGTCTTTGCCTAGGATTGAACTCTCAACCTTCAGAGGGGGAAGCAAGTGTCTTCACCTCTAGGCCACCATGATGCTCAACAAAATTGGATAAATAAAGATAGATAATTTGTTGTTATATTGTCCTCCATTGAGGTGGGCTGCTTGAAAATGACTGTATCACACACTGAAAGTTGTTTGCCATAGGAAGTGTCATAACAAAAGTATTTTTTTTCTGCCTTTTTTTTTCTATCCTGTATATCTATGTTAGTCTCAGATGTACTTGTGTTTATCTGGGTATCAACGTGGACCTTCCCTCAACTCACAAACAGAACAGTTTTATGCCTTCACAACCTGCTTCATGAAGTTTCCATGAGCTTCTGCTGAACATTGTGGGGGTAAAATAGGAGGGGAAAGGTCTCACTTTGGTTTTCATTCTCCCTACAGTGTTACAACCTCAGATCCTTGGCATTTATAGCATACATTTCATCACACAAGATTCCTTGCAGATACAATCTCAATAATCCTTATAATAAATGCTGTAAATTTGACCACTATAACATGGCTACTAGATATCAGATGAAAACCTCAGGAGATAAAGGAAGCGGTATCTGCTTTCCAGAGTTATTGTCCATCCATTCTCCTTCACCATAAAATACAAAGAGAAGCAAAGCACATACAAGGTAGGAAGTAGTTCCCTTTGGTTCATCTTCCATTAAAAGAAAGATAATATTTTCTTGGAGTTAAGTTCAGCTCCAAGTCATTTTGTAGATATAACCATGAATTTTCTTTAGCACAATACAGAAGTGGCTTGTGGCAAAGAAATATTGAAGTAAGATTCACATCTTAATACAGAAGATTGTCAAAGTGAATATAAAGATAAAACCAGATATTTTTTTCTTTGGGGTTTAATGGATAAAGATTGAGGGGGGGGGAGAGAAATTGGAACTTTGATGTTATACAGTATATGTTGATGACAGCAAGATTATGCACAAAAATGGAAGGACACTTTGATTCCCACAATGGTTGCAAAAGTTGACGGAGTTAGCAGAGATGGCTCAATTGACTGCTTTGATTAAAGAAAAAATACAGTTACTTTTGTTTTTACTCTGGACTTTGTGCTTGAGGTGGAAAAAAATGAAACTTCGATTTTGGGTTTAACTGATTAGATAGGTTTATTGTTATAGCAAGGGCCAGTTTATATTACTATGTAAAAGTAAGGTTTGGTGCTATTATCTTATTCTACTGCACCAGAGGGAGTTGCCCTACACTTTTCCTTTCCCCTTCTCTGACTTTCTCACTATTTCTTTTGTAATTTTGGGGGTATTTTTGTATTTTATATTATAAATACAGAAGTGGCTTGCCAAAGTTTTCTTCTAGTATTTTTTACATCCTACAGTACTTTAGCCTACAGCCTTGGAATTCCCTTCCAGTCTCTTATCCAAGAACAGACCAGGTCCAACTCTACTCTCAAGCCCAGATAAGGTGCACTCCAAGCATTAATAGGTTTAAAGATGTGAGAGGTGTTGACCCCAATTATTACTCCCATGTTTCAAGTGAAGCCAGCAGAAACTGAAGGTGAGGAACAAATGTTTGCCAAAGGTCATTATACCAACTTAAGCCTGAGGGCCAAGGAAACTGAGGAGAAGGGAACAGCAACATGCCTAAGGACTGACACATAGCTTAATGAGAAATTGAATCAGGAGATACTATATATTGATGGTAGTCAACCAACATGATTAATTTAGCAGAACACCTGCCTCATGTGCAGAAGATTTCAAGTTTGATTGATGGCAGGTCTATGTGGGATAAGGCAATAATTCTGTTCCAAGTCTGGGGTGTGTGTGTATTTGGGTGTGTCACTTCTTGACAGATTAATCCAGAGGTAGGCATTTTGTGAATCTCCTCAAGAGGCTAAATATGGAGTTACCAGTCAGCATGGCCAGTGGTGAAGGATGCTGGAAGTTGTTGTTGAATATTTAGTGGGCTGCAGGTTATCCCTGAATTAAATAGACTAATAATCTCATAGCGCAAAGCAACGTGATCTATTTTTGCTCCCTTCCACAGATATAAAAAAATAAAACATGTGGTTCCCTTGAGCATCTGTTTTCATTGTTTTCTAAAATGTTTAAAACAACCTTTAAAACTCCTCAGAGTCAGCAAGATTGTTTTTCTGACATGCCACTGAAGGACATTCCAGGTATACTTTTTCTTCTTACATCTTACCTACAACCTATGCAGAAAATTTCTTGGAAAATAGCCAAAGACCTGTCTGTCTGTGATGTGTAGATTTCTGTGAATCCTATGCAAACTTTAATTAAAAATGACTGGCAACCTGACTTTGGGATGCAACAGAAAATTATGCATTTTATTTCTAATTTGAAAATCTTTAGAAATGTTAAACTTCAGCTTCCTTACTTCTCCAGGCAGCATGGTCAGAGAGATGGGAGAAATTTGGTGTAGGAAAGGGGTGGGCTTCCTGCAGCTTCCTAGCTTAATTTCATGGAAGAGGCCTGTTCTGAAAATGCAGGTGCTAGTCCTATTCCACATAGGAATAGCACTGGTACTAAGACTTATGTACAGCTCCATAGTGCTTTACAGCCCTCTTTAAGCGGTCTACAGAGTCAGCATATTGCCCCCAACAATCTGGCTCCTCATTTGACCAACCTCAGAAGAATGGAAGGCTGAGTCAACCTTGAGCCCCGTCAAGATTGAACTCCTGGCAGTGGGCAGAGTTAGCCTGCAATACTGCATTCTAACCACTGCACCACCATGGCTCCTATTAATGCATAACAGGGCAAAGCTTTCATTGTCTAAGATCCTATCAAGAACAAGTCAGAGTTCTAGATGTAACCTGAAACTTCCCTTTCATATTATATCACAATTCCCATTGTTACATTACAACAATTGAGTTAAAATGCAAAACATCTGGAAACATCAGTTTCGTCTAGACCATAATTGTAACACAGGCTTCATGAAGGCCAGTCCTTAAAATGGAGGGTGGCCAGAAGAAAAAGAAAGTCGAGAGCCTAGAAATAAAGACTTCATGCTTCCACATAGTAAACCCAATTTCTGGCATTTCATTTCAAATAAAGTGTAGCAGAAAGCATCCCGACATGGAATTGTAATATAGTCTAATCCCAGTAAACCAAAGTGGGATAGGTAGATAAACATTTTGATTGGAGCAAGAATCTCTTTTGAGTGTCAGGCACTATATTAGGGTGGCTATTTACCCCAAACACAGTGAGCTGCAATGATGTTTAAGGTATTAGACTATGAGCAAGGAGACCCATGTTGCTGGTTGCCTCAGCCACAAAAAGTCATGGACTGATCATCAGCCAGTCTGTCTCTATTTCAGCCCAACCCCACCACACAAAATTGTGGAGAAAAAATCAAGAAAAGAAAGTTCTACATATGCTTCCTTCAGCTCCTGAATAAAAGCTGGGATATACAGTACTTGTTCATTCGTTCACCCAAAATTATCTGGTTTCAAACTACCAATCTATCTTCTCATGGCTACCTCTGATTATTCACTTCCTGCTCCAAAGGCAGTTGTGACTTCCCAGAAAGGCAACAGGGAAGGAATCATCTTAATATGGTGGGAAAATCTATTCCAAGCAAAAGGAAAACAACAGAGAGGGTTTGTTTCTTCAACATCTTAGGGAAAGATCATCCTTAGTATACCCGTGTGGCTTGCACACATAATAAGCAAACATGTTCTACTTGGGTATGAATGATTCCATAAGCATCTGAGAAGAAAGGATATTATTGGTTCATTGCACAGTCAGCCAGATGTTTAGACTTGGCATTTTTATCAACCTATTCAGTCCTTCCCAAGGACATGGGATAGGCAGGTGTTGTTTGATGTGTTAAAGATATCCTTCTAAGATGTAAGCTGTTCCAAGTAAAGCTGCCTCTTGCACTTGATTGGTGGTGATTTTCTCAATGCCAATGGTATTCAAGTAGTGCTCCAGTTATTTTGGAATTGCATCCAAGATACTTATTACTACTGGTACTATCCTTGCTTTCTTTTGCCCCAGTCTATTTCAATTTGGACAGCAACAAAGATGTTTGGAGGACTGGAGGCTAAAACATAAGAAACAAATGTTGTAGGAGTTTGGTATGTCTAGTTTAATGAAAAGAAGGACTGTGGGGAGGGGTGACATGATAACAGTGTTCCAATATCTAAAGGGCTGCCACAAAGAAGAGGGGATCAACTTATTCTCCAAGCACCAGGAAGCAAGATAAGAAGCAGTGGATGGAAACTAATCAAGGAGAGAAGCAACCTAGAACTAAGGAGAAATCTCTTAATAGTGAGAGCAATTAACCAGTGGAACGGCTTTCCTTCAGAAGTTGTGGGTGCTTCAGTGTTGGAGGGTTTTAAGAAGAAATTGGACAACCATTTGTCTGAAGTGGCTTAGGGTTTCCTGCCTTAGAAGGGGGTTAGACTAGAAGACCTCAAAGTTCCCTTTTTGTCTGTATTTTGTAATTTTCTCCAGTTCTTCCTCTGCTATTCTGTTGTCTCACGTGTTGTAATGTTCACTCTCCAGACTTTTTTTTGGTCTTTCTTATCAACTATTTTTAAGCCTGAGGAGTTATGTGGCAGGTGCCTGTTTGAATTCTAAAGTCTCAGAGCAATTTTGCTTCTGCATTTTCTATTATTTTGTCTATTTTGTGGTCCTGCCACTTCTTACTTGCAGGCAAATGGTATCTTTGCAGATATTCCAATGCACCATTGTTGCTACTTTCTCGTGCCATTGTTTGTAGTCAGTTTGTGTGATCTTCTTGCAGCAAATAACTAGGCGTTCCACTTTCTTTAGTTCCTTTGCAGAGACAGCATTTGCTGCCTGTTGCTGTCTTCTCCTTTCTTGCTTTATACTGTATGCATTTGTTCTTAAAGCTTGGTCTTGTGCAGCCAGAATAAGTCCCCCTGTCTCTTTCTTCATCTTTCCTGCTCATAGCCATTGCCAGGTCTTCTTGTTATTTAGTTTGCCTGCTATGTCTCCTTCCTTGCCATGTCTTTAATTTTTTTTATTTGGTCTTTCCTGTAGGTCAGTTTGGTCTATCCAAGACTCCACCAGCCTTCATGGTGTACTTCCTTCAGTGTATCTTCTTCACTGTCCTTCAGATATTTTTCCAATGCCCATTATAATTATTAGTATTATTAATTCAATGTAGTTTGCTTTTCCAAACAGCACCAATCTATTACAAACCCACAAGCCAATAATTGGTATCTTGCAAAATAACATCTTTTGCAATTTAGCATGGTCAAGGTTCAAAAACCTTAAAAGGTAATGTCATTTTGTTTTGGGTTTTTTTTAAAAAAATTCCACCACTTTTTAAAAGCAGTAATTTCTTCCTAACCGATACTGACCTCAAAGGTCATAAGGTTTGACTTAATAGTCAGGAAATGTTCTCTCCATCCATCATTATTACCTAATTAGCAACATAAAATATTTCACAATAAATTTCAATGACACTGGTTGGGTATTTTGTGTTGTTTTTACAAAGAAACAGCTGCATTTACATTTAAAAGGCTCAGCAGGAGCTCTGGAGGAGTCCACCTGACTGCTACTGGTGGTGTAATTATCTCTCCTGTCTGACTATTCCCAAAATTGGTGACCAGGTCACTTCTATCCTCAGAAGGAAATTTCCAGGGCTCTTAGGAATAGTGACAGAGTCCAATATACTGGGATGCTGTATGTATTTGACATAGGAGGTGAAGGTATGCATTTTTGAAAAAATGAAGTGGTAGAGTAATATTAATTCTAATGAGGAAACTTTTTTATGTTTCCTTTTTTATGTTCCCTGAGCAAGGAGTTTATAACACAGAAGTTACTAACTCTATGAACAAGACTGAAGTACATGACCTCTTGGCATTCTCATATTTATTTAAATTAAATTCCTTGTTTAAATAATTTTGATGGGTCAGTGAGAAGGTCTTGAATGGGTTCACAGCCTAAGGTAAAACTGAACTATTAATGTCAGCTTAGTGGAAATGTCAGCTATGTCAAGCTGAGTAGTGTCATTAGGAAAATGGGAAACCTCTTGTACACAAGATTGGAAATCACAATGTAGATGGAATGTTGTGAAACAGACTGGTTCCAGATCAGCAAAGGAGTGAGACAAAGCTGTCCCTTATTGACATTTTCATTCTTTTCTTTCAACACAGGAAATACAAACTGCATTTGGCTGATGTGAAAGTGACTATCCTTGCCTTATCCATTCTTGAACTTGCAAGGTGTTGTTTTAAGCTGTGACTCACTGTCAGAAGGGAAGTAGATACATAAATTAGTAAAATTAAATTCTCTTGTTTGGGCGTTTCAAAACTACACCAGTTTAATTTTGTCTGTGCTTGTTGGGCTTTATTAGATTTTTTAAAAAAAATAATAAGAACCTCCCACAACACTAAACACTTCAACTGTAGTGTATTTACCTAACTGAAAATGTAATAGATCTATCTATTTAAAACCAAAAGATAAGATTAAAGTCACATCTCTTCTTGGGCATTGGCACTGAAGCTAATTCATGTAATCAATTTGATAGATTATCTCTGTTGGTGTTTACTCCTGTTGGCTTGTTAAGTTCCACTTCTAAGGACTGGAATAAATATAGATTTTTGATCCTCATGATAAAAAATATAGCTGTTCATGGGGAATGGGGTTTGTGTGAATGAATACATAGTGTTTGGCTTTACCTTTTGTGCTGGGATTTGATTTGCATTAAATCAAAATCAATTTGATTTGCACTATTGGTTTAATTCATATATCCCTTTAAATCATGATTTATTTAACAATGGTTTATTGAATAATAGCAATTCAATTAACCAATGGTTTTTTTAAAAAACTTGGCAATTTGCCAAGTTGCATGGACTGACTGGCTGGGGAATTCTGAGAGTTGAAGTCCACGCAATTTAAAGTTATCTAAAATTTATTTATCAAATTTACAGGCTATCCCTCTTACTCTCAGATGTACTCTGAGTGGTATACAATTAAAAATATAAAAACCATATACAATAGTGTATGCCAATAAAAGACAAGTAAAAGATGGATTGAAAAAGTAAAAGGGCAAGTAGCATTTTAGATATGATGGCCACTAATTTGGCAGCATTTGACAATATATATAACAATAAGAGAGTTGGCCAGTTTCTAAATAAAAACAGAGTAACTAAAATACTGCTTGTATACACTTCTTTGAGACATTATATATTGCACATCAGACAAATATGAAATTACTGAAACCATTCTTTCATGTTAATAGGTGTACATTCACCTGTGCTTGATGAACAGCCACAAACATTTATATCACTTTCATTCAACTGATTTCAGTTTTAACATGTATATAGCAAAGTATCATTGCTAGAAATGCCCCCCTAATTCCTTTGATCATTCTTTCTTTTGCCCCTGATGAATTTCAGTTTGTGGAATCAATGGATTCCCCTTTAAAGGATCATACTTAAAATTTTGCCTGGATGGGCTTGGGGAAAAAAAAGTCAAAGTGACTAAGCACCAAATACTTTCAATTGCATGTAAGTAACAACTCAGGATTCTTCTATGAGTTGAGGAGTCCGTGACAGAGCGATGCAAATTTATTGTCCAGCAACAAATAAATAAATGTTATTGTTCCTGGCTCCATTTGAAAATTCTTGGTGATACAGGTACAGTGTTGCAAATGAAAATTTAAATAAATAAAAGCAAAATCTTTCTACCTAGAAATAAGTCCTATTCATTATCTATAGAACTGCAACTCAGTAACACAGGCAGCTGCTTAATCTGATCTGATAATTGTTGGATCCCTCACAATTTCACACCTCTGTGGATTGCACACAGGATCATTTGTTTGGATTTTGTTTATTACATTGGCACCTCACTCAGCCTTTAAATAGCTGCTGGCTGTAGGCAGTCAGGTAGACTCCAGCTGTTCCTCTTTGTGAACCATAATCAGTTTTGTGGTACCTGAGGAAGATGGGCACAGATTGATGTTTTGGGAAGATGCTGAGCATTTAAAACAGCCTTTCCTCCCCTTGGTATCCTTCAATTACTTGGCCTTTAGCCCCCATAATCCCCAGCCAAGCACAACTGTAAGCTCTTAAGTTAGGTTGGCCTGATTGTATGTACAAATAGGGTTATTATCCAGTAACCATCCACAGTTTTGCAACTTGGATCAGTCCTCATTTAATTTCCAAGTGCAGAATTAAAGGCAAGGTGGAAAGAAAGCAGAAATGGCTTTCAAAATGCTCCAGTTGTCATGAACAAAACAATTGATTGGCATTTTTTTAAATTTATCAATTTGATGTAGTGGTTATGGCACCAGGCTAGAAATCAGGAGTCCATGTGTTCTAGTCCCACTTTAGGCATGAAGCCAGCTGGATGACTTTGGGCCAGTCACTGTCAGCCCTAGGAAGAAGAAGACAATGGCAAACTACTTCCAAAAATGCTGCCAATAAAACTGCAGGGATTAGTCCAGGCAACACTCACTGAAAGGCACTAAACAAATAAAAGACACTATCTTTGGCTACAAAAATCCAGGAGTCCATTATATTGGAACAAAATTAGTTCCCTTTATCTCTTTTCCACCTTCTTTTGGTTGACCAGATTATTACAATCCAGTTATAATTGTTGTTGTTCAATATCTTCCAAACCTTTGTGACTTGATGGACATCATTCTGCCAGGACTTTCCTTAACTCCTTCCTTGAGTTCTCATAAGCTTACACTTTTGTCTTTCAGAGTCACTTGATGGTAAGATGGATGGCCTACAAATTTAATAAATAAATAAATGTCTTCTGTCAAACGTTTTTTGCTTGCTTTCCATTTTTCCAGTGTGGCTCTTCTCTTTGCATTGCATGTCCAAAATAGTTAAGCTTTAGTTTAATTATTAGTGCTTCCAGCAAACATTAGACCAAGGGTCTTCAAACTTGACCCTTTTATGACTTGTGGACTTCAATTCTCAGAATTCCTCAGGAATTCTGGGAGTTGAAGTCCACAAGTCATAAAAGGGCCAAGTTTGAAGACCCCTGCATTAGAGTATCGCTGTCATTTCCACCTTCTACACAAATAATAAATGTATTATACTTTGAATAGATGCACAATCATTTGCTATATCCTGAAGATAACCCACTCAATGAATACAATTTGTGCTTGTAGTTAAGGTCTGTTTTAGAAGCAATCAAGGTTTGAATTCTTAAAATCCAACTGAGTTTGTATTTGTATACTTACTTATCAGTGAATGATTGAAAAATAATGACTTCTGCCTTTTCCAAGCCAATTAAAATCAGATATCATTAGTTCTCCAACACTGCTATTGAAAAGACCCATGGGAGAAGTTCCTTCTTGAAGTCTTCTCTTGGAATTTAGTGGAAAATGGAAAATTGGGGAAGATGAGGGGACATACACACACAGTCACACACATATTTTGTCTACCCCATAATTTATCGAAGCACCCTATGCTTTTTTTCCTCTCTTCCATTTAATCAAAACAGAGTAACAGAGTTGGAAGGGACTTTGGAGGTCTTCTAGTCCAACCCCCTGCTCAGGAAGGAAATCCTATATCATTTCAGACAAATAGTTGTCCAATCTCTTCTTAAAAACCTCCAATGTTGGAGCACCCACAACTTCTGGAGGCATGTCTGTTCCACTGAGTAATTGTTCTCACTGTCAGGAAATTCCTCCTTAGTTCTAGGTGCTTCTCTCCTTGATTAGTTTCCATTCATTGCTTCTTGTCCTCCCCTCAGGTGTTTTGGAGAATAGTCTAATTCTTGCAGATTGTGTGGAGTAGTCCCTGCAATTTTCCTGGCAAAGTTTTTTTTTTTTTAGAAGTGATTTGCCACTGCTTCTTTCTAGGGCTGAGAAAAAATGCCTGACCCAAGCTCACACAGTTGGCTTTGTGCCTAAGGCAAGGCTAGAACTCCCAATCTCCCAGTTTCTGGCCTGATGTCTTCACCACAACTCTCATCCTATGCTTGACCTGTGATAATTTCTGCACAATTCTCTTCCTCCAGGATAGTGTTTCAAAAGCAAATTGTATTTCATACAATTGAATAAGAACTTGTAGGGGAAACAAATCCAAGAAAATTTAGTTGGCATTGTATCCCTAAGGAGTCTTTAAAATATTTTGGGTTGGCAATGATGGCATAACATTGATGTAATGTTAATATGTGGAACCTAAGATCAGATTTATTCAATTGCCAGCCACAAAAGTCTGAATGTCTCTGGGTCAGTCTAGTGTATTCATGAGGGGGGGGGGACACAGAGGTTTTTGTGTGGTTGGAACTTAACAGTTCTAGGAAGATTCTGCATACTTTATAAGTTTATTTATCCTTCAACTGTTTGATGTGCATTATTAGGTTAGGATGGCAAAGGAATGTTGAAAAAAGACAGAGATACTAGTTTTGGGAAAGATGACCATTTCTGATTAGATCTAATGTAATATCAGAGTAACTCCCAAAAAATATACTTAGAGAATTCCCAGGGAAAGCAAAACTAAGGTGGAAAAAATTCTGAATTGTTTCCCTTTACTGCACTTTCAAATTCTATTAGAGGGAGTTTCAGTCTTCATCCATCTCAATAGACTGGAATGTTATCTCAGGTTACCACGCCCAGAGCATTGGTGAGGAATTTAATCTGCTGTGATATTCAGATGAATATTCTGAATATATTTGAGTTATCTTGAGGATATAATCAATTAACAGGCTTAGCCTTTTAAAATGTTAAGAAATTTTTCCCAGTGTGCAGATAGGTGTTTAGTAAAGGTATCAGAAGCTTAAGAGAAAGGACATGGTTCAAAGATAAGAATTGCCCATTTATTTTACAAAGAAAGAAAAACGTCATTGATGTTTTTTAAGTGTTCCAGACTTTGTTCTCATTTTTATTTATTTATTAGATTTATGTTCCAGCCTTTCTGCAGGAATGGAAGTGGCAAACTTTTATCTATTCATTTTATGTACATCCATTTTTCATTTTTCCAAATAACAGCAAAATAAATTATAATAATAATAATAATAATTAGTATTATTAACTAATACTCTGATGGAATTTGTACTTTATATTGTTGTATTTTAAAATATTTTAACTCCACCTTCTGCTTTAGGGAAGAAGGCTTAAAAATTATATATAGAAGACCAAATAGCAAAATCCAAATAAAACTGATATTTGAAAAACCTGAGAAGTTTATCAGATAGTTTATCAGATCTACAGCCAACTGATTTTTTTCGTGTGGTGGTTTATTAAATTTGTATTAAAAAATATAAATTGCTTGGGATTTTTAAAAATGTTGATTCTTTTTTGAATAGCTGAGAACACTTAAAATGGACAGTTGCCCAAAAGTTTTTTCAAAATGTGGGCACTAAAAGTTGACTGAATGTTCTTATACAGTATTCTTTAAGACATCTTTTAAAAAGTTCTACCTTTAAAAAAAATCACATTCTTTAAATAGGATGTGGAGAGGTGGTAGAAAGTTGGATTCTCATAATTCCTTTAATGATTTTAAATGTGGTTTGACACATGATACACCTAGGAGAAGATAAATCACCAGGGTTAAGGGAAATTACATGTACTGCACTGATGATCCACCATAACAAATATTATTTCTCTCGGGCCTGGAAACCAAGAAACTGCTGTATGGATGACTAGACTCCCATCCTTGGGATCTGCTAGTTTTAATTATGGACCTGAACATTATTTTCCTTTCAAGATCTGAAAGACAGATAAAAATTGTTCAAAAGCACACCTTACTGGAATCGGGTTTGGCATCTTTTCCTTAATGACCTCTTCACACATGGATATTTAGCAGTTGAAGACTTTCCTAGTATGTAAAGAAGCTTTTCCTAATTAATTTTCAGTCTCACACTGCTATTAAAGGCAGAAAAGTCTGGCCAGCTGGGAAGAAAAAGTGGTCACAGGTGCAAGGCTGAGCAGATGTTGTCTAATGCAGGGGTCTCCAACCTTGGCAATTTTAAGACTTGTGGACTTCAACTTCCAGCCTCCTGTTTTTGTTTTTGCTTTTGCTTTGGAAGCTTGCTGTGATGTCTAGAAATCATAGAAACACAACTACAATGGATAATCATTCTTGCTTTATTTTCCAGTCTAACCTACACAGTTCTGAAATGTCCTACTAGTCTTTAACATGTTTGACCACAGCAGAAGGCAAAAACTGCCTAAGTCAGTTGCTATATAGCTCAACTTCCTTGTGGCACCCTGCCTTTTAAAGCCTTGTTTTTTCCCCCCCAGAAATCAAGGCATTTCCCCACTGCACTTCAGCCTTTTAGAAAACCCCCACATAATCAAAGAGGGAAGGAAAAGGAAGGCAACTTATTTACTTACTTACTACTAATTTATCTAACAATCTCAATCTCCATGGACATCAGAAGGATTTTAGGACTGAGCACTACACTTCCTCCTTTTTTAAAAATAAAGATTTATACTAATAGAAGAGAATATTTCTAGCTCAGGGTTGAATTGTGGGATCATTGGCGCTCTCTGAGCTTAGTTGCTTTCTTGCAGTCATTTCATTATCCAAACTAGGCAACATTACCAAGGCTAGAAAAGAGCACTAATGATGTTACCTAGTTGGGTAATGAAATGTCTTCAGGAAAACAACCAAGCTCAGAAAGCACCAAGAACCCCAAAGATTTATATTCTAAAGCCTGAAGGTCCATTGTTGGTGATACAACCACCTCACCAAAATGGTCAGATCTCAGGCCTTGAGGGGTTTTAAGGACAAGATGTACAACCATAATCTTGCTGCAATTTAATGCCCACATTTGTCCCCTGTCGTTAGGGCTGTTATTATTGTTTTTTAAAATAGAATAACTCCATGTTATCAGCGTTGTTTTGGTGACTGAGATGGCTAAAGAAGAGATTAAGTAAATAAGCAATGGTGATTTTAAGAGTGCAGGGGTTCGGGGTGGGGTGGGGAGAGAGACAACCTGTGTGGCTGTTTCCCACTCTTGATTTAAAGTGGTGCCAGAGCCAGGCAGGAGAGTCAATCCATTTACATTGTTGAATCACAGTTTATTGATTTGCCATATGATGAAGTTCTCTGATGATTTTAAAAGAAAAGCATTCCGCAGGTCTTTGTAAAGCTGACCATTTTTTTCCCGTCCTCAATTTGTTTTTATTTATTTATTTTGCATTTGTATGCCACTTGATCTCTCAGAATTCAACGTGCATACAAAAGAAGAATTCAGGAGTATAACTGACTCAGGACTGACTGCTGAAATCCAAGATAATTTGAACCTGTTCAAGCTGAGTCCAGTGGCTTAACTACAAACAGCTTTGCTGGTCTAGAGGAATTTCCATCCCACTTGACTGCCAGCATAGGAAAAAGTTGGACTTAGTTCATCAGGCTGTTTTACAGATACTGGAACAAGTCCCAGCCCTAAGGAAATTTACAATCTTATTTTACTTGCATTATCTTAAATTAATCCCTGATAATTCATAATGGAACTACAATGAAACATTTGAGCCCTATTCATCTCTGCTCCAAAACAGAAAACACCCTCATCAGTATTTAATATTCTAGCACACGGGTGTCAAACTCACCGCGTCACATGACGTGTCGCAACATATCGCAACTTTTTTTGCATTGCCAGAGCTGGGGTGGGCGCAGCCTCTGTATGATGCAACCGGCCCGCGGGCCAGCAGTTTGACACTCCTGTTCTAGCACATCATACAAAGGATTTCAGCCAAGATTAATTTTATTTTTAAGATGTTTTATTTTTAATCCCTCTTTTCTATGGACAAGAAAATCTTTTCACCCACATAATTCAATTACATTTTTATACCTTTGTTTTATACACACACCTGCGATACTGGTGTTTTTCAACACAAGTGACAAGGAACTGGGAAAATTGCGACATAATGAACTGAGCCGTAAACAGAGAAGAAATCTCCCAAGTTCCAAAGTGGCTCAGATCATAGGATTTATGCAAAATGCAAATAAAAGCATTGAAAGGGGGAAGATTTGGAAAACAAACTTCAGCAAAGGAGCCACAACACTAATATCGGATCCCTACCCTTTCTGCTCTTTGCCAATCAGCTTTCGCAACTTATACAAATAAACTTGTCTAAAAAGTTGGGATTCACCCAAATGGAGTGGAGTCTCCCAATTTCTCATCTAATCTACCAAATATTATTAAAAGAAACCCTTAATAATGACTTCAAAAGGTTGTTCATAGTTTGGCTTGGCCAGGTGAAAGACTGCTTTGTAATTCAGAGACATTTTGTTAGAAATAAATGCTGTAAAATTCTTTGCTGGTGTTGCAAATCATGTAATGAGAAGGAGCTTTTTTGAAGTACTTTTCCTTGCATTTACCATGAATGCAGATGTCGGTCTAGAAGTGCATAGGCAAGACAGAAGGATTTGGGATGGGAGTGTGTGTGTATTTTTGATTCCTTTGTTCAGCGGCTGGCATCTTTGGGAGCCAATGGACTGTTACCTTGTTAAACCAGTCCAGCAGAAAACTGTCTCCAGTCAAACAAAAGTGATTTCAGCAAAAGTGTCAGCTCATCCCCTCCCCTTCACTCACTTCAAAGCCTCAATGGGGCTTATGTAAATGCAACCATTATTAAACAAGAGCAATCTACATTATTAAGCCAAGCAATTGAAGCACTACTTGTCCTCATGTTTTTCTTTGTATTTGTTTGGGGATTATTATTTTTTTAAATGTTACCTGAGTTCATTATCTCGCATCAGGGAATGCAAAAGCCTTAACCCACAGATTCTGGAAGAACACAGGGTTATGTCTCAACAGCTGTAATTTTTGAGAATATAAACCATCCAAAAGCCTTGCAATTTTTTTGGGGTGACCACTCTGCACTTCTGTCACTGTAGGTGTCACCTAACCTGATCAGTATTTCTTCCTAAAGGTTGACAAGCATGATTTATCCCCATCTTGTTTGCGATTGAAAGAATAGGAGTGAAGTTTATTTTCTGGACTATTTATTGCATTTTATCTCATTTATGAGAGAGAGAACTGCCCCCAGGCTTATAAACTAAAAGACAAGCAGCAGAAAGGAAGGGAGGGAAGGGAGTTTTGCAAGTCCAGAAAGGTGAGTCAGAAATTAGAATTTCTGAGCTTAATATCTTCCATGCATAGAGAAAAAAAGCATTTTATTAGATTCAGTTAGCATATGTTGGGTCTATAGACTGCTTTTCCTTTGGAATCATTTTTTCTACAACATTCTGATGGGACAGGTGGTTACTAGGAGAGAGGCACTGGCTTAAGATCATTCTGTAAGCTTCCATGGTTGAGGATAGCCCTGAATCTTGGTTTTCTGGAATCTAGTCTAACACCTTAACCATAATACCATGTTCTGTTACATATCTATACTCTCAAGCTTTGGAGCACAAAAGGGTACTCTTTCACTGCAGCAGTAGATTTTCTTCTTTGTGTAATATGTGTTTTAGAATAGAATAGTGCTGGAAGGGACCTTGGAGATCTTCTAGTCCAGCCCTCCAATCAAGCAGGAGAACCTATACCATCACAGACAAGTGACTGTCCAGTCTCTTCTTAAAAACCTCCAGTGATGGAGCGCCCACCATTTCTGAGGGCAAACTGTTCCACTGGTTAATTGTCCTCACTGTTAGGAACTTTCTCCTTAATTTCAGGTTGCTTCTCTCTTTGATCAGTTTCCAACCATTGTTTCTTGTCCTGCCCTCTGGTGCTTTGGAGAATAATTTGACCCCCTCTTCTTTGTGGCAGCCCCTCAAATACTAGAATACTGTTATCATGTCTCTCTTATTTCTTCTTTTCTTTAGACTAGCCAAACCCAAGTCCTGCAGCTGTTCTTCTTATGTTTTAGTCTCCAGGCCTTTGATCATCTTAGTTGCTCTTCTCTGAATTTTTTCCAAACTCTCAACATCTTTTTTGTGATATGGTGACCAAAATTGGCTGCAGTATTCCACGTGTGGTCTTACTAGGGTTTTATAAAGCGGTACTAATACTTCACGTGATCTTCATTCTATGCCTCTGTTTATACAACCCAGGATTGTATTAATATTTTTGGCTGCTGCTGCACGCTGCCGATTCATAGTCAAGTGATCGTCCACTAGGACTCCAAGGTCCCTCTCACATTTACTGTTTTTGAGCCAGGTTGTACCTAATCTGTACTTATACCTTTGATTTTTCCTGCCTAAACGTAAAACTTTGTTTTTCTCCACATTAAAATTCATTTTGTTAGATAGGGCCCAGTGTTCAAGTTTGTCAAGATCTTTTTGGATCCTGAGCTTGTCTTCTGGGGTGTTAGTATTCCTGCCAGTTTAGTGTCATCTGCAAATTTGATGAGTTCCCCTTCTATTCCCTCATCTAAGTCATTGATGAAGATATTGAAGAGTACTGGGCCTAAGACGGAGACTTGTGATACCCCACTGCTTATTTCTCTCCATGTGGATGTAGTGCCGTTGAGGACTACTCTTTGAGTATGGTTTGCCAGCCAGTTACAGATCCATCTGGTGGTGATGTTGTTTATTTCATCTTTTTCTAGCTTACCAAGCAGTAGGTTGTGGTCTACTTTGTCAAATGCCTTACTGAAATCTAAGTATACTATGTCCACAGCATTTTGCTGGTCTACTAATTTAGTCACTTTATCAAATTTATTTTACATAGCTATTCAGTATTAAAGATACTGAGGCAAAATATATCTCTCCATTATTTCAGCCTTCTCACCCATTACTATTTTTGTAACAACCTTGTGATTGTATTAGGTTAATGCATCAAGACTAATTTCAAATATATTCAAAAAGTATTATATGAATTATGAGAACTTGATCACATGCCTTTTAAGGTCCACCTGAGCCACCACAAACACAAAATATAATACTGATAGAAATCAGCTTCATTTTCTTCAATAGTAAACTCAGGTCAGCATGTTTACCACTTCTTGAAAAAAATTCAGTATGGTTCCCAGCAATTGGTATGTAGCTTTGATCTGGATAGCATAACTTTACTGGACCATCTCTTATATCAAACTGTCAGGTTCAAGATTTCTCTATGAAAATTACAAGAAATGCCAGGAATGGGATTTGGGACAGAAAACTCATGACTGTGCCAACTCTACAACTATGTTTTTTAGTCATATCCCTTAATTGTCAGTGGTAGAACAACACTAATTAACTTCAGCTTTCTAATTTATACTAGAGGAAAATTAAACTCATGGCATATGTTTACCTAACCTGCCAGAAAATAAATCCCTTGGTGTTTTTCTCTTGAACCTAAAATATGTGCCAGAGCTTCCCTTCTAGATAGAAGTTTTGTTGAACTTTACCTTGCCATGGGGTGGGTTATGGTTAAACTGTGGTGACAAAATTTAACCGCTTGACACTTGAAAATCAGGCTGGTATTATTTTAATATGCCCCCTGGTTAATCGGAAGTACTTAAAACAAGACATTAGATACTAGTGGGTTTTTTCTATGTCCCATTTCTGAATTCTTATTATTCTCTTTCTTCCCAGTCAGAGCAAAGCCTGACTTCATATTATTTGAATTTTCCCCGTTCAGGCTCAAGTATTTAAATATTATATTTCAAAACTGAAATTGTTCTACAGTTACTTAGGGTTAGAAATTGAATGTAGGCAGAAAGGGAAGATATTAATTGAAACTGTAATATACGTAAAATCATTCTGGTTTTACTTTATGTTCCAAACATTCTTTTTAAAAATAAACTTAAAAGTTCTCATGTACAATATCCTTAGTCAACTTTTCTGATCAGACATGAATAGAAATATTTACATGCAGTTCTAGTAATCTGGAGCTACAATCAATCAGGAATGTTTTAAATGTATATGCATGCATTTATACATGAAGCCGTGAATGAAAATATTTCATTCATTTGTTTTCCATCATTCCATCCAATGTCATACTGGGGTATATCACCTATGTACAATGGACATTCATTGATTACTTCACTCATCTACTTTGCAACATAAGGATCCATCACCAAATACTCAGTGTTCATACCATTTTTCTCCCACTTCTAATGAGAATGAAGGGGTCCCTACTTTTATATTTTTAAAAATGTGGAACAGTGTGTGATATGAATCTGGGTACAAGGCAACAAAGACAAGGGGAGCCACAGAGATCTAGGCTTAAGCTTTTCAGAAATGTGGAGAGTGAGAGAAAATGTCTTAAAACCAACAGCAAACAATTGTGTTACATGATGGAAAGGGCACCTAAGATTCCTACAGGAAGACAATATAAGTCTAAATAGTTATGCCAGGCATATCCGGTGAGGACCTTGAGATCTGGTGATTGGGAAGGAGGAAATCTCTCTCAGGCGGGATGTCAAAAGTAGAGCTTCCAATTTCAGGATGATCATTAGATGGGAGCGCAGAAGACTTTTTTTTTTGTACCTCTCTGCTGTTGTTTAGTAGTTTCTGGGTTTTTGTAGCTTAAAACTGGTAGCCCTTCAAATATGCCAACAGCTGATCTTAATAGCATTGGTTCTTTTGTATGTGGCAAGCTTGTCTCTCCCTGGCTAGCAAGATTATATTATGCATTAATAACCTCTGAAAATTCATGGTGGAACTGACTCAGCCTTGGGAAAAAGATGATTGTGCTAACTGAAACCTTACTGATTGCATCAGTTTGCAGCAGAGATATCTACTTATCTGTAACTTGATAAGACGTCTCATTTGGAGGAATGCAGTGTTTTACATGAGTAATTTGCTCTGACCTCAAAAAACAGACTCTGCATGTGCACTTCAATGGTTACATGTATACGTACTTCTATATTTCCGTTGGATAAAGTGCTTCTGATTAACTGATGATCTGGATAATTTGTCTATATCTCCCTCTCACCTAATAATTACATAATCACATGAATATACTACTCTGTCAGGCCAACGTTTTTGTCCATTTGGTGAAGTGAACGGCAGTTCAAGAAAAAATTGTATTATAGCAGCTGTCAGTTTTTAAAGGTGTTGTAATTGTTTCTGCCACAATAAGAACATCTGTCTTCAAACCATTTTTATCAGATTATAATTTTAAAAGAAAAAAAACACAGAGTTTTAAAAATAGTTTACTTTTCTGCAACAAACTAGCATGGATACTGCTCATGACTACATCTCATTTGGCAGTGTCAACTGCAATTCGTTTTCAAACAATTGTGAAATATTCTGCTTTCAGGGTGAAGGTTCGTTCTCCAAGCTTGTGGGTTGGTTTCCCAACATTTCGTTACCAGGCTAGGTAACATCTTCTCCAGGGTTTAGGGGATGTCAGTGTTCTTGAAAAAGCAGAGAGGACAGGTGACCTCTTTGAATCAGTTACCTGTTTCAGTTACCTTGGAATAACTGCCTTGTTCTACCTGTCAAAGCCGGTGGCTTTTTTTCAAGTTACCTGAAACAGAGTCTAGGTAAATTGCAAGGGACAGAAGACACTGCCACTGGCTTTGACAGGTAGAACAAGGCACTTATTCCAAGGTACTTTAACACTATTTAAACCCGAGGTCATCTAGAAGTTCTCTGTTTCCTGTATTATTTTAATTGGAGAAGGACACTAGTAGGCAGTCTGATCTAAGACTGTGTTGCCTAATTTGTACCTTTCTGATGTATTGGAACTAACAACCTCAGAATTCCCCCTGCAGACTAGGCATTTGAGACTCCGCTTGGACAGATGCAATAGAAGGAAACCAAGCTGAACAAGGCTTTCCTAGAATAGCATCAAAACTGCTCTTTTAGAGAACTATATCACCTGCCTTCATTATGGAATATCCAATTCTGTCTAAATACATGAGTACATAAGCCTGGTTCGCTCAACCATAATCTGATTTGTTTGATTTTGGCTGAGTGTATTATGTAAATTCAGCAACTTTGGTTGGTGAACCCCAGTTTATAGCTTAGTGTGTTGTACAGTATTATTCAGTCATTTATTATTTATTTAATAAATTGTGGTTCAGATGGCTTCTGGGAACTCATTAACAAACTAAACAATGTAATTATTCAGGGAGGTTACTAGACTACTTTCTGCTTCCAGATGTCCCTCTTCTTGAAGTTTCTCTGAAGCTGAAGGAAGTAGGAGACTGTCAACGCTTGGATTTAGCAATATAGATGATATATGCTCCCTAGAAGTCATTTGCATGAACTCGATGGCAGATATATCAAGCCACTTCTGGAGGATATATTTCATTGACTGCAGTTGTCGGCCAAACTCTTAATGCCAGAGTGCCCCTAAAGGCCCTCTTAGGGATGTTGCCATGTCTGGCCTTTCCAATTACTTTCCATAATTCAGGAAGAGATTGTATCAGTTGATTCGTGTTCTCCTAAAAGGATACCAGACTCTACCTGGTTTTCAGAGAGGATCAATTTGATATTCCTCCTTAGCAGTGAAAAAAATGCTAGCTGCAGAATTTTATTGTCATTTCAATGTTTCAGCCTTTGGCAATCTGCAAAGAGGCTCTTTGAAATTACTTTTCATAGCCAAAATAAAATTCCTAAAAACAGTAGAGGAATGAATTGGAAAGCACCTAAACGGTAGAAGAATCCGGAAAAGACTTATCCGAAAGACAGACCCATGATAGTGGTTATTTTTTATTGTGATTCCCATATTACAAAAAGGTTCCATTTATATGACAAAGGGATAAGGGAGATCTTTTGGACAACATAAGAGATCCTGAGTGGATTTCAAGTTAGCCCTGTTCATGTCAGTGATTGCCTTCTCTGGCTATTGTGGCTGTGCAGGATGGGGTAGGTGGCAATGAGGAACTAACAATTCCTTAAATCTCCCATAAGGTCCCAGAACAGCACTTAGAGGGATTATGGAAAATTAAATGGATAACTAGAATCAGCCGCCTGCCATTGTTTCAAGTATACTGATATATAGCAGTATGATAGCACTAGTAATATTACTACTATAATAGTAATAATAGTAATATTAACAATAATAGTAGTAATGCATACAAAGCCAGAACTGAGAAGAGAGCAAAGGATAGCAAATGCTCCCTCTGCAAAGAAGTTGAAGAAACAGTGGATCACCTGGTTAGCTGCTGATAACTACAAACAGTGGGATGAGAAAGTAACAACAATGGTACATTGGAAGATCTGAAAGAAATACCATTTGCCTGCAAGCAAAAACTGGTGGAACTGTAAAATAGAGAAAATAATAGAAAATGAAGAAGCTAAAAGGCTCTGGGACTTTAGAATTCAAACAGACAGGCACCTGCTACATAACACGCCAGACTTAACAATTGTCAATAAGAAAGATAAAAAAAAGACTGAATAGTGGATTTGGCAGGACCTGGAAATAGCAGAATAGAAGAGAAGGAACCGGAGAAGATAAAAAATATATATAAAGACCTGCAAATGGAAATAGAATGACTGTGGCAAAAAGCAACCAATAGTAATAGGCACCTTGGGTGCAATCCCAAGGCAGAATTGGAACACCAGAATAACAGAGTTGGAAGAGACCTTGGAGGTCTTCTAGTCCAACCCCCTGCTCAGGCAGGAAATATACCATTTCAGACAAATGGTTGTCCAATCTCTTCTTAAAAACTTCCAGTGTTGAAGCATTCACAAGTTCTGGAGGCAAGTTATTCCACCAATTAATTGTTCTGTCAGGAAATTTCTCCTTAGTTCTAGGTTGCTTCTCTCCTTGATTAGTTTCCATCCATTGCTTCTTGCCTTGCCTTCAGGTGCTTTGAAGAATAGCTTGACTCCCTCTTCTTTATAGCAACCCCTGAGACATTGGAACACTGCTATCATGTCCCCCCTCGTCCTTCTCTTCATTAAACTAGACATACCCAATTCCAGCAACTGTTCTTTATATATTTTAGCCTCCAATCCCCTAATCATCTTTGTTTCTCTTCTCTGTGCTCTTTCTAGAGTCTCAACACATTTTTTACATTATAGCAACCAAAGCTGGATGCAATATTCCAAGTGTGGCCTTACCAAGGCATTATAAAGTGGAATTAACACTTTGTGTGATCTTGATTCTATCCCTCTGTTAATGCAGCCTAGAACTGTGTTGGTTTTTTTGGCAGCTGCAGCTGGGCTGCTGGCTCATATTTAAGTGACTGTCCACTAAGACTTCAAGATGCCTCTCACAGTTACTACTATTGAGCCAGGTACCACCTATACCACGGGTGTCAAACTCGCGACGTCATGTGACGTGTCGCAACGTATCGCAACTTTTTTCCCATTGCCGGCAATGGGGTGGGCGTGGTTTTGGGGTGACACATCCGGCCCGTGGGCCAGCAGTTTGACACCCCTGACCTATACTATACCTACGCATTTCATTTTTCTTGCCTAAATATAGAACTTTACTTTTTTCACCATTGAACACCATTGGAACTGACAAATTCATTGTCAATTGCAAAAGGCCGTTTGCATCCTGTGACAATACCTGTAACACCACCAAACATCCACATCTGCCTATCCCAGAACTTTGGGAAGGACATGATAGATGGACAAAAATGCCAAATCCAGTCTGAACATCTGGCTGACTGTGTGGAAACCATAATAGCAATGCCTTGCAGCTAAAGGCCAGAGCCAGCTTAAGGGTTGGTGGTACACAAGATAAATGCAATTAGTCCTCAATCCATTCTGAAATAAGTCAAAAACTGTAAACCTTCCAGAGCACCCAGGTGAGGTAGGTGATGTGGAAAGACGTGCAGGAAGAAATTTAATAGATAAACAAAACTACCCAGCCAAGAAAAAAAAAGGACTATGTATAGGAATATAAAAAGTCAGCATTACGTAGAATGAAAGCATTTTAGTTACCATAAAGCGAAGATGAGAACTCTTTTATGAAGAACTGTTATGAGAGTCTCACCCGTACAGGTGATTAAAACTATTATGTCTGGGTTTGGCTGAAGGAAAAGAATACACTGAGCTGTAATTCCCTGCAGGCTTTCAAAGCAGCCGAAACTTTATTTAAAACATACAGGGACCACACTGAAGTATCATGACAGGGAGAGGGAAAGCCAGGCCTCTCTAACTAACTAACCTCCTGTAATCATGAAATATGACTCCAAAGTGATTTGAAAGAATTGATAGAGTCATGGATTTGTTTGCAAACACAATTATGTTACCACCTGTCAGGAAAACGTAGGGAGAAGCATGTTCAGAGGGATTTCCCCCCCCTTTCCCCCCCCTTTTAAAATAGCTGGTACTTGATATTTTGTGATGCTGTGAGCCCATCGCTGGTCACCTCCTTAGTATGATTAGGAATGTCAGTTAAATTAGTTCTACTCTTTTGATTGAGGTGAGCTTTGTCAGCCCTGCAAAAATGTCATTTCTGCCCCAATCTTGCCTTTGCCTTGCTATCTACCACCCAGAGGAAAGAGGTGCAGTGTAGAAATTTAATGAATTAAAATAAAAACTTGATTCCTCACCCATAGCTGGGTGAGGAGAAAACAGACAGAAAATTTCCAGTATGAGTCTTCTAAGAAGAGTTAGTTTTCATCTGTCTTTCTACCACATAAGAAGATAAAAAAATAATTTCATTGAGGTGGTTCAAACTAAAAATGCAACTGAGAGGCCTTTGGAACTAAATATTCATTTAGATTTTCTCCCTTCTTCCTATTTATTCTTATTACAGCTTACATTAAAGTATTTTCGGTCTCCTCCGTTTATTTATTTTTTCCATTGAAGTCAATGGTCCAAAAGCAGAAGCAGGCAAAGTCAGAAACATTCACAGATTTGGGGGGCTTATATTTTAAGGAATTAGTTTTACCGCCTGGAATTAAAAAGATTGAGTTGTTCTAATATCAAACCATGTTTAACTAAACCTAACCCATCCTTCATGTGTGGGATGTAGGATAATTGTACCATTCCTAAGATAGACACTTTACGTGGTGGTAAAACCAAGTTGGGATTTAAAATGGTGGACTCTATTTAATATTGTCCTACTGAGTAATTGTTTTCAAGTTTGAGGTTTAGATCTGGGGCCTGATTAGGTCTATTAAAGCCAATAGGACTAAGGCAGTTGAAATCCACATAAATTTAAGGATGGGCTATCACCTAGTCCTAGCCTGTCATCCTTAGAGGGTCCTTTCTGACTGTCAGGCAGTGAAGTCCAACTGCCCCCTTCTATAGTGGATTCCTTCTTTCTTTTAAACCAATGAATGGGTAATGGAGCCATAGAGTTGAGACATTTATTTAAGATTCATAGGTCTGAAGGAAACTTCAAGGGTCTTCTCATTCTCTCCTTCCCATACCCTAGGGCAGAAGCTACCTCATCTATCTCACCACTGAATTATTTGCCAGGTCATTCTTAATCCAATCAGAAAAAGGAATGCTCACAAGTCCTTTCATAGTCTGATTCATCTTAACTCAAATTAGGATGGGGATAGAGATCCCTTCCCATCAACTGGAACTTGGATGAAAGTGGTTGGATAAATGTGAATATGAAGAGTAATCTGTGTGAAAAGGTTCTAATGATTCGGTCCTTATATAAACATTCCATCTTGGCTGGCTGGGGGGGGGGGTCATGAGGGGTGGGTGAAGGGATTGATTTGCAGGTGTGAATGGCTTGGCATAGACTAAACATCACTGAACTTTCACATAGGTTCAGATAGAATGGAATTCACATATTTGATGGGCTGTATGGTAACATTCTGTCTGAGGGATGATAGCTGGGCCAGCGCTTCTAACTCTAAACTGTCTTTTTTTTCTTTTTTTACATCTGCATAGAATTTTAGCAGGTGATGTTTTCCCTATCAACATGCCAGAAGGAAAGATCAGCGGTAGGATTCTTGTGTGTTCTGTGGCTGTTAAAGACTCTGAAATCCGGCTAAGAAATACTCTAACATTACTCTTTCCTCTGAATAAATCCTTTATTTAGAAAGATATTTAAAGCTAGTGCATCAAAGAAGCACCTTCTTGGATGGATTAGGAATCTATAAACTGATACAAAACTGGAGCTACATTTCTCCACAGGCCTGTAGTTTACTAGCCTTTACGCAAACTGCTAGTTGGATTCACACATTGCATTAAACCAGAATGAAGTTTATTTGGTTTTGCTTTAACATGATGAACAAGTGTAGCCATTACATAATATGTTATTGAGGTGTAATATTTCATGGATCTAGATGTTGTGGTTTGGAATAAAGGACAGTGATTTATCTTGTGACTTATTCAACAATAGTTTGCAAAAATAGGGCTTCGCATGGTGTAGTAGGCCCAAATGGACTTAACTATTGTGTAGTAAACTCCCACATTATTACTAGTTAGTAGAAATGACCAGTTAATGGGGTAAGAACATGACTGAAATTAATATCCTCACCTTCAAATAAATATTTTGTCCTGCAGGTTTCCTCAAACTGGCCCTTTCCAGATAAACTATGCTACATTCTTCCATCATCCTCAGCTGTCTCAACTTGACTCTGCTGAGTGGATTGTGGTTTACCATTCATGAAATTTAGGCAATCCTAAACTAAGAAAGTTTGGAGGGGAGAATAACAACAAGGATCTGCTTGGTCATATCTGAAAGCAGAATGGATGTCATTAAACCTATCACTGTTTCCATCTCCAGCAGAAATATCAAAAAACAGAAATATGGTTTATTTGGATATGTTATTTATTTATTTATTTATTTATTTATTTAATCAATTTATATGGCTGCCCATCTCACTTTTATGTTGACTGCAAGCAGTTTACATTTCCATTATGTTTTATTATTTATTTAAATTTATATGCCACCCATGTCACTCTCGAGCAATTCTGGGTGACTTATTTATTAACTGAATCTGGGGGGGGGGGATATCCAGCCTATATAATTGAAATATAATTAAAACATATCCTAAAAAATGAAAGGTATTTAAAGAAGGGAATCTAAGCCTAAGCCTAAGCTATGAAGTTGACAAATATTCTGGAGGAAGGCAGTGACAAGGCACTTCTCTCTTCTGTTACATCCATGAATTCCCTGGGACACCTGACTTGAGTGACTCTTCATGCTACAAATAATAATGTCAAAGCTGTAGCCCACTTCTGGTCTTTCAGCTGAAGAGTGGAGAGGGAGAGAAAACTCAGAAACGGTGAGCATATCTCCATTGGAATCTAGAAATAGCCAGTTTGTGGTCTTTCCAGCTACTGTCCCTTGCAGCACTAATTGCAAAAGTCTAAAAGATGTAAAAATAACCATAACAGAAACATAACAGCTAAGTAAGATTTCTATGTCACTCCATTCTGGACTGGCTCCTGCCTCTATGAAGTCAAATAGGAAAAATAATAAAATAAAACAAAACAGTATTTTAGGATAGTACCCCTATGAATGGGAAATTAAGCCCGACTTGTGAGTTATGATGAAATCTCCATTCCAATTCAATATAGATAGAATCGGGAATAACCAATGTTTAATCCTACATGAATGCTGCCCTTAAAGCCTAATAAGCAGCCAGCAAATTCTTGCAGAGTTTACAGGTGCTATTATTTTTCACTTATCTGTTTTACTTTGCAGTGCAATTTTATACATGGTTACTCTACAAATCAAGGGCTTAGTTCCAGATCAACGGGTATGAGGTTTCAAGTGGCTTTTTAAAAATCAAATAGAACAACTCCGCTCCGCCATTCTTCAAATAAAGTTCAAGGTACTTAACAATAATGGGAAATCCTCCTCACACATAAAAATACCTCCCAAAACTCAAATAACCTCCCACTTGGAGCTTCGTGGAGGAGAATTGAGAGAGAGAATCTGGTTTGAATTCCCTCCCCCCCTTTTTTGTTCTTTTTTTCTTTTTCCGTTTTGGGCCATAGACGACTATGAAGAAACTGAAATACTGTAAACAGAATGGGATATTTATGTTGTCGTCGAAGAGAAACTCTCTTCCACCTTTCCCCGTTTTTTTTATTTTAAATTCTCCTGTAAATAAGATACAGTTCTGTCTCTTGAGAGTAAAGAATTTAGAAACCCTATCTGGCAGATTAAAACTTTCGGGTTAGAGAGCGGGGAGGGCAAAATGTGTATGAATTTTTGATTTTTAACAAGGCAGACACCTAGCTTTGACTGATCTCACAGAGCCGACAGTAAACCGTTTTATTCCCGTCGAAATTCTCTTAAAGCGCTGCCTTTAATCCCGATCGAGCCTTACCATTTGTACAATAAAATTGGAGCGGCGATTCATTCAAGTCTCCCAACAGGGGGGTAGGAAAGAAAACCTGACCCACGCTCTCGAGACCTGGCTGAGAATGATCGGGCTAGAAAAAAAAAAAAAAATTAGCCATGCTCCTTTGTTCCGGCGGAACGCACGGAGACTGCATCTCGGATTGAATAAGCATCATTGTGCAGGACTGAACCGAGATCTTGGGGGAGAGGGTGTGTGTGTGTGTGTGTGTGTTAAAAACGGAGAGGATCTCACCTTTTTTTTTAAAAAAAAAAATGAAATAAAAAAAAAGGTAGGGGGAGGTATGTCGACCTGTCGGATTCCCAAAAGCTTAAGATGTGTCAGCAGAAACGGAGAGGCCTCGCTTGCTTTGAAGGTGGATTACACGCCGTAGGGCAGAGTGGTAGCAAGGGTGCATTCCCCTCCCCCGGCGCGAGGGAGATAAATCGCGAAATCTGATTAAATGCGAGCCCGTCTCCCTTCCCCATCCGTGTTTCTACGCCTCTTTCGCCCGTCTCAAATTCTTCCCCAGCGTTTGCTCCGTCGACCCTCGGAGCCGTGGCTAGCCGGCTATTCCGGCTAAGGGTAGGATAGAAATTGGTTTTCAACAGGTTTCATTCCTCCGCTCCTCTTTGTATTTTATTTTTGTTTGTTTGTTTGCTTTTTAAATCGGGAATGTGGCGTTTGGCGAGGGCAGCTGCACCTGTTGAATTCCTGCAAAGGCCGTTTTCCACGCGGTGAAACTCCTTCTTTCTTTCTTTACCTTTGGGCCTCGTCCAGTTCGCCCCTTCCCTTTGTCTCCATTGCACACAGGGGAGTGGGGCTACTATGTAGGCTACTTCCTGCCTGAGCAGGGGGGTTGGACTAGAAGACCTCCAAGGTCCCTTCCAACTCTTGTTATACTGTTCTAAACGCCCCGAAGCGAGCCTTTTAACCAAGCAGCCTCCGCAGAAAAAGAGCGGATCTCCTTTCTCTCGGACGCCCCGGAATGAATAGAAGGAGGGTTTTTGGTGGTCGTCGTGCGGGGCCTTCTTCCCCCCCCCCCCAAGTCCCAATTTTTTTCCACGCAGCGCGACTGCCGCACTCGGACTCCAGTCGCGCGCGCTGGACTTACGTACTCGCCTCCAGATCAGGGTGTGTAGATTCATCCTTTCTTTCAGGAGCTCCAAGCAACTTACATAAATAAATTCTCTAGTTTCCCCCATTTACGACAGCCCGGGAAGGTAGGTGGGCTGAGAAATGTAGCTTTACTTTCAAGAAATGGGAGATGAAATACATGAAACAGAGGCCTGCCTTGAAAAGGGGCCAGCTATGTTCTTAGGACCTACTAAGCCAGGTTTTGTTTAACTGTGGTTTGTTTTAAGCAACATGGATTCAATTCACACTATGCATTTCCTCACAAATGGGTCTACTAAGCAAGGGTGGCAACAGAGGAAAGCACAAAGGGGTTTAGATTAAGATACAGAGTTGGTTTTGCCTGACCAACTACACCTAACAGAATCTCTAAACCCCTGAATGACATTCATTAATCCAGCAGGGAGCTATTACTACTGAAAAGTATAGACAGAAAGGGGTCACCTTCCAATTCAAATATGATCAAACAAGTATTCCCATCCCCAAGTAATAGATTAAATTAACCTGAGCAAATCTAAGTGATAGATTAAATTAAGCTGAGATCCAAATCACTTTTCCTTTGCTAAAACATGGTTTTCTGGAAGTCCTTTTAATGAACTGTTGTCTGAGGGGGGATACAATGCATTAATACTACTGTGAGTTGGAAATGATTGTATCTGATTGTTACTGCATTATCTATTATTGAGTGAATACCAACAGTCAGAACTGAAGTAATATAAAAGTCTCATAAACAAACTAAAATAAGTAATTCGCCCCCTTAAAACATCAAGAGGCTTTTGATATAATAAGCCTTACATTATTATCTTCATTAGCCATGCAATTAATGTGATTTGTTTGCAAATGAAAAAGGCAAATCTACCTTTTGTATGGAAAGATTCCTATTAATTAAGCAACTGGCTAGTTTTAATCTCAGGATATATTGATCTTGATCAAAGAAGACTCCTTTACTTAGCCACTGATCTTGTTTGGAAATAAATAACAAAAATTATATCATAGTAAAAATGGCATAAAAATAGGAATGCCATAAAAATAAGAGTAAAATAACAATAAAACAATGAAATAATAAACTAGAGTAATAGAAATATTAGATGTCAAAGTTACAACACAATAAAGCCAAAACTTAAGAATTTCTTTCTGAGAGTAAATGACAGCAGAGCAAAAAATAGTAACTTGGTTGCCGATAGTTGGAAACACATCTGCAGGAAGATCATTCAGTTTTTCAAGATAGGAGCCCTTGACTTCATCTGCCATTAATAATTTCACCTGATCTCATCTTAAATGGGCCTGTAGAGGTCACAACGAACAATGTCCTCCACTTAAGAGTAGGCTAATATTGGGTGTACTTCAGAGTTCAGAAGGGGGTGGGATGAGGTGGGGTGAGAGAAAGCCAGTTTGGTGTAGTAGTTAAGGCACCAGGCTAGAAACCATGAGTTTTGAGTGCTGCCTTAGATATGAAAGCTGATTGGGTGACTTTGGGCCAGTCACTGTCTCTCAGCCTAGAAAGAAAAGCAATGGCAAACCACTTCTGAAATTTTGTCCAGAAAACTGCAGGGACTTATCCACAGTTGTCTGGAGTCAAGATTGACTAAAAAAAAAACACTTAATAAATAAGTGGGGGAAGCAGCATGTGTCGTGATAGGACATTGGGTTGAGTCCAAGTAGATCTTTCAACCTGAAATTTCCCCTCAGATGGGTTGTTGTCTAGCTATGTGCAGAATATGTTCATCTAGGAATGGATAGTTCGGGAGACTCTCAAAGGTTTCCGTTTTCTCCCAGGCCAGGCCACTGGAAGTGAGGGAGACCTGGTAGTTTCCAGAATCAAATCTTCCAAATTAGAGGTGTTTCACTGGGGTTTGGACATAATTGTTTTCTGGGAAGATTGCCTGCTTGGGGGCTGGATCATCCCAGAATATGTTTCTTGTTTCAGAGATTTCCAGGAAGTGCTGGACTGCCCGTCCACCTCCAGAATGGCATGGTCTGGACTCTGGGGGAAAGCAAAAAGTTATAGAGTTCTCTAGTTGATTGACAGCTTCTGCACATCACTAATTTGTGAAGAAAAAGTGAAGAGAAGGTTATGTATGCTGCTTTGACCTCCTGCAAAGATGCAAAATAAATTGAAAGTACGAATATACAGCAAATCATATTAAGCTCTGGTTCAATTTACTTGCATGGACAAATCATGTTAGGTTAACCCAATTTTAGGATTTAGCATAAAGTCTAAACTCAGCCATGGAATAGATCCCCTTATCAGCATAGGCCTGAACATTTGATCAGAGACCTTAAACCTCTATGAGCATTATGAGCATGAGACATATCTATATCAAAATATTTAATTGGATTAATGAGGGCATTTGTGTCTCGCTACAGTCCTCTTTGTTAAATATGTAGGAGCAACTTAAAGAGTTTCAAAACAATATGTTGCATATTTTCTTAAGAACAGGGAGCCCAAAAGTCCTGTTGCATCTGGACAACATGAGCAGGATGGAATTCTAACCTCTTTTGAACTTTGAAATAGGCTTAGGCTTTTTCAGAAAAAGTTACAAAGCTGTTCTCTTCCAGTGAAACTGGAGCATTCAGATTCATTTGTGTGCCATTTGAAGTAAGCCTTCTTGTGCCCAGTGATATTTACTCGGAATAAGCATACAGGAGAGTGATTCTCAACCTTTTTCAACTCAACACAATGCCAAATATAGCAGTTCTGTGGCAAACCAGAAAAAAAATATTCTTTATATACACATATAATATGGTAAAATATGGTTCAAGGTAAAGTTATACAATGTTTTAAAAACTGAATGTATATACAGAATACAAAAAAATGAAAAAAATATAGACAGAAATCTCATGGCAGATGAGAAACAAGGCCACGGAACACTTGGCACCATAACATCCTGGTTGAGAAGCACTGATATATAAGATTGCCAAAACTTGCAATTAATCTCTGGATAATTAACTTAGAGCGAACTCTATTAACTAAGCTGCTTTGGATCTGGCCCTTTCCTCAGCCTCTAAAATCAAGGAACATAAAAGGGCATCTTAGGTTTAAGGTGACATGCACCCTCAGGAACACTCATGTCAAATATTAATGGGATATTTGACAAATAGGTGCTCCATGTAATTTCCCTCTAATTTTTATTTTAAAAATGGTAAACTATGTGTACTAGGCAGGGTCTTTGCTGGTCCAAGCCAAACAATTTTATAAGATTTTGTTCTGCACCTCCTTCTTCAGAAAGGAATTAGTTTCAACTTATTATACTCCATTTGTTTTTAATTTGATTAGTTCCCAGGGCTACCTGCTTGAATAGAAAGACAGGATAGAAATCGAATGAGGAATAATAAAACAATACCTATGTTTAACGACGGGGAGATATCTTTTATTGCCCTTTTTCTCTATGTAATGTTATGGCATGGTTTATTTAACCACCTCCAGAGCTAAAAGCAGGCCTGCCAAGCAACAGGCAGCAATCCAACAGGTGAAGCAAGAAGACTTCCACATTTTGGCACCGCGAAACTCGCGCAGGCGCTCCGTGGAAAAGAGAAAGTCGGTATCTCATTCACCGGAGGGGGGGGGGAGAATTGGGGAGAAAGACCCAGCACGTTGCGAGCGGAGCTTTCGTGCAGCGGAGCCTGCAAAACGATCTCCCCTTCTCTGAAACTTTTCAAGTCTCCGGAAGCAGAAAAAAAAAATGAAACTCACAAGCCAGTGGGCTTTCCCACTCTTTTTGGCTTAAAAAAAAAAAGAAAAGAAAAGAGGAGGGATGGAGGGAGGGGGAAAGAGGGAGGGAGGGGGAAAGAGGGAGGGAGGGGGGGGGAAAGAGGGAGGGAGGGGGGGGGAAAGAGAAGAACCTGCTCCGCGCCAGGTTGTCGCTCGCGCCAGGCGGGCAGAAAAAGCCGGCGCGCGCGAAGAACTCGGTGCTCAGCGGGAGGGGAGGAGGCAGCGTTAGACGCCGAGCAAGCTCTTTTCTGCGCAGGCGCGGGGCTCTCGCTCGCCCTGAGCCCCAGGTGGAGCGCTTTGCCCGGGACTCCAGTTAAAGTAGTAGTAGCTGCTGCCGCCGCCGCTTGGCCTTTCGGTCCCCTCCCCCGCCCCGTCGGCTCCGTTCCCTTCGTCAAGCCCCCCCACCTCGGCGGCTCATGGCTCTCCTGGGGAGAATCGACTGGCAGGTATGGGGGGCTTGCGAAGTGGGGAGGGGGGGGAGGAAGAGAGCGCGTTGCCGGGGCCGGAGAGAGAGAGAGAGAGAGAGGAGGGGGACGGGGTGGGCGGTTGAGCGCTCGATCGAGGGGAGCCCCGCTTGCCCGGCTCTCCTCTGCCCAGGCCGGGGGAAAGGCGAAGCGGTGGGCGAGCTTCTGCTGCCAGGAGGCGAGTCTTTCCCGCAACTTCTCCGGAGCCTCGCCAGCACGTGGCGGAACGTCGAGCCTGATCTGCGGGGCTGGAGGGTGGGATTCCCCGCCTGGTGTGCTCGGAAGGGAGTCCCGCACCGTTTTAGCGGGGGGGGAGGAGGAGGACGGGGCTCTGCCGCTGCCCCGGTATGGCTCCTCGTATAGCGACGGGGGAGTCCTTCCTTTTTGATCGGCCCGCTCGGCCCCCGGTGGCTACAGCCCTCCCTGCCGCCACACTCGAGTCCCCAGAGTAACTTACTCCTGTGCCCTGAACGGAGCCTCTGCCTAAGTGCGAGAGCCCCGGACTTGCTTCCAGCTCTCTCCAGCAAAGAAGCGGATTGAATGATATTAGAAGGCAGGGACCCCCGTCAGTTCCTCGAGACAGACCAAGTCGAAACGCAAATCCCAGCAGAAATATTGGAGCTCTACTTTATTTCATATAGGCTGTACTAACAGGAGCCAGGAGGGATCCAAGCCACCTGCGAGCTTCGGCGGCTGGGGAAGGGGGGATGGTGGTTTGCGATCCCCAGCCGTGTCCAGCCAGAGCTGCTGAAATCTGGCGAAGGGGAGGCTAAGAGCTTTGGCTTTGCGCCGCTCAGTTTTCCGGAGCTCCTCGATTCCGCTGAGCTCAGCTCTTCCGTGGGGCTGACAGCTCCGATCGGCCTAAAGCCGGGGGGATTCTCTGGTTTGCAATGAAGGGCGATCGAAGCTGGACGGTCTTCTCACATTCTGAACCGGGCCAAGATCTCTAGGCTTCCTTCCTCCCTCTCTCTATCTTAGCACTTATGGCCAACCCGTGCCATAGTTTTTTAAATAAAAAAGGCAAGAGCATAAGTGGCTGCGTTCGCACAACAGGTAATGTTGGGAGAGTTTTTAACTCGGTTTCCCTTTTGGGAGGATGGGGAGTAGCTTAGCTTGTTGTGGGTGAACGGCTCTTGTTTGGTATGGAAACTTATTGTGCAAACTCAACAAGCGGTACTATAAAACATGTATTAACTTAGTCAGGATTTTATTGGTTATTTTTTAATCATCAGCTTTCCAAACGCCTTTGCTGTTCTCCCAACAAGTACCCCAGTTCGCAAATTCGAGGTTCTAGCTAAAGGGCAAGTTTTATTCCCGGGATACATTTATCCATGGTTGGTTGCACCAGAACTCAAGTTTCTGGATTTGCAGGAAACTCTAACCCTAAAGTAAGCCAGAGGTCGAATAACATGGTAGACTAAAATGCAGTTGGCTTGTTTGTGGTTGAGCTCTCCTGAAGTCGGTGGGGCCCCTGAGGTCAAAATGGGCAGGGGAATTTGCCATCTCTTCTATCTTGTGCTGTGATTTTTGAAGAACAGCTCAACATTCACCTGCTGACAGGAGTGGCTGGAACTTCCTGGCCAGAAATAAAGGAAGCTTTTTTTCTTATGCCATTCTGTTCAGTTTGGTTTTTGGTGAGGAATCCAATTGAAAGCAACATTTCTCCCTTTAAAAGTCAAGTGGATGAAAGTATAGCTTTGGGTTGTTTCTGAACCACAAGGATCGATTTCTAGCAGTTGTTGAGGGCTAGAGAAATTTGCATGAGGAAGGGGCCAAAGTAAGTAGCGATCTCTTGGTTCATGCTTTCTTTGAGACTCCAGGATGGCTAGGAATGATGAAAATTGTTAATTCCAGACATCTGCAGAGCCAGGGATAGGCAGAAAAGATTGCTCCTAGCCTTCATGAAAAACTGGCGGTTTAATGTGCCCCTTCCCCACTTCTGCCTGTTTGCAAATGAAGTACAATTCACTTCTGGCTTAAGTTAGCAACCTCCTCAGTATAGTTTCTCTTAACCATTCTCCAATTTTTGCTTTCTCCCACAGAGCAAAAATAAGAACAAAAACAATACTTTAAAAATCTTCTGTCCCACTTCTGTGGCATATTGTCAAGAATTCACTCATTTCTCAATATTTTCAGCATTTTGGAATTGTACAATGTTTTTCTTGGGACCGGCAAACTCATTACTGACCTGCTTAATGCCAATATACTTCATTGATTTTAGTTTATCACATAGTTAATCCAGCCAGGATTATGGTTTGTAAAGTAGAGTTAATGGCTTAGCCCAATGTAATTTTTTTTTGTTATTCCATTATCATGTGTCCCAGAAACAAATGTGTTGGCAAGAGTACAAATCTCTGCTTAAAACAAAGATGTATGCTGTGTTGATACCTCACCCTAACTTTGACAAGTTAATCAAAGATTAAAGTTTTTGATTAAAGTTAAAGGTCAAACGTTTTGCAGTGGAAGGCCTTTGACTTTTACATAAGTGTCTGAATTCCACAAGACTTCTATGGGAAAGGCTGCGATCCAATGAAAAGATTGTTCTGGAGGGCTTCTGGTAATTGCAGTTTTCCAAGAATTTTTTTCCCACCCCTTTGCCTGCAGTGTTCTGTATTGCTGGTGCTATCTCAAATGCTTAAGCAGATACTTAAGAGTAAATGTGTTAAGCCTGAGAATGACACCATTGTACAGAATATAGGTGATCATCTCTGGAAGCAGACAAATCCTTTAGACAATTCTTTTTATCTCAAATGCTCATGCTTAAGTACCATAGTTCCTAAACATGAATAGAAGGTGGACAGCTTGGGCTAATTCCATCAATCAGTTGACTGGTACTTTTAGAATAAGTCAAAGGAGCAAAGGAAGATATAAGCAAAGAGTTAAAGGGAAATGGTTGCTTGAAGTGGGGTCAAGATTTGAACATCCATTGGTCCAAAGTTAATACCACTGGAGGTTGTATAAGCTTGCAGAATATGCTCAGATATTAATATCCAAATACACACTATAAATCTATGAAAATGTTCTCTTCCCAGATTTTCATTAGTTGCATTTCCTCTCCATGTATCCACACAACCTGTGTAACTGGCACCCAAATTGATCCATTTTGTGTGTGTTTGCACAATACACCATACATTGCGCAATAAACCAATTTTTTGGTGTTCATAAAAGCCTAAGTCTCGTACACCACTAGTTCTTTAATTGAGACGGGTAAACAGGGTGTGTGAATGTCAAGACAAATTTTGTACAAACCCAAGGCTGTGGTTAGCTTGTACCTCAGTGGGTTCTACAAATCCAGAAAACTTATAAATTGTGGCTCCTGTAATAATGGATACATTTGTCCTACAACGAACTGGCTGATTCCTGAAAAATTTGAATTTGATTCTCAGTGGAATGCATGATACCACAGGGCTTTGAATGTTCATGTCAAATATCTTTGCTCAGGCTTCTGGCCAAAGTGATTTTATTTATTACATGTATATGCTGCCCATCTCACTGTTGAAGCAATTCTGTGCAACTACAGTGCTTACTTAGGAGTAAGCCCCATTGTGCTTGGAGTGCATTTTTTTTAAACCAACATGGTTTGTAGACTTCCAAACCTCTGCACCTCTTCTTTGGGATAAGGGAAGACTACCAGGGGTAGGCAACCTTGGTTCTTTTATGACTCGTGGACTTCAACTCCCAGAATTTCTGAGCCAGCCATGCTGGCTCAGGAATTCTGGGAGTTGAAGTCCACAAGTCATAAAAGAGCCAAGGTTGCCTACCCCTGGACTAGGCAGATAGGATTTCCTTCATAGTAAACATGTGTAGCATAGGCACTCAAATTCTGATCATTGTTTCCAATTTTGAAAACTTGCTTGGTAGCCTTGATTTTTAATGAATTTCATATTGGTAAACCAAAGAGCACCAGGGTCTTAAATTCTGATCTTAACCCCTATTTATGTGAACATATTCCCTGCTGGCCCAAAAGCACAGAGTACTGTGTTATTTATTTTCTGCACATAAATCCCTCTTTTAAATCCTTTTTCAAAACCAAACAATATTGGTGGTTTCTTCAAGGCAGTTTGTAAGAGAAGGGATAGACCCACAAAAGTTTTTATGGCACAATATATTGTGACTATTCATGGGGGAGAGGTTCGCTTCTCAGTAAGTATATTTGTCACCTCAAATTTCTTATGAAATAAATGGGATTTATTTTAAAGACCACAAAAAGCCGGAGTTAATCTTATTTCACCAGTTTCAGGAAAGTCATGCTAATGATTTTTTTTTAATTATTTAATAGGGCTCATAAGAAAATTTTTCAGGAAAGCCTAAGCACTGGCTTGGTCTGTTTCATATTTTAGTAAGACAGAGGACTTTTAAAAATGGCAGTTCAGAGTTTTCTCAGAGGTCAGCCATTCTGCCAGAATAATTAAATCAGATCTACAGCAAGTGGCCCTTTTTTTTTTCTTCCTTCAAACAGCACTTGGGAAAATAATGGTTTTTCTCCTATAGAGGAATGTTAAGGTGAGCTGTGTCTTTTTCTTATTGAGATGCCTCGTCTTAATGACGCCAAGTGCTTAGAGGGGGAGGGTGAATCTCCCCCTTTTTTGTGGTAAATGCAGATTCTTTTGCCCCACCTGGGCCTCAGCCAGTGCTATGAATCAGCACCTGCATGCCAGATTGAGAGATAACAGGGCTGGGTTTAATTGCTGGCTGATTAGTCTCTCCCCCCTCCTTTTTTTTAACCTGGTCAGTTGCATCTTCTCTGGGCTTTTCACCTGGGTCATTTTGAAAGTGGAATAGGGTGGGCACTTTCAACTTTCCGGCTCCCTCTATCTTCCATTGCTTCTGGAAGAAGCAATATTTTGACTGGTGACATGTTTAATAAACATAGGGGAAGCGGAGTGACACCATCAATATTAATGAATAAAACCAGTTTGGAGTTCCTGGGAAGAGATTTCCCAGAGGCTCCCCAGAAAGAGAAAAAATATGGTTGAAGCCACTAAGCAACCATCTATGATTGCGATGGTGTTTACTAGAATGGTATATAGTAGGCAGTTTCATACATCATGCTCAACCCCTAATCCTGGTTTAAGCAAAAGGCCGTCCTCAGCATTTTCATAAGATGCTATGCCTGAAGGAATAAACCATGTGATAGCTTAAAGTGATGGCTTGTGTGTTATATGGGTGCTTGCAGCATGCTAAACCATCAACTATCCCTGATTTTAGCTTAGAACCTTTGAAGAGCCCCGCCAATGTATTGGTAATCTTGGGTGGTTAATTTTATTAACTATGGCTAAGTTAACTATGGATCCATAGAGCATAAATCATAATTCAAGAATAGCTCTTAATACTATATTTCCCTCCTCCTCTTGAAGCTTAAAAAAATGAAAATGGAGAAATATAAAATGCTTAATGCCCTAATCCTGTGCAGTTCCAAGCTAAGTTGCATGGAGTTTACTCAGAAAAAAGAAGCTATAGAATGGACATCCAAAAATGATTCTGGCGTGAATCATTTCCAACCAATTTTATTAAAATGCATAAGCTTTCACAAACAAAATTTGTTAGACGCTACTAGACTCGTCCTGATTTTAGCATCAGATCTGTAAACCAGCGGGGATTTGTGTAGAATTGCTTTAAAAATGCAAGGAAATCCTTCCACATGTTGCCTAGTATTTTTTTTTTTTTAAAGCCACAATTTGACTCAGGCAAAATTTAACGCTTTTTGTATGTAATTTCAGTGGAAGCAATCCTGATCCTTCTTATCCCCCTAAAGTCGGGTCAATAAAACTTCCTCAACCCACAATATGCCTTCCAAGCACTTGCTGAACTGCTGAGAAGTTAGTAATTTTATCTGGATCTCAGCCCGCAAAGCTTGCAACATTTAGGCAGGTAAATCTAATCCAAAGTGCACTCCTTTTTCTCTCTCCCAAAAGGAAATTGCAGTATCTGTGTATATGTGTGTACCTATAAACTTTTCAAAGGAAAGTGGTTCTGTTTTAAAAAAATTTCCACAGGACAGAGAAACTATTTTCTTTCCTTAATCTATTTCCACTAATTTCTCCCTTTCAAGTAAGTCTACTTTGCACTGCACACAGGGATGTGTGTTTGTGTGTTGCTATTTTTTTTAAAAGACAAATGCAGACAGAACTTGAGCAACCAACCTGCCTATTCCACCGAGAGTGTTCCAGTATTTCGAGAGTGTTCCAGTATTTCGTTGAAAGCTTCTAGAAGTCAAAAGGATGGGCTCTCCTCCTATTTTACAGATGACAAAACTGGGTCAGGAAAGTGCCTTGCCTAGATGATTGATAAGAGATAGATAGATAGATAGATAGATAGATAGATAGATAGATAGATAGATAGATAGATAGATAGATAGATAGATAGATAGATAGATGATAGAAAGAAAGAAAGAAAGAAAGAGAAAGAAAGAGAAAGAAAGAAAATGAATATAGTCAACCTCCTCCTTCATAGATTGGGAAGAGCAGCTACATCTGAGCTTTGATTGCCTCTGCACCAAGCTGAGTGGAGCAGATTTAGTTTTTAAGTTGCCAGCACCCTCTTCCTCATGGTTGGGAATATTCCCGGTTGTGGACCTGGAACGAGGATCGAGTGAGGGGGGCAGTTTCTTCCTTTTGGGGACTGAGGAAGGATCTCAGCTCGGCAACGAAGATCCCAAAAGTAGAGCAACTTAGCCAGGCTTTCTCTACGGCGTATTATTGCAACGGGACGCGGAAACACTGCCATTCCCATCAATGGTAGGGGTTTTAGCTAGAAAAATTGGCGAGGGAGACGAGACAAATGTCAAGATAACGGGCATTTTCAGTTCCGTGTTTATTCCCAATGCGTGATGCTCATTCTGAGATGATAACATCAAATAACAATACAATACTGTAATATGGCAAGGCTTTCCAGACCAGTATCGTTTTCCTTTGCCGCTCGCCGTCCCTTTCCTCGGAAGGTAGTGTGGGCGTAAAGGAAGCTTTAAGGTCGCTTGCGAGCCAACTCCGAGGGCTTTATTATTATGCTAAATCCGTTTCACCAGGCGACGAGCGTCCCCACGCCCGGGAATCGCCGATCGGCTGCCGAAAAAGTTACTGCTTTCTTTAGGCAGAGCTCCGGCCGGAGGAGTTAAATTCTCCTCTGGGGAGAAGGATCAAAATAAAAGGCCAACGGCGTCGGAGGCCATGGGGAGAGAGAGGTGGGGAGGTCCAGACCATTGGCAGGCTCCCCTCCCCCCCCACGTCCAAGATTCTTCCCGGCGTCAGTGTAGAAATAGGTCTGGAATTTCACCAGGGATCGGCGCCGTTTCCCCCTCTTCTCTTCCCCCCCCCCCACACCGGCTGGGAATCGGGCGTCCCAGACACTTGCACCCGCCGAGCGGATTGTTGCTTGTCCAAGGCAAGCGGGCAAACAGGAGCGAACCCGGTTCCTTCCATTAGAAACGAGCAAACGGAGCAGCGCGTCTCGCTGCCCCGGGTCCAGAGCAAAAGAGATCCCGAAGGTGGATCGAGCTCTCCTGCCGAACGGATCCCCTTGGGTCTCCAAGGCCCCGTTTGCTGCACCACTTTTATATTTATATTTATATACACACACACACATACACACAGCCTTAACTTGGGAGGAAGCGCTGCTCTTTCCAAGGGGATTTAAAAGAGAGGATTGCGGGACGGCGGGGAGCCCTTGACCGGTTTCCCAGGACGCCCGAGCGCAGGAGATCCCGGGGCTGCACACGACAGGTTGCTTTAAAAGCCCCAGATGACGGTCGGGTCTCGGGAGAGGTTTTCAAGCTGGTTCTGTAAGAGACGCGTCAGTATTATTTAAGGAGTAGCTGAATTCGGGGGGGAAAAAACAAAGGGAAATATTCGGCTTTAGGTTCAATCCCCTTTTGCGCTTCCTCTTCTCATTTGTAGACATTTAGATGCACGGTTAATTCTACCCCGATTTTATATTTAGGAGTTAGGCAGTGCGCCAGGGCCAGTCTCTTCTCTTCGTTTCCCCCCCCCCTTTAATTTTTTTTTTAAAAAATCTCAATTATACGGACGGGTGGCATTTGCACAACTCCCTTAAACTGGCAGCCGGTTCATCCGTTTGGCGAGTTCGCCCTCCAGATTTGCCTCCAAGGAACCCAACGGACAGGGCTCGCCCTACGGCTTTAAGCCACCCAAAGCCTAGCCGAGGTGAGAACCGGTAGGGGCCGCTGACCCGATTCAATGGGTCGTGTGAACGAAATCGGAAGAATTCTCTCCCCCCCCCTCACCCCAGACATTAGCTAATCTCACTAGCCTGGCACTTATTTGGTAGGTTCAGCTTTGGGGGGAAAAATATTTTCCTTCGTTCTTGCTGGCTTTCGTGTCTCCCCAACTTCGGTGGGGAAATCCAGCGAAGGGAGCCGCGTCAAAGGGGTTAATTTTCCTCGCCGTGCGGGGTCCAGCTGGAAGCGTGCGCCGCAGCGTGAAGCTCTCCCAGCCGGGTTGCGTGCGCGCATTGAGCGCTTTCCCCGCCCCGTTGCTAGCCATGCGTGTGAGTAGCCTTCGGGCAGGCTGGCGCTTTCCCAGGCGCGCGTGCGCGTGCGCGCTTTGGAAAGGCTCCAAAGGCCAGAGCGCGAGCGGGGCGGGGTCTCTCAGGCTCACGCTAACTTCCCCATTGGCTAGCTTTGCGCCGCCTGTCAGGGGAAAGCCGCCTTGTCCTGGGCCCTCCCTGGGGGAGGAGTTATTCTAATAAGGTGGCCATTAAGGGTGGCGGGATGGGAAAAGAACTTCAGTGATTAAATTCTCGGGCGGACTCTCTCTCCCCCGCTATTTTGTTTATATGCCTGTCCTTAAAGCAGCTCCTTGAAGGTTGGGGAGAGAGTTCTACTTTCTCCAGCTCCCTCCTTGGATTTACCATACTTTAAGGCTGGGGTGCTTTACTTCCCCGCCCTTCGGGTTCATATCCTTATAGAATTGATTTTACTTATTTTTATTTTTTTATATATAATTTTGGGGAATACTGGACGCCATGTTGTGGAAACTAGCAGACAATGTCAAGTACGAAGAAGATTGCGAGGTGAGAGGTTAAGACTATGAATGGGGCTAGTCCTCATTGATCAGGCGGGGGGGTGATCTCGTTGCTGCTTTGGTTATTGGCTTTGCGTTCACGTCCATGCAGAAGTTAGGGGGAGGGCGGGACAGATCAAAGCGAGCTTAGTGGACGGTTCCCCCGAGTTAAACCGAGCTATTGGAAGGTAAAATGTTGCTCCAGATTGTACTTGGGAGTATAGTAGTCGGCTTCTAGGAGAGCGCTGCGTCCCGGGCATGTGTATCTGACACGCCGGTATGGGGTTTTCTTGACATTCGTAGGGCTTGACTTAGTAAATAATTTAAGGTGCAAGTCCACGCTGAATTCAAGGTATAGTTTAAGGAATATCTTACGGTCCAATCGGGTACTCGTAAATAAGTCCCGGGGAAATCGAATGAGCGTTACCCCCGGGCACGTACTTTTTAAGTGCGCTAAATCTCAGCATCGGATCGCTGAAATGTGAGTTTTCTGCTTTTAATTAGGTTAATCTATTAAAGCGATGCCCGGGCTGCCGTTTTGACCCTGGTAAAAATGGTGATGCGGCGTCCGAATCACGATGCAATACAGAACTTAAATCCGGATGCGCTCTTTCCCATGTGTTGAAAAAAAGGGTTCGGTTATTTTTCCCCCTCTCTTTTCAAAGCTGGCGGTGGGGGTGCTCTCGACGTCCTCGGCCTTGAATGTTGGGCTTCTGCCTCTTTCTTGCTCCTGGTACAAGTTTCTAGAGGGCCCCTGATGTCAGAATAAGGCTTTTTTAAAAAAGGTTTCAGCCAGACTTCACTTTAGAGGGGGAGGTACAGGATTTCACTCGCCGTCATCCGCTCAAAGGCGGCTTCGGAGTCGCCCTTGAATCGAAAGCAGCTTGGTCCACATTTAAATAGCTGTTTGTCTAACTCCAAAAAGTAAAGGTCTCCCTTTGGCTTTTGCGTTGTATCCCTAGAGGTGGATAACGACGTTTCCCCCCAGTAGCATCCTTTGGATCCACCTCACGTCCGAAGGCCTCCCCCCCCCCCCCCGTGCAACTTTTGTGCAGCGCCTGAGACACCGCGAGCGCCAAAAGGGCCCCCGCGAGAGACGGGCCGGGCGCTTATTTCGCGCTGCTCGCGTGGGACCGACTGGCCGGCCTGTTACTATCGTCTTTCCTGGAGGAAGATCGTGAAAACGCGGCAAAAGAGTATGCAGAAATCCTAAACTGATTGTTCCCTTCTTCCTAGCGCCAGCGCGATACCAGGCTTAGGTGGCGATCGCTTTAAAGCCGTGCAAACCTGGTGGGCTGTGTTCCTATACAAACCTTAAATCGGGTTCTTAAAAAAGATCCCCAGGGTGCGCGCGTCCCACACGATGCCAGGCTTAATTTCAGCGTTCACTTTCATTTGCGCGGAGTCCCGCCTGAATTATTTAGCTTGTTGCGCGAAAAACGACAAGTTATTTCAACAAGCGCGTTAAACGATCTTGTGCGAACGCAGCCGTCCTAACGCGCTGGGAAAGAACTGCCCTTGAACTCGACGGGGTTTACCCGTAAAGGATTATAACAAACCCCCCCCCCCAACCTACCCCCGGTCCCTTAAAAGGAAAAGGAAATCTGTTTCCTTCTTTGAAAAACTTTTTCCGTTCCCGCTCTGCCCCAACGCTTTTCCCTCGCGAGGTAGGGAAAAAGGAGGAAGAAAAATAAAAGCCTAGCTTTGCCGAGGAGCGGAAATGATTAATCCCTGCCGGCTCTCTCCAACCACCACCACCCCCAACCTCCCAATCCCGCCCCGCGGGAAATGCAGGCAAACTTTTTTTTGCACGCTTCCAGGCCGAGGTGCGCGCAGGGCTTCCAGTCCTCCCACGCGGCGGGGCGGGGAGTGGGGTGGAAGCGAGGGCCCGGGCGAGCGGAGCCTCCGAAGCCAACGCTCCAGCCTGTTGGACTGGTTCCGGCGGTGGGGATGGGGAAGGGCAGGAGGAGAAAAAGAGGCCTCGGGAAGGGCAGGAAGAAGTGGACGATCTGGGCACGTCCGAAGGGCACCGGAGCCCTCCGCTCGGCGCCTTTAACTGTAGCACCAAGCACACCTCGGGAAAGGGGTGCCGGAGGGTTTGGAAATCCTAGCCAGGCTTGTTTCCCTTCAAGGCTCAGCAAAATTTTTTGCCCTGGACTAGTTTACTTCTTGTGCTCAGGTTGCTTGCTTGCTTGCTTGACAAGCCCTGACCCGAGTCCTGCTGGGGAAGGGGCGTGCCTAGGATGGACAGGACTTTCCAAAATTCCGCTTTTGTGAACAAAAGCATCGATCTTCCTCTTTTTCGGTGAATGGGCATTTAAGCCTTGGGAAGAAAAAAAAAAAAGAATTCGGGAGTTAATCGGTATCGATGGCTCTGCAATAGAAAAGCTTTCTGATTGCAGCTTAAGCCTGGCCTTGCCCTCCCTCCCTTTTGTTTAGAATGTTTCTCCCCACCCAAGTAATTTATTTAAATTACCTGCATTTGACTGCATGTTTTTATAATGTCTTCCACGACCCCCCCCCCTCTTGATTTCCTGCAACTTGTTTTTAAAGGATCAGATAACAGTCATACAGGGGGATTTTTGGCTTAAGCAGAAACAACAACTGGGATGCGCCCCCCCTTTCCTAAATGTCCCTACCCCTTCCTATTTGAAGAACCCAAACCAGATTGCAGTCCTCTTCCTGGCAATGGGAAAATGCAGAGTCCTGGTGACTCTATAAAGTGCTGAGATTACACAACAGCCTTAGTTGAAATGTGACTAACTGGGTAGCGGGTGAGAATGCATTGTGTGAATGTAGACAAATGCGTAGCCATAGCAAACTATGGTTTGAGTAAGCAAGCGTAGCCCATTGTGTTCTGGCAACCACTGTGTCTTGAGTAATTCTCCTCCGAGGTATATTTTCCAACGAAATGACCGAGCCTTTTGCTTGATTAGGAGTACATATTTTAAGATCACAATGATTGTATTGGCACAACCCAAGAAGATAAAAGACATGCCAGATGTATTTGTAGAACATTAGTTGATTAACTTTTTATGGTTTAACATGTGTGAGTGTGAATCTGACACATGTTTGATCAGTTTGTGGTTCAATGCAAACTCAATGCAATGGGGGTTAAATCAGTTAAGTGCTGTGCTTCTGTTTGCACTTAGACACTTGAGGATTTCACAGGCTGAGCAGGGACATTTCTGATTTCTGCAGTGTTGGCAGTAAGCCAATAGGTTTGGTAGAGCTCCTTGCTAAGTAAATTGGGCACAAGGTTGCAACCTCAAGTAAATTGGGGGATCCCTTTTTGATCCTAAATTCACTTTTCTCTAGGGATTACAGGAAAAAAAAAATGCCCTGGCAAAGGAGGATGCATGATGCAAAACAAAACAAAAAAAGAAAAATTAAAGATCTGGAATCAGATTTAAACAAGGCTGAGAATCAGTATAGAGACAAACCTTTAACATTTAATAATTACAGGTGCAAGGAGACTGAGAAGTCACCCCTCTGGGATAGAGGCTGTCTGGTCTGGTAACAAGCCAAGCGAAGAAGCATCCCTGGTTTAAAAAAAAAAAAAAAAAGCAGATTAGCTCATCTTCCTTGGGCTGTGAATTACTTTTTTTTTTTTTTGTTTTAACATCTTTTTAGTGGAATTAAATTAACAAGTCAGAGAAGCTTAATTGCAGCATAAGTCTAAATATGGCTGAGCCTGGTTGGCCGAGTTTTACCGCTAGGAATCCTGGCCTCTTAACAAGACGTCTGGGCCTCTAGAGCTGGCTGCCCAGTGCCAGGATAGGAAGACTAAGACTGACGGGTAGAAGATAAAACCAAATTTATTTTTGGGGGGGGGAGGGGAGGAGAGGAAAGAGATCTTTCGTATCCAAAGAAAATAGAGCAGTTAATTTAAATTTAAACTTCTTTCGGACTTTCTCTAGGTTGACATGCAATTGGGGACAATCTGGGGACTTCCAACATCACTCATTCATAGCAACCTTAAACCTGCCTCCTCCCACTGCCCTATAGGTAATCTGTTAGAAGCACTTTTCCCTCTTATCTCCCATTCCCAGTTGTCCTTTGATTGATTTCTCATGTTTTTTTTTTAAAGGAAAGAAGCTGTATAATTCCCAGTGGCCCAGCACTGAGATGTTATGCTAGTTGCGGTTTTAACACTTAAGTTTTAACTAATTCAGTAATCAGTGATTGGTAACCTGCAGTAGCCTTGAAGAAATGTACAATCCAACAGGTTGGGTTTCATGGTGCATGCCTTATTTTTTTAAAACGAACCTTCTGAATGCTGGTAGACTATCGCTACATTATTAATATTAGTAATTACACACACACACACACACACACACACACACACACACACACACAGAGGAATCCTTATATAGCTCCATGTCAGATATCCTGACTAATGAGTTAATTAACTTCGATTGCTAAAAGGGTGTTTCATGCAGCAATAAGTGGGCAAAAGGGATGGTTGTTATTTAGATGCATAATTTTGTAAATTCGTGGTACGTTAAGAACTGATAGCATTTCTTTAAAAAACAAAACAACTTGGAAGTTGTGATTATATTTTTGAAGGGAGTCCGAGATTTGATCCCAGTATCTGTAGAATCAATGGCAAAGTTATTGAACTTCTTGAACGCAGTGGTACTTAATTCTGATTAATCAAGTATATGGTTAGATTGCAAGCCAAATATTTCAGGATAATATACGTACGTTTCTGAATAGCTGCCAGTGATTGAGGGCCACATATCGGGATCCCAGGATCCAGTGTTCTCTATAGCAGTATCTGCTCTCTGGAATGAGATGCTCGGGATCTCATTCTCTGGAATAAAATTTAAAGGACTTCCATTCTGCTAGGATTTTAAAGGACCTTAAAGATCTGGCTGTTTGCCTAGATCTTTAGAAAGGACAGTTGATGCCTCCTTTTTGCTTTCAGTTCTAATGGGTTTTATTTTCTTTGCTATCTTTGTGCCTGCTGGTTTCACATTTTTTTTTTAATATTCTGTGTTTTTTAAATGTTTTAACTATTTAACAACCGGGAGTCAGGTAGCATCTATATTTAATAAATTAGTGAACTGCCTAGAGTCATCATATGAGATAGGTGATCAGTATGACTTGTAAATCAACAAATCAAACAAACAATGCTGCAAATTGTTCCCCCCCCCATTTATTACAGAGTGTGGTTTGTTGTTATGTTTGTGTATGAGGTATTAGATTTTTTTCCCACTTGACTGGCCCCAAAATATATTAGCTGAAAATAAAACTTTGGTGTTAATTGGTTTGCAATTTGTTGCATTTAAGCTTAAAACAGCAGGTTCATGAGTCTAATTAATTGATCTGTGCCACATTTGATTACAAATCCCCATCCCAAGCAGTATTAGGGAGCTGTCTTCATTTAAACTGTTTAATCCAAAGCAAATGCAGGAATTAGTTGAAAGTGTGAAAGAGGTCATATAGTTCTGCAGTCCAATCTCATGAACTGCAGAGTGCTTGTTTTTGTCATATTGGAGGCTACTTCCAGTTGGAGTCCTTGAAGGTTGCAGCTAAATAAATGCTTGGGTAGTAATTTTCCTGAGAAAGAGAAAGAGAGAGAAAGAAAGAAAGAAAGAAAGAAAGAGAAAAGAAAGAAAGAAAGAAAGAAAGAAAGAAAGAAAGAAAGAAAGAAAGAAAGAAAGAAAGAAAGAAAGAAAGACCAATGGGGCTTAACTTCCCAATGTCGCCCATCAACAGTGCATGGCAGCAGTTTGCAGATCTTCCTCCAGTTTGAGAATTTCACTAACTGGGTTGCATGTGGTTTCTTCTCAGGACCGGCACGATGGAAGCAGCAATGGGAATCCCAGGTTGCCTCACCTCTCCGCTGTCAGCCAGCACCTCTACAGCCCAGCTCCCCCTCTTTCCCACTCGGGGACCTCCGATTTCCAGCCACCTTACTTCCCTCCCCCCTACCAGCCTTTGCCTTACTCCCAGTCCAGTGATCCTTACTCACACCTCGGGGATCCTTTTTCTATCAATCCACTTCATCAGCCGCCACCACCTCCTCCCAGCCAGCAGCAAACCAGCTGGCCCAGCCGTCAGAGCAACCAAGACCCTTCCGGTTTATCCCACCATGCCCGATCAGGCTTGATGCCTCATCTCCCAGCTCTGGAAAGCGGCTCCCTTGGGACAAGAAGGGACACCTACAGGCGATCTGAGCTGCTCCTGCCCCATGGCCATGGGCTCGATGCTTCCAGCCTGGCAGAGAACTTGGGACTGCATGACATGGCCCACCATATGGAAGAGGTTCAGGTAACAATTCTGGGGGTCAAAATAAAATGCCATGAATGGGGAGGATGGTACAGCAACTTTTGTTAATGTGGGGTCCTTGGTGCTCTCTTAGCTTGGTTGTTTACTTGCAGACATTTCATTACCCAAATTAGGTAACATCATCAGTGCTGCTAATGTTAGTCTGGGTAATGAAACATCTGCAAGAAAAATGACCAAGTTCAGAGAGCACCAAGGACCCCTTATTTCAACCCTGAGCTACAAATATTCTTTTATCAACTTTTGCTAATAGCTTGGTCAAACCTGGGCTCTTACTAAAGAAACCTTTACAGGTAGTCCTCGAATTACAATTATTCGTTTAGTGACCATTTGAGGTTACAATGGCACTGAAAAAAATGTCCATTTTCCCCCACTTACGACCTTTGCAGCATCCCCATGGTCACGTGATCAAAGATGCTTTTGATGCTTTCAGATGCTTGGCTACCGGTTCATGTTTATGATGGTCGCAGTGTCCCCGGGTCATGTGATTGCCTTTTGCGACCTTCTGACAAGCAAAGTCAACGGGGAAGCCCGATTCGCTTAACAACCATGTTAAACTAATTTAACAACTGCAGTGATTCACTTAACAACTGCGGCAAGAAAGTTTGTAAAATGGGTCAAAACTCACTTAGCAACAGAAATTTTTAGCTCAATTGTACAGTTATAAGTCGAGGACTAGTTGTATTGGGAGAGGTTGAAATTCCCAGTTCTGGATAAACTTGCATTCAACAAGAGATCCCTTGAGTCCCTCTGAACCCTGCCCAGAGTTGAGCATTATACCCTCAACTTTTAAGAAAATAGGTGCTGGTGTTTTTACTTAATTGTTTAGCACTTGATTATACCATTTGTGTTCAAGTTCATCCACTAATTTTGCCTTCATGGTGATGGATCTAGAGTGAACAGATTAATACATGAAGATGTATACACTGAGAATTTTATGATCATAAAATTGCAAGGAAGTGGAAAGGGTTGCAAGCATTTTCTGTTCACTGAGAAAATGCTGGTAGAGTGGACGGTTTTGTTCAGCCACGTATGCTTATTTTCTTTATATACGAAAATCTGTATGAGAAACCAGGTATGGGTGAATCAAGTTTTAACTGATCATTACTTCACCCTGAACTGTGTATCACTCGGGCATGAAAGAGGCATTGCACAAACACAGGTGTGAGAATCTGTCTTTCCTCCATTGCTTCATAACCTGTGCAATCCTATTATTGAACAATCCTACAGCAATGATATGGCTACCTTGCTGCCTGTGCTTCGTCATTCCAAGGAACAGAGCTTGATGTGCTAACATTGCTTTCTCCAACCTGATGTTCTCCAGCTGTTCTTAATCAGTTCCCGGCCAACGATGGCCAATAGCATTCCATATTTGCAAGCCATCAGGTTGCGGAAGGCAATAGCAAAGAGCATTTTATTTTTATTTTATTTTTTCCCCATTTGCATCCTGCCTCCTTGGGTCAACCAAACAGCCAAAGTGGTTCTTTTCATTTGTACAGAAATCCTCCATGCCGGAAGGGAAGTTAGTCCATTTATTCAGATTTGGCTCCAAAGTAAAACTGCCTCACTGATTTGCAGATTTTAACCAGTGGGATAGAAGGCCTGCATTGTTAACAAGGTGTTCTTTTGCTCAGTCTCAAAGAATGACATTCTAATAGTCTTGTAGTAGTTTTGTAGCTTGCTCCCAAAATTGTTGGGTCTTTCATTTCATGGTTAGGTCATTTTTTTGTGTCCCTGTGAGTCAGGTTTTGACTCCTGATGACTGCATTGAGAGGTCCCTGCAGTTTTCATGACAAGGATTTTCCACAAGTGGTTTGGGGAAAAGACGGAAAGAAAATGAGTGGCTCAAGATCATCCAGCTGGTTTTGTGCCTAAGGCAAGGTTGGAACTCCTGGTTCCAATTTTTAATTGGATGTCTCAACCTCTACACCAAATTAGCTCAGGTCACCTAGAATAATTCTCTGAAAATGAATACAGGTAGTCCTCAATTTACAACAGTTCATTTAGTGAACGTTCGAAGTTACAATGACACTGAAAAAAGTGACTTCTGACTGTTTTTCACATGACCGTTGTGGCATCCCAGTGGTCATGTGATCAAAATTCAGAGGCTTGGCAACTGACTCATACTTACGACGGTTGCAGTGTCCTGGGGACATGTGACCCCCCTTTGTGACCTTTTGACAAGCAAAGTCAATGGGGAAGCCAGATTCACTTAACAACCGTGTCACTAACTTAACAACTGCAGTGGTTCACTTAACAAATGTGGCAAGAAAGGTCATGAAATGGGGCAAAGTTCACTCAACAAATGTCTCGCTTAGCAACAGAAATTTTGGGGCTCAATTGTGGTTGTAAGACGAGAACTACCTGTAGACCAGAGATAAAAGCCCAACTGCTCAGATGTTGGTGTAATTCACCCACAGTGCTCAGCCTCCTGATTAATTTTGCCATTAGATGTGTGATCCCTTCCTTTGTCATTTGTAAATCACAGTTTGTGTTGGGAATATATTCACACATCACACCTGGTCTCAAGCAGGCCAACCATACGCTAGCTTAACAGGATGATATGGACCACTTTTCCTGAACTATTTTGAGGTCAGCTTGAAAATGTTCTGAGTTATGATCATTGTCCTTTGGAAATGGAGAACCACAGAGTCTGTGTTTGTGCACACCAGCATCCTAAATGCCTCAGTCGTGAATGAACTTCCTCACTTGTTTACCTGGGGATTTAAGTAGATCCACGAATGCAGTCACAACTTTTGAAGTCAGTAGATCATAATTCTAAATATGCACAGGAATGTAGGCAGCATGTTTACTGAAAAGTAAAGCCGCTGGCTTGCTTCCTTGAATAATAAGCTGACAGGCACTGGAACTTTGTATGATTGTACATCCCACTGATCTCAGTACAATTACAAGCAGGTTAATTTTTGTTGGTTGGGTTGGCCTGTTTAGATGTCCATTAAAAAATTTTGCTATAAAGTTTTGTGTCTTTTGCTAAAACCAATTTGGGGAATATGTTAATGAAATATGTTTGTATATTGGGTGGGGAAGCGGGCACAAATTGTATTCCACAACTGTATTCTTAAAAAAAAATTCACATTCTCTCTCCAGAATGTGGAAGATCAGCACTTATTAATGCATGACCAGACAGTCATTAGAAAAGGTCAGTAAGTTTACATTCTGCTGGTTTGTTTTCTTTTGTCTTTTATAGGATGGTATTTTCACTCATAAACTTTTTAGGAGTTTCAGATTTGCCTTTATGTTCCTTTTTGAAAAGAGACTTTGTTTAAAACAACAACAAACAACTAAAGTATAAAAAAGTAAGATTCTCCCCCCCCCCCTCTTTATATGAGCTGTCATATATACCCATTGATATATATACATATATTTCTGAAAAGACAGGCTGTGGATATGATCAACATGAATACTTACTTATAAACAAATATTTTACAAATCTACATTTTAAAAAAGTATCTACACCCTAGATCTTGGCTTAATACAACGGATTTAAAATGGGTTAAGTTTCCTTCTGAAGACCTTGTAGCAATTCCTTGGATGTTATGTTCTGGGTTACAATATATAATGTGCAATTTTGGAGAATGAGTTCTGTTCGTTAAAATTTGCTGTTTTGTTATTATCCGTTCGTTGGTAGTTATAGATGTCTCAGAAAGAAAAAAAAACCCTTCATCTAAGAGGTTGGGGGAGAAATGAAAACTCAAGAATAATAGAAATATTTCTTTGAGGATAGTGATCTCTCTTTTTTGCATTGTTATTACTTGTGTTTAATGTGGGCAAATCAACGAACAAATGTTCCTGCTGCAACTAACACTTTGGCCTTGGCCTCAACATTTATTTTTAGTGGGTTTCTCTTCGATATATATATATAAAAAATAGAGCACACCCTTTTCTTTTAAAAAGAGAGGTCTCTTTTTTTGTTAGATATGTGGTAGCCTTCCCTATAGGGGCCCTCTGTGCCACAGCAGCCATTAGATATGCTTATCCGTGAACAGCTCTAATTTAATATGAATTTACGGGGCTGTTGTGTATCCACATCACAAGCTTCTACTGGTGATATTTATAAGGTTGAGGTGCAGATCCATGGTGGAGAAACTGCACAGACCTTTCCCTTTTTTTGTTGCACAATTCACCCCCCCCCCTAAAGTTTTTAGAATAAATATACAAATCAAAGGATGATTTTGTCTGTAACTTAAAAAGTGACAGGAGGGAAAATGTGTCTGAGAAGAACCAGAAATGTTTTGTTGTCAACTTATAGCTGATTTGAGAATTAGCTCATAGTATAACAATTTTTCTGCTGTCTGTTTCACCTGCTTTTCAAAAATCTTCCTCCTTTGATAAATAAAGTGTCTGGCTTAGCGCTTTAACCCTTTCTTCTCCTGCCCGCTCCAACTCAAAATATTCCTGGAGAAGAGCTCAGGTTTCAGTTTTTGTCAGAATGCAACTGCCAGTTGAGCATACTTTAACACAAATACACATCTGCTGATTTGTGTTTTCTGTGTTTTAATTTTCATAAAGTCAAGATGCCACTCCAGGAACTAAACGTCAGGGGGGAAAAAGCATTCATTTCTTAAATGGAATGAACTGAAGAACATTTTATTATTATTATTATTATTACCAAATTTATTTGCTGCCCATGTTGCAGTTCTGAGGTATGCAGTAATATGACAAGCAATTTTGTCATAGAATTGTTAGCTTAGAAAAAGTTATAGTCTTGTCTACATTTTATCCATGGCATATGGATTTCAGGGCAAAAAGAGGACCTTACTTAAAATTCTTCTTGGCTGGATTGTAGACTATTGTTCTTAATTGCTAGAACAATAGATTATATCAGCATAATTGGGAAGGCACTTAAGCAATGGAATCCTAATACTTTGTTAAATAATAAAAGAACAATCTTTTTATATAACTGCTTCAGGTGTCTTCAAGTAATAAGTGGATCCCTGTCTGCCAGGAATACTCTTTAATTGTTTAGAAAAAAAAATTGGATTCATTATGGAAGGCCACCTTCTTCAACCTGGTGCCTATAAGTCTTCAGATACCATAATCCCTAGCTATCAGACATAGAATGACTGGGGATTATGGTGAATAAAGTCCAGCTCACCAGGACATTGGGTTGTGGGAGGTATTACCTCAGGCATCCTTATGTTAAACGTTTAGACTTCCCAGAAAAGAAAAAAGATGGGAGAAACACTCCATCGTAGTTTGTTTGTTTTTGTATATTTTGGCTCTCCAGGTCCCATTTCACTAACGAAAAACAATGCATTAGGTCTCCCTTGCCAGAAAGATGGACTTCTGGGTGTAGTGATCAATCCCAACGAAGTGTTCTGCTCTGTTCCTGGACGGCTTTCTCTCCTCAGTTCAACATCGAAATACAAAGTGACGGTGGCTGAGGTTCAGCGAAGATTATCTCCTCCTGAATGTCTGAATGCCTCTCTGCTGGGAGGAGTCCTCCGAAGGTAAGCACATCATTCCTTGGCTATCTCTCCCCTCCCCACCCCTCCTGGGTCAAATCGTGTCCTGTCAAGGGGGCTTCCTTGTGTCCTGCGGAGCTGAATGGCCCGTGGAACAGAATAGCTTCTTGTCTCTTCTGGTTGTGAATCTTGCAAACAGGAGATAAAACGCTGCATCCTAATAGAGTTTATTTTGAAGCCTCTTGCCTTCACACTCTTTCCCCCCCCCCTTCCTTGGCACCCTTTTGCCTTTCCAGAATTGAAAAGTGCCATAACAGGATTTTATTGTGCGTTCTCTTTTTTCCTGTTAACAGACTCTCTCTATCCCACCCCCACCCCCCAACATTGCAAAAAAGAAATAATTGGAATAGGAAGTCAGGTCTTGTACTAGTTTACCCACTGCAGTCTAATGTTAAAAAGGTGTGAAGAGAAATACATGGATTATTTTAGAACAACACCATTTCCAAATTGTATTAAGATGTTGATTGAGAAAAACATAGCCAAGTCTGATTTATCCCAGGGTGTTTTGAGGTTCAGAAATGGACAGGTGAGAAGCTCATCGTCATCATCCCAGAGGATGTTTATTGCCTGTTTGAACGTTGATGGGGCTGCCGAAAGTAGAATTGCTGAGGCTCACATTCAGAAGCTACCAGCTGTAATTTTGAAGGACAAGGAAAAGTTGTTCTTCAGTTAAGTTTAAATCATGGGGATTCCTTGGCCGTGCCCAATGTTATTTTTTTCTGCAACAGTGTGGAAGCAATTGGCCGCCACTTGTAGGAGAAGGAACAGGCAGAGCTGGGGGGTGGAGTTAAACGCATCATCAATTTAGAGTCTTTGTGTTGCCACAAGAGATCCAAGTACAGCCCCACTTGAATTCCTTTGACCCTTATATAGTGTCAATTGAATGTTGAGCTCTAGTTGACTGGATTCTTGTGTATAGGCTTGAATAAATCTCGTATGCTGCAACCTTGCAAATGGTTCCAATTTTATCATTCTATCTCAGGGGTAGGCAACCTTGGCTCTTTTATGCCTCGTGGACTTCAACTCCCAGAATTCCTGAGCCAGCATGGCTGGCTCAGGAATTCTGGGAGTTGAAGTCCACGAGGCATAAAAGAGCCAAGGTTGCCTAACCCTGTTCTATCTAGTTTACAGCACTGAGATATGCTAGTGGTATTCCATCCAAACACTGAGCATAACTAATACTTTTTAGCTTTAGAGGGATCAGTAGAAATTGAGTATATGTAATCAGCCACTCATTCCCCACCCAAGTAATCACAGGGCTATGCTGCCAACACATCTGGGGGAAGTGATCCCAAGAAGAGGTGAGATTCCAAGCACCCACCTTCTTTAAAGTGGGGGTGCCCAGGGCTTTCAGGCAGTGCCCCAAATTTTTGACATAGGAAGACAGGGAAAGTCTTAAGTAAGCACCTCCTTTAATGGTATTTAATGCAGATTAATAGAATGTACTTTTTTTTTGTCTTGAGTGCAGTGTCACTCAGAACCCAGTGTTTAGTTTTGAGTTGAAAGCCATGTGCTTTATATTAATTTAGGGTTGCTTTTTAATAGGCTTTATCCAAATGAAGAAACACATCACCACAAGAGAAGAATACAAATTGACCTAGTAGTTGTATCTCCTAATTAATAAATGTATAGGGAAACAAATGTGGGAATTACCATAACATGAATACAATCCATCTCACCATAATGAGGAAGAATGTCTGAGATTTCAGTCTGTTACCTGAGCTTTTGATAGGCAATTTTGGCTCTTTTTTTTAAAAAAAATTCTGGGTTGAAACTGAATTCAGATTGTGTGATGCTTCATCAAGATTATGAACTATGAGCTACCAGTTCTTGAACTCAAAGCTTGTTCTGCATGTAGAAGGATTCATATCCACCCTACCTTTTTAAATAACGTTCACATTAAGCAGCTCTGTTCAGCAATTCGCCAGAATTGTTTACTGTGCTTTAAAACACAACCTCACAACTTTTAAGGTGGGTGGACTTCCAACTCCCAGAATTCTAGCCAGCATGCTTAAGTTACTGAGATTGAGAAACACCGCTTTAGAGAATTGCTAATATGGAGCCTAATTTCCAGAAATTGGGGAATGTGCCCAATTCTCTCCATCCTTCTCAAATGCCATTTGTAGTGGTGGAAGTACAGTGGACTTTACATCCTAGATTAAAAATAAAAAATAAAAATCAAGGCTGCATTTAATATCCATGTACGGGTACTGCCACAACAAAGTTTGTTTGATGTTCTTTGTGTTTGTAAAAGGTTTTAATTTTCGTTATGTCGGTCATCATGATTGTAATGATGCTTGATAGTGTAAACGCAGAGGCAAAGCGTATCCTTCTCTTCCTCCCCCTTCCCTTTTCATCTTGCTTTCTGATGTTCATGTGATGGAACATTCAAAAGTAGGTCAGCTCTTGTCACAGTCCTCTTTTCCCTCCCCCCATCGGCAGAAGTGTATTGAATGTCAGCAACTTGCATTTCCCAATTGCTTCAAAATGTTGACCTCTTCAACGATGCATCTAAACACCGCCCATCCCTCTCTCTCATCCGCAGAGCCAAATCTAAAAATGGGGGCCGCTCACTGAGGGAGAAGCTGGACAAAATTGGCTTGAACCTTCCTGCGGGCAGAAGGAAAGCTGCAAATGTGACATTACTTACATCGTTGGTGGAAGGTCAGTTGGTCTTCTCTCCTAAAGCCTTTTCTGGGTTAAAGGGCGAAGGGAGCAATTTGTGTTCGCCAATCGAGTTGTCTTCCGAAAGGATAAGTCTTCCGAAATACGGGCAGGACTCAGAATAAGGGTCTTGAAGGAGACGAAAATGTCCTTGTGGTAAGAGCTGTTCAGCTTTGGATCCATGAGAGGCGACGGGCTTCTTATTAAAATAGAGTTTGGGCAGATTGGAGATGTTTCAGTTTAAAGTTCTGCCTAGATACAAGTAGCCTTGACTTAGATCACAACTGGGCTCACTTAAGAGTTGTTAAGTGAGTTTTGCCCTGTTTTATGACCTTTCTTACCACAGTTGTTAAGTGGATCGCTGCAGTTAAGTTTGTAACATGGTTGACTTTTCTTATCAGAACGTCACAAAAGGTGATTAAGTGACCCCGGGATGCTTCAGCCATCATAAATATGAACCAGTTGCCAAGCATCCGGATTTTGATCATGTGGCCATGGGGGAATGCTGTGAGAAATGGCCAGTGCTATTGTAACTTCGAACACTAAACAAATAGTTGTAAGTCGAGGACTACCTGTAAGAGGTTGGACTTGAACGTCAAAATGTCGCCTTCCAATTTTGCGCCCTGGTGGCCTCTCTTTTATTATCCCAAAATGCTTTTTTGTAGTTAGATCATGTTTTCACTGCAGAGCTGTAGGTGAAGATGTTAATGCTCAAAACTAGAAGTGGGGAGGGAGGGAGGAATGAAGGATATGTTGGGGCATAACCTTGGAGGATAAGCATCCTTGTTATGGATGGTATGTTTGTGTAAAAAAGTTTTGGATTAGAAGTTTTTATAGACACTGTAAAATTGGCATTTAATTTACCGCCAAGGCAATAAAAATTGTTTGTCAATTTTTTAAAGTGCATAATAATGGTAGATTGTGGTGAAATTTGTTCATTGAAGTCTCAGAGATGGCCCACTTTAGATGTGATCAGAAGCTTTGAATATCTCTCTTCTCCTTTTGCCAGTTATTTTTTTTACCTTTCCCATGTTTGTCATTCTGACTCCAGTTAAATAACTATTGTTTGTTTCATTATGGGTAGATGAGGATATATATTTTCTGCAGAAATGGCTGATTCAGAGAATCAGTTTGTCTTTCTCATCCATTGCATGAATCTAAGAACATTTCCATTCTTTGATTACTGTGTTTCTTGGGATACTTTCATGTGTGCTAACAAGCAGCTAAGAATTCATTGTCTGATTTCTTACAAGAATCCCTTATAAAGCTGCACTGAGTAAAACAGCTAAAAACAACCTATAAAAAGCTGAGAAGAAAGATTGGCAAGGACTGATAAGGGTTCAAAGCAATACTAAACAGAGAAGAACTTAAACCAGAGATTTTGGATTGCTAAATCAGAAAGATAAATTGCAACAATGCAAGTTTGTCAGTGGACTTCTAAAACCACCTTTTAAAACAAAAACTAACATTTTATGTATTCTAAACAAACTATAAACATATGAGCTAGAGATATATGAATATTGTAAGCCGCCCAGAACCTTTTTGGAGTTGGGCAGCCTTAAAATCCATTAAATTAGGTTAAATTAAATTAGAAATATTTATTGTGCAATGAGCTCATTGTACAAGGGATTAGGACTGATAGGTCTCCTTTCATATACCAAATCTGCAGCATAGCAAATTGCTATGTTTAATATGAGCTGGACTGTGGTGTTTTCTGCTTTTTGTTTTTTTAAACTCTGCAGTACTCAGAACTCCCATACAATGCCCTAAAACAGGGCTCTTCAAACTTGGCAACTTTAAGACTTGTGGACTTACAACTCTTAGAATTCCTCAGCCAGCCAGAGCTGGCTGAGGAATTCTAAGAGTTGTAAGTCCACAAGTCTTAAAGTTGCCAAGTTTGAAGACCCCCTGCCCTAAAACAATGAACTATAAATGGTCATATGAATACAAGTAATAGAGCCAATGTTCACTTAACAAATTAACATTAATATATTAATAAGAACAGTTTCAATCGAGGAGGACATACGTACTTCTACCACCAGTAACTTTCAGAGTGAAATCAAATCTCTGAATCAAGCTTGACTCCTCATGACGTCATGCATACAACCACACAGTTTTCTTGTCAGTAGCAGATAAGTGGTTTGCTATTGCTTTCTGGGAATCTAGGATCTAGCCTAGATCTTAGGTCAGTGATGGCGCACCTTTTAGAGACCCAGTGCCCAAACTGCAACCCAAAACCCACTTATTTATCACCAGGTGCCGGGTGGTCGTGGTCGCGGTGGTCATGGCAGACTGGGTGGGCGGGGCCAGGGCGGCGGGGGCCAGTCCCTCACCATCTCTGGGGCACGGCATGGGTGCCCACAGAGAGGGCTCTGAGTGCCGCCTCTGGCACGCGTGCCATAGTTTCTCCACCACTGTCTTAGGTCTTCCCAGAAGTGTCCCCTCCAAATATTAACCAACCTGAATCTTGCTTAGCTTGACCACAGAATACAGTCATTCCAGAAATCAATGTTTTCAGAACTGCACTGATGAAGAAGGTTTGTTCTCTGCTGTTGCAGAAGTTAGAGGAAAAACCAGAAGGAGAGGGGGCAGATTTCAGCTAAAACTCTTAGGAGAAACCCTCAAACTGTAGGATCAATTGGCAGCAAAAAAGAGCAGTGTCTTCCTTGGCTTAAGGTACTTCTGGCTGGTTGGTTGTTAGGGATATTTGCGCAGCAAGTGAGTTGAATGACTTCTAAGATCCCTTCTAATGTTGTTTTATTTTGATGGGTGATGGAAGATAAGAGAGATGCTGTAACCAAAAACAAAAGTAGAAGAACTTTAAATGCAAAGAATATTTAATGATAGTTATGTCTGTTTAGAAACAGAATGTATTTTCTAAGCCTGTTAAGTTGAGTAGCAAAATATAATGAGTTTCGTGTTTCAAATCTTTTGACTCTCAACCTTTCCTGTAATTCCCGTGTGATAGTTGGAAGACTTGGAATGAAAGGTTAAATTAGCACAAGGCCTACCTCTGTTGAAAATAAGTATATAATTGGATGTGAAATTTGTCATACGTATGTCAGTAGGCAACCTTTGCTACTGCAGTCAAAATGACAAATTCACGTGGGTAAAAACAGTTATTATTTCCAAGGAAGAACATGCATGTTTACAGGCAGAGTAGTTGCATCCCACAGTTTTTGCTGAACTGCATTATCAAATGGGCTGTCGGGATGAAATATAGATCTATTAAAAGCGAATAGTTGCCTTCCTAAGTATATTGATGGGAATGTCCTCAAATTTGGGATGACTTAAACTGGCGACATTGTGAGAGGTGACACTCGTACAGGCAGGAGCAGTCAGTGGAAATTCATTTGCTTCTTCGCTTATAAATATCCTGGCTGCTTGGAACTTATGCTAATTCATGCTAATTATTGCCAGGAAAATATTTTTGCAGTTGTTTCACATTTTGCAAAAACAGACTGGAGCAGATGACATTATAGGATGAGAAATATTTGTATGGCGGGACTCAATGTGACCTACTTTAAGTTAGACTATTATCTTGTAAAGATCCTGACCCTTACTTATAATGAAAGTGTAATATTGCCTATTGTTTTAAATCCTCCTCCTCCTACCTGGTCTCTTCCAGATGTGTGGGGTTTTAATTTTCCTAATGCCCAAATAGCAAAGTTCTCAGTTTTACTGACTGGCTGTCCTATGTGCGCAACACATGTCAGAAAAGCATTATTCTGGGGAAGGTAGTTTCTTTGCAACTATTGGATATCCAGAGAAAAGCTTAAAATCATAATGTTACTCATCAAATAAGAGGAGCTTTCTTAGGTAGCCCCCCTTTTAAAAAACTTAACTCAAATGGCGCTTTTATAAATTATAAGGTGGGGAGAAAAATAATCTTGTTAAACATATGGGCTGGTTATGACAGTGGCAAATATTGTTCATCTGTGTGTCTGCAAACAGTTATTTAAAGTGGGTGTGATCTAATAAGCAAATTCTTGCTTTTTTCCTTCTTTTCCCCTTCTGTGGTCCACTTGCAGGGGAAGCGGTCCATCTTGCCCGGGATTTTGGCTATGTGTGTGAAACTGAATTCCCCTCAAAAGCTGTGGCTGAATATTTAACTCGGCCCCATCTGGGCCGGAATGAGATGGCCAGCAGGAAAAATATGCTCCTTGCCGCAAAGTAAGTATCTTTATTTGAGTGGAAAGCAATATGTAAGATTTATAGAATATATTAAAGTGCTTAGAAGGCTCAAGCAGTGTTTCCTTAGTACAGGGAGTCTTCAACCTACCACCACATTTGAATTGTAAATTTTCCATTGCTAAAAAGTCAGTTGTTAAAGTAAGTCATGCCCAATTTTACCATTTTTCCCCGCCATGGTCTTTAAGTGAAACATTGCAGTTGTTAAGTGAATCGTGCAGTTGTTAAGCTTTCACCTTGACTTTTGCTTGTCAGAAGCCAGCTGGGAAGGTCACAAATGGTGATCACATGACTCCAGGATACTGCAACCAGCATAAACACATGCTGGTTGTAAGCTCCCAAAGTTTGATCACATGACTGTGGGGATGCTGCAATGGTCCTAGGTGCCAGGACTGGTTATAACTTACTTTGTTCAGTGTGGTTGTAACTTCAGATGGTCACTAAAGGAATGGTTGTAAGTTGAGGACTACCTATAATCCCCACCCACAGGAGCAGGCAAAAGATGAGCCTTAATTAGTTCCTGTGGAAATGGAGTCAAGAGTGAGGAACGATAGAGGCTGGATTGGAGCTTATTGTGAATGTGGGCAGCGACTGGATTTTTAATTAGGAGAAGGTTGCATTCTCCTTTTTAAAGCCACATTAAGTTGGTTTTTAAGCTTACAATACAGTTTTCACGGGTTTCTAACCTTCAATGGTAGGAATCCAAAATTGGTTGGAGTGAAGTTGGAGAGTCTGTTCCCCAAAACTTCATGAAAGCAGGTTGAAAAGATTATTATTATTATTATTATTATTATTATTATTATTATTATTATTAATAATAATAATAATAATAATAATAATAATAATAATAATAATAATAATAATAATAATAATAATAATAATAATAATAATAATAATAATAATAATAAAGAGTTGGAAGGGACCTTGGAGGTCCTCTAGTCTAGATGCAGGTTCTTTTCTTGCCTTACAAAGATGCATCTTGTAGAGTTTAGTGAAGATACTAGCATTATAAATTAGGATCTTAAGAGCCATGGTGACGCACTAGTTAGAATGCAGTATTGCAGTTTTTCAGTCTTAACTCTGCCCATTGCCAGGAGTTCGATCCTGACCAACTCAAGGTTGACTCAGCCTTCCATCCTTCTGAGGTTGATAAAAAGAGGACCCAGATTGTTGGGGGTAATATCCCGACTCTGTAAACCACTTGGAGAATCCTATGAAGCACCTTAAAGCAGTATATAATTCTAAAGTGCTATTGTTATCTTGTACAAGAACATTCTTACTTGTTTGTATTTAATGACTTCCTGTTATCGCCTGGACTAAAAATCAAGGACTATCTCTGTATGGCTTAGGGATCTTATTTTCAATGGGTTTGTGTGGCTATAGAAAAGTTGCCCTTTTAAAATCGTGCTTAAGGGCAGGAACACCTTTAATTTTAATAATGCTTGCAGGCCTCTTCAAAAATGAATATTTGCAGGTTCAAAATGTGGACTTTTTTTGCATTATAGCAGAGATGAAACCTGTGGGGTATCCAAACTTAAACAGAAACAGTCAAAGCATTTTAAGAATGTCTAACAAGTTATCTCCTATTTTTGCAAGTTTGCAAGCTAGTTTGAGCTCTAGGTCAAAGGGTAGTTTGATATCTGTAGATGCCTCCACCTCAGCCATTAGCCTCCACCTGTTGCTTCTTCCATAATTTTTTTGCAAATCACAGATGGGGAAATTCTGCTGCAGCTCGCTTTATATTGCTTAATACAGCAAATCTAGACAGAAGATCAAGCCGAAAGCAACTGCAAAAGCTTAAAACTGTTTTTAGTTATGAAATTGTACTGGAACAGGAGCCGTGATTCTAAAGCAAAGAGGGTCTTTCTGTCTGTGTTTGAGAAAGGAACTCAGGAAGTGTTGATGAGAGAATATCTTAATTCAAGATGCCTGTTCTCTCTCTCTCCCTTTCTCCCCCCCCCCCTCTGGTTGCCATCTTGAGGTTCTACCAAGCACCAATGAGCATCCCATATCACAAACGTCTTCTTTTTAAGAATTGCTGCTGTGGCCTTGCTTTGTATTCTGAAGCTTATAATCATTACACTTTTAAAGTGTCCGTAATAGTTTTCTCTCTGGCTCTCTTTGATCATAGGTATTTCCACAGAAATACAGAATACAATACAAAATAGCAGAATTGGAAGGGAACTTGGAGGTCTTCTAATGACTGAATAAAAAGCTTTTCTGCCATCTGGATAACCTCTAGAATTGGGTTCCTGGGCCCGTACAGTTAAAGCCCAAAAAACATTGAGGAGGGAGGTTTCTCTATCTCCACCAGGAAGAGTGTTCCACTTCCAAGGAGTCTCCTCCCCTTAACCAGTTTGGTTTTGGAGTATTCCAGTGGTCAGATTTTTTTTAAATAACTGGGAATAGATTCCCAGCATCTTTTCTGCAATATGTTGCATGCTGAAAAGCCTGCTATCTTCAGATATTTTTACAGGAATGATTCCTAAAGGAAAGTTTGGAGCAATTTTTCTCATCTCCAGCAACTCCAGGATGTGTGGACTTCAACTCCCAGAATTCCCCAGCATTCTGGGAGTGGAAGTTCACACATCTTAAGAATTGCTAAGATTAAGAAACATTAATTGAGAAATATTAGACATGGGTGAAGAATCTTTTCCCCCCCTCCTGTCATGGGCCTTATTCATTCAAGTAATCTTTATGTGGCCTGTGATTGATGAAGCTAAAGCAAATAGTGAGTAGGAATATCCACTCTCTTTATTATTATTTATCTCTTGTTTCTAACACTCCCAGTCTCTCTCTTGGAATAGAAGGCTGGAAGGAAGGAACTAATACATTTTACCAAGGCCTGAACTAATTTAATGCAGAGGAATTTTTGAAATTAGGTGCAAAGTCATAAACGTTGGTTACAGGCTGCCCATATTAATTATTGTTGAGTAGAGTCAAGCCTGAGCTACAAATAATTATCTTCTGTCAGAATCATTGTTGAGCTAGTTAGTCTAATCTGTAAATAATGAGACATAAAAGCCGTGTAAGTTTCTAGGGGGAAAAAAAGAGGATTTTAAAATATAGTAATAATTCACTTGATATTGTCTTTAAATTACTTTTTTCTTAAAACATATTTAAGGAAAACACTTCTTAAACATGTCTGAGGATCTCAGTGGGAGGAAATTGACAAAGTCCTTCTGACTCAGTTTCATTGTCTTTGTCCAGTGGAAATGCAGGATTAAACATTAATTTGCTTTCCTATTGCTTCTTCCAGACAGATCTGTAAAGAATTCACAGAGCTTCTCACTCAGGATCGAACCCCTCTTGGTAATGCGAGGCCAAGCCCTATCTTAGATCCTGGCATCCAGGGATGTTTGACTCACTTCAGCCTGATCACACATGGATTTGGGAGTGCTGCCATCTGCGCTGCCATGACCTCTATGCAGAACTACCTGAACGAAGCGCTCAAACTAGCAGACAAATCATACATGAATGCAGGAGATCAAAGCCCCCCAGATGCCAATAAGAACCTTGAGAAGATGGACAAGCATCGGAAGTGAGCATGGAAAAGATGACAAAGAAATGAAAAGTTACAGAGACACACACACACAGTGAAGACAGATTTAAAAACTGTTACTGCACACAGACTTAAGATCTTCTTGCCTAGAAGCCGTGTAGATATCTCTTAGAACTTGCTTTGGGGCATCTTTTTCATTTTCTTTTCTTTTTTTTTAAATTTTCAACCACATCCTTTTCTGGAGACGTGTGTTGTCTCTTTTCTCCTCTTTAAAGCTGCTGTTATCCATTCATTTGGGACCATGTACCTGAAGGTAAACATGGATTTATCTTCTTTATTTTTTATTTTTTTTTAAAAAAATTAAATTGTAAAAGGTGGTGCTATCTCCTTTTTCCCCCTCGTATGGAAATTTGTTACACGCTGTACCTAGACACTTCTGCAGGCAATGCTTTTCCTCCACACGTTGTGTGGTGGAATCTCAATGAAATTCAGCAATAAACCAGTTTCAGCAGGTTGCGAACAAATGTACTTAAGTCACATGCTCACGTTCTCTCCCTCCGTGGGAAAAAGAAGCGATTGCATTCTTCTTTCTGTTCAAACAAAATCCAAGGTTTATTGTTACATCTGAACATTTTTGCAAGCTGTGGTTTACTGAAATACAATAAGCTGCAATTTGATGCTCCTTGTTTTTAATTAGCCAAGATTTTGTAACCTCCTCAGATGCATCAATAAGCTATAATTAAACAGGAAGCAGATGTTTCTGTATTCGTTGCCACTGCCAGAGGACCAGATTTCTATATGTGTTAAAGAGACCGAGATGGAGAAGGGAGAAGAAAGTACATTGGCTGGACCAAGTTCATTTTAAAATTATGGTTAAACCTCGTCAGTTAGGCTGTGTAAGTGAGTTCATGCCCATATCTTGTAGAACAGGACCAGCATGATTATGTAGTAGTTTGTAAGTAAAGTTTTGGCAAACTAATTAAGAGGAATAATTAAAAAGTTTGAACGTGCTGTGAGATTCAGGCAAAGACTTGATCATATTCTAAGCTAGTTGCCTCAACTGATGCTCAGACATTCACAGCTATCTAGATTATGCATGAGGAACCCTCCACCACGCCCCAAAAAGCAGAAACCATATCTGGTCACTAAATCGGGTGGATTTCAGTGGTCTCAACTGCTGAAATCTTATGACATTAATCTTGTGGCATCATAACCTTGTATTGTGTTGTTTTGTGTCTGCAGCATCACGTGGTATCTTCTGAAAAAGTCATTCAAGAAATTCCAATTTTAAATGTGCATCCATGCTGTGATATGGAGGTTTTACTGGGTTCCTATTACTTCATTGGAAACCAGCAAGTAGAACATAATGCAGTATTAGTCCCCGTTTTTTTCCTGAGTTTTTGACAAAATACTGAGATTTCTGATTTAATTTTAGAGAAAATCAGGATAGGAATAAAGTAAAATAATGTGATAGTTTTGAATATGTTTGCCTTTTTAAAAAAAAAAAAACTTTGATTTCTAGACATAATTTAAGAAATGTTGCTAAAGCGTATTTTAATATAATGAGGTTGCAGGTTTTACAAAAATAGAGTTGCAAGACTGAAACGTTCTGTAGCAGATCTTTTTTATTCAAGGAAGAGTTACTTGGACCTAATATTAAAACCTTAATTTTTCATCCACTTTAAAAATACGAAAAAGAGATACTGCAGCTTTATGTGCATCATCAGGTCATTTTTTTTTTTAATTAAAAAAGGAAAAAAACTTGAAAATAGGCACGTAACTTTTAAATTTTTTTTGTTTGCCTACATAGGCCAAAAATATAAATATAAATATATATATATGTATGTCTCCAGGGAAGTTTTATGTGTATAAGGGAAAACAGTGTCTTGAATGTATATATTTATTTATGTGTAATTTAAAGGGATTTGTAAATAATGGTGAACATTTTAATACTTTTTTTTATAAATGGGATTCAGATTTTAAAAGTTTTTCCCCCATCCCACAAAAAAAAAAATTATAAAAAAATGAAATAAATAAATAAAATATTGGCTAAACTGCATACACTGCTAGATGATGTACAGTCTGTTTTATGCTAAATATTTAAAAACTTTTTACAAATAAAATAAAATTCTTCCCCTTTTTTGGTCACTGGAGAGTTATATCTGTTTGGAAATTGAACAAGCAGTCAGTGCATATTTGGAATGAGTGCAGATGCATTGTGTATCTGGGGAAGTGTGTGTGTGTGTGTGTGTAAGCAAATAAATAGAAATGATAAAACTGCAACCACTCTTCTGTGAAGATTTTCTATTCAGTGTACCATTGTGTACCATAATCCAAGCAATTAATAAGAAATATTCTGAGCAGAAATATTGAATATTGTTTACTGGGGAAAACTGATTATTTTTTTTCCTAATGGGGATGGAACAACAAACCCTATAAAAGTAAAGTTCAACAAATCCCTACAACAGCAAACCCTACAAACATATCTATATTTTCCTGAGACTGCATGGCTGTTCTCCTGCAGTTGCAGTGCAATCCCTGGAAAAGACAGCTAGTTTAAGGAGTTGCAGCCAGTGCAATGTTTGCACCCCTGCATACTTCAAGCCACCGTTTTTCCTTTGTTTCTGAAATATTATATTGCATAGGACTCTAACCCCCCCCCCCCCAGCTCTCAAAAAGAGAGTACAGGCTAGTAATGATAGTTACTGTAATGCCTGAACCCCATTTGGATGGACTACTGTAATGCACTATATGTGGGGCTGTCCTTGGACACATTTGAAGCTATAACTGGGACAGAACAGGGCAGCCAGGCTGCTAATGGACCAAACCTGCTATTTCACAATAACACCAATTTTAAGACGGCTACACCGATTGCTAATAAGGTTTCTGGGCCCTATTAAAGGTTCTGCTTATACATTTATGGCTATGTGAATAGATCACAAACTACTACCATTGAAGGAAGGCCTGCTGAAGATCCTACTCCCTCAAGAGGTACATGGAATTTGGCTAATATGGCAAACATTTGGCTGATAGTGTTTTATCTTTTAGAATAAACCTCCACCAGAGATGTGCTTGGCATAGTCCTTTATTGCATTTTGGAAATCTCTGAAGATTTCCAAGATGGTTTTGGCCCTGAATGGGGTCACTGTTGCTATTGTTATTGATACTTGATTTTTTTTGTACTGCTTGCTTGGTTGTTGCATATCATCAGAGCAATTGATTCGGGAAGTTTAGAAATATTGTAAAATACCTGTGTATATAAATACAGTTAATAAGAACAGGTATCGTAAACTACAGCAGTAGAGTTGGCATAATGCTCAAGACTAAAAAAGTGCTATACAATCTAGTGCGGGATGCAATTCCAGTCTGCAGAAGTTCATTACTTGAATGCACCGATCAATAATAATAAAAACCATAATTATAATAAAAGGACTAGATAATCAAGTGCCTAGAAATAACAGGAGTCAGTAGAAAGATCAGAAGCTTTGGGCAAAGATCAATGACACAATGGAAGACAGTTACTAATCAATGGCGATAGACTTGGGAGAGTCTATTGTTTGTCGTTGCATTGATTCCTCTGTCAGCAATACTGAATAAGCCAGGCCAAGGCTACCAAGTCTGGATAATGCATTTGTGATACCTGGAGAGAGCAGAAAAGAAGAGAAAGAACTGGAGAAAATAAAAAAATACAAAGACCTGCAGATAAAAGTAGAACTAGGGTGGCAAAAGAAAGCAAAGATGGTAGCAACAGTAATAAGTGCAATTTCAAAACATTTGAGGCATCACATAAACACCATCCATCGGCTTTGACAAAACAGCACAAGTCAATTGCAGAAGGCAGCTTTACATGGAACAGCTTACATCCTGTGATACCTTTAATATTAAACAACAACACTTGTCTATACTGGATCCTTGGGAAGGACTCAAAAGGTGGACAAAAATGCCAAATCTAGTCTAAACATCTGCTTGACTCTGACCAACAATAATTTATTAAATTTGTCTTTGTTGGTCCTTGTAGATTTTGCCCTAAAATGGACTTTGAGCCATTTCTAAAACCATTTTGATGTACCTGCTTGTAATTACTAATTGCTGTTTCTAAAATGCTGATATAAATACCTATTTATATATACCTATACCTATAGATACCTATAGATGGCAATTGAAAATGGCAAAAGAGACTTTCTTTCTTTGTTGACACATGGCAGCATCCCATAGTAAAACCCTGGCAGCAGTGTCACCATCAACCAGAAACTCTTTCTTCCTACAGTAGGGCAGTCATGCAAATTGCTACCATCTTTGCTTTCTTTTGCCACCCTAGTTCTACTTTTATTTACAGGTCTTTGTATTTTGTGATTTTTTCCCAATTCTTGCTCTTGTCTTCTGCTGTCTCCAGGTATCGCAATGCACATTATCCAGACTTGGTAGCCGTGGCCTGACTCATTCAGTATTGCTGACAGACGAATCAATGCAATGACGCAATAGACTCTCCCAAGTCTATCACCATTGATTAGCAACTGACTTCCATTGTTAAATCTGACATTCTTAATTAAAACACAGTTAACAAAATGGAGCCTTAATATTTTCATAGCTTGTCAATAGTAAAATCATCATCATCATCCCAAATCAGTTCAACACAAAATGAAGACTTATTTTGCTACTTCCAACAGTTTCAACATGACACAAACAATTTTGAGTTAATACCTCTAAATCAAGGTTTTCCAAACTTTGAGGTGTACCTCCCTTGGGGTGTTGCAGATAGACCAAAAGAGATGTGAAGAACCTTTCTGTTGTACATTGTTACAAAATCCATCTTTCCTGAAGTTTCATTGCATTGTTTTCATTGTTCATTTTGGTGTTTGGATTTTTAGGGGAGGTGTATACATTAGGATTACACAGAAGAATGCTGTGAGGGTAAAATATTTAGAAATATTGCTGTAAATGGGGTTATATTATCTGTCCCATGTTTCTTTGGGTATCTAATCACAGCATATGGCTGAAAAATACCATTTTTAATGCATATTTACAAACGAGTGAAATTTAAAATTCACTTTATCTAACTTGGGTACCTCTAGATACATTTGACTACAAAGTCTATCATTCCCAGCTAGCAAATTTACTAAAAGCTCCAGTGATTTTACTGAGATTTACTTTTTAACCTATATAAATTTGTTACTAGTAAACGTGAATTTTTAATGGACTGTTATTTTAGGCAGAAGATGTGATTACAGCAAATTCTTATGAAACAATGAGAATGATGAAAACGTTTAATATTATCTCTGTCCCTCAAAATGTTATTTTTTCCTTTGTACCGAGAACCTTTGATCATGCTAAAACACAACATTTTAAATTAGCTAAGCAGAATATGTAAGCATTCCTTTTATTAATGAATCATTGGAGTAATTGCCCTCTGGGAGAAGAAACAAGCATTTTTTTCACCTATTACAACATGGATCCAAGTGAAGCCAGCAACATTGTCTAGTGGGATTGAACTAATGCTTAATACAGATGCCAGCATTCAACAAATTCCTTTCAATGCCTGAGTAATACATATGGCTGTTTTTATGATACAGATGGTATCACAACAATGCCTGGTTCAGTGCTTAAGAAACCTTAGAGACTTCGGCTTCATAGAGGAAAAAGAAATACCTCACTAATTAAGATATTGTACTTCTGGGAGTTCTGCACAAAATGTCAGGGTGGTCAGTGTTCTTTTTCCTTTTAACACAGTTATTATACATTTCACTCAGGAAAAATAATAATAGTAATAATTCTATCATCAACAAGAAGCTGCTGCAAGAAGATCGCACAAACTGACTTCAAGCAACGGCATGACTGGCAACAATGATGCATTGGAATATCTGCTACAACTACCGTTTGCTTGCAAGCAACAAGTGATGAGATCACAAAATAGGCCACACAATAGAAAATGAAGATGCTAAAGTGCTCTTGAACTTTAGAATTCAAGCAGACTGGCACCCTACTGCATATCACCTCAGACTTAAACATTGTTGATAAGGAAGACAAAAATGTCTGGATAGTGAACAGTGCAATATTGGGGGAAAAATAAAAGAGAAAAAAAACAAAAATCACAAAATATAAAGACCTGCAAATTGAAATAGATTGGGGGGGGGGAAGCAAAGATAGTACCATGGTAATAGATGGGCTATAACCATTGCTGTCTGCTTGACCGTGGAGGGGCTTATGATGTCACAAAACCTTGCTAGTAATCTTCTGGTGCAGGAACTCATAAGATACTAGGCAACCCTGTGTTTTCAGAATGGTGATTTCTGACCCAGATAATATGATTATGCTACCAAATCTACTAATTTGATCTGACAGGAACAGCTGAGGACTTGATTGCTTGTATTGTGGGAACAGAACATGTAAGTATCTCAGAAGTGCCAATAGAAGGATGTCATGATTTGTTCTGTATTGCCCCAGAATGAAGAACATGGAAGAATAACCTTAATCTACAAGTAAGTATCTTCTGGGTGAATGATTAGGAAAAAGATTCAAATAGTAGGAGCACATCAATATTTGGATCCATTTGCAGAAGGAGGTCTGTCTGCCATTGCTGGATTATAAAGGGGTTGGACAAGACCTTTGCAGACCTTGAACAGTTGCTGATACTACTTTTGTAATCAATGGCTGTTGTCTCTTAGGATTCTGGAGAGGTTTATCTTCCTTCCTTCCTTCCTTCCTTCCTTCCTTCCTTCCTTCCTTCCTTCCTTCCTTCCCTTCCTTCCTTCCTTCCTTCCTTCCTCCCTCCCTCCTCCTCCCTCCTTCATCCTTCCTTCCTTCCTTCCTTCCTTCCTTCCTTCCTTCCTTCCTTCCTTCCTATACCATGGTATATATTCCTTACATAACTTTGATAAACACAAGATTGGCTGATAAATTTAAATCAAACCACATTACCCTGTGCATATGCTGTACTAATGTGCCAGACAGCTTGTCCATTTTTGTTTATAAATAAACCAGAATGTGTCTTCCCCCCCCCAAAGCATGGTAAGCTTCAAAAGCCACATTTTTGTAATTTGGATTCTTACAGAATAGTGAGAGTGGCTGTGGAGGATGTCCTATTCTGTGTGATACACATGCGTGCGTGCACGAACACACACACACACACTTTCAAGCTCTCCTAAAAATGTTCCAGGGGATTCAGTAAAATGCCAACTTGTATAAATAAAAATTCAACATAATTGAACATACGGGCAATTGTGGAAGAAACAGTGTAAAGAAACATACCAGCCTCATTAAGTCCTTCAGAGCAGCTATAATAACCGTGTTTGGACAGGGGAAAGGCAGTTAAAGATACTTCTCCTTCTTCCTAGTACCTTAATTTGCAGCTAATAAAAATTTTGTTATCTTTTTGTTATCTCTTTAAGGTTCATGGCCACTGAGACAGAGTGATTGTCTCAAAATCTAGGCAAAATCTCCAGCTGAGTACAAAATTTAAACTGGGGTCTCCTTGGACCAAGGATGGGATTTTAATTTCTATACTACATTAGTTCTCCATATGCAGAAAGATATCAGTTTCTTGGAAAAGTTTTTTTTTAAGTTTATAACATTTTATTAGATTATAGAATAAAATACAAAAATACAAAAGCAAATAATAGGAGACGGTGGGGAGGGAAAGGGGAAAGAAAAGTGAGGAGAAGAGGGGAAAAAAAATTAAGGCATTGACTTCTGACTCCCTCTGTTGCAGTAGAATAAAGCATTAACATCAAACCTCAATTTTTTACTTTTCCATAATAGTATGAACTAGCCATTTCTATAACAACAAATCAATCTAATCAGTAAAACCCAAAATCAAAGTTTCATTCTTTTCCACCTCAAGCACAAAGTCCAGAAGTGGTCTCCAAGTAGAAATAAAAATCTTACACTCTTTTCTTTAATCAAAACAGTCAATTTAGCCATCTCTGCTAACTCCATCAGCTTCTGTAGACATTCGTCCATAGTGGGAATCGAAATATCCTTTCATTTTTGTGCATACAATAGTCTTGCTGCCGTCAACATATATAACATCAAGGTTCCAAATTTTCCCCCAAGTCTTTTTCCATTAAACCCAAAAGAAATGTTTCTGGTTTCATCTTTATCTTCGTTTTAAGAATTTTCTGTATTAAGATATATAAATCCTACTCCAATGTTTCTTTGCTTTATCACATGTCCACCATAAATGATAAAAAGTCCCTTCTTTACATTTACATTTCCAGCATTCATTTGAAATACCTTTATACATTCTAGATAATTTATTCGGTGTTAAATATCACTGATACATCATCTTCTAAAAATTTTCTTTTAAATTATAATTTAGTGTAAATGTTAAACCTTTCATTCATATAGTCTCCCATTGTTCAAACATCACATTATACCCAAAGTTCCTTGCCCACTGAATCATACAATGTTTTACATGTTCACTTTCTAAATTCCAGTTTCAATAATGTTTTATAAACCTTAGCAATAATATGTTCATCACTACCACACAGTAAGATTTTCGATTCATTTTTAACAAAGTCAAACCCATAACTCTTTTTATCTAGTTTGAACTGAAGAAGCTTCTTTGATGAGAAGTGAAATGTCTTCAAGGAAAAACAAAGAAAGTCCAGTTGCCTCTTGAAAAAACATCTTTGGGGAAACCATGACCTGGATGACTTAGAATCACCATAGACACCAGCATACTATAATGTTTAAAATAAAAGGGGTATCCTTAGTAATAATCAGGTTTATGCATTACCCAATTTTGAACATTCACAATAATAAAATCATTGTTTTCTTTAACAAATGACTCTTTTAATAGTAGCTTTTGTAAAAGGATCCAGGAAAAGCTAATTGCACAAACTGACTGAAAATGTGATTATCATTCAAAAATAAAGTGTGCTTGTTTAACCCAATTCCAGATTCCCTTCATTTAAAACCTTGGTTTTCAATTTGACCTTTGAAATTTCCTTTTTAATTCTGTGTATATTTCAATCCTAACTGAATTCCAGTTATAAGTAATATCACATTACTCCTTTTTCTTGTGCTTGCAAATAATTAATTACTTGACAAATGTTGAGTTTCAACAATTCTGATATGCAATACCTTCTTCATGTTAAGTTTTAAAATGCTAAATTTCCTATTCCTTTGAATCAGTATTTTATTTATTTATTTATGTAACTGCTCAACTCACACATAGGTGATACCAGGTGGCTTACAAAATTTTAAAAATCCACCCTATAATACAAAACTGTTAAACCCATCTCATCCCCCACCCCCCCATGGCAGAAGCAACACAATAAAATCAGTCACTTGTTTCCTTTTGTGGTTCCCAGGCCTGCTGAGAAAACCATGTTTTTAGAACTTTTGGAAGAGCAATAGGGTGGGGTTTAACTATAGCAATAGCAATAGTGCTTTACAGCCCTCTCTAAGCAGTTTGCAGAGTCAGCATATCGCCCTCAACAATCTAGGTTCTCATTTTACCGACCTCGGAAGGATGGAAGGCTGAGTCAACCTTGAGTTGGTGAGACTCGAACTGCCAAACTGCGAGCAGCCGACAGTCAACAGAAGTAGCCTGCAGTACTGCATTCTAACCACCGTGCCAGCATGGCTCATTAACTATGTGGGAATGATGTTCTATAAAGAAGGGGCTAGCACTGAGAAGGCCTTTTGTTATGGTTCCGAACGAAGAGGCTTTTCAAAGAAACTTGAGGCATTGTTTTCCTTTAAGAATCTTTTTAATGGCAACATAGCTTCGGCACATACCTGAACGAAGCCAAAATCTGAACCCTCCTACTTCATCCCACAGTATCTGAGCACATTCCCCTCCCTCATTTGACAGTCATTAATCACATTCTCCAATTAGTTTAAAGTGTGAACTTTCCCTCCCGCTCCATAACGCGCTATATTTTATCTCCTCAAATTTCATCCAGCTTTGAAGATGCTCTGCTGAAATATTGTTATGGCTAACTAGTTCCCAAGCACATTCTTTCACTTCCCCCTTCCATACTATCTAATAGTGGCTCTAAGTAATACACAGGTTAAATAGTATAATAATATATTATAATTATACTATAATTATAGTATAATAATATATAATGTCAGGCAAAAACATTCGATGTTAGCAGCATTGACACCTTTTTTGTGATGCTACCAGATGACAGTCTGTAGTCTATAGAACCTGTAACATGCTCTTCCATCACATTCTGGTGGGCTGGTGGATATAATAGCAACCGCAATGGCACTTAGACTTATATACCACTCCATAATGCTTTATAACACACTCTGAGCGATTTACAGTGTCAGCATATTGTCCCCAACAATCTGGGTCCTCATTTTACTGACCTTGGAAGGATGGAAGGTTGAATAAACCTCAAGTCCCATGAGGATCGAACTCCAGGCTCTGGGCAGTGTTAATCTGCAGTATTGCAGTACTCACTTTTGTCCTGTATTTTAATTATATTTTTTTGTTTTTCCTATTATTGCTTATCACAGGCATTTTAATTGATTGTATGTTTTAATTGGATAATTGCAAACCGCCATTAGACTTTGCATGCATTAAAGGACTTTAATCTAGATTTGGCAAGAAATATGCCAAAGCACAAAGGCAATGTCCTTACCATCACCAAGGAATGCTGCAGGTGTCATTGGTGCAACTAAGGCTGGTGAACTAACGTACACCTTATCTTATTAATAAGTATATTGTGGAAGCCTCAATTGACTAAACCAGGTAGCAGAGGTAAATATCTATAGCCCCATCAGATAATGACTAAGTTGTATGAAAATTTCAACTTGGAATGTAACAGGATTAAATGGGAAAGATTATTTATGCATAAAATGAAAGAAAAAGTAGATACATATCAGTGAAACTATTAGAAAGAGGAAGGCTATCTGACCTCTGAATGAGGATCATGTGAAAGCTGCTTAGAGGAGGAAGCACAAGATCTGTGTGAAAAGTAGATTTATCTGAAAGATAAATTAGAAAGACAATGTGGCAGATGCTTAGAGAGAGTGGAAAGAATATTTCAACAGGAATGTGTGGTGTTATGCTGGTGGCAAAAATGAAAAAGGACAATTGGTAAAATGATGAAGTTGAAGCGGCTCTGGATGAGGACACAAATCCTAAGTTTTTCAACAAACACTATATGCATTGGTGTCCTCATCCATAGTTTTTTACACTTCATTATTTGAAATTGTCATGCTTTCTTTTTAATATACCTAGGTCAGTGGGCTCCAAAACCCCAGAGACCCAACATAACCACGCAGACCTCTAGGCAATGCACACATACTCAAGCACTCAAAGGCTAGTACTCAATGTTTACTAATGCTTGCTACATTCTTTACTAGAATTTCATACTTAGCCTATTAGCCAAATTGTAGGGATTTCTGTTTGATTGACTGGTGGGCTGATTTTGCAAGTGAGTGAGCATATTGATGATTAGTGTTGTAAAAGTCAACAAATAGTATTTTGGGTGGTTTGTGTTTTATCTGGGTAGAGATAAGGCAAGCAAACTGTTATATATAGCTTGCCAATGACCAATCACCACAAATTTCAATAATTATGCCACACTAAATACCTAAAATTGCCTCAATACTTTTCCTTCTTTAGAAGGATCTGCTATTGGACAAAGGTGTTTACTCACTGAAGAGACAGATTTGGTATTATCCAGCAAAGCATGTTTTAGTATTTCTATTTTATTTCCTTCCAATGGAATTCTGGAAAGCACAAGGTATCTGATTCATACATCTGAAAACCTATCTCAGCTTGATAGTTACTTTATTTATGTAGCTTCTTTCAGTCTCAAAGAGATTTTGTTATTCCCCCAGGAGCCTGCTTTAGACCCTTAGTTATAATGATTAGATTCTGAAAGATGCTGTGTTATAGAGAAACTCTGTCCCATAATAGCTTCGTTGCTGTGGAAAAATCTCATGTTATTTGGCCATTTACTCTAAGTTCTCTAAGCAATCAAGACATATGCCTCAAGGCTGCAAATACAAAGCTACAGGCACAACCCTCTGGACATAATGACTGGCCATTTATGCAGAACTAAAAACTGAAACAGCTGAGCCGTAGATGTATGAATAGCAAGCATGCCTTCCAGCACAAAAGATAGAGCTCTGAAATAAAGGGATTTATAACGGTTCTGACATCCTGTACATCAAAATCACACAAGACAGTTGGGTTGTAAGTTTCTCTCTGTTTGCAGATTTGAGCCATGTTTGCCCGAGATGCCTGCAATTGAAATGAAAAATGACAAGAAGGGAAACTTGAGTATGGCTCTGTGTACGCGTGTGTCTCTGTGAGCTCAAAGATGCTTCTGTTGAAATTCTGAGAAGATATTTTCTCCTGAATGTTTTTCTCTTGTTTTCCTACTTCTTCCAACCCACTCCCTGCTTCTCTCAGCTCTCTCTTAAAGGGTTGATTTGATGACACCGAAAAAGCTTGATATTAATATTAACTGAAATGTCTTCCAATAGAAGAACGCACACAAAATTGGCCCTAAGTAACATGGCCAAAGGCAGAGAAAAACAACATTCAGAACAACTCAGATCATTACCCTGTTCAGGGCACTGAGAGCTGAGAAATGGAGGTTGATGGTGATATGTCCTAATATAATTGTTAAAGTCTTGGAGAACTCTTGGAGATGAAGACTTCTGACATAGGAATCGTTATATTTCAACTGTATTTTGAAAAAATCTTAAACTTCTTTGTTAACTTATCAGAATTTTGTAGGGAGAAGGCAGTCAGGATGGGCATGCTTTCTCTAAAGGTAGTCAGTTCATGGTTTGTAAATTTCTATGGAATTCCAATGGAAGAGAACATTTGTAGCTCAGGATTGAACTGTGGAGTTCTTGGTGCTCTCTGAGCTTGATTGTTTGCTTGAACGTTTCATTACCAAGCTAGGTAACATCATCAGTGCAAGTGAGATGGAGTTTGCTGCCTGTTTATAGATAGTAGTTCCCCTGCTAGTTTTGGTGGGGATATGGTTTCGTCCAGTGGTGGGATTCAGCCAGTTCACACCAGTTCAGCAGAACCGGAAGCTAATTTTTTGTTTCCCAGGCCCAGAACGGACTTCCAGAAGCAGCATCCCCACAGAGAACTGGTTGTTCACATATTTGAATCCCACCATTGGTTTCGTCCTTGGGAATTCTTTGATTAGAGTATTGATTTATGCCTAATTGCTTGCTTAGTATGAATCCCTTATGTGAATATTGGCATCTGGAAGATATGAGTTCCAGTCTTGTTGTTTCCTTCCTAGAGGAATTTTTTAAAAATATTTTCATGTATTAAGAACAGCAACTTCCATTTATAAATGCTCATGTCAGGAGCCAGGCTATATAATTTAGTATTCCCTAGACATTCCCCAATCACTTCATCAATAATAGTGAGTAGTAAAGATGGAGTTGTAAGGTGACACACCTTGAGGTTGTTGCCTATTTCTATGAGGTCCAGTAAGCTATACAGGTCTCCATGCACCTAAGGCCTTCAAAGTATGTGACTACCATATGGAAGACAACTCAGAATTAGTTGTTAGAGAGGTAAAGTTTTATTTCCGAAAGCACAGAATCCAGGAACCCCAGCTTTACAACTATTTCCCAGTGTCAAATAATAGTCAGCTAGATCTAGACAGCTAGTGCAGAAAAATATCTCCTACATTTTGTCCTACCAGTTGTCTTTCAGTTTGGTGGGGGAAAAAATGCTTCTGACATTTATTTCGGAAAAGAAAGGATCTGCAGTGAAACTCTCATTTGTGGAATTTGTGATGAACCAGCAAGGGGGGGGGGACACATGAATTGTCCTTCATTGCACAATAAGCAGCGGTACAAAGGAAGCTTCCCATCAAGTCTCAGAGCAGGATTTTGGGAGGGAATCTCTCTCTGGGCTTGGGAAGATAAGCAGACTCAGTGGATTCCAACAGATAGAAAGACATAGTGATGAAAACAATGATTCTTCCTGGAACCTCAACCAACCAAATATATTCAAAACACCATCAATAGCAATGCAGAAGAAAAGCTTCAACCTTCTCAGAATAAAGTAGAACAGTAGAAGCCTAATAGATTCTGGAAACATTTGTGAAGACAGATTTTGATGCAATACTATAAAATACTGAAATGGCTATATGTAATATACCTGAGCTGTTAATATAAGATCTATCCTTCTGTGGCCTCAGCAGAGTGACTTGCCTGGCTAACTTAAAAGCTAAGCAGGGTCAGGGTTGATTAGTATTTGATGGGAATCAAAAAACAAACAAAAACAAAAAACATCCCAAAAGCAAGACGGCGTTTTCTACTGAGAAAAATTCATGTCCAAGTTATAAGGAATTTTGCTCAGCCTGAGAGAGACTTTACCTGTACCTTGCCTGAATGTCACCAAAATTGGACTTTCATGGACCTGAGCAGAAAAAAAATATCTAAACTTTTCCTTAGTCCCATCAGAAGCAAACATATCCCTGAGGAAGTTTCCTACTTTCTCATCCCCGTTTCCGAAACAAGTCAATCCCATGAAAAGGATGAAGATTTACTAGGATTTATTTTCTAATCCCACTTAACCTCTGAGATTCTGCTAATATCTAATTAAATGTCACCCTTACCCCTTTACTTAATTGTTTGGAATCAGCTTACAAGAGGGGCTGTGCCTTATGACTGAATAAATATTGTCAGGCTTCCTTCCTTGCCCTTCTCCCTCTCCTTCTCCCTCTCCTTCTCTTCTCTTCTCCCTCTCCCTCTCCCTCTCCTTCTCCCTCTCCTTCTCTTCTCCCTCTCCCTCTCTTTCTCCCTCTCCAGGGCAGCACCAATGGGAACCAGCTATTGGAATGAACTATTTTTCTTTTTTTTTAATGGTATCTTATGAACATTATTCTGGTACTATTCTCTGTGAATAAGAAGTATTTCATCCAATGCCAAGAACTGGTATACCCAACTAGTATGTCAAATATTTACATACTAGTTGGGTACCAGTTCTTGGCATTGGATGAAATACTTCTTATTCATGGAGAATACACATACATACATGGGTGGAGCAAGATTTAAAAAGGCCACGAATTATCTTAAAAGAGTTGTGATATTTCTGTTCAGCTCCATATTGATCAATTCCTAATTTTCTGGAGCCACCCACTAAAGGAAGAGGAAACCTAATTTTCCTTGGAGTTCTCCAAAATATTGAACTACAAGTCCCAATCATTTCAACCGATCATGGTTACACTCATTTTGACTTGACATTAAAGTACAGTCCAAAGATCTGAAATATCAGGTTGGTTGTAGGAAAACATCTTTCATAGCAACTCACCTCCCATGTTTTGTTTTTCATTAGCTTCATCATCTTGCCCAATGGTTGGGTATTTGGAGGAGGGGTTATAAAGAGGTCAAGATGCTTTTAAGCTGAACTTGACTCTTTTTAAATAAAGCTTTTATTGAATTTCATCGTAAAATAAAAATATAGAAGCAACAAAGGAAGAATAAAAAAGGAGAGAAAAAACTGTAAAGAGTAATGACTTTTGACTTTCTTGGGTGCAATAGATTACAAAAATAACACAACACCAAGTTTTAGCTTCACATTTCACAATATTTCAAGTCATTACTATAATTACAAATCATTCTAATCATCAAAACCTAAAACCCAAGTTTGTATTTTTTCAGTTTTGGGCAAAAAGTTCAGAAGTGGGAACAAAACTGAACAAATTCATTTCTTTAATTAAAACAGTGAATCTCTGCTAACTCCATCATTGAACCTGACTGACGGGGATTTTGTGTCTTTGCTCATGTTGTTATTCAGCAACTGGACAGCAGTGGTCTGCCTTTGCCTTCTTCTGAAATGTTTTTTCAACTTCCCAGTTTGGCCTCCAGCCCTGGTCTTCCATCCAATTACTTTCATCCAGGTCAGGGCTGCTTAGCTTCTGGATCCAGGCAAGGCCATTCTGGAGTTGTGATCAAGGATGGGCAATAGGCTAGCAGCATCTTGCTGAAGTGGATCTTTTCCCATTAAACGCACTCCAGCAAAGCAGCAGCCTGGAAACTCCATAATAACTATGTAGCTTAAGTTCTTATTTGCTTAGCGATTGTGGCTAAGACAGTTGCAAAACATCTTATTTACTGATTAAAGGAATTAACAACAAGGGGAAAGGGATAATGTTTGCACTAATTGTGGCTGTCGGAATCTAATGCAAAGGAAAATGAAAAGAAAGCCTGCCATTTACCGGCCTGCCTGCCAATTAGGAGAAAAACCAATATTGGTGAAACAAAACCCAGACTTGGAAGAGAGTTCATTGCTACTCAGTTAGGTCTTGACTGCAAGGCTTCACTGCACCACTTACTTTGCATGAAAGAGCTTTGCTATCTCTGCCCTTGCAGACAAGCTGCTGCTTGTCCCATCCCAGCCAAGCTGGCCTCGTATATTAGAAGAGAAGCAGGAACCCTTATATGACATCTATAAACTGTAGAATGGGAGGACTATCCTCTGCAGTTCTTGGAGATTCGTTGGCTGAACTATCCTGATGTTACACAAGGCGGAAATATCTTTAATTCCACCAGGCAGAACTTTAGGAAGAGGGTGGGTAAGTCCATAGAAACAAGATGACAGAGAGGACAGCAGGATAGACTACCTACAGCTTTGGAGTCTTTTTGTATCCTTGGCCCCTTTTTGGACCATGATGGCTGAAAAGGTTTTGCTGAACAAGGAACATAAGAAACTCAAAAGAATACAGCACAGTTAGGAAAACAAACACTCTGCTCATGTAGGTGATTTTCAAAAGCACTTTTACTGTCATTTAATTCTTAAAATAAACATGTTAATTCTCTGAAAGGCCCAGTACACTTATTTTTATCTCAAAAACCAGTAGTAATCCTCCAAAACTACAGGGAGGAAATGTGCTGAAAATTTAAGGTCCACCCATTCCACGATCATCAAATGTTTTCAAATACTTTCCCCCCAAATGTTAAGCTACCAAGAAATAAAAGGGTGATTTCTCTCCTTTCCACAGTCAGAAAGTCCTTTTCTCCAGTCTGTAAACCAGCAGAAAAGTTTGCTCATTGCTGAATTCCAATCTCCTCCTACAATGCTGCTCTTACAGTGTTAGTGTAGTGTAGTAGGACAAGTTAAGGTAAGTGATTAATAGATTCACCTGGCTTTGTTTCTCCTCCCACCAAGCATCCCCTGATAACCAATCATGCTCCTTTATTGTGAGGTAGGGCAGGGCTAAGTGAGTGCTGAAGGATTGGTTTAGCTAGTTGTTAGGTTGTCCAGTGAATAGTTTGCAGGCATGAAAATATTCTGTGTTTGTGACTTCTCAAGCTACTTCTTAACATGTTTCTAGTGCTCTTTTGAAAGAGTACTTAACATGTCCAAATAAATAAATAAATAGCGCAGTTGAAAGGTCATGAGGCAGAGGAGGAGTGGAAGAGAGCTTTTCTTTGGGAGATACTTTGGGAAGATCTCCCTTTCATTTCATGCCATACCATGTCTCCCTGCTGTGACCTGTCGTTAAGGCTAACAGGCATGAGGAGGAATGTGTGGCACAGCAAGAGGGACTGACTCATAACAAGCAAGCTGTGTCTTTGATGAGTGCGGCAAGAGGGTATCATCCTGGCAATCACCGGCTCTGCCTGACAGCATGTACAAGTAGTCTATGGGTAGCCAAAGTGATATACGGTAGCAGTAGATAAAGTTGCCTTATCCCCAAAGTAAAACTGTTCAAACAAGCCCAGCAGGCCAAAATACCTCTTGATAGCAGAAGAAGTAGAGACATACCAAGATAAATACATAAGATTCCATTTATCCATTATATGATATAGGTTCTTCTTGTTTCATAATAGCAGGATGCAAATAAGTAAGGGTAAACCACCTTAGTTACTTAGCCATGGTTTATACAGAACATCAAACCATTGCCATAGAGGAAAGAATTGAAAACCAGAAATATTTTTTAAAACCATCTTTATTTCAAGTCTTAAAGTTACCAAGGTTGAACACCCCTGCTTTAATAACGGCTGCTTGTACTGATATAAAATGTCACAGGTATAAAATGTATATACATGTATAAAATGTGTAAAACAAAAATCAAAAGCTACAATGAAAGGTCTTCATTTAATAGTTGGATTTGTAGAATATGGAAAACCATGTTTTTTTTAAAAAACAAACTCGGGGTTTTGGGTGGAGAGGGAAATCACAGCTGACTGACTTTAAACAACATGCTTTGTGATGAACAATACTTTATTAAGTCCAAATAAATATCTATGGTCACCCTGTATACTAAACCAAACCAATCAAATCGATTCCTTATTTACTGGAATCTTCCTATACCGTCCAAACAGGTTACATAACCATGAAATGAAGTTATGGAGAGATTTTATCAGCCTGTGGCCTGTTTGGGATGTCACTCAGTGGCTTAGCTGATTGTTGTTTCATATTGTTCTTCCCTTCTTTTTCTTGGCCAAGGGATCTGCCTCTTGCATTTATTTTGACTTTCTCCAAGGCTTTGAGGTTTTGTTGGGCAGTGGAAAAATTGGAATGGCTGTTTGGAATACTTCTATGGTCCAAGGACACCAGATGAAAGGCAGCTCCCATTTCCCTAGGTCTGTGATGGAGCCAGCTTGAAAAGATCAGGATGGATTAAAAATAAAAAACAAAACATTTTTTATGGTTTCCACAACCCAGGGCTTTAAATCCAGACAAAAAGTTTCTGCAGAAAGAAGCATGCTTGATTCTTAGTGGCATAGAACTGAACATCACCACATTACTTCACTTTGAATGGCTTCACTTTCCTCCATGTAAAGAAACTTTGATTTTCTGTTCATAGATGTTTAGAAGAAGATGTTGCGTGTGTCATGACATCTTCATGTAAATGATACATCTTATGTAATTGGTTGCAACCCATTTGCATGATGACATTGTGAACTACAATAGATTGTTTGTCTCTTCTGCTTCCACCCCTACAGATTCCAGTATTTTCTAAAGAAGAACATTTCCACATAAATGTTGCTAGTCTTACTTCTTTCTATGCATGTCTTATTAGGGATGGTGGATGGTTTAATGTACCAATAAAGGAGAATATCTGCAGCTCAGGGTTGAAATGAGGGATCCTTGGTGCTCTCTGAACTTGGTTGTTTTCTTGCAGATGTTTCATTACCCAAACTAGATATCATCATCAATGCTAGTAAGGATTTGCTCTCAGTTTATATTCTACTGGCTTGCCCTGTCAGTGTTGGTGGGGGTGGTTGCTGTGTAGAAGCTGGGAGATATAGTGATGCAAGAATATTCTTCAATAGAAAGAGAGACCTCCCACAACTATTGTAAAACTTCAGCTGGATTTACATGCCAAAGCAGGAGATGGTGCAATTCGGAAAAGTAAATTCAAAATCAATTAGTTGCAGTTTCCAATAAACAAAACCAAAGTGAAAAATAAACCAACTTAGTTCCCCAACAATATCCTGAGAACAGTTGGGTCTTGTGTTGATCCCATAGTGGGTCAAAGCTTTCTGGAAATGGTTTGAAGACAATACAATGACCATGAAAAATATGAAGAAAGCACAATAGTTGGTGACAATGAAACCTGTGGAGATTTATTTATTAAATACTATCTTGCCTTTTTTATTTCATAAGTATCTCAATGTGGCAAACACACATAATATTCCTTTCTTCTCTTATTTTCCCCACAACACCCCTGTTAAGTAGGTTAGGCTGAGAGAGAGCGACTAGTCCAAAGTCATCCAGCCAGACTAAAACTCAGTCTCCTGGTTACATGATCAAAATTCACTGGTTGTGTATTTATGATGGTTGCAGCATTCTGGGATCATGTGATCACCATTTGTGACTTTTCCAGTTAGCTTCCAACAATGGGAGAAGCTGGATTCACTTAAAAACCACACGATTCATTTAATAGCCATGACGGAATGGTATGACTCACTTAATGCCTTGCTTAGTCACAGAAATTCAAATCCCAATTGTGGTCATGAGTCAAAGACTACCTGTATTTGTCAGCTCTTGAATAAAGGAACACATAGATGTGTATGGCTGTGTTGTAAGGAGTTGAGGTTGGGGAATTATTATATTAGTCAGTTGCACGTCTTTGACCTGGAACAGAGTTGTCTCCATCTTGAGGAACCAGAAGAACATTTGATCTGGCTGACAATAATGTTGAAGCAAAATCTTCATCTTCTTCTTGGAAAATGAAAATTTATTTTGCATTCTTTGGGTTATGTTAGATCACATATAACTATAGATGCTTCCATGCTACCATCGTGTCAAGTTCCTATTTCCCCGGAAGGTTTAACAATGATTTCTGCATGGGTACATGTGATACCCCAGTCTATGTACAAAGAGTTGGTATCATATTGACACAGGGCTGCTTTCCATCACTTGACCCTCCTTATAGTAGGTGTCTCTGCTGTCCTAACTGAAGGATATTTGCAATCCATATATTTACAAGTGTCATTCAGTTTAGCTCTATGGGCCCCTCATACTGTAAGCAGAGATTACGTATACTGAACTCAACAAGCTACAAATGAGCCAAGTACATTTCAGCTTAGCATGACTTGATGTGAATTTAGCCTAGGTGGTTATTTTGTGGTTCAGTGTATTGTGCAAACCAAGAAAAGTGGGTTGAGTTGTGCAAAGATAACCATGATGCCTAGAGCAGATGCTCTCCAGGCATGTTATTCTTTTGCAGTTATGGGGGAAATATTTTATTATGTTGTTTTTGCCACTTAAAGTGGGTGAACCTGCCCAACTTTTGCAGGTTCCAACTTGATTGCTCAAGCATTAGTAAGAGGTAAAGAAAAAACAGCAATAGGTGGAACTAACTGGCTGGCTCTGATCCATTTCTGCTCCCTAACTTTACTTGTATGACAATGCAGTAAGGAGAAGAGAAAAAAGGGAGGAATGGCCTGGTGAAGAGATTAAGATCTCTAGAATTTGTGAAAGAATAGAGTATGTCTCTAAAAAAGAAAGCAACCTTAAAAAAGAACCAAGAACTCATGTAACCTTAAACGAGTGATGAAACTCTTACCTATAACATAGAAGTAACAGGAAGAGACTTCAGTCTACCAGCATCTTTGGGGCAAAGAGTTGTCTATTAGCGCAGTACAACATTCATGCACTGTGCAACCACACCTCTATGCTTCCATCCACCTTTCAACCAGTAAATTCAACTCCTACAAAGCATGATTAATAAATTAATCATAAAGTTCTACTCCCAGCCACTCCATAAAATATCAGGGTGGCTGACTGTTCAGATTAAAAATTATAGCTCCCCTGCCCCCATGCAGGTAATAACCATCTTTCCCCAAAATGATGAGGAGCACAGTAAGAAGAAAATGAGATATCATAGAACTCTAGAGCCCACATCTGGGTGGTATCTTCATTAAGACCAATGAAAATCACATAAAAAGGAGGATAAGCTTCCAGGTTCTCCAGAAATCTTTGCCAGGTATTGGCCCCCCCTTCCCCCCAAATCACTCAAACCTCAGGGGTAAGGGATGGAAAAGAAGAAAGGAAGACTAAAATAGGGCCAGATGTTTAAGTCATGAGATCTATGGTTCCCAAACAATCCCAAGAAGGATTTTATGAAGTGAATGCTGAGGAATTTTGCTATCTGATTATAGCCCTTCTCGAGGGATTAAGGAAAGATTCTTCTTGAACCCTGAAAATGGAAAGAATATGCATCCCCAGTCTTTCTCTTGCCACAGGCAGTACGGACAGGTGCTTTGGCTGAGTAGAAAGAAAAAAAATATAGATGACCTTTCTCGGATCTACAAGATCAAAAAGCAGTATCTGTTGGCAGTCCAGGTAAGAGTCAATCAAGCCAAAGAATGTAGCATTACCTACGATAGTTGTTGGAATAAAGCCTCAAAATGTATAGATTAGCCAAAAATTTAAATTTAGTAATTTCTTGCCCAATACCAACTTTCCTTAATCTGATGATTTCTGTCCTTCAATCTCTCTCTTTTCTAGTATGTGTGGCACAACACCACATTGATTGGACGATTAGGGATCAGGAAACTGATGTAGTCATGTAGACTGAGAAGAACCCTGCTTTCCTATTCTTGCAGCTCTCCAGATGAGAATGAAATTATTGGTTTTATCCTCTGTTACATCCTCAACCAACAAAGGAAAAAAAAAACCACCTTTCCGTTCCATATTTTTTTTTTTGTTCTGGAAAAGGGCATTTTAAGTAGTCACTTCTTCACTGTCTTTTTCAAACATTCTAATGGTAACACCAGAAAATGAACTTCCTATGAAGTTCTTTTTTCCACTGTTGAGTTGAAGTGTACCTCCATTCATTTTTGAATTGGCAAAAACCATAGTGGCATAAAATTTGTTGTTCCATTGCTAACCTCTCTCCTACTCCTGTTGCCTCTCTTTTTCAGTTTTTGCAACCAACCTGACTTTTCTCCAATTGCCATGAGGCTTCCCAATTGATGGTATTGGAATAAGTGGGGAATTATTGCCTTAATACTACAGGTAGTCCTCAATTTACAACCACAATTGAGCCCAAAATTTATGTTGTTAAGTGAGAAATTTGTTACGTGAGTTTTGCCCCTTTTTACCACTTTTCTTGTCCCATTTGTTAACTGAATCACTGCAGTTATTAAATTAGTAACACGGTAGCTAAGTGAATCTGGTTTCCCCATTGACTTTGCTTGTCAGAAGGTCACAAAAGCTGATCGCTTGATCCCAGGACACTGCAACCATCATAAATGTGAGTCAGTTGTCAAGCATCTGAACATCAGTCATGTGACCATGGGGATGCTGCAATGGTCATAAGTGTGAAAAATGGTCATAAGTCACTTTTTTCAGTGCTGTTGTAACTTTGAACGGTCACTAAATGAACTGTTGTAAATCAAGGACTACCTGTACTTAATATTAGAATTAAAGATAACTTAATCCTTAATGGATTTAAGTCAAGATGAAGTTAACTTTATGCTATGCTTAGATGTAACAGAAGATATGCCCTAAATATGACTGACTAGATGCAAGAGAAATATAACCAACCATAGGTTCCATACCATAGACGGATGTATTTTATGTACATGGGCAAGGTTATTTGCATATCTATCAGTGGAATATGTGAATGTGACCTGGATGTTGCTAATACCTGGATCACCTATACTGAAGAAAAAATGACTAATGTCTCCCTTCTTTCCTTTTCTCTGATTATGATCCAAGGACAAGCTATTAGCATACTATACATTTCTTTGTTCTCACAAATAACAGCTACTGTATGCTTTCCCAGTCTGGTTTTCTTCATTATACATGCAAAACAGCTGAGAATTCTGGCAGTTATATAGCCAACCACTGAGGTCTACAACTGTAGGGCACAAGGCTGGACTTGACTGTGCTCCTGAATTAGGAAAGGAAGATATCTCATAGAACGAATTTCAGAGACTTTTTCTGTTGATAATTATGGAAACTGCTATACAGCCCTCAAAAAACCTCATTACGCTCAAACAGGCATGCTTCTCAACACTAATGGATGCCTTTCCTACCTGATAGCAAACCCAGATTTTCTGTGAAGTAGGTATTTATTTAAAGCTTTATGGGTCTCTTTTAAAATATTACTCCAGGCTAGATTGCGAAGGGATGTGTGAATCTGTTTCTATTGAAGGATATATTAGTCTGTTGTGTGCAAAATAGTGAGTGAACAAAAGCTAGAAGTGGGTGTTACGAGAGCCAAATAAAAGGTGGGGTGTTCATTCTGTCTCCTAAATATCTCTTTTTCTTTGTAACATCTTTTACTCCTTTCTGAGATGTTCTCTTCTCCAACTGGATTTCCAAGTGAATGTGGAAGAGAAGAGGCCCCCTGTTTAGAGGTGTGCAATTGCCATTTGAAATTAGGGTGGAAGACCCTACTGGTCTCAAGGTTTACCAGTTAACCATCACACTCTAGGGCAAAATATCAGTGTCCCTTGACATGTCCCTGATCAAAGAGTTTGTACAGTGACAAACCTGGGAAATCTGGAAATACAGATTTTTATCTAATGATAAGCAGAGATCATAGGAGATGACTACACTTATTTGGTTGCCTTTAGACTCCCTTCTCTTGTGTCTGAGGGTTGTTGTGAAGCTAAAATGTCACCCTGGGTTGCTTGAAGGTAAGGTGGGACACAAATTCAGTACAACAAAAAAGCCATCACTCAAGCAAGATGGCTCAAAATTCGATAGTGTGAAGATTCTAAAGGTGGCAATTAAAGCAGGAATGAACTAATTAAAAATCATGGGAATTGCTTTAATTTGTACTCATCCCAGAATGCAACACAGCAGAATGTGCGAGACTTTAGCAATTTATAATTGCAGCACTTTTTTTTTTTTTTTAGTTTTGTGGGAAAGAGGAGAAAGAAGAAGAGAAGGAGACAATCTTTTGCAATACAACAAACAGGCCTAAACCTGTGAAACTAAATGGTGGAAACTGTTTGTGATGATTACTGTCTCTTAATTGATTACACACAAACAGGTGTGACTAAGGACAGGGGGGAAAAATTGACAATTCCAGGGTGAAAGAATAGACTTTTACTTTTAAGGTAATTTGAAGTATCCTCTCACAAATCTCTGTCAAGAGACTTTGAGATGGGTGGAAAGCTGCCTCTCATAAGATGTGGATTGTGGGATCGTTCATGTTTTTTTTTGTATTAAGACTTCCCTGAAATATTTTGGGTACGTGTGATGCATTTATTCATGAAAAAACACCACTCGCTTCTCTCTACTTCTCCTCTTCCAATGTCTTTTCTCTGTAACATTAAGATAAAGTAAATACTAAAGCTTGAAGGTGTGTAAAACAATTGTGATTACAGTTACCAAGAGAACATGCCATGAACATTCATGTGTTAATAAACATGTTAGACTTTACCACAAATCTCTTAGTTGGTTTTGCTGCAGCAGATCCACATGACAATTTGTTTTGAGAAAGGGTGAATGTAATGGAATGTGGGGATGACCTTGAGGAAGGAGGGGAAGAGATGCTGCCTGGAAAACAATCAGAAAACAGGCAGGAGCCCCTAGTGGCTTACCAGTTAGAGAAACTTAGGAAGGACCAGAGGCCTAATGGATCAGACAGTTAAATATGGCGTGGGAAATTTGTACTTTCAGACTTGATATCAGCCCTCCCAGATAAACTAGAGAGGAAACATGGCAAGGTGAACTAATTCTTCCTTATTGTAAGACTACATTAAAAGGATGTTGCAAGTCTGAAGGTACAAACTTCCTGTCACCACTTTTAACTTCTAGGTTTCTTCCTCTAACCCAGACATGTCAAACTCGCGACGTCACGTGACGTCGCGAGATGTATCGGGACAGTTTTGCCATTGCCAGCAATGGGTGGGCGTGGCTTCTGGATGACGCATCTGGCCTGCGGGCCGGCAGTTTGACACCCCTGCTCTAACCGTTAAGCCACTGAGAGTTCCCCCTTTCTTTGTTGGATTGTTTTCTAGGGATCTCTCTTCCCCTCCTTCCTCAAGGTCATTTACACATTCTATTGCGATGACTTCAGCTTAGCTAAAATGAAAATGAAACAATTTAATATTCTTAAATCTTTCACATTCTTGAACACACATTGAAAAAGTATGAAGAAGCCATTGTTTGAAGCCAGTTGTTGGTAAGATAGTTTTCACCAAAGCCTAAAATAATAATAAAAAAACCTGAACAATTCATATGTGCCATCAAGCCTTAATCAACTCTTGGCAACCATATAGATCTTCTCCATGATCATCTATCCCCACCTTGTCCTTCAGGTCTTCCAATGGTGTACCCATCAATGCTGTAATTGTCCATCCACCTTCTCTTTTTCTCTTTCTTTCCACCTTTTCCAGCATTATAGACTTCTCAAGAGAGATAGGATCTTAATAGACTTGAACACTGGGCCCCATCCAACCAAATGCAATTCAGTGGTGAGAAAAGTAAGGTTTTACACTTAGGCAAGAAAAACCAAACGCACAAGTATAGAATAGGTAGTACCTGGCTCAACAGCAGTAATGGTGACAAGGATCTAGGAGTCCCAGTGTATAATGTAGTTGCCCCAAAAGCCAATGAAAATCTAGGCTGCATCAACAAAAGTATCAAGATCACACAAAGGACAATTAATCAGTGGAATGGCTTGCCTTCAGAAGTTGTGGATGCTCCATCACTGGAGTTTTTAAGAAGAGATTGGACAGCCGGAATGAGTAGAGAGTCTCCTGCTTGAATAGGGGGTTAGACCAGACCTCCAATGTTCCTTCCAACCCTGTTATTCTGTATTCTGTTTTATGGGAACCTGGTCATTGTTTTAACACATGTTGTAAGAAGGAAATTCTAAAACGTTTGATTTCTTTAGGCAAGATATTTATATAAATATAGCAACTGTGTTTTGAAAATCTGCGACTAGTTTTTACCATGTTATACAAACCCAATCACTGAGTCCAAAAGGAGTTCATCTCAGATGTGTATGAGATTTAAACTATGTGTTCTTTCTGATTGCCAACGGATTGCAAATTGGAAGAGTGGAAGTAAAGACAAGGAAACAAAAGAGAGAATTGTATCTACTATCCCCTTAGTAGTATATTATTTGATTATAGTATTTCTATTTGGTTATAGGCAATGGGAAATAATATATTTAGATTGGCTCTAAACCTATTTACATTGGCTTCTTTTGTTTGGGAAGCATTTCATATCTAAGGCTTTTCTTGTGCTACCTATTGCCAAAACCGCACCATCCTGTCTTCTGAGGATTACTGAAGACAAGAAAGCCAGTCTTGTCTCAGGGATTGGTGAGAAATACAAGATAAATCTTAGACTACAACTTCCAAAATCTGAACTCTATCTCCAATTCTTAAAGTACAAATCAGAAAAACCCTACAATCCTTAAGGAACTATCTTAAGGGCTATAGTGAATTTACACAGGTTTTCCTAGGATAAGGAATCTCTACTGAAGAAGTGATATCCTCCGTCGTCCTCCTCTTAAGATATTTGCATGTTGGAATATGCATTGCTTCTTTGCAGCATGATTATAAACGTGGTTGATTTCAAGTAACTAGTGAACACATATTAACTCTTGTCCTCAAGGCCTTATACTTTGCAACTGTAGAATGAGCTAGCAATGTGAACTAATTCAAAGCTTAAGAAGAAAATTCTTATTTTTTTGTCCAGAAGAGAGAGAATTATCCTGCAAGAGAGAATCATCTTAAAACACAGCACTACGTATCCACTGCACATTTATTACTGTAGATATTGGTAGTTCCTCATCTGAACAATTCCAGAAGCTACAGGCAAGTTTTCCATTGTCCTCCATTGTTCATTGACCTGGTCCAGAACATTGCAATATGCATTGTTCTGGACCATTGTTCATTTTTCTCATGTTTTCTTCTGTAGCACTATTGGACCATACATTAGCTTCCTATGAGGACTAGGAAGAACAATTTTTGCTTTTAGTGGTAGTGTTTAAGTCGCTGCAGTTAGCCATTCTCTGTTACCTATCCTAATCCTGTTTATACAACCTGGTCAACATAATGGGGGAGGCGGGGTCCTTGCCATTCCTTCTTCATTCCCGTTTGCATATATTTTTGGACTGGCATTCCCAGTTATAAAATTCCTTTCCATTTCTATTCCAGGCTCATACATTTTTTGAGGGTTTTAAGAGACATGTAAAAATGTATCTCTTCAATAATCCAGATTTAATGGTAGAGGAAATTTGAGTAGGTGTTGGGAATAATGCTTAATACAATTAGATGGTTAGACTATTCTGTTGTAAATCTTACTAATAATGTCAGATTGCAGAGCATCAGTTTATAGATAATGGACATTCTATTTTATGGGTGCTATTTTTAAGGTGAAAATGTCATAAAATTCCATATGTGGAAAGGTTCTGCCCTAGTAAAGATGATATTCTCATATTCTGTTATACTGTAATTTCTACTGAGATATACACAAAGAGGTCTTAATGCTCCTTCCAACTCTATTTCCAAGATGGATTGAAAAGTTTTATGTACCATTCTTACTAACAGATAAGATATGACTTAATAAAGACTTGAAGTAAGTTTTGCCATTGTTGGGAATAGTGCTTAACACACAGCTTGTAAAATTTGTACATTGCTGATAGCAAAATAGTGCAAGCATGTTTTCACATTTTTGTCGTATATGTTCTATTTTGTAACTTGACTCTATAGGTTTTATTTAGTATGTTTATCGGTTTTGTTTAGTATTTTTTATTTAGTCTGGGTTACCGATCTCTAATTAACAAAATGATTTAATATTGTGACGGGTATTGATTTTATAGCGTTGGTGTAATGTTCACTTTTGTTTTAGCTTCAATGCTTGTTTTAACCATAATTGAATTGCATACCAGCGGGTGGGGAGCAAGTTACAAATAATTTTCTTGTTTTCTTGTTTGCATTCTACAGTTGTCTTTTTCAAAGGATTTGGTTCTCACAATTGCCTTGAAGGGTAGCAGCTGAGAGACGGACATATGCCATGCTTTCTGGCCTGGCTGATAATGTGTGGGAACCTTGGGCTGTACATATGGTATTTGTTTCCGTGTCTAATCTCTCTGCTTTTTAGCAAAAGTGGAAATCGAAATGCTATGATCAAGCAACTTACTGAATCAGGCCAGTTAAAGATCAAGTGAATGAATTTGCATAAGTGCAAAAACGTGGTTACTTTTCACCTGGGTTAATTTTGGTGGGCTTTTGTGTGTGTGGAGAGAGACTTAATATATTATATAGACCCAATCTGCTGTCTTTGTTTAAGATGCAAATGTTTTGTGCAAACTAAGTCAACTAAGTAATTTGTTAAGTGCATTGTATAAACCCCAAAACTGAGTCTGTCAGTACATATAATTGGTGTTTTTTTTAAAAAAAATTCTCCGTTAGGTACCCAGAGCTGCTATGGTATCAGGCAGCCTTGAAACGTAAATATATGCATACATATAATACTTTTAGTTCAGTATTTTCAATGCTGATCAGCAGGAGATCGCAGGAGTTTCAGCCAGACGTTTTTCCAGTCTTTTGTGGAAATTGGACTTGAGATATTTATATATAACAGCTATTGCAGAGCTGAAGGATCTGACTTCCCCTCACTCCATGGCACCAGGATCATCTACAGCAAAAAATAATAAATAAATAAATAAAATCCCCTATCAGTTCCTCATTGTTTAAGAAGGAATCATTGCAAGTATAGCAGTTAAGGAAATGGGCTGGCACTGAGGAGTTTCAGATTCTAAACCACCTTCTGCCACAGAATTCTACTTAGTGACTTTGGGCCCATAACTTTCTCTTAGCCTAACAAAACTCGCAAGAGAACACTACATAAGCCACCTTGAGTTTCTAAAGAAGAGGTGGCATATAAATAGGTCACAAACAGGTCAAAAGTCCAGATTTAGAATCTAATCATCTGAAGAAAGAGATTTAATTTTGGCCTATTTTTTTGAAGACAAGTCTGGTTCCACAAGGACGACAATATTGATTCCATAATCCAGATGAACCAACCAATGCATCTTCTGAAAAAAAAAAAGGGGGGGGGAGTAATTCTCAGCTCAAATAATAAATCACAGGAAGAACATGTCTTGGTCAGTTGATGGCATCTGAGTCATTCCGTGGGAAGGTCACTGTCTGTTGTCATAAGCATCTTGCACATGGAATATCTGGTCTTCATTTTCTGGGTAGCCCCGTTAGCAATTACTGCCTCCTTGCAGTATATGACAGATGTTACTATTCCAAGACCAATTGTCCTAAATTCAAATCCCATGCTTTCTGAATTGGAAATGATTCACTAATTGGTCACTCTCATTACTTGGATTTTCTCAGGAAAGCAGGAAATGGTAGCCTGTGTTCTCCTTTGCCTTACTGAATCCTCTTGATGGAGGTCAGTTAAAGATAATGTGTCTTTCAAGTTGAAACTGAATCCCAGTAATTTTATTGTCACATCATTCTTGCCAGCAATATAGAATTGCTTTGCCATTGAAGCTTAGAATGGGACCCTCACATTACCTGGTGTACTAACCCAACTGAGGCTTGCTTAGTTTGAAGCCCCCCAAAAGGCCAACCAGCTACCAGGATATGTGGTTATTTAAGTGGTAATAGATAATAACTGCTCCAGTGAGCTTTCTAGAGTTTTTACTTAAGTCTGCTATTCATGGCTCACTGGATTTGCATACATTGCTATTATAGTATGCTGGCTAGGGAATTCTGGGCGTTGAACATTGTACGATAAAATGAGTTTGGATAGTTTGTGATTTAGCATTTCTATCTTTCGGTGTTTTGTGAATCAGGTCATTGTGGCATATTGGTTGGAACATAACCAGCATCATCTGCAGCAAACATCAATGCCTTCAATAATATGTCATATTATCATATTAACGGTTTTTTCTTTCTTTCTTTCTTTCTTTCTTTCTTTCTTTCTTTCTTTCTTTCTTTCTTTCTTTCTTTCTTTCTTTCTTTCTTTCTTTCTTTCTTTCTTTCTTTCTTTCTTTCTTTTTCTTTCTTTCTTTCTTTTTCTTTCTTTCTTTCTCTTTCCCTTGCCTTGCCTCGCCTTGCCTCTTTCATTTCTATGCTACTCAAATCTACTTCCTAATCCACTAACCACCTGCAACATGGAATGCCCCCATTGTGACCCCAGGCCAGCTGGCAGAGCCAATTGTTGAGGCTCTTAGGGAAGACCAGAAGGGTGGGGCTGGATCTCACCTCAAGGGGTATGATTTCCCATAGGGTGGGAACCATGGCAGAAAAGGCCCTTCTGCTGGACCTGCCAGTTGGAATTTCTCGACTAATAGGGTTTGCAGTATGCCCCTTCTGCTGGAATGAATTGGGTGGGAAAATCCCATTGAGGTGAGATAGTTCCTCAGGGAGCCTGGAGTTTAGTGTCTTTTATTGGTCAGTTGAAAAGATCCAACTGTAGAGATGAAGTGGGATTGTTGTTTTTTAAATGCATTCAAGCTTTGCCTTATTGTTGTCACCAAAGAAACAATGAGGTTCATCTGTAAAAATCTCAAGGTGACACTACAGAGTTTGGTGGACTTTGATCTTTGAGCACAAGCAACTAAGGGGAGGTGTTTTAAAAAAATAAATAAAATCCTAGTACTACATAGGTGTACAGAGAATATTCAAGCAGTCATGAATCCTTCAATAGTCCTGTTTTGAGCTTGTTAGTTATTATAATAGATTTCTGCCAAATGTAGCCACCAAGCTCCACCCCTCAACAGCTTCACTAAAAGTAGGGAGGAATGGCTGCTGGATAGAATAGCATGGCCAAGCTTTCATTGAAAAATGAACAAAATGGTGACATCAGACAGATTGCAGAGTCATTGGTCAGCAACCTTGGAAAGTTACTGATCCCCTTTTCCTAGGAAAGCACAATTAAAGGTGTACAGTATTCCTTTGATGTCGAAGAAAGCAGTTAGGAATTTGATGAAGAAAGAGGCTCTCTCTCCCCCCTCTTCTTCCCAGTAATGAAAAAAGATTGCATTGGGTGTGCCTCAAGAAGCTTGTATTCCCATGACTGTGCATGATAATTTCTTGGGACTGGTTCACACAGGTATGTGCACTAGTTGATTGCATTTGGATACAGCTGCTCTCCAAACAGATCCGTTGAAAATATTTTCGACTGAGCAACCATGAAAAAGTGGTCTGGGCTGTTGGTCTGTGATGATGCATTCACATGGTTGAGTCATGGCACATCATGAATGGAGACTCATATCACAACTATAATTTTTTATCAAATATACAATATAACTGAAAAGAATTATGTAGGTTTAAGAGTGAAATGAAAGGATATTAGACTGGGTGGCCAGATCATTTCACCCAAGATAATATGTTCCATTCATCCAGGTACAGATAGTAATCTCATCAAGGTGTTTGCATTGGATTGCACTTTCTGATTGCAGTCATTTGGGTGTATGATGGTGATCCAGCTGGGCCTAACCTGTCCTTTCTAGATCTATTGCTGTGAAAACATCTATTATTAATAGCGATTGTTGATTTTTCTAAAGAACCTGAAAATGGAGGACATTAATCTCTCCTTTATCCTTACAAAACACCCCATAACATAGATTGCACTACTGTCTTCCAACTCAAGGCGGGGTAGATAGCACTTCAACTCAAAAACGATGAGGCCAAAGTCACCCAGAAGTTTCATTATTGAGAAACATTTCTGTTTCCCCAGTCATGTTCTCCATTGTCAACTCTGCATTGTACCCATATCTAGCAACTCTGGAGTGACAATTGACTTCTTTCTGCAAGATAACAATAACTCCAATACAAATATTAGATATGTTAATGAGATATTTTTCCAAGGCCAAAAAGGGTTTATTAGAAATAATTAGGAAGGTAGAGTAGGAAAGTCAATACTTTATGTGGTTTAGAAAGTCTAAGAAGTATTGGAGATTTTTTCAGTTCAGAGTGAAGGACAGGAAGGAGAACCATAGAAGAGGAATATACAATCAAACAAGAATCATAGAAGAGGAATAGATAATCAAGCATAATATGGAAAGTAGTTGTTTTTCCCTTTCTTCTAATGTTGGAATTTGCAATCATCCATTGAAACTGAACAAGGGAAAACTTTCTGCAACATGTATATAACTAAGCTGTGACATTCACTGTTATTACAGGTTGTAATAATCGCCTACTTACCACCTATGGACATAGTCACAGATTGGAGGAATAACAATATCTACTTGTTTCAACAACCTCCTGAATCATAGGCGAAATACCAGTTGTTGGGGAATGGAAAAAGGCCACCGTTCATCTATCCTTGCTTCCGGGTTTTGTGAATGAAACTGACTAGTCATTGTAGGTGACAAAATGCTGGACTAGAAAGCTCTTGTTGGACCTACAAGGCCAATATGGGGGTAGAAATTTATCACAGATACTGTAGATATCTAGGGACATTTAGGGGAGATGGTATTCTATGCCAGGGGTCTCCAACCTTGGTCACTTTAAGACTTGTGGACTTCAACCTCCAGAATTCCCCAGCCAGCTGTGCTGTGCTGGCTGGGGAATTCTGGGAGTTGAAGTCCACAAGTCTTAAAGTGGCCAAGGTTGGAGACCCCTGTTCTATGCAATGGTTTGGAGCTGTTCTAGATTTATAATAAAATTGCTATCACTCATTAATTCCATTCTATTCCATTCCATTCATTCAATTAATTTATATGGCCACCAACTTGCCTAGCAAATCCTTTTGTCCTTGCATTACTTTCACTTTTGTTTCCTGTAGTAAACAGAAAATATGAATGACAGGTGCAGATTTGGAGACAGGTATTTACGTATTCAAATCAGACCTACTTATTCTGGGGCTCCAGGCACCTGTAGTGTGGTGTGCTGAAGTGTGTACCTATTGTTCACATATTAGCTTCTGGAAACTCTCAGCAAAGCTGATCCCTACTTCATCGGCAGCTAGGCAAAAAAAAAAAAAAGGCAGAAAACTATTGGACACTTGGGCCAAACTTGACTGTAAACTGATTTCCTATCTCCTTTTGCAGATTTGATTCATAACTAAGATCTTAATACTCAGATAAGCTCAGTGTTTATCTGTAGAAAGAGTGTTAAGAGTGATAAAGCCAGGATGAGAAATATAAAGACCACTTTAAATAAAGTCTATTAAAACTGTCATACAGGTTATACTTGGAGATCCATTCCAGCATGCTGATGTCTCCTTTATCCTCAGATATCCTTTCCTCTAATCTTACTCCGCATTCAACTACTGCATTTTGCTCTTAGAAGGAAGAATGACAGCAACCATTTTTAATATATGTGAACATTCACCTTCCCCAGGAGAATGCTAGAGCCTGGGATTTTAATTTCCAAACTTTCTTAGCTAAGACAAAACATGACTCTTAAGGCTTTTCCAGACTCTTCAGTCTGATTTAAAGGCAATACATGAATTTGATTTCTAACCATATTCATGTATTCAGGATTTTTAAAGACTGGACAGCCACGTCTGAAATGATATGGAGACTCCTGCTCATGCAGGGAGTTGGACTAGAACACTAGATGACCTCCAAGGTCTCTTCCAACTCTGTTATTCTATGCTCTGTGTTCTATGTTCTATGCTCTTTATGCATATGCATATGTGAATGTGTGTTTGATTTGAGAATTTTGTACTCTTAGGCACCAAAGCACTCTGACTGTTCCTTGGAGAGAGATGGAGCTGTCAATCCTGTTGAGAAAACTCGCCCTGATTTTATGTTACTGTGGAACCAAGTAGTTTGGAAAATATTAAATGGACAACATTTAGCAAGACATTCCTGCTCTTCCTCTGTTTTGTGTGTGTGTGTGAGAGAGAGAAACAATCCACAATTACAGGAAATTATTATTATTATTATTATTATTTTAAAAAAGGTATATGCATTTAATGCTTTGAAGACCAGGTTAAACCTGGGAACAAATAATTAAAAAAGCACTGGGGCTGTTATATTCAGCTAGAAGACTGTTGTGCACATGATTACAGTAGTTGTGTGTACCTGAAATCCGTTCTTTGTCAGTTTCAGCTCTTATTTACAGCCTTACAGCTTACTGTCAGAATGACAGTATCAGCTAGGGCTGCGACATGAATGGAAAGGATCAGTAACAGCCATGGAAAAATGCCAAGAGTAGCAACAACAAAGCAGCTGCATAATAGTTTGGACTGCTAAAATATTTTGAGGAAGCTCTTTATCAAGGGATAGGGGTAATCCTACTTGATAAAAACCTGTTTGAGGCACATTTTCACTTTAGCTCATCTAAGCAGATTTTGAGACTCAGAAAATAGATGGTCCATATGCTAGAGAAGTAAGGAAGAGGTTAATTTAAGGAAGAAGGCAGTGGGCATGAAGAATAAGGACACTTCAGTGAAAATAGAAATCTGGTCTTTGAAATCAAGACTTTGTGTAGTAGAGCTGTGCAAGTTGCACTCTAACAAAGAGAGAAAAGATGCAGAAGAAAGGAAAACAACAGATAACATGGATGGTTCAGATCAAAGAGATGGATATGATAGACTCTTTTGCTCCCACCCGGAAACAAGAGAAAAAAAAAACATTGCTATTTCCCCTTCACCCCACAATTTAAAAACATTTGTACATTTACCTGGCTCTGCAAAAAAAATATATTTCTCTGAGAGAAACCTACCTGGTTGTAAATGTATGGTATCTTCTAGTTTCTATTTCAAAGCCACCACAAGCTTCAAAGCCAAAACTAGAGCTTCTCACCACTGATCTAACCATGATGGTTTGTTGCTGCAGTGGCATGAGTGTAAGAACATTGATTAATCCAGACTATTTTAACTCTTTGCAGATCTTTGCCCTAAGAGAGCCAGTTTGATCTAGTGGTTAAGATACTGGCCTAGAAACTAGAAGACTGTGAAGTCTAGTCTCACCTTAGGCCTGAAAGCCAGCTGGATGATCTTGGGCCAGTCACTCTCTCAACCCAACTCACCTCATAGCAGGGGTCTTCAAACTTGGCCCTTTTATGACTGGCTGAGGAATTCTGGGAGTTGACGTCCACAAGTCATAAAAGGGCCAAGTTTGAAGACCCCTGCCTCACAGGGTTGCAGCTGTGAGGAAAATAAGCAGAGTAAGAAGTTTAGGGATGTTCACCTCCTTGAGTTATTTATAGAAATAATAAACATGGAATATATAACACACACACAAAACATAATATCTCAGGTGAAGTGAGCAATGGTTGTTCTGACAAGTATGCTGTCTATTTCCCCATTATCTGCAGTAGCAAACCAGCTCATTGCTGCAGACGGCTGCTTGGGGAAGTGGTGGTGGGGAAGTTGTTGAGAGGTCTTTGTCTTGAAAAGAAAATTTCCACAAGGTATTTTTTAAACTGAAGCTCTTGGGGAGACAAGGAAGAAAATAATGGCTGCCTGGAGTTCAGGAGCCAGGAGGTGGGGTGAGGCAAGCATTCCCATTAGTCGAAGTCACCAGACCACCCAGAAGCTCATCAGGGTACAAATGAGAAGATTGGCTGCAATTCCAACTGTACTGCAGCTGAGCAAAAAAATAAATTGCTTAGCTCTCAAACCCAGCCAATAAAGTACTGGGTGATCACAGAGGCCCCGAGATGCTTTCAAATTGGTTCAAAATCTTGTATAGAAGTGCGCTCAGTGATTTTTGTAGAAGTTTGATGCATTTGCGAGGTATTGTTTATCAATCAAATGTATGGTGTGTCCCAGAGCTTCAATCACTCCTAAGACAGAATCATCTTCAATAATGTATAGTGTTTAACCATGACAATGCAGTCAAGATGCAACAATAAATACCTCCCAGGCAAACATTGCAGAATAAATGATGTGTGTAATCAAGATTTGGTCAACTCCAAACATAGCAGCAACTGTTCCTCAAGCTCAGGGGTCTTCAAACTTGGCCCTTTTATGACTTGTGGACTTCAAACTCCCAGAATTCCTCAGCCAGCATGCCTGGCTGAGGGATTCTGGGAGTTGAAGTCCACAAGTCATAAAAGGGCCAAGTTTGAAGACCCCTGCTCAAGCTCATGATGGCATTTCTAGGCATGAATGAGCTCATGTAAGATGACCATGAAGATTCCCTTCAATCTGTTATTGGCAAAGGTTTTGGTCTGTTGATGATTCTCAATAAACCAGCTTAGAAGAATTCGGTGAAGTAGCCGGACTTAAGATCAATAAGAATAAATCCAAATTAATAACCAAAAATCTTACAAAGGCACAGGAAAGCGAACTGGAAGATAAAACAAAAATAAGCGTAACTAAGAAAATAAAATATTTAGGGATTTGGCTTACAGCGAAGTGCTCCTTGATTAAGGTGGATAATTACGATAAAATATTACATCAGATAAAAAAAGATTTAGAAAATTGGGAAATTGGGAAATTGGGAAAATCAAAATGAATATATTGCCAAAAATATTATTCCTGTTCCAAGTTATTCCAATAAAATTAAGGAAAACATTTTTTCAAGAATTAAATAAATTGGTCACTAGATTTATATGGCAAAGGAAAAAACCCAGGATTAAATTAAAACTCTTGCAAGATATGAAAGATAAAGGGGGATTGGCGTTACCAGAGTGGGACATATACTACCAAGCATCGAGCCTAACTTGGCTAAAAGGATGGATGGAATTGAAAAATACCAGAGTTTTAACAATAGAAGGACATGACTTGCAAGCGGGGTGGCATGCATTCCTATGGGACGAAAAATATAAAATACATAGATACTTTCAAAGACACATAATTAGGAATGCATTGCTACAGACTTGGGGAAAAATAAAACAAAAACATTACATAAGAATTCCAATGTGGTTATCCCCAACAGAAGCTCTGAAACACCCAAACTTACTGGACATAAATAAGATAATTAGATACAAGGAATTAGTAAATGAACAGGGAAATCTGAAAACAAAACAAGAATTGGAACAAGATATAGGCAGAGAGATTGACTGGTGGACATTTACACAAATTCAATCTAAATATACAGAGGACAAAAAATTATATGAAATACAAAAGGAGACGCAAGAATTGGATAAAATTATACATGGAACAGAAATAAAATTAATCAGCAATATATATAAATACTTACTGAGATATAAAATGGAAGATGAGGTCATCAAAGATACAATGATCAGATGGGCAAAATTTTTTGGATACAATATAGAATTGGAGAAATGGGAAAAAATATGGGAAACAAACATAAAATTGACTATGTCTGCGGCATTCAAGGAAAACCAGTTGAAGATGTTCTACAGATGGCATCTTCCACCAGCAAAGCTTGCCAAGATGTTCCAGAACAATTCACCAACATGTTGGAAATGTAAAAAAGTGCATGGAACATATTATCATCTATGGTGGACATGCCCAGTTGCGAAAAAATACTGGACTAAAATAAGAAGATGGATGGAAGAAATAATAGATCAACCCGTAGACTGGAAACCAGAGATCTTTCTGCTGGGTATTTTAAACAGAAAATATAGTAAAGAAACACGGTACTTAATCCTACATATAACAACGGCAGCAAGAATAGTCTACGCACAGTTCTGGAAAAATGAGAATATACCAACAGAGGAAGAAGTGATAAGAAAAATCCTGGACTGTGCGGAAATGGACAAATTAACAAAAGAGATAAAAGAAAAGGAAGACATAGAGTACTATCTAATATGGAATAAGTGGTATGATTGGTTGAAGATTAGAAATAATAAATGAGAATAAATGTGGAAAGGTCAAAAAATGGAAAATGTCTGTATAATAATGTATAGTAATAATATGTATTATTTTTAGTATGAAGTATAGTATGAAGGAAGAAAAATGGAAATAAGAAACAATGGGATAACAAGGACAAATATATTTAAAGAAGAATAAGGGGGGAAAATGTAAATAATAGAAGATTACCATTACGAAATCGCTGTTAAAAAAAAAAGGGGGGGGAAGAATTTTTTTATGAATGGGACAATCCTTCATAATCAGAGTTACAAAGGGTCGAGAAATATAATGTTCCCAGATAAGATTCAGATATATGTTTTGAACCCTTGAAAAGAATTATTTGGAATGCATGTGTGTATTCAAGGAAGCAGAGGCAGTAAGTCTCTCAGAGTCTTTCATGTATATTTTCATTTTGATAAAGGAATACTATTAAATTATCATAGTACTGAACTTTGCTATGGCGTGTGGAAATTCGGAGGGTGGTGTTCTGGGGCATATGTAGAGGTCTTTGGGCCCCAAAGCAAATATTTTGAGTTGTGTCTCCCAACTGGTAAGAGAATTGAGGTGCCAAGCCCACTTCCCAGTCATTAAAATTGTTACATTTAATTTCCTGAATTCCCCCCCCCCCATTGTTTCATGATTTGAATACACACTGTCCTGTAGTTGTTTGGAGTGAACCATCTCTTTTCTTTCGAAGCAGCAAATGTAAATAGGAAATTAGAAGACATCTGACACATGGCCATTACATCTGCTATAGAATGCTTGGCTAACCTCTTGAAGGACAACTCTATAGGACATAGCCTTCCTCTCATCTCCAGCTCATAGCTGAGGCCAGATCACTTCATATTTTTCTGAACCATTTATTGAAGAATAGACCTTGTGCCTCTAGATAGAATAGAATAACAGAATAACAGAGTTGGAAGGGACCTTGGAGGTCTTCTAGTCCAATCCCCTGCTCAGGCAGGAAATCCTATACCATTTCAGACAATCTCTTCTTTAAAACTTCCAATGTTGGAGTATTCACAACTTCTGGAGGCAAGTTGTTCCATTGATTAATTGTTCTAATAGTCAGGGAAAGTATTTTCAGTCTACTCCAACACAAACCTGCTATTTGTATATGTATGATGCTTGGACAATGAGGGAGTGGATAATAGAAATGGATATACCACATGGTGTGTTGCACCTCTCTTGGCAGGTTACACATGGTGGTGGTGCTCACAGAAGTTGGAAACTCCCGGTGCCACCTCCCTTGTGATTTGAGAGTCCCCCTCTCCCTGTGACAGTACAGCCTCCATTACTCCACTGTGTGGACCAGATATTTCAGTTAATTGAATGGGATGGAGAAGAATCATCAGTAAAACAAGAATGGAAAATCCTTATTCATCCTTCTGATTAAGTTGTAATAAAGAGTTAAAGCTATTCTTCAACCATTTCTCAAAACTTGCCTCCTTCCTCAGCCCCATCTCAGTTGGGCTGAAGCCCAAAGTCACCCAACTGCTTTTCAGGCTTAAGGCAGGACTGGAGCTCACAGTTTCCTGGTTTCTAGCCTGGTGCCTGAACCATTAGATAAACTGGCTCTCAAAACATCTGCATAAGATTTAAAAGCATCTAATCAGTGATGAGAATATATTATACTTCTGTTCAAGATTCTGCTCTGGCTTTCTATTAGCTTCTAAGTGCAATTCAAAGGGGCATTTTTGGCCTTTAATGCCCTACATGCCTGTGCAATGAAGTACTTGCAGGTGTGCCTTCTCTAACCAGTTTCAACCCACCCAAGAACATTGTCCTGAAAGGACCTGCTTATTGGTCCAAAGCTTCTGTAAGCTGAGGGGGATGGACATTTATGAGCCCTCGTTTCTGTTAGAACATAGATACTTTGGAGAAGCCTCCCTCCAGAAATTCAACTGGCCTCCATATTATTGGCCTTCCTACTTAATTAAGGCCCAACTATTTCAGAGAGTGACTTGGGGAGATGAATTGATGCCATCAGCTATTTCTGCAAAGCTATGTTTATTCGGTGGGTTATTTCTTTTACATTTATGGTATGGATACTGTATTGTCATTTTTATAGATGCATGTAAATTGCCAAGAGTTTTAAAAAACCCTTGGCACAAGCAAAACAAGGTATCTGAAATTTATCAGTAATCAGTGGGCAGATATGAGACAGGTAGTATTTCTGTATTGATGGTGGAGGGGAATGTGCAGCAACATAAGCTAATCATCATCTTTGCTGTCCAGTTTCCTACCCAGCTTAGAAAACAGTATGGGCACATGTTGATCTCACTTGATTTAAGTCGGCTATCTTTTTCTCACCTAAGATATCAAGGTTGTCCTTTAATGTGCTTTCCCTGATGTGTGCAGTAGATTCCATACAGAGTTACTATAGTATAGTCCTATCAATGTATGAGTGATTCTAACATAATTGCATTAAGTAGCTGGGAGTGCTATTAGAATGGACCAAAGATGGTTTGGGTCAGAAAACAGCACTTTTGAATTGAACATGGAAACAGGCATGGGATATATTTGAAGTAGTCTCAGGATGAGAAGAAGACAACACCATCCATTCCTGTCTTAATAAGTAAAAACAACTGTATTGGTGATGGGCCAAGGATAAAGTGTGGATCTGCCCTAATCTTCACTGGACCTTGTTATCTTGTTGAATAAGACAACTATGCAGCTTCAGTTGTGTCTAGGGGGAGGTGGGGAAGGAAGGAAGGAAGGAAGGAAGGAAGGAAGGACTGAGATTATTATTCAATGTTTGTTTAATAGGGCTGTGATTAATGAGTTATGCAACCAGTAGAATTTTCTGCTCAGTCCATTGTCTTCTAAGTACAGGATAAGAAGTCTGAAAAAACATGACCACAGACAAAGCTTAGAACTTTCTTCAGTTCAAAGAAAGAGGATGACAAATCTGGAGTATCTGGTTTGAAACATAAGGCAGACTGTTGTCTGAATTTTATTAAAAATAGATGCTCATGGGGAAACCCCTCAATTATCTAGAAAGTAATTAATCCATCAGGGTCTTACAAAATGGGGCACCTGATTCCCTGAGGGGGGCAAAACTTAATTCCTAAAAATGGGAGGTTCTGGCATTCGATTCATGCTCAAGTCAGATGCATTAATACAATTCAGAGCAAGTTCCATCAGATTAAAGACTACATCATCCTTTGTATGATATATTGAAGGCTCCACTGCAAAAGTGGGCTGCATTGGAGGTCCTTTTTGAGAGGAGAACACAGAAATATAAGGAGATCAAAAACTGAATTTCTTAAGACCCTCAGATTTTTCGTAAATTCAAAAATATGAACACCCTATTGTTGATTCCATCCAGAGGTGAAGAATAATCCTTAGCAGTTCAATTTGGATTAGCCATGCTATGGAGAGACTGGGGAAAGGTGAGCTACTTAGGATAAATTGTGTTATGTAAAGAAGGTAGGACGGCCATTTAGATCACCAGAAAGTAGAGAATAATGATTATTTATATTTTTATTGGAAATTATGTGGAAATTAAACATGAATCCAGTTATGAAAAAGGTTTTTTTTTAAAATTCCTGACAATTTATGTGGTCACTTCCTTAAATGTTTTGTATGGCTGAGAAGAATCTGAAATGGGCATGCTCAGAAGGAGAAGGAGAAGTATACAAGGAAATCTGCCAAAATGGGAGGGGGGGAGTGTGCCAATTCCCTCCCACTCCAAAACACATATTTGTTATACAACGCTAAGAGCTCTAGCAGCTTGCAATGTTGAAAGATGAAGGATTTAAAAAAGACAGAGATGCCTGCAGTTGGATTTCTGCCTATATTTGGACAGTATTTGTTATTCCCCTTCTATTAAGGTGCTTAACATTCATAGTTTAGACAAGAAATAAATAGCAAGGCAGCTGTGGCTACATGTCTGCTTACTATGACTCATCCATACAATTGTTTTATAGAAAGTTTAGATTTACTAGAAAAACCTACTGAGAATGTCAGATTGGTACATACTACAGAGCGAAGGGTTGATCTTTGATAATAGCAGTTTGTGCTTATTTGATGGTATTCTTAGGTATTCTATTTGATGGTATTCTATTTGAGGTTACTGTGTGGGGTCTGTGTCAGAGATGAAGTAGGAACTAGCTCAGCTGGGGTGGGGAATGGATATGCATCGGGATAGAGTTGTGGGACTGGAGCTGAGGTAACTGTTCTAGGATGATGGGATCTGGGGTTTATCCTGCTCCGAATTCTGTGCAGAGTGATAAGAAAACAGGCAATGTATTTCAAATAAATCAGGCTTTAATTGCTACTTAAAAATATCTGGAATCATCTACAGTACAAGGCATGCTGGCTGAAGAATTCTGGGAGTTGAAGTCAACGCATCATAAAGTTGACAAGTTCGAACAACACTGATCTACAAGATATGGAACTAATTTTAAACTATCAGGATTGCGTAAGTTTTCCACTTCTTCGTTATGGGAGGAGGGGAATGAAGCTCCAACTTGTTGGTCATTTTAATAGCTTTTTTAAAGGACCACCTTTACCACTGCCTTTTTGATAGATGACCAGAGCAGAGTTGAGTATTTTCAGTGCACTGGCACAGAATACTGTCTGTCAGAGATTTGAAAACAGAGATCTGAACCAGATTTGATGTGCTGGGGGGAGGATCACAGAGAAAAGCCAAATTTGAAAAGGAGTTGCTTGTAGCTTGAGGCTGCAGGAAACACCCCCCCCCCCACAAAGAAACATATTTTTTGTTATATGGTTGGTTGCCTTTTTATATTTTGTACTTGTTTATTGTCATATGGGGGTTTCATTGTTTGCTTTTATGCTGTATCACCCATAACCACATTATTTGAATTGGGCAGCCTTTTAAAACTATACACAAAACAAAATAATTCCCTCCCACATACATAGATTAATGTCTTATACTATAGTTAGACCTTGACTGACATTCGTTTAGTGACTGTCTGAAGTTACAAAGACACTGAAAAAAGTGACTTATGACCATTTTTCACTCTTATGACCATTACAGCATCCTCATAGTCACATGATCAAAATTTGGAGGGTTGGCAACTGGCTCCTATTTATGATGGTTGCAATGTCCCTGGATCATGGGATCACCTTTTGTGACCTTCCGACAAACAAAGTCAATGGGGAAGCCAGATTGACTTTTACAATGGTGTTACTAATGTAACAACTGCAGCATTTCACTTCATAACTGCAACAAGAAAGGTCGTAAAATGGGGCAAAACTCACTTAACAATTGTCTCGCTAAGCAACAGAAATTTGGGGCTCAGTTGCGGTTGTAAGTTAAGGACTTCCTGTACTTTCTTTTAATGATTGTATGAGAGTGTTGGGCAACTTTTATGAGACTGGGGTCTGCAATGCAACCTCTACCCCCATCTGGCAACTGCAGGAGCCTGTTTGGTAATAGGATAATAAAATAAGAATGTTGCTGAACTTTCCAGGCCATTGGGGGAGGAGGGGTGACTTGTATTTTTGCTTTATGCAGTGGGACAGGGGAGGGCAATAAGGCAAGAACAGCTTAAGGGAAATAATCCTCCCCAAATAGTCCAGAGAGGGCTGAACATATCACTAGGCATGAAACAACAACTGAGTTTTTTGGGAGGGGGAGAGTGGAATGATCAGAACTTTGAGGGGAGAAGAATCAGCACAGAACATTCCTGCCTACTTCTATAGTTTTATCTCCTGTCTAAGGAAAGACTGAAGGTGCTTTTCGTTTCTGTCAAGTGAAATGGGAGACAAGGATTTTCTAAAACTGCTGGGATCACAATGACATATTTTAATGCTGCAACAGGGTTGGTTTTATTAGAAAACAGCCCTCGGCAGGAACGTGATGGGTTGTTGTGTCTGACTGCTGCAGTTTAGACTAGCAAATGCAAGCAGGTGATGATGAACTTATGGGAGCCTGACAATTTGTTTATTCTCCTCCGTGGCAGACAGGCATGGCTTTTTAATAAAACAGGTTGGCTAGGAACCTATGCCTGAGGAAGAGCAGTTGGAGTGAGTGGGAGACAACAGGTGTAATGATTAAAAGACTGAACTTCGTGTCATCAAAAGGTGATCAGAATATTAGTGTACAAAGGCTGATGATGAGGTTGTGTTTGTAGAATAATGAGACTGGCTCGGATGGAATGACTTTGGCAGCAATAATTGCAAACTGATTAATAAACAGAAAACACTTCTGCAAAGTTTACAACAAAATATGAAAGTAACTCGGGCTGGCTAGCACTTGTGAGGTCACCAAGATTGTCTCCCTCAATTTAGAAGCAATTTTACCCTCATTTTAAGTTTGGTTCCTTGGCAACAGATGCACATATAAGTAACACAGTTAGATGATACAGGTAATCAACTTGCAATAATTCATTTAGTGACTGGAGTTACAATGGCACTGGAAAAAGTGACTAATGACTGGTCTTCAGACTTAGGACCATTGCAGTCCATGTCATGATAAAAATAAAGGTGTTTGGTAACTGGCATGTATTTCTGACAGTTGCACTGTCCTAGGGTCATGTAATCATCATTTGTGACTTTCCCAATTGGCTTCTGACAAGCAAAATCAATGTGGGGAGCCGGATTCGCTTAACAACTGCAGTGTTTTACTTAACAACTGTGGCAAAAAAGGTTGTAAAATGGGGCAAAAGTCACTTAACTACTGCCTTGCTTAGCAACAGAAATTTTGGGCTCCATTGTAGTCATAAATTGAGGATTACCTGCAGTTCAAACAAGGAGCTGCTTCAGAAGATGTTAGAACATAGAAGTAGCACTTCTTCAAAAAAACAAATCCGTTTTTGGGTGTTCACATGGGCCTGACAAAAGAGGCGGCCATTTTGAATTGACTCCTTCAAGCAGATGTGTTTTTAGGACATCTCCCCCTGCTCCCGAGGATGTAATAGAGAACATGTTCAGTTTCTCCATTTGCATAATCCCACACCATCCAGGTTTCCCCAGGTTTCGCATCCTTTCCTTGCCAAAAAGAAAAATATTTTGCTTCCTTGACAAAGGAAGAATGAAACTGGCTAGAGGCAATAGAGATCCAGCCACGTGCAATTGTCTGAGGCAAAACTAATAAAGAAGAGGCAACAATATAAGTGGGACAAAGACTGCAGACGTTTCATTATCAATTAAGGGCAAGTGCCTAATCCTGTCAACATTCTTCTTTTTGTTAACAAGAGACAATGGCTATTTTCAACACTGCTGCTGCCTCTAAAAAGCACAGTTTTGCTTAACAATAAAACAATAAGTAGTTCACTTATCTGGTTTTCCCTATTTATATACTAGTAAAACTCTTGTATCTGTAACCTTTTTACTGGGCAAAACAGAATAACAGAATTGGAAGGGACCTTGGAGGTCTTCTACTCCAACCTCCTGCTCAAGCAGGAACCCTATCCCATTGCAGACCAATGGTTGTCCAATTTCTTTTTTAAAACTTCCAGTGTTGGAGCACCCACAACTTCTGGAGGCAAAACTTCCCACTGATTAATTGTTCTAATTGTCAGGAAATTTCTCCTTAGTGTTGGGTTGCTTCTCTCCTTGATTATTTCCATCCATTGCTTCTTGTCTTGCCTTAAACAGTGCATCACAGGGTAAACCATGATACTGCAAATGAGTTAACTTATAAAATACATCCAAAATCTGGGTCCCATGACTTCTGTGGGATTGAAATTTGACAAATTATCACAAAACATTTTATGACATAATACAAAATGTCATTAAATATTTCCTATGTCAACTGCTGACATTTGACCATCCTATACTGTTCAACATATTTTAAAGGCAGATACTTCTTTGAATCTCTCTCTCAATTTTTAAGAACTTTTCCAGTGAAGGAAATACTTTAGAAGCTCTGTCATTGGTTTTCTTATGTGTCTGGCTATATATTCAGTCCTATGGAAAGCTGGCAGGAATTAATTGGAGATTTGGAGGAATGTGGTAAGGAAATGTCTCTGCAACAATAACCCAGTGGGTCATGGGTTGTCTAGAATATTACTAAAACTATTGTGTCTATAACCCTGAACTGGACAAAATTGTACATTGTAGGGCAACAATTTTTTGAACCAAGGTACTCAAATGGGCTAACTTACAGAATGTATCCAGAATCTGGGTCTTACGACTCTCACAGAATTGAACTTTAGCAAATTTTATTAAACATTTTATGATGTAATAAAAAATCATAAACCATTTTTCATGGTCATATTTGACTGTTTTGTACAATTCAACATAGGCAACTATATCTCTGAATATCTCCCTCATTCTCTTTCCCATTGAAGACAGTATATTAGAAACTCTGCCATTGTTGAAGGTATTGAGGAATCTGCTAAAGAAATATCTTTGAATGACAACATGGTTGTCTAGTATAGTCCTGTCAGCAAACCAGAACCTTAGAATTTCCCACTCAACAGATCAAATTCTTATAAAAAGTCTTACCTGCCCATTGTTCTCTGCTCCTCTTCCTTTGTAAGCAAGTGTTGTTTCAGTGTGATCTTCCTCTTCAGAGTTATGCTGTGATTTTTCTCCTTCCATGACATTATCTTCAATGTGACTTTTTAAAGTGGCTATCTCAATTCTGCAGGCTCAAGCAGAAGACTGAAAAAAAAGACACGGCTGTTTTAAACAGATGCTACATGTTGCAAAGCAACTTCTCTGAATCATTTTTGAAGCATGCACTTCTACTGCACATATGAAAGGTGGGCAACCCACCTGAGGTTTTGTGGGCACCTGTGGCTCAGTGGCTGACTGGCTTGGTATGGCTGTATAACAAATAGGTTGGGCAGACTGGAGCAACCTGCGTTTGCAGTGCTCTCGAAGAACCCATTTGGCATTTTTTCTAAAAGACCACATCTTTCTTCAGCCTTTTGTTATGGATGCATTTTTTTACACATGTAACAGGAGGAGTGGCATTACACCTGCTCATGTCCCCTGACTTGGCTGCTATTCATGCTGCACATTTGCAGAAAAGGGATTAAAGATCCTATGCATGTACAAACTATTTAGACGAAGGCTTTGCTTTTGTAATTAGAGGCTTTAGGGTCTTATATTAAATGGATGCATGCCTGGATTATAAATGGATTCCTGTAGCTTGTCCATGCCTTCCTCTATCTGAATACACCATGCAATCATAATAAGGAAGCAAGTTCACTTCTCTGCTTTCTCTTACCTCTCACCCAGCAGACCTTAATGTGACTTTGGTCAACATCTGAGATCTTTTTTCTCCTGGCCTTAAATGAGCAGAAAAAGCTCAATTCCCAGCTGTCAGAAAGAGAAATCTTAAATGTGCAGATGGATTTTCCCCAAATTTAAGTAGATTGCACCCAAGTTGGAAAAACAAAGAAGAAGAATTCTTATCCTACTTAATTTTCTTCTGATGGAATTCATAATATAGCATGAGAGAAAGCATCCATCCTATATGGAATATGCTTTTTCCTTGTAATTACATTAACAAAGGCATTATCCCATCTCTTTAATCTGTTCATTAACATTTAAGTCAATTTGTATATCCCCAATCTCAAACTAGGTCAAGATATAGGTACTCTATAATGGATGAAGGGACACGGGAGACAGGGATCTTTTTTAAAAAAAAATGGATTCAAAGAGAGAAGACTTTGAGACTTACACTGCTATTTTGTGAAACAGTAAAACCCAATTTCAGACAGCAAAATTGTGGAAGTTCCTGATATTAAGAGTACGGTCCTCATATGTAGCATGCAAAGGAATCTCTTGAGCAGCTGTCCTTGTGAAGCAACAAGAAGATTGATTGATATTGGCAACCAGAAAAAATCCTGGCCATGTAATGGCAAAGCAGATAGGTCTGACCATGAGCAATATTGTGAAGCTTTGACAGAATATGACAGTTTCTGTCGATTTGACCGCTAGCAACATTATAAGACTTTGACGGAATATGTCATTTTGCGTCAATTATCTCCTGAGTGCCATGTCAAATTTGTGTCTTTGCAAGAGGCATCTTTCTCTTATGCCATTGAAAATGGCCCTGTCAATGTCACGAAGCCAAGGAGAACTGGCACTGGATGCAACAAAGTGGGGAAGGCTTAGCACATTTTCCAACAATTTGGAAAAAGCATAGAGGACATTCTCTAAGGTAGAGTTGGATGAAAATCCCAATAATGCTGTTTCTTCCATTTAGATTTTTCTAATACCAAGATCCTTCCCACCCATCCTTAATGAAGAAATGTGGACATTGTGATGATTCTTCTTCTTATTTTTTAAAAAGTGTAATTTCTTGTACACCTGCTATAGTCCACTTTGATAGATTCATTTTTTTCCGGATCACTGAGAGAGCCACATTAGGAACTCAGCTGCACTTCCTTCATAATCAAGAACAAGCATCAGCTATTTTAAGAGAGCAGAAATGGATGACATCATCCTTAACCTGCCTTTGGATTTCTGGGAAGCGGGACCTCCCGCCATGTTTTTTTTTTCTTTGCATCAGAAGGAATGTCTTCTTCTTTCCACTGGTTGTAAGCAGTTTAGTTCACCTACTGCACTTCAGTCCAGTTTATGCAAATGTTTCTGTTCCCATTGGCTGGCATGCGTTCCGACATCCCACCCCCAATTCTTACTCTACCTTTGATTAATATTTTGTACTTGGTTGCTTATCATGATGAAAGGCTGGACCTTTTTAGGGAAGTGGATGATTACAGATAGTCCTTGACTTACAACAGTTTGTTTAATGACCATTTGAAGTCACAATGGCACTGGAAAAAAGTGACTTATGACCGTTTTTCACACTTACGATGGCTGTGGCTTCCCCATGGTCACGTGTTCAAAATTCAGATGCTTGGCAAGTGACTCAGATTTTTGATGGTTGCGGTATCCCAAGGTCATGTGATCATTTTTTACAACCTTCTGACAAGCAAAGTCAAATAATAATAATAATAATAATAATAATAATAATAATAATAATAATAATAATAATAATAATAATAATAATAATAATAATAATAATAATAATAATAATAATAATAATAAAGTTGGAAGGGACCTTGGAGGTCATCAAGTCCCAACCCCCTGCTCAGGCAGGTAACCCTATACCATTTCAGACAAATGGCTGTCCAGTCTTTCTTAAAAACTTCCAGTGTTGGAGCATCACCGCTTCTGGAGGCAGGTTGTTCACTGGTTAATTGTTCTAACTGTCAGGAAGTTTCTCCTTAGTTCTAGGTTGCTTCTCTCCTTGATTAGTTTCCATCTGTTGCTTCTTGTCCTGCCTTCAGGCGCTTTGGAAAATAGCTTCACTACCTCTTCTTTGTGGCAGCCCTGAGATATTGGAACACTGCTATCATGTCCCCCTCGTCCTTCTCTTCATTAAACTAGACATACCCAATTCCAGCACCGTTCCTTATATGCTTTAGCCTCCAGTCCCCTAACATCTTTGTTGCTCTTCTCTGTACTCTTTCTAGAGTCTCAACATCTTTTTTACATCGTGGTGACCAAAACTGGATGCAGTATTCCAAGTGTGGCCTTACCAAGGCATTGTAAAGTGGTATTAATACTTCACGTGATCAAAGACGAATCCAAGTTCACTTAATAACCGTGTTACTAACTTAACAACCGCAGTAATTCACTGAACACTGTGGCAAGAAAGGTTATAAAATGGGGCACTCAACAAATATCTCATTTAACAGCAGACATTTTGAGGTGAATTGTGGTCGTAAGTCAAGGATTACCTGTATTATGCTTTTCTTGTCTTTCTTCTTCTTCTTCTTCTTCTTCTTCTTCTTCTTCTTCTTCTTCTTCTTCTTCTTCTTCTTCTTCTTCTTCTTCTTCTTCTTCTTCTTCTTCTTCTTCTTCTTCTTCTTCTTCTCTCTCTCTCTCTCTCTCTCTCTCTCTAACAGATTCAGTAACAGAAGGATTTGATGTTTTTTCTTTATCTTTTAACTGGGAGGAGTTCTTCCAAGCTTTCCATCTACTACAAGTAATTAAAAGAATTATAAAACCTGTCCTTTATTTCACCAGGCTCTCCAGTTGGTCCTTGCTTTCCAGACATGGCAAGGGCAAAAGAAGGAAGAATCTAATAATCAGGGCTACATTAACCTGACCATCTCAGTGGCCATCGTCGAGAAAGAGGCTTCTGAAAAGAGGCTTCTGATGTGGCTTTCTCTCCAGCCAGTTACTGCACAGGGGATAAGCAGCTGAAGGGACACAGCGTGGAAAAGCCTTTTTATCTGCCTGCCATGTAATTATTAAAAATGAAAAGTAATAAAGAAAAGATTAACTGCATTTAGCAACACTAACATGCTTGAACATAAAAAGATTTAGCAAACTTTAAAGAACCACGGACTCACGGATTCCCCTTTCCAATGAAGAAAGGCGCACATTTTGATGAATTCTTATACAATCAATCAATCAATCAATCATGTTTATTATGGTCACAGACCAGCATTATAATTCTTATACACAAAAATTAACCAAACAATGTATTCCCCCCCCCCAAACAGTGGCAGATTTCTTCTATATCCTAAAGGTGCAACACCTGCAAGTATTTTTGTAATATATCATTCTGCTGTCTTCCTTCCCACTGAAATTGCATAGTGTCAGAACTGAGAACAGGTTTTGCTTTCATTACACTAATGTCCTCAAAAGATTTATCCCTAGAGAGAAAAACAGGAGCCAAAATGGTCTCTCTCAGTTCTGTTTGATTTCTTATTTTGGTTACAATAAACTTTTCCAACATGTTCACTAGCTCCAGGATTATAACTCTTGATTCCTAACCAACACCTGGAGGGCACAAATATAGGAAAAATGTAATGGATTATATCCTAATGTTGATAACTAATGTATACCATGTAAACATTTTATTTTGTACTCCTGTGGATTGGTCAAGTTTATTTTTTTCTTTCTGAATCAGTGTCAGCTGCCACCTTATCCTTGCTTGTGCTTTGCTGCTATCTGGTAACAGACTGCCATGAATTGTGGGGAGGGGGGAAAATACAGCAAATATCTGATCTATAAACAAATCTTTAAAACTTTGTTGTTTAGCATGGTCAGCAAAAATCCATTAAGGAGATAACATATTTTAACTCTGATCAAATAAACCAACTGTATATTCTTTTCTTTTACTTAGCACACTTGATGTTTAGTTCATTCAAATAATGCCTTAGAACTAAGTTCCTGGTGAAAATGTATCCTGCTGTGATACATTCCCATTACATTATAGCCTATAGATCAAGTAGATTGAAATAGATCAGTTTCCTATTCGATTTTGACTCACAAAATGAATTGAATTTCCTTTCTTTGAACTGCTGATCAAATCAGAGTTGATTTGCCCAAGTCAGCTGTTTGGTGCCTGGTGCTTCAGGAACTGCCAAAAATAATTAAAGGAGCAGAGTATATTTAGTGTTGAGAAAGGAAGAATTAGAGGAAAATTAACAGTACTATTCAAATAAATAAAAGGATTAGGGATGAAAGTCAGCCTGTTCTTCCCAGAGTGCAGAAGATAGTATGATGGATTGTTAGATGACAAAAAGGTATATTTCACCTGTATGTGGAGAAGCACTTTCTTACAAAAGAACAGTTTGACAATGGAACCATTTCCCCAAAGATGTAGTGTAAATTTATGCCCTACATCCACTTTGTTGGATAAGTTAGTTTAGTGCAGTGGTTAAGGTGCTGGCCTAGAAACCAGAAGACTGTGAGTTCTAGTCTCTCCTTACGCATGGAAAACTGGCTGGGTGACTTCGGGTTAGTCTCTCTCTCTCTAAGCCCAACCCACCTCACAGGTTTCTTGTATGGAAAATAGGAGGAGAAAGGAATATTAGGTATACTTGCCATCTTGAGAAGTTAATGAAAAAAAGATGGGATTAAAAAACCTGTTAAAAATAAACCAACATAACCACCTTTATTTATTTCTTTATTACATTTTTATGCCTGCTAAACATCTGTTAGGGTGCTTTAATTTCAACTCAGGCACGGAGCAGAGCCTTCCAAAGCTTCTTCCAACTTCTAATCTATGCTTCTATCTGTTCAACTGTATTTTCAAATCTAATATAACCAATTCAAAACAATCTGCTGTGGGAATTCATACCATGCCTATATAATTGTCATGACACAAAATTCTCAGCAAAGCATTCAACTTCCAGTTATGTGGAAAAAATCAGCGACTGTCACCTATTCCGACGGTAGGCTCATTGGATGGGTGAATTCTAGAGTGAAGATCTTAAACATTTAAGGCTGCACCTAGAGTAGGATAATATAGTGGTTATTCAAGAACGTTTAATACAGATTTTATAACATTGTGTGCCAAGTAGGTTAAGCTGACAGGATGTTTTCCATGTAATATTTAATTTGTTAAAAGGGAAAAAAAACCTCTCTCAGCAGAGCAGGCCCAGTTAACATTCCAGATAAGTTCAGTATATAACTCAACCAAATGAGAGCCTGTGATGTAGCACAATTGTCTAAACAGCATTTCTGTGGTTCACTACTCCATCTTTAAAGCACTTTGAGTCTTGTTCAAATTTTTGTTTGTTTGTTGGAATTCTTTAATTTAACCCCAAGAGCCATTTTCAGTCACGACAAAATTAATATGCAGCCTCCCATTTAAAGACATGGAAAAATTCTGTACAACAGTACAAAATCTAAACCCACAAACACACTAATAGAATTCAGCAGTAGCCACACTAATAAACGAACAAAGCAGTGTTTTACATGATTTCAGTTATGAAGAAGCGGATGTTTCTAATCAATTATTCCTGTTTAGTTGTAGGAGGCCTAATCATTTCTCCACACTTAATACTAAATGAGCAAGCAGTTAAGAGTGGTGTGGAAAGTTTGTAGTGATGATGAGAAGAAGATAAAAACTTTTACCTTCAGATGTTCAAAATTCCGTTCATGTAGCCTTACAATAAAGTAGAATTATGTAATTATGGCTCCTATCTGGTTTACCTGAGAGGGCTGACATCAGTTTTGCAGTCTGAAAGTACAAATTTCCTGCAGCCACTTTAAACTGCCTGTACAGTTAGGGTGGGTCTTTCCTAATTTCCCCCCCTCTGTCTGTTAAATCACTGGGGGCTTCTCCCTCTTTTATCTGATTGTTTCCTAGTGTGAGAAGTTTTATATCCAAATATATTTTATTCTTTATACTGTTTCTTAAAATATTACTTAAAATATTTAAAATACTTAAAATATTAATAGAATCCATAATAGTCTGAGAATCAGTGTCTCCACTAGATAATTGACAGTCAAGCTGAAACTGTTAATCAACTAAAATTAGCAAATGTCCTCAACCCCCCAAAATAAGTTACCCAGATCTAATCCACATATCAAAGGATAACCTCTGCGAACACAAACAATTAAATTAGGTCTCATAGAGGAACTCATGTTCACAAGAATAAACATAGCTACACACACATGCCCCTCAAGTGTCACCCTAGAATCAGCATGTAGACACCCCGGACAAGCTCCCCTTATAAAAATCTGCTGCTGTACCCCATTTCTCTGCAGCCTGCCCCTACATGCAAACTGTTTTGCTTTTAGGAATAAATATTTCTTCTTTCTTCACAGCTGTCTGGATGTCATTTTTATTTATTCTTGCACAGCCCCGGCTTAAGTTGGAACCCCAAATTATTCTTCTGACACTAGCTTGCATCTGTTCCCCTTGTCCCCAAAGTCATTCACACGAAATTCCATTATATGTTACTATTGACCATAAACTATATCTAAGAAAGATTAAAAAAATATATGAAAAATGCATTGATCACAAAGTACTATACTCTTGTGCTTTTTGAGAGCCTCCATGGTGTAATGGTTAAGATGATAGACAAGGAATAGAGCGATCTAAGTTCTAGTCCATCATGAGCCACAGAAGCTCAGTTGGACCAGTCCTTCTCTCATAACCCAGCCTACCTTACAGGATTATTGTTGTGGAGAGAAAATAAAAGGAGGGAGCACTATATGTGTTGCCTTGAACTCTTGTACAAAAAGCAGAATAAAAATCTTATAAATGAATAAAAGCAACAAACAAGGCCTTACTGTGACTCCAGATAGCTCAGAGGAATTCAGGAAGAGCAGCTGATGGCTGTTAGCAATCTGCCATCTCTTGGGCTACAAACATTATCTGCCATGGATTACTGCCTTAAGCTGAATTTAACTTTTGCTGTAAGTTTGAGCAGAATAAATTTCTGCCTTAATGTTTTTGCACCCTCACTGAAATTTTCAAGTCCTACTTGAAATTATCATATTGATGTTTTATTGAAAGCTTACTCAGATCAGAAGTTTTCAGAAGAATTTATCATATTGTAATATTCAAATATTACAGTTTGGTGGAGTGCTTAAGACAAGCTAAAAAACCGGGTGACTGTGAATTCTAGTCTTGAATTCAGCTGGATGACCTTGGGGTATTCTTAGAAAGCTAAGAATAATTAGGTAATAATTGGAAAATTATTGGGAAATGCCAGAGCTATAGGCTAAACTGGAAAATCAAAAAAGTATTATGGAAGGTGACAATGAAAAACCATTAATATTCTATTGCCAAAAAACTAGACCAATGTGCCCATGGAATGAAGGAACTGATTTTTGACTCAAGGGAGACTTTTTAATAATCCAAATGAATGCAAATTAGTTGCGAACACTTTGAATATAAAAAAAGATTAAGTTATGAAAGGATGATTTATTTATCATTGCTTCTAGGCAACCTCCTTTCAAGAGACTTACATTTACAATTACAGTTATAGTTTTTCTTTAAACTATTTGCTTGACTTAATTTCTAAAGCATTATTTAATTCCTGATCCCTAAGAGATGCATTCATTTATTTCCAACATATTGTCTTGCTGTGCAAAATGAGAACTTCATTAATCCGGAAATGCCCTTGTTTATTTTCAAAAAGAAAGTTTTATTCACTTTGACTGAACTGAAAAATGAGAAGGTTACGGAGCTGGGTAGATAAACTGGCTTCCTCTAAGGGTCTTTCTCTTAACAAGGGGTTGATGAGCAAGATGGCACTCAGAACTGTGAAGAGAGCCCTCACTACACTTTACCAAGCTTTTGAAAAGGCAAGGAAGGGGGCAACCAGTAGGCAGGGCATGGAAGTGCAATGGCCAGTTTGGTCTAGGGGTTAAGGTGCTGGCCTAAAAACCAGGTGACTGTGAGTTCTAGTCCCGCTTAGGCATAAAAGCTGGCTGGGTCACTTTGGGCCAATCACCAGGAGATTCTGAGTTCCAGTCCTGCCTTAGCCATGAAAGCCAACTGGGTGACCTTGGGTCAGTCTCCTCTCTCTCAGCCCAATTCACCTCACAGGGTTGTTGTTGGGGGAAAAATAGGAGGAGAAAGGAGTATTAGATATTTTTGACATGTTGAGTTACTTATAAAGTAATAAAGGCAGGATAAAAATCTAATAAGTAAATGACTAGTTTGGGCTCTGGATGCTAATATCTTTTTTTTGTAAGAATTATAAGAATATATTTCATCTCTATATTATCCAGACCTTGAGATTATGCACACCTTTATGATGCATGGACTGTATTCCACCATAAGATATTTATAGGCTATATCATTAAATATTTGAATATTTTGTATACACGCACAGGTAGAATAGTGTGCATTAAACTCATGCTTTTTTATTTTCTTAGACAAGGCATGTTTTTAAAAGGCATTATGAATTGCCCATGGCCTCTTATTATATTTCTTCTGACAAGAGGAAATGTTTCCCCTTCCTCTGTCATATTTTGAGATATGCTGTTAATTTTGGTTAATTTCAGGGTGACACCTCCAGATTATTGTGCACATTTTTCCCTCTATGTAATTGTGTGAATTGGCTTCCATTGAAGAGTTAATTGCCTTCCCATTGGTTCCTCATCTCTTTCCCCCACGGTGTATTTGGAATAAGACTTATCAAAACACAGATGAAAATCTCACGAGCTATCATAATTTATAATTATATTTACTACGAAAGAGCTCCCATCCCAGGCTTTAGGCATGCAAGAAATGTTCTTTTAACAAGACTAATAAGCAGATATGCGGTTTGGGCACAAAAAAAACCTGTCCTTTAGTCAACTCTGATACTGTGTTGTTATTATGATATGCTTGTTTCTAGACATGGCCAAAAACACAATTTAGCATTCTGCCAAAAATGATAGCCACAATTCCCTGATCCTATTTTATTCTCCTTGCTTTTGGTCTGCTTCTACTATTCTCCCCTGTTGTCAAATCATTGCTGTTTCCTCTTTTAAATCCAGCAAAAGAAGACAATAATGAATAGTAACCATGAGGGAAACTGACTGTTTGGCCCCCTCTCCTTTCTCCAAATCAGAAGCCAACACTATAAATATATGCTAATGTTTAAGCTGTGAGATGCATAGTGCTATCATTCAGATGACTATTAACATTAATAAATCATGGCGCTTCCATTTTAAAAATTGTGAGGAGAAACATAATCTCCACCTAAATGTTCCATAAAGCTCCGGATTATGTTCCACAAAGGGTATTGTTGGTCATTCAATTGGATTTTCACTAAAACATTTCCTTAGAAGTGTCACTTCCTGATCGTGGCGGGTCTCAGAAGTTAAGTATGTTGGCCCTGGTCTGTAGTTGGATGAGAAACCATTTGGAAATTCTTGAGCCACAGGCTAGAATGGAAAAATACTTTTTCATTGTTTATTTATAATTTCTCAGACTAGCCAATATTCTTTCTTTCTTTCTTTCTTTCTTTCTTTCTTTCTTTCTTTCTTTCTTTCTTTCTTTCTTTCTTTCTTTCTTTCTTTCTTTCTTTCTTTCTTTCTTTCTTTCTTTCTTTCTTTCTTTCTCTTTCTTTCTTTCTTTCTTTCTTTCTTTTTCTTTCTTTTTCTTTCTTTCCTTCCTTCCTTCCTTCCTTCCTTCCTTCCTTCCTTCCTTCCTTCCTTCCTTCCTTCCTTCCTTTCTTTCTTTCTTTCTTTCTTTCTTTCTTTCTTTCTTTCTTTCTTTCTTTCTTTCTTTCTTTCTTTCTTTCTTTCTTTCTCTTTCATCTAGCCTTTATTTAACCTACAGTTTCTTCTTTTTCCAGACACTCAATAACTGCCTTGATATTTAGCCTTTATATACTTGGTTTTTATTTTAGCTTCTAGGTTTTTTTCTTTGTACTTATCAAACATTAACTAAAAGCAATTTTGTGGTTCTCTTAAAGCCCATAAAGGAACATCCAAGCATCATAAGAATTATGTTCCTTTAAAACATATTTATATGTGGCTACCAGTTTAGGATAATGGCACAGAAGGTTTTTGAAGCTGGGAAAATGTAGCTAGATTTCTGCAGCTGGCATAAAGTATAAAATATAAACTCAAGAGCAAATAGCAAAACTCCTATCTGCCAGACCCAGAGTTCCCCTGGTCGCTTTCGTGGGCTAGGAACTCTCTTCCTGTGCAAAAGGCCTACAGGGATTTCATAGCTGCTGAAATCTCATAAAACAAACCTGTTTGCAAAACGTGAAAAAAATGCAGCACATCCAGAAAAACTGGATCTATTTGGTACAATTATTTGAAGTGACAACTAAGCACAAACAAACCTGCTATTCAGAACCACAGTCTAAAGAGCTTGCAAGGGGGAGGGAAGTAGGCAGGATAAATCTAAAATTCCTACTAATAAGAAATAAATAGGTGGAGCATCCTTTTGGTCCTTAGCTCTCTCTTGTTGCCTTATTGTGTTATTTTGTGCACTTGGGTCTTGAGTCCCATGTTGCCTTGTACAGCTAGAAAATAAAATAATTAAAAATCTTATTCTTTTCTAAGAGGGAGGGAAGGAAGGAAGGAAGGAAGGAAGGAAGGAAGGAAGGAAGGAAGGAAGGAAGGAAGGAAGGAAGGAAGGAAGGAAGGACTCTTAGGTGTCCATTTGATAAAATTGGAATATTTTCTTTGTCAGAGTCAGTCTGCAAATATATAGAACTTGCTATATGACAGATCAGCCCCCATAGCAAAGAAGACATTCCAAAACAGATAGAGTATTTCCCATTGCATCAAGGACATGCATTTTATACCGTCTAAGTAGTTTGTCCCCCTCTTGTTTACAATTTTAATCCTGACTTACTCTGTTTCTCTGTTCCTTTTTAAATAAATTATTTCTCAGGAGGAGGTTGACACTTGATTTGACACTTGACACTTGATTTGTCACTTGATTTGTCTAGAACTAGTAGAATTGACACTTGATTTGTCTAGAACTAGTAGAATTGACACTTGATTTGTCTAGAACTAGTAGAATTGAATGTATGTCGTGTAGTCGTGGAATGGGTTTTCATAAACAGGCTTAATTAGGGTTCAGAGAATAAGGGGGTTCTCTCCTCCCAGATGTAGAGGGAAGTGCTTCTTATTCTGGACCCAGTTGTGAGTCTAATCAAACATCATTGCTCTCTTGAATAGGACATCAGGCATTTTGCACGTTCTATTACTCTGAGTCTTAGGGGGGCAATGGTTCAGCAGTTAAAAACATTGAGCTTGTCAGCTGGAAAGTTAACAACCAGGGTTCGAGACCAGAGCACTGCATAATGGGATGAGCTCCCATTACTTGTTCCAGCTTCTGCCCTCCTAGCAGTTCAAAAGCATGCAAATGCAAGTAGATAAATAGGTACCACTTTGGTGGGAAGCTAACAGCATTCTGTGCATCTCGGCATATAGCCACACTGGCCACATGACCACAGAAATGTCTTCAGACAATGCCAGCTCCTTCGGCTAAGAAATGGAGATGGGCATCCCCCCCTTTGGGTAGTAAACAACTGGACAGGGGAAACCTTTATCTTTATTGCTCTGACTCTTCCAACAACTTTAAGAATTCCCTATCCCCCCCCCCCTGCTTACTTATTGTGCATGTTGTTTTGCACTGATAGCGTAAAGAATGAAGGAAGGGAGGTGTCTCTCCCTTCTGGTGTTTTCATAGTGCTACGAGGAGCTCTGAGCAATTCAATTTTCTGAGGAATTTCAATTTTCTCCATGTTATTTTCAGGTAAGCATTTCAGCGTTCTATTGCTGACATTTATATGCCTGGGCAAAATGGTCATATTTGATCTTACAGCAACATTAAATAATAATAATTGGATTAAACATTAAATCCTAACCCTAAACATAGTAAACATTGGGGCTACTTTTGAAGAGAATTTGGGAGTTACAATTGGTACAAAATGCAGCAGAGCGAACAGTCTTGGCTCTTCCAAGATGGCGCACATAATTTGAACTGTACTAGTTGCTGTTTGCTTCTGGCTCTAATTCAAAGTGTTGGTTATCACCTTTAAAGCCCTTCATGGCATGGGACCAGGTTATCTGAGGAACGGTCTCCCTCTAGTGTATCAGCCCACCCCATTTGCTCTGGCAGAAGGGGCATTCTACAGACCCTGTCAGTCAAAGAGTTTTGCCTCTCAATGTCTAGAAGGAAAGCTTTTTCTGCTCTGGCCCCTCCTTTTTGGACTATCTCCTTGCCTGTGGTGAGGTCTGTCCCCACTCTTTTAGCTTTCCAGAAAGGTGTCAAAGCCTGGCTTTGCTGGTTGCTTTGGGTCCTGATGGGAGCATTTTATGTTAGAGGTGGCTGTTTGACTAACAGGGGAGATGCCATCTCTGTACCAATCTTGCATTTTGTTTTTATCTTTGTATGTTTTGCTATTTTTAATACTTTTATATTTATGATTTTAATCGTGGCCTGTTCAGAGTCATTTGCAAAATGAGAGGGATACATATAAATTTAAATAAATACCTAAATATTTGATATAGGTCAGAGAAGTTTGAAACCCAGTCATGAAGCTATTGGTCTCATCTCTCCCCCCCCCAGCTGTAAAATACTTTGTGAAGATCAAATGGATGACCTCCCTTCCATCTAAGAGGTTGTTCTGAGGTGCTTAGAAGATGAAGACTGTACAAATATTATTAGTAATAGCATGCCATTTTTATAAAGATCTTGACAATAGATATGTTTCAGATGTACCTCTATGATGCCTAAGCAATGACCTTTGTCTTGAGATGCTTATCCACTATTGGATTCAACTTCTGATCCCCTTACATGCATTTAAGAGTAGAAATATGTGTTATATGTATATTTCATGATATTGTATGTCAAGTTGCATGTGTATTTCTTGCAATGATTGCAGGACCTTTTTCTTAGGTGATGCATATTATATTATGGGCATATCTGAATGTTTTTGTGTGTGTGTGGGAGAGAGAGGGGGGGAGGGGGAGAAAAAGAGAGAGGGAGAAGGAGAGAGAGAAGGAAGAGAGACAGAGAGATTTACTATCTGGCATTTCCAGTTAAGTTGATCATGAGGAAGATAAGAAGGATGTCGAAATAACTAATCTTTAATGACTATGGGGAAAAAAAATAAAAAATGCTACTAGAAGATCAAAAAGAAGTGTATCTTCAGGTTACAGGAGAGAGTTTCAGAGATCCTACAAAGCCACATGGTGTTTCCTTTGCAATTATTGATAGCAACCTATGCTGAAATGCTCCAAACAGCATGAAACCCAAAACATTGCATCAGGATAACTGTGTGCTAACACCATTTAGGCAGACTGCCATTATTTATTTCTAAAGATATAATTTGGATTGTGTTGTGTGTTCGGTGTGCGTGGGGAGGATGCCCAGCTTTGACAAGACCTGGCTTTTCAGCACTCCTACTTGCTTCTATCCAACTTCCCTGTAGAGTGATGACATTTTATAGATCAAACTTCAAAGCTTAATCATGTAACAGCATGCACCCTAATATATACATATATGGCTTATTTGTGTGTGGGATGCATGTACCTGCAGATTCCAGATTTGGAATTTGGCCAAAGAAAGGGGGATGGGGAAAACTGTAATCATACGCAAGAAACAAGGTTACATGCAAAACTGTAGCACATTTTCAGCTCCAGCTAAGACAATTTGGTTTTTTTAACTTATTTATTTATTTATTTATTTATTCATCAAACAAAAATTACAAATTTGAATGGACAAAATGAATAAACTAAAATGTGACAGGGCTGATAGGCATGTTAGTGCATTTATGGATGCCTCCCCCCCCTTAGGAACCTCTTAGATATGGGATGAGGTCAGTGGTGGGATTCAGCCGGTTCGCACCAGTTCGGCAGAACCGGTAGCTAATTTTTTGTTGCCCAGGCCCAGAACGGACTTCCGGAAGCGGCATCCACACAGAGAACCGGTTGTTCACTTATTTGAATCCCACCACTGGATGAGGTCCACAGAAGTTAAGTTGGAATTAAAACTGTGAAAGTTAGTAGTTGAAACAATAATCCACAGGGAGAAAACTCCACCTAGTTCAACGTGCAAAGGTTTGCCTCCTCTGAGTAATTAAATTTTTATTTCCACATGCTGGATGCTGTCCTGAGGTTTACATTTACGAGGAAGAATACATAGCTACGTTTTCCCCAATTGGTGTGCCCAACTGAGCGAGTATCCTTTCTCTAACACTACCTAATAGTGCAAACCTTTTTGCTCTACTCTCCAAGAAGGTCAACAGCCTCTGGCTTTATGGCACTCCTTCAATTCAGTCTTGTCAGCAAGAAAGAAATCTTTTTCAACAAGGAGATTAAAATCAGTTGCCCCAAGGATACCATGTCCAATTTCTTTAATAAGGCAGCACTGTAATAGACAGATGGTTGTCGCTTATGTTATGGAAACTGAGCCAGAATTTTCTTTTGATAAGATAGCAGTCAACTTTTTACAAAAATAGAACCTCTGTGGCCAGACATATCGGTAGCTACTGAGTACAAATAGTCTGCAACTTATGACAGTTTGTTTAGTGACTGTTTGAAATTACAGTGGCACTGAAAAAAGTAACTTATGACCAGTGGTGGGATTCAAATATGTGAACAACCGGTTCTCTGTGTGGATGCCGCTTCTTTTTTTTTTTTATAGACATTTTATTGGTTTTTCACTACAACAATCTCCAGTGCCTGGTGTGCAGCGTGTTGTCTTGGTTTATATTTGAACAAGAAAAAAAAGGACAGTAATAATTAATTAACAGTCAATAATGATTAAATTTGATAATTCCATAATTCATATATCCATTAATAATACATTTCTTTGATCTTCCCTTCTCCCATTTGTATTTTCCTTCTTCAACCTTAGCCAAAATATAATTCTTAATATTTTCAATATATAAATAATTAGGTATAGGCATTTTTTAATATTTATTTATTTATATTTATATTTTATATTCATTTATTACAAATAATAATAATCTCTCTATATAACATTTTTTTTCAGCTTATATAACCATCATCTCATTAGTTCAGCATACATCCTATTTTTATAATTTTTGTTCGCTTAGGATGCTACTTCCGGAAGTCCATTCTGGGCCTGGGCAACAAAAAATTAGCTACTGGTTCTGCCAAAGTGGTGCGAACTGGCTGAATCCCACCACTGCTTATGACCCTTTTTCACACTGATGACCGTTGCAGCATCCCCATGGTCATGTGATAAAAATTTGGGTGCTTGGCAACTGACTCATGTTTATGACGGTTGCAGTGTCCTGGGGTCATGTGATCCTCTTTTGCGACCTTCTGACAAGCACAGTTAATGGGTAAGCTAGATTCACGTAACAGCCGTGTTACTAACTTAACAACTACAGTGATTCACATAACAACTGTGGTAAGAAAGGTTGTAAAATGGAGCAAAATTCACTTAACCAATGTCTCACTTAGCAACAGAAATTCTGGGCTCATTTGTGGTCAGAAGTCGAGGACTACCTGTAGATCATGACAGCCTGCATACGTTTACACATTTATGCTTACTGCAAAGTTATGTAGCTCTTTTAATATTAAACAAGAACTTGGACAAGTGCCTCTAATGAGTGAGACAGTGGATTAGTGCAATCTTGTATCAACTCAATTATATGTTACTACATTCCCTGATCAACACTTAATGGCCCTATTACAATAACCTGGATAAAGAACAGCCATGGATTTGGAAGGTAAACTATGGAACCATGAAGTTCAATAGTTGATCACTTATAAAAGTTGATAATACTCCTGTTCGCACAAGTGGAACTTAAATCTGGTTAATGTGTTATGCAAATTAGTAATTATGATCAGCAGCTCCTTGTTTCTCAACCTTGGCAACTTGAAGATGGGTAGACTTCAACTCCCAGAATTCCCCAGCCCGCATGCTGGCTGGGCGATTCTGGGAATTGAAGTCCACACATGCCCAAGATTCCCAGCCATTGCTGGAAATGATGTGTGAGATGTCAGTTTAAGCCCTAAGTTTAATAAAACCACCATCTTCCCAAGAAGAATGGGAGAAAGGAAAAGAGCTGGGAGATGTCTTTAATCTGAAACTATATGCACGCATGCGCGCGCGCACCCCCCGCACCCGCCCGTGCATGGAGGCTCCGGAGCCGCAGGTAAGGCCTCAAAGAGCCGCATGCGGCTCCGGAGCCGCGGGTTGCCGACCCGTGTGCTAACCTAATTATTTCTTTAAGAGGAAATCTCTGAATTTAGATGGAAAGGCTAGCATTATTCCCAAACTCTCATCAATGTTCATTCCTTGTATTTTTGGGAGGAAATCATGATGGAAATGGACTATAAAGATATTAGAAATGTGGTATAAATTGGTTACAATGAGTTCATCCCTTCTCTATTATCCTTCCAATATATTGCCTCTTAATTGGTTACCTGTAAGAGATGACTAGACTGAGCCCGCGGGAGAGGTCAAAAGCATGATAAGTCACGAGTCCCTGTGCACCCACAAGAGAGCTAAGTTCAGCCCACTTTGAATGCTTCTCTTATCTCCCATGCATTTCCCTTAATGGCCAGTTGGCCTGATTCTTGTAGAGAGCTTAAGCTTGCAATAAAACTTTATACTCATTTGAACTGCCTGAATCTCCTGATTTCCATGGCGCTTGATATTACCTTTGGTTTTTCAGTGGAGCTCAGAGATATGTGGGGAATGAGAAGCTACAGCAAGAAGTAAATCATAAAATGAATTATCTGTAGCACAACAGGTTATAAGGGCCATCTTCACCTCAGACACTGAAGTAACTCATGGTAGGTTTGCAAGTTCACAGCCTGAAACCAAACCAGATAGTTTAGCATACATAACTGCTGGAACAACCAACTGCTATAAAAATTGTCTTGCAAATTAGGATCATTCCATCCATACTTTGTACCATCAGTGGTTTATTAATACACCCTGAATTCTGGTGTGCCTGCAAAGTTCAATGTATGGTTTATTAATCCAAGCATCAAAGTAAACCAGACAGAAATTTCTTTAAATATAGTTTGGTGAGATGTCTAAACTGAGCCAAAGAGCTGAATTTGTAAGGTTGTGTTCATATCTTTGTTTTGCTAGGAATTGCTGATGGAATGATGGCTAGGAAATAAATTATTCTTGCTTGCTTCTGTGTCACTGATAAGATATGGGCAGGCTCACTGTGAATGATGCTTGCTGACTTTCTTATCTAGGGAGGTTGATCTTTCCTTGTGAAGCCACTTTGTCTTTCCCTGTGCTGGCAAATTAATCCCCGACACACCTGGTTCCCTTTGATCTGGTTCTCCCGCTTAGCTCAGGCTTTGAAAATGTAGCTGAACAGGATGTCAACTCCTTTAACCTCCTACTCAGAAGTGCTGGCTCCCACGCACTGTTAACACCATGGCTTGTCTTGAAATTCAGAGTCTATGATCTCATGAGAATTGAGCAAACTTGGAATTGGGGAGGACATTTTATGGATTTCATACTAGGAAGGTATTAGTCAATCTGAAGTTTCACTCTTTCTTCTCCTGAATTGTCAGAGAATTGTCCCTCCCCATCCTTATATAAAGCCTACAACACTTTAGAAAGATACAGTGCCATGGGTTTAGGAGGAAGATCTTCAGATTTTATTTTGGGTGGGATGATTTGTTACTCCTTCTCTCCCTAATGTAGAAATGTACATTTTGAAAATAAATTGTGTGCCAGTATTGCAATGGTGGGAACATATAATCGAAAAAGTAGAAAATGAGGAGTCTAAAATATTGTGGGATTTCCGAATACAAACTGATAACATCTTGGCTCATAACAACTATGGTTGTAATAAGAAAGTGTGGCTAATTGATGTGGCAATATCATGGGATAGTAGAATAGAAGACAAAAAATAGAGATGATCAGAAAGTATCAATGGTCTCAGTGGTTATCGGCATATTGTGTGCCATACCAAAAAGCCTAGGATGACACTTAGAAAAACTGTGCATTAACAAATATTTCAATTACAAAAAGCCACCTTGCTGAGGTCTGTGCCTATACTAAGTTGTATATATTTGCCACATAACAACCCAGACTTAGCAACTGTCAATAAGAAAAAAAAAATCTAGATAGTGGACATTATAGTATCTGGAGATAACAGAATAGAAGAGAAAGAAGCAGAGAAAATCACTAAATGCAAAGACCTGCAAATAGATGATAGATAGCTGGATAGCTGGATAGCTAACTAGCTAGCTAGCTAGCTAGATAGCTAGCTAGATAGCTAGATAGCTAGATAAGATAGATGATAGATGATAGATGATAGATGATAGATAGATAGATAGATAGATAGATAGATAGATAGATAGATAGATAGATAGATAGATAGATAGATAGATAGATAGATAGATAGATAGATAGATAGATAGATAGATAGATAGATAGATAGATAGATAGATAGATAGATAGAATGACTGCGGCAAAAGAAATAAAAGAAAATACCAATAGTAATAGGTGTCTTGGATGCAATCTCAAAATATCTGGAGCATCACCTGAACACCTCAGTCAATTACAAAAGGCAACTTTACTTGATCATGGAGTCCTAGTGGACAATCACCAAAATGTGAGCTAGCAATGTGCAGCAGCCGCCAAAAAAGTCAATGTAATCCTAGGTTGCATTAACAGAGGGATAGAATCAAGATCACATGTAGTACCGCTTTATAAAGTGGTACTAATATTTCGTAAGACTAAGACTACTGCATCCAGTTTTGGTCACCATGTTATAAAAAAGATGTTGAGATTCTGGAAAGTGTGGAGAAAAGAGCAACTAAGATAATTAGGGGGTGGAGGCTAAAACATATGAAGAACGGTTGCAGGAATTGAGTATGTCTAGTCTAGTGAAAAGAAGGACCAGGGGTGACATGATAGCAGTGTTCCAATATTTGAGGGGCTGCCACAGAAGTCGACCTATTTTCCAAAGCACCGGAAGGCAAGCAATGGATGGAAACTAATCAAGGAAGCAACCTAAAACTAAGGAGAAACTAAGGAGAAATTTCCTAACAGTGAGAACAATTAACAGCTTGCCTTCAGAAGGAGGCTTTTAAGAAGAGACTGGACAGCCACTTGTCTAGAATGGTTTAGGTCTTCTGCTTGAGCCGGGGGGTTGGCCTCCAAGGCTCCATCCAATTCTGTTATTCTGAATAGCTTACATCCTGCAACAAAACCTTTAACATTATTATATATAAACACCTGCCTAACCCAGGCCCTTGAGGAGGACTTGATAAATGGACAAAAATGCCAAATCCAGTCTAAATATCTGGCTAGCTATGATGTGACCATAAAGAGACGACTGCAGGGTACATTCTAAGAATCATAGATTTAAAGCAGATCCTGCCAGAAATAGAAGGAAAGGACTGGAAATCCAGAGCTTTCAAAATCAGCATCAAATACTTATTCCGCCCCCATCTCAATATCTATACCAAATTTTCATACAATAACCAAAACATTTTTGACCTATGGAACAGACTTCTGATCTCTTACTTCAGCATCCCTTCCCCCAATAAGTTGCCATTAGAAAGCCTTGGCAAATCTATTATCTATTATTAGAAAGTAGAGCTTTCAATTATAAAGCTGTGCTCTTGCCTCCTCCTTCTCCCTATCCTTCTGTCAAGTTTTCTGCTTAGGTCAATCCCTGAGAACATAAGGCTGCAGCTGGATGTCGAGAATATGGAGCTTCATGGTGGTCCATATTTTCAGGCAATAATGTGAATCTACCTACATTCCCACATGCAACCATTGAAAATCTTGATGCCCTGTCCTCTCACACATCCAGTTAGTCTGACTGCAGCTTTAAATCACTCACAAGGAGATGGGTGGGATTGCAGTCTCTGCCTGCTATACACAACTGGAGGACCTTTGGAGGAGTCTCCAATATATACCAACTGCAATTGCTCTCTAAATATGAGACCTCATGTAATTCTTAGAGAAAACCTTTAAATGCTATTATCATCTAAATATCATGAATATATCTAAATATAATGAAAATATCATTGGAAATACATCGAGGGTCAGTTCACAATTGACTCAAAGAGTCAAACCAAAATAAGCTGCTTTCTGATTTGGGTGTGATAGGTTGATTTGTTGAATCCAGTTGTGAATTAAGGTGAGGGCTAAACGAATTTTTATTCTCGTTCCATCAACTTGATATCATTGTCAAGAAATAGTAAAGATTGGAGATGAGATCCATGGCATGAAAGACAAAACAACAGTAAACAGGTGCTTATCTACATGATAGTTTTATCTTAACATAATCTAGCAAAGTTTAGCGTCTAGAAATGTTCTTTTTTATTACTAGAATGTCCCTTTTTCTGTTTAAGACCACAGAATCAAGAATCTAGCAGTCTTTGTAGGCCATTTTCCTTCAATTAGTTTAAGAAATTCAGAGCTAGAAGATCCTCTGACATTCTTGTCTAGCCTTGGTTTGAAATATTTCATTGAGAAAAATATACCAGTTTCTCTAAGTTACAAATTTCATCCAAGGTTTTTGTTCCAGTAACATCCTAAGACCATTAAATCTATTCTGATCCATGGATGCAGCAAGGAACATATCTTACCTCATATCAATGCTCAGACTCATTTGTTTTTCATCAATGGCCGGTATATAAAGTATAATAAGAATTGCTTAAAAAGATCTGTTTCTAAGTGGGGAGAAATTTCTTTTGTTTGGCAAAAAGCAACACAAAATATTTTGTGTGGCAAAATAATATTAACACAATGATAAAAATCATTTATTAAGGAACATAAATCCAGTTGTCAAAATAAAAATATCACAGAGAAAGTCAGCAGATTAAAAATACAATTCTGGAGAAATTCCCTGCACTAAGATTTAATATTTGTTTATTTGTATTATATCCTACCCTACTTCCCAACTGTGTGTTCAATGATAAAGCAAAGAATGTAAAAGAAATTTAAGAAAATTAAACTGCATCTTTATATAAGTCTCTTGTTAATATTCAAATGAGCATGTGGATGGCCAATGATTATGTGGCTATATGTTTTCTTCTTTTAGTTAACTATTGATAAACTTGCATAGCATATTCAACCATATTAGCATCTTCACTTGTACAATGTGCTAAATTTGGTTAGGCATTTTGTAGATTAGCTTATCTAGTTACTTTATGCCTCCAGCAGTCAATTTCTTTCCAGGATTTCATTGCTTGATTCTTCTAAATCAAGGGTGTCAAACTGCGGGCCCGCGGGCCGGTTGCATCATATGGATGCCGCTCCCACCCCAGCTCCGGCAATGCGAAAAAAGTTGTGATACATCGCGACACGTCACGTGACGCGGCGAGTTTGACATCTGTGTTCTAAATGATAGATTCCAGGAACTGAAACCTGGGATGATGATGATGGTGATGATAATAACAATAACATGCAAAAGATACTGTATACACTGAGTTCTCTTTGCCACCAGCAAGTTTTCATAGGTAGAATTACATATTAGTTAATGCCTTACTTAATGCCATGTTTAAATCTTAGACGTGACACCACCTGGCATGAATTTTGAATACCCAAGCAACCCTGAGAATATACTGGTAAAAACATCTGGCAGAAACTTGTCCTAAGACAACCCCACCCAGCATTTGAAGAATACAGCTCTTAAAGTAATCAGCTGTTCCATCTGAATCACTAATACAAACTTTAGAAATAAAGCTAGATCTATCTAGAATTATACAGAGGTTCAAATCCCACTGTTGCTATTGTTTTGAAGTTGCCTTTAAAATGTGAACTTGGCCTGTTTTTCATAGCCAAGCAAAAGTGCTATCTGCCAGATCTTGAGTTAGCAGAAAATTTATTCCAGCATAAAATTGTATCCCCACTGTCAGTCTCTATCCTGCCAGCAAATGGTTCTATCCCGGTTTGCAGGACTTATTAATGACAAGAATCATTGGTTTCTCCCACCTTTATTTCCCTGTCTTTCTTTACTCAAAACACCATCAACTGGCAGGAGAACGTCTACCAATCAGCCTCCATAATATGAGCTGGGCTAGGCAAGGAAAGAAGTTTTGACATATCTGTATGACCAAACAAGTGGATTTAGCCATTCTTCAACTCTGGTTTGGCACAAGTGGGTGCCTTCAAAGGGAACCCCATTATTAGTTGATACCAACTGCTTGTGAAGGGCTTTTTTTGGGGGGGGGGAGACCTCTTTAGTGGTATTCCAGAAGAGGGTTAAACTAATGAAGGAGCAGATATGCTTCAGAAGACAGCTCTGCCCTCTGCTGCCAGTTCTGATCAGCTGTTGTTCAGGATGATCCAGCTAGCTGAGCCAGGAAGCACATAGAGATCAAGGAAGTATCAGCGAAAAGGCCAATTTAAAATAACTTATGCCCCAAGCTAAATGATCTTGAAAGACAGTGCCCAGGGGCCAGAGGAGTGGCATGCCTGTATCAGGCTAAAATGACAATCAATGGAAGATTGATTACATCTTCCAGTGGTGACTAAATCACAATACTAACCAAATGGTCAATGAAGCACAACAGATTGCAACCATAGTAGAATTGCTGTGGTTGGTTGCTGGCTTAAAGGGGAAAACACTTCTTCAATATAGGAGCTAAGGTAAATTTCAAGTTGCCTCAAGTATGTAAATGAGATGAAAGCAATGTCAAAAGGACATACTGTAGCAGGAAAAAAAGAGATTGCTGGGGCATATTCTTGATGTGTCCCTCCTGTAAGCAGCAGACTTAGGGATTTACCTAAGAAATGTGTTTGCTGCTGAGTTTAATAAGACTTCCTCTTCATTTGTGTGCATAAAATTGCCGCTTAAATATATGGTGTACATATGGGAATCCAGCTGTGGCTTCAGCTTGCAAAGTCAAAATTCAGGGACAGTCATCTGCAGAGCCACAATTTCAGGTCTTCCAATGGCCTGAAATGTATGTAAAAAACTTGGGACTGAGGGAGTGGTTTACTGTTGGTTTCCTCATTTTATATCTCATAGAGATGAAGCCAGAGATAGAGATAGATTTAAGGTGGGGATAGGCAATCTTTTTGGGCTGGGTGCACATTTTGGAATTTTGGAGCGTGAGCTGGATTCATTCACATCTACAGAATGACTCTTAAGACAGCCATTTACCAGAAAGCAAACTAGGCCCCCAGGATGGGAAGACCAGGAAACGGAACTTCACATGCACTTGAATCGTCTATAAATTTTGACTCTAAAATTTATTTTGTGACTGAAGGCAGAAAACGCAAATAATATACCCCCAACAGACTCAAGACAAAATAGACTAAGAGTAAAAATAAAAATCTATCAAATAAATGGCACAGGATGATTTTTGAACTACTCCTCCTTCTCCCCCTCCTCTTCCTCTTCCTCCTCCTCCATTTAAATCAGACAGGGAACTTTGTGAGTGCAAAAATGGTATCTGGAGGGTACTTTGATTTTAAGGGTTGCCTCAACCTCAAAAAAAAAACAACCTTTCAAAACTTTTGTTTTCCAGGTTTCCTCCTCATAAATAATGTTCCATATTTTCAGCTTAGACTGCTGTGTTTGTGATTGTTTTTAATTGCAAAGCTGTGCTAAATCTGTGTTAAGATGACATGAATGTTGGAAAACATGTAACAGGGCTATTAATAAAACATGGGTAATGCAGATAATGGAATGTATTCACCAATAAAAAAAATGTTGATGCTGGTGATTAATAGCAAGCATTAATTTGCCAAACTTCATTTTCCTCTTTGCCCCACCTCAACATCTGGCAGCATTTTCCCCTGAAAAAGTTGGGGGTGGCATAGAGGTGGGGAGAGTGGAGAATCCAATTAGGAAAACCTAATTTTTCATTTGTTGCAAGCAAGCCTAGGGTGCAGTCCTGTGTACATTTACTGAGAGTAAGTCTTGAGGAGCATACTGAGACTTCTGGTGATCGGGCATGCAGTCAATAAAGGCTCTTATGCCTTGTAGAATCTGCATTACCTCTATACTAAGTAGACAGTATATTTATATGGCAAGTATTGTTCTCCTCCTCGACTAAGCTAGTGATTAAGGTGTGGGTCAACTCATTGAGGTTTCCATTCCACTCCCTGGATACTGCTTTCTCAGGTACTGTTCTCCTATTGATCTTCTTCATTAATCTCTTTCTTGCATTTAATGTACTTCCTTCTTGGAGTGCACAGCAGGGCCGAGTCAACAACCTTCTCCATCTTTCACACACTATGAAGTCGCCTAAAAGCTTAAATCAAACAGGGATAGGACCTGCAGAGTTGCTGAATGCTCTTTGTGTGACTAACCACATATTTAGCCTGAGGACAAAAAGAGTAGTTGATTATTATATATTTAGTTTCCTTCTCTCTTTCTCTCTTCCAAAGCAGAAGAAGCCTCCTTCTCCTGAAGGCAATTCCAAGCTGTTATTCAAGAATGAAAATTGATATTAGTTATAGCTGTACTCAGCCAGTCTTAATTTTACTGATGCCCCAGGCTAGCAAATACGAAAATGTCAGTTTCCTGGATGATGAAGTGATTCAATGCAAACAGTCCAAGGGTTCTGATAAAGAGGCAACTGCTGGTAATTGTTGTGACTTAGCAAAGAACTACTGTGCATGTAATAAAAATATATTAAAAGCAAATGTGTGAAGAGAGTCTAATTTGAAGCCAAATCACATTGTGCAATTTCCAGAGAGCAGAAAGTATTTGTTATGTACTGGGCCTTGCTGAAGTTATTCAGCAAGGCTCAGAAAGTCTGTAAAGAGGCTGGGCCTTGCTGAGTCATTCAGCAAGGCCCAGGATGACAGGAAACAAGTGCAGAGACCCCGACAGACCACATGTCTGCCCGGGACCATTGCAGAGACCCGGACAGACCACATGTCTCCAGCCTCGTGCGCATGCGCGAGGTGGGAGAATAGCCTGCATCGATTGGCTGAGCATTCCCTGGCTAGGGAATATAAGAAGGAATGGCCAGTGTGGCCAGGTTGTTGTTGTTAGTGCTTGATTCCGTGTAGTTCTGTTCAATCTATCAACATGCTTCTGTTCAGTGCAAGTACCAAATAAAGAACATCTTTTTGCATCAACTGCCTCGTCTTCATGTCTGTGTCAAGAACAGAACAGTATTTGTACCACATGTCCAAATATACAGCTCTCCATGGGCTTGTGGGAACTGTTGATCTTGCAGACTAAAGGTTTGGTAGTCTAAGTAGTAAACCTTAAATGAACGTTTACGACAGCACCTTCCAAGGTTTATAGCACTTTTCTGCAGCTCTAAACAGGTATAAGATTCATTTCCTTGAAATGCAGATTTCTGAAATTTAGTGATAATAAAAGGAGGACAGGGAGGGTGAGACCTACAGGTAGTCCAGACCAGAATTTCCATTGCTAAGCAAGCTGTTGTTAAGCAAATCATATCTGATTTTAAGATCTTTTTTGCCACAGTTGTTAAGCAAATCACTTCAGTTGTTAAGCGAATCATGTGATTGTTAAGCAAAATCCAGCTAATCGTGGTTTGTCAGAAGCTGGCTGGGAAGGTTGCAAATGCTGATCACATGGCTCTGGGATGTTACAACTGTCATAAATTCTGCCAACCACCTAAATTTTTATCACATGACTGCAAGGACATGATGGTCCCAAGTATGAGGACCTGTTACAAGTCACTTTTTTCAGTGCCATTGTAACATTGAACATCCGCTGAACGAATGGTTGTAACTCAGAGTAGTTCCAGGACTAAGCACATGTTTTGCATGCAAGCAATCCTAGATTCAGTCCCCGAGAATTCTAGTTTGGGTGCAGTGCTAATGATATGCCCTTTCAGCAGGTGACATGCCCCTTTTAAAATGCAAAGTGCTGATTCCTGCAATTTGTATGCTTTTTAAGAAAGCAAAAAATATTGCAGACGTGGTCAAGGCATTTGAGATGGCATCATACATTAAAAAAAGAGAGATGGATTTCCTGTCCTACTGTCAGGGTCGCCATCTTGACTTTTTGGACCATGTCCTGCAGACACCTCATCATTGCAGCTGGAGGAGGAGACAGAGGAGACACAAGCTGGAGGATAAAATTCAATCAATTACTCATCCCACCCCTCTTATGATCTTGATTCAAATTAAGCCAATGGATGATTCTCCCGAGATGCCAACAGCACCTGAAGGAGATTTCCCCCCCCCCCAGAAATGGGGCAGAAAAAATGACTAACGTTCTCTCTTTACATTATGATCTTGATACTGTTCACCTCCCACCTACAGCCTCTATTTACATCAGATACACCACACATGTAGAGACATATACATATATTCATTTAAAAAAATTTTTTTTTATATATCCATCATGTTTGTTTCTGGTGCTCACAGCAGACAGCTTTATTGAAGGCAGACGAAACGTCAGATCTAGTATTTTCTGCTGTGTTTCTTGTGTTGACTTTCAGATTGTAAACCCTCAGGACTTGGCGCTCTCTTTGTGTTCTTTGTAAAGTGCTGAATATATTGGCGGTATTGGGTAATAATAAGCCTTATTACTAATGTGAATATTTTTTATTACAATCGCTGCAAACAACAGAATGAAAATAAAAATCAAGTAACAACAAAACAAGATAAATATTATAAATACATGAGCTCTCCATGTATATGCAAAGCAACAAAATAATCATCATAATAATAATGATGATACTGATAAGTAGAGAAGATGAGAAGGATAATAATAATGCAGCCATGTAACATGGGTCAATATACAGTAGTTAGACATAAGACAGCACTGGGAGGATTAGGTGTTCAGCATAGTGATGGCACAAGGGAAAAAAAACTGTCCCCGTGCCTAGTTGTTTTGGCATGTAATGCCTTTTGAAATAGTTTGTGTCCAGGATGTGAGGGGTCTGTATTTCTCTTCTCTTCTCTTCTCTTCTCTTCTCTTCTCTTCTCTTCTCTTCTCTTCTCTTCTCTTCTCTTCTCTTCTCTTCTCTTCTCTCCTCTCCTCTCCTCTCCTCTCCTCTCCTCTCCCCTCCCCTCCCCCCTTCCCCTCCCCCTCCCTTCCCCCCCCTCCTCTCTCCTCTCCCCTCCCTTCCCCTCCCCTCTCATTACATTCTTTCAGTGTTGCTAGGATATGCTGTGCTGTTCTTGTGAAGTGAAAAGACTGAATTGCGACCGCTGCTTTTCAGCATGAGCCTGATAGCACCTTTGTATTTTATTTTTATTAAAAATCCCAACATTTCATGAGCTGCAGCTCTCTTTATCAGCTACAACTGAAGAACTGCATTCTGGACTTCATCAAATGCAATTTGTTTGTGGTTTTTAATATAATTTGATAGTCAAAAAGAGGCTATGAGATGTCTTTTTGTTTCTCTCCAGAGGTGCCCAGATTAAGCCAGTGAAATTCAGTGACAAAGTAACTGATGTTAGGCAGTAATGATTCTTCTCCCCTTCAGCTGGGCAGTTGAGAAGAAAAAAAATAGCATGATGTTTCTCTAACTAGCTTGACTAACAAATCATGGTTATCTTTAAACTATGATTTATCTGATTCAAACAACCTTCACACCATGATGTAGTGAATGAGATAATAATGAAATAATTCTGGTTCATTGGAAATGGAAGCAAATAGTGAAATAGGTAAATGAAGGAGGAGGTGCAAAGTCATTCTCATCATGTTAAATTATGACATAGCAATAGATTTACACAACATAATTAAACTAGGCCATATCCCCAAGCCTTAACTGAACAAACCTCATGATGAACTAGAATAATTGTATATTATTTGTGAAATGTCTTGCTCTTTCTCCTTGTATTTTTTCTGCATCACTCTTTTCAGCCTTTATTTGAGATTTTACAAATAGTTTTTTAAATCAACATTCAGAGTGTTCTTTGTGTAACGTTGGTAACAGAAGGATAGGTTTTATAATAAAATAAGGTAGCTTTTTTTTTTTAACTCCCAAGCTTACAAAGACAAGGATTGTTTTAACAATGGCTCTGCCTTAACAGAAGCAGTCTCTGGGTCTCTGAATACACAATAACCAGCCCATTTAAATGTACTAAGTAGAAACCTTTTCTTCCTCTTTTCTGTTGTGTATTTAAAGGCCAGCTCTGTTGTCTTGATATTGTCTGCTATCCAAATATTGGCCTATTCCTTAAAACTACTTTCATGAAAAGTTTAGTGTAGTCCGAACATATGCTCTATATGCATTGGATAAGGTAAATGATACTAAATAAAATGTAGGATTAAGGCATGCCACAACCTGAGGGTTCTCTTTCTCTTCCCCTCAACTCAAACAAAATTTATTGTTGACTTACATTTTTCAATTAGGTGTGTACAATCAGCATGGTGAGCATTTCAGTATCCCATCAATTGTTTTCCATTCTGTGCCAACTCCCTGTAATGTAGCTACATACCAGAACTCTCCATTATGCAATAATCAGTTTATTCCACTCAGAGTTTTTTTTTTTTTTTTTTTTTTGGTGTCTGTTTTGAAAGATCCCATTAAAGGACTTTCTCTTCTATCTCTCTGAGTTAAATTTTTTTTAAGGAGTTTGGTCCTAAACAGAGGTCAGTACTCTCCCAAATGAAGATTTTGACAATAAATAAAACTGTTCCTGAGTACCTAAATTAGATTGTAGACCATTTTTCAGTCTGGAAAGCTATGGACAATGTAGATGTTCTCCATACTGAGACAGGGAAAGGGAAAATGTTCAGGACTTATTGCCACTAAGCAAAATACCTGATTATTTAGCAACAGCGTTGTAATTAGAATAGCCCCTGTAACACCACTGCTCCACGAGCTGCATTGGTTACCAATCTGCTTCCAGGTGCAATTCAAGGTGTTGGTGATCAGCTTTAAAGCCCTTCATGGCATGGGACTAGGTAACTTGAGGGACCATCTCACTATACTAGGATTTGCCCGTTCCACTCAGGCCAGCAGAGGAGGCATGCTATGGGTCCTGTCAGCCCAATTATTCCTGCTGTCGGGGTCCAGGAGGCGGGACTTGTCTGTGGTTGCTCCTGCCCTGTGGAACATCTTACCCCCCAATATGAGGTTGGCCCCAACCCTCCTATCTTTTCATAAGGACTAAAGATGTGGCTCTGCCAGTTCGCCTGGGGTCCCAGTGGGGGAACAGCAATGGAGGTGGTTGATTGAGTAATAACAAATCCTACCCCCCCACACACACACCTCCGCCTTCCCCATGTGTCCTTAGGATTTAATGTTTTAATTGTATATATAACTTTAAGCTGCCAGAGTTACCCTATGGTAAGATGAGCGGCCAATACATTTTATAAATTAAAAAAGAAAATAAATTATTTTAACCAGTGAAGAAATGGGTGATGAACAGTCAACTCATGTCTAATTAACATCATATTTTCTTAGCATACTACCTCAACAAAACTTTTGATTTGTGAATGGGAAGTAGACTTATCCCATTTTGTTATAGTTTTTACAACTATAATACTACTACTACTACTACTACTACTACTACTAATAATAATAATAATAATAATAATAATAATAAAGTTGGAAGGGACCTTGGAGGTCATCTAGTCCAACTCCCTGCTCAGGCAGGAAACCCTATACCATTTCGGACAAATGGCTGTCCAGTCTCTTCTTAAAAACTTCCAGTGTTGGAGCATTCACTGCTTCTGGAGGCAGGTTGTTCCACTGGTTAATTGTTCTAACTGTCAGGAAGTTTATCCTTAGTTCTAGGTTGCTTCTCTCCTTGATTAGTTTCCATCCGTTGCTTCTTGTCCTGCCTTCAGGCGCCTTGGAAAATAGCTTCACTCCCTCTTCTTTGTGGCAGCCCCTGAGATATTGGAACACTGTTATCATGTCCCCCCTCGTCCTTCTCTTCATTAAACTAGACATACCCAATTCCAGCAACCGTTCCTTATATGCTTTAGCCTCCAGTCCCCTAATCATTTGATCTTATTGACACAACATTTTACACGGTATATGCAAAATGGCAAAAAGAAGGAGGAGAAGGAGCATGGAGTAAAATACTGGAACAGTCACAGAATTCAGCCTTTGAACTCCATGAAAAGATTTTGAAAAAGTGGACTTGTTCTTCTCTTAGACGTCTTCCGGGTGTGTAAATGTTTTCCTAGCATTATCTGGAGAAAAACAAACTTTGGATAATCTGTGTGTAACCTCCCAGGAAACACAAAATAATATTTTCCTAAAATTATTAACACAATCAACCAGCAGTGATAATCTTGGCATTTTTAACATCTATTCCCTGCAAAAAAGGTAAGCTAAGTTACATTCTGGAGAAGCTGGTATATCATTAAACAACTTTTTTTTGTGCCGGAATTGACTTTGCAACCCTTAGAATTCTTCAAGATACAATGCAACTTTACTTATTTTTATTTAAAAAAAAATATTTTTTCACCTGCTGCAAAAGATGGATAATCTTGGAGCTCTTTACATTATAGATACAGAAAAGAAAATGTGTCTTGCACAGCTTCTTTTATAGATTAGCATCTCTGGGTGTGGCAACTGATGATAATTCATTCACTTTCTATTTACTTAAAATGGATAGTATTTGCCGAAGTTACTATAAAGGCTAAAGATGCCAAGAACTGAACTAGCATGATTCTTGTATATCATTAAAAGAAAGACAAATACTTTGAAGCAACCGTTTTAAACAAACTTCATGAAAATCTCTTTCTTGACTCAGTCATGTTTCTGTCATAAAATTATTTTTATGTGCTAGTACATCCTGAGCATCCCATACTCACATGGCTTGTGTGTATAATTTGTAAACAGTGCTGTATGTAATCTATACTCAAGAAAATAATCAAAATTTGCCACAAGGCTAAAATATGTATCCCTTAACTTCTGCTTCTCGGCTGAAATGTTGAATATCCTCTTGTATATGAATTCTAAGAATATTTGAAACAGGTAGGCCTCGTTTGTGTGAGTTCGAATAATGCAATATTTGTTTTAGTGCACATTGTAAATTGATATCAAGCCATATTTAATGGGACTGCAAATTCACTTAATGTGAAGCTGGTGAATGCACAAGTGTAGCTGAGATTTTAATTCTTGTGTGTGCAAATGGACAAAAGGAAGATTCCATCACAGGAAAACGATACAACTATGCAAAAGGAGAGACTTGTTATTAGACTAGAGCACAAATTAAATGTAATTGAATGGCATTAATGTGATAATGGCAGAGATAAAATAAGATGAGATGTTGGAATGCCTGAAACTATGGTAGAATTTTTTTGTTTTTAGTATGCTTTCTCACCAACTTTATAAACCATAATTATAAGTGTATTCTTTTTTCCCCTTTACTATAACAGCCATTAATATTTATAAAAATGTATGTTAAAATTTTTCACTGCCTGTTTCCACTGAACTGGAACCAATTACCAAATTCAAAATATTATTTTGAATAGTGCAGATTTGAGTAATGTGACCATTTCAAGGGATTCATTAACTGCACTAATTGAGACCTACTTGTATATGAAAGGTGTTATTTGATAGCCTATGATTGTCAAGATATAATGTCATTAGTGTTTATGATGGAATGCAATGACCATTCATTCATACATTCATTCATTTATTCAATTTCTATGGCCGCCCATCTCAGTCACTGCAGTGGTATTCCTACTTTTGGTCTGTGGGAAACACTTTCTTAGTCAATTTTTGACAAGATAGTTCAACATGCTTTCCTCAAAAGCATCTAGTATATAGACTTTCCCAAATTGGGAACCTTCCAATTACATAGACTTCAAATCCTTTCAATCTTAGCAATGGCCACATTGACCTAGTAGTAAAGGTTGCACATTTGAAGGCCACCCAGGATGAGAAAGTCTATTGCAGAGGTTTCTAAAAGTATTTTCTAGATGCCTCTTCATTTCCCATTAAGATCTGTGTATACATCTTATAACACACCCTCTGAGTAATGTCAGATAGAACAATAACGATGGGTAAAGGAAGACAAATAATCATGACCAACCTGTAACTGAATTTAGAAGGTATTCCATAATCACGCTGAGATGTTTCACTTCAACCAAGCAATAGGTGAAAATGAGAGTGGGAACTTTAATCATGGTCTTAATTTGTTCTGTACTTATCATAGTTATTTATGATAGTTACATAGTAACATCAAAAGGCTGGCTCGAGTGTCTAAATTTGAAAAAGGAGGTTATCCAATGATTTTGGCCTATAGACACAAGGCCAATTTGTTGGAAAGACCAAAAAAAATATGTCAAAGTAAATGGATTCTCTGTGCCCTTTCTATGACCAAAAAACTGACATTGCAGCATTAGAAAGTTAAAATTAAATGTATGGTCCCCTTCACAATGGATTAAAGACTTGATTGCACTTGCTAGCTATGAGTGCATTGCCTATAGGCATAGACTTTGTATGGACAAGTACAATGAAATATAGGATTCATTTATACAAAATGCAGTACATTATGTACTTGAATATCATTTGCATTAGATAAGTATACATAGAACTGTAATTGTTTACTGTTAAAATGATACATTATCCTTTTGTTTTTGTTGTTGAACCAACAGATGAGAATACTTGTAGCTTAGGATTGAACTGTGGGGTCCTTGGTGCTCTCTGAGCTTGGTGGTTTTCTTGCAGACATTTCATCACATTTCATTACCAAACTAGGTAACATCATCAGTGCCAAGGATCCCACAGTCTTCGTTATATATTTTTTTCCACTTTTTAAAAGCACTATCTATATGTTTTTTCTTCCTTGAGAATATATGTATTTATATCACAATTATATCTGTGTTTTGTTTCTTTTCTTTTTTCTTTTTATTATTATTTTAAAAAGCAATGAAAAATAAATGAAAAAGGGAGGAACCCCCCAAAAATGTAGCTGCAACAGCTTCCAGCTGTTTTTGACACATAAATACATCCCGTGGATGTCTGTCCAAAGGGACTGAAGGGTTTATTTGTTTTGTTTTGGCCCATATGTGGTATGATAGAGCAAACTGGGTCCCAATATCCCTATCTCTCTTTAAAGTATTGTTGGCCAGCAGCACTGAAGAGGCTGGGACATGAGCCAGCTAGGGGAGGCAAGGTACCAATGAGTCAGACTCTTTATCATAGTTACGGCTACAACATGCATAGCATGTCATCTGAATATGCCTTTTCACTTATTTTTCCCATTAAAACAAAGATAATAAACTCCATTAAGAGATTCATCTGGGCAGAAAGAAAATTATGAATAAATTCCAGAAATTAGGATTTACTATAGAAAAAAATGAGAGAGCCAGTTGGGTGTAGCGGTTAGGCATCAGGCTAGAAACCAGGAGACTGAGAGCTCCAGTCTCACCTTAGGCACAAAACTGGCTGGGTGACCTTGGACCAGTCTCAACCCTAGAATGGATACAATGGGAAACCACTTCTGAAAAACCCTGCTAAGAAAACTCCAAGGATTTGTCCAGGCAGTCTCGGAGAAATGGACATGACTGAATGGGAGAGGAGAGGGGGAGGAGAGGAGTGGAGGGGAGAGACAGGAAAGGGAGGGAGGGAGGTGGGGAGAGGAGAGGAAAAGAGAGGAAAAGAAAGGAAAGGTATGCAACTTCAAGCATCTCAGTGCTGAAAGCATAAACAGTGATTCAGCAGGCTTATGGAAGTGCAGGATTTGGAGAAAACTGTAATTCTCCTGCCCTATAGTACTTAGTGCTTTTTTTCAAAACTCTTCTACAAGATCACTGACCACAACAGAGGCTCCATTGCCAGGCCCACCATCAGTGGTGGAGAGTACTTCGATCAGAGATTAAGGGACATATTTTTCATATTGGTAATGAAATGGCACAGAGCTGATCTTGCCTTTACGGATCACCTCAAGCTAGTGTTGAAAGCTCAGTAGATTTGGCAGACCTTGAAACCATCACTGTTGTTGGCTCAAGGGCTGCCCCATAAGATGGAGGCAACAACCCGGGAATATGGCAGAGGAAAGGTTTTGCAATGGGATATTTAAGCAGCGGTCTTAACACAATTGAGGAACGGCTCTCAGTGTCTTGAAATATATTCCTTGTGAAAGTTTTAAAAATCAAAATATTCGTTGCTGCTTCTCAAATGTTTTCTTCAGTTGTGAAAAAAGACACCCTGTTTTCTATCTCATTCTCAGGGTAGTTGAGAATTTGTTTTGAATTTCCCTTGGCTGGGTTTTAGCTTCTTCCATTCTTAGAGAGTTCAATGATCGAAGTCCTATTTATTTATTTATTTTGTTCTGTGTCTTTCTGTCACTCCAAAGTTCCCCAATCTGCAAAAGCACAATACATTCTCTCCTGAAAGTTAATCTTGGGAATTAACGGAAGCCAAGAAACTAGGGAGGCTACTGATGGTTGGGAAGATGATTCTGTAATGAAAGACAGGGCATTCACCCACACCCTTGGCCACCTCCTAGCTAAAGTGCGAGAAAGCACACTCCACCCAGAGAATTTGCTCAGATCCTGTTCTCCTCTGCAAGAGATTTCAACAGCAAATTCACTTTTATCCAATTGATTGAGAATTTACGTCAGATGACAATGCGTGGAAATTTTCAGCTTAGCATTATGTATATCCCAGGAGGAAGAGAGGAAGAGAGATGCTGGCTAAACTCTGTTTAGAGCCATCAGACAAATAGACTGTTATGAAAAGTATGAGTGAGGCGAAGAAGGAAAACAACAAGGAAAGGTGTCTTGAACACATGCCTCTGTTAGCTTCAATGTTTTGGCTCTTAAAAGGTCTAACTGCAAGTCTTATGACAGTGCTTTTCAACTTTGGCAACTTTAAGGTGGGGGGACTTCAACTTCCAGAATTCCCCAGCCAGCATGGCTGGCTGGGGAATTCTGGGAGTTGAAGTCCACCTATCTTAAAATTGCCAACCACGTTTTTACAGCAAGAGCCATGGTGGTGCAGTGGTTACAATGCAGTATTGCAGGCTGACTCTGCTCACTGCCAGGAGTTTGATTCTGGCCAGCTTAAGGTTGACTCAGCTTCCATCCTTCCATGGTCATTAAAATGAGGACCCAGATTGTTGGGGGTAATTGCTGACTCTGTAAATCACTTAGAGAATGCTGTAAAGCACTATGAAGCAGCATATAAGTCTAAGTGCTATTGCTATTACAGCCTGTGATTGACCATTATGATAGGCAAAGCTGGGGAAGCACTTGAAAGCAAGATGTAGAGAAAAATGACCTCTTTCAGGAAGTTCCAAGGAATGTATGTGACTAATCAAAGCTTCCTGACCTCCCAGGAGCCTCAAGTCAAATTCCACTTGTAAACAGGACCAACTGTTAGTAAGGCAATGCTATCCTGCTGAATCCTAAATAGCAGATGACACCCAGTCCTAATTCTTGCAAACAAAAAAGGAGATGCAGAAAAGGGCAGTCACAATGATAAGAGGTGAGAACAATTCCCTCAGAAAGAAAGTGACAGCATTTAGTGCTCTTTTCGCTTCGAGAAAAATCAGAGCAGGGGGGAAGTGCTAGAGGGAAAATGCTAGAGGTATATATAACCAGGCATGGAATGGAAAATGGGAGCAGAGCGGTGTTTTCCCCCCATCTCTGACTGTAATCAAGATCAGAAGATTCAGGGCTGATAAAAGGAAAGAGTTCATCTTCCTACTGAATTTGGTGCCCCCGGATGTGGTAGTGGCCACCAGTTGTGAGAGTTTAAAAAGTGGATTAGACAAACTCATGGAAGGCCTTGAGAGGTGAATGATAATTCCTGAATGACAACAGCATGACTTAATTGGGGAACTAGCATTCAATAAATATTCCCAAGAATATTTCTGAATACCTCATATAATCATCCTAAACCCATCATCCTAGGCCCAACGTTTGGGAAACCAGGCTCCGCTTCAGGACAAAGGGTGAGTAATGGCAGAGTAACGTCTCTTTTAAAAAAACCTTGGTCCAACTGGCCCGGCTGGTAGCACCTTGTAAGGGCCCCTTTCCAGGGTTACAGGAGAAGTTGGTCAACAATTTTGAAGGCAGAAGAGATCCCTGTGTCCCAACGGCAGATAAAGTGGAGGAACTGTCTTCACTTAACAGCATCTGTACTTCAGCGAAGTGCCTGTAAAAGGCATCTGTTCTCCAGAGGAGCGGCCTCTTATTAATACCTGGCTGTAGGTATAAAATGTCTTCAATGAGAGGTGGAGTGATGCTTCAGTTGGAGTCCTATCAATGGTAACAAGACTGGAAGAAGAAGACCTCATATAACCATCCTATAGGCCTTGCTCAAAAAATGAAGCAAAGGAGGCTGCAGCCCATTTGGACATTGTCCCCCTACTCAGAAAAAAAAACATGAAAATGATCAATTGGATGCACTGTGATGCTACAAATGCTTATTGGAAAATGGTTGTGATTAGCTGCACTAAACCATGGCAGCCATTTTGTTAGCGTGCCCATAATAAATTTCCAGACATGCCCATTAACCAAATGGTGGAGTCCTGCTGTACTTAACTATTTATTTTGTCACACTGCTGATGGTCAGATAAGACAGGGGGAGTTTTCCCCACAGATTAGAAACGTTGTAAAATTGATTTATACAAGGTGAAAAAAAAGCTAAATGCACACATGAAAAGCAACAATTATTTGCACAATTCCTTGAGGGTGCCTATGATATCTTGAGCATAAAAAAAAAACCTTGAGTAATTTACTTCTTTCCCTTGTTTTGCTGTACATTTGATCTGTATAGTTTTTGCACCCGTTCTCAGTGTTGTGTTTTTCCCTTGACCATGTTCCGTGTTTTGCTGCGTTTAGATAAAAATTACACCTCTTGCTTTCCATTAAAAATGATGAGCTATGCACATACTTATCCACATGCACAGAGTAACTCAGGAGCAAAGAGGCACCTTCCTTTCCTAAGTGACATCTCTAAAAAGTAAACATAGACCCAGCGTTGCCATTATGCACATAAAATTTCTGCAGGGGAAAGAAAAATACAAGAAAGAGAAGAAAAGCTGCTTTCTCTGATAGTTTTTCATTTCGCCAAAGTCTGCCTCAATTAATGAATCCCCAGACACTGTTATCTTTCAAGTAGGGAGATACAGATAGAGACATATATTTATTTTGTCCTGCTTTGTCAGTGTTTAATTCTTTGGCACAGCTTGTAAAGAATTTTATTTTGTGAGGTGAGCAGGATTTTTTATTTTTTAAGAAACAACACGTAACTGCCTGACTCATATCCATGTCTACTCAGTCTATTCTGCTTTTCTCTTGTGATCTTTTCAGTCCAAAATTGGTTTGATCTTGTTTATCCTTGATGAGGCAGGGATGGGCAATGAGTGGTCACAGAGATGAAGGGTTAAGTAAAATGTGTAGGAACTTGTCACATGTAAATTCCTGGTTTGAGTTCTTTCCTCCCATTCTCCCTTCCATCTCATTCCTTCCTTCTTCCCATCTTTTCTTCCCATCTCTTTCCTTCCTTCCTTCCTTCCTTCCTTCCTTCCTTCCTTCCTTCCTTCCTTCCTTCCTTCCTTCCTTCCTTCCTTCCTTCCTTCCTTCCTTCCTCCCTCCCTCCCTCCCTTCCATCTCTTTTCTTCCATCTTCCCATCCCTCCCTCCCTCCCTCCATCTATCCATCCATCCATCCATCCCTCCCTCACTTCCTTTTCTCACTTTTTTACCTGAAAATGGTGAGACATTTTCCCATCAATGTTCTGTACTAATGTCTAAAGGGAATCAATGCAAATGGGGGAATGGAGGAGTCAGTATGCAGATTATTCATCCCTCCCATAAAAGAAAACTGCTGGATCGGACTAGAAATTCACTGTGCACTCACATACATCTTGGCTGAGCTGAATAAAGGTGATCTACACGGACTTAGCCTCAGGGTGAAGATGGACTCAGGTTGATCATGTTGCAGTGATAAATGCTGAAGTTCTTGGATCGAGTTTCCAAACCTGTTTCAGAGAAGCTCACTGACATGACATGTGTTTAATGCTATATTGGTCCTGCTCTCCATGTCATGTAAATTTCCATACTTGTCCTTATGGAAGCATAAGGACAACTGAGGGTTAAGCACACTTTGAAAATATCTGATAGCTTTTATCCATTATAATGAACTAGATGGTTACTCAGGCTGCTGATAAAACCAAAGGTCAGTTTTGTCTACAATATAAAGAGACCTCCATCAGGGAAGAAAAGTGGGTGACAGACAAATCTCATGTACAATGTCATCATGATTTCACTATTTTTTGCAGAAAGATCTAAAAAGAGATCTGTGGATACATTTGGTTGAATACATAGAAAGCTCCCACAATATTAGCATTCAGGTGAACATACTTACAAATGACTTTCAAATCTTTACTGCAACCACATGAAGATCTCTTAAAATAGCCACACGTATGGGAATGTAGTGACAGGACTGACATGTATTTATGTTTGCAGTCTCTAGTTTAGATTCCTTCGTATTGTAGATAAATGTCTACATAGGCATTTTAATAAACTGGTACCCTGTATTGTTCTATTTTCTCCTTGTATTATACTTTACAGCAGACATGTCAAACTTGCGATGTCATGTGACATCGCGCAACGTAACGGGACTGTTTTGCCATTGCCGGCAATGGGGTGGGCGCGGCTTCCGCGTGACGCATCCGGCCCGCGGCCAGCAGTTTGACACCCCTGCTTTACAGGCTATAGAAAAGATTTATGCTAAATGTTTAAACTGAAACATTAGCTTGAGATGTTTTTCTAGAATAACATAATTGTCAGACCTGCCACAACTTAAACCTCTAAATAGAAATGATCCTTCGCTCCATTTCTTGAGAAAGGTACAGTTTATTAGAGGTCAAGTGTACTGCAATATTGCAAAGCCAGAACTGAGAAATGCACACCAAAACCCCTAAGATCTACTTTCCCTTCCCTTGCTTATCTCTCATTGGCCGCCTCATTGTAACCAATCAGGTTCAGGCAAGATGTAGGTCAGTCCAAGCACATAAAATCTGCTTTAATGAACAGCAGAAACATGCTGTTCTCAGGTGAGATCGAAAGCACTTCTTCTTCTCAATTATTTTTGAAGGATGCTTTCTTGAGGTTCTCAGATAGGTAAGGCCAATCTTCAGGTATTCTTGATACAGTTCCAATTAAAAGAAAAGCCAATGTGGTTTAGTGGTTAAGGCATTGGAACAGAACTGAGAAGATCATATTTCAAATCCAGTTTCAACTATAGAGACTTACTGGTCAACTTTAAACACTTTCTTGGCCCAACCAGCTTCCCAGAAGGGTTGATATAGGGATAAAGTGAAGTCACCATGTAAATTGCCTTGTATACCTGGCAGAACAGGGAGATTTAATAGAACAGGGAGATTTAAATATAACTTATCAAACAAAGAAATTAATAAAATGGCACTAGAGCAAAAATCTGTATTTTCAGTGTTCCAGTTTGCCATTAGGAGCCATTTCAATGTTGCTAATCCCTTCTTGAAAATGGTACTCTCTGGAGGTGCTGGATTCCTATGCATACTATCCTGGTCTAGTACTAAGGATTGTGGGAATTGAAATCCCATGCGGGTCTATGGTTGTTGGAAACAGATTCAGAAAAAAAATTCAGATTATTAATAAAAGCCCAGCAAAATGTATTTCTCATCAGTGCTACTAATTACAGTCTTTCATTTTCAACACACTTAGCATTGCTCCCATGAAAGTTAGGTGGACAGAATTTGTTGTTTTAGCAAATGCTCGACCACTCTCACCTTTCTAACCATCAGTTGCTCTTTGCCACAGTCTCCCAAGCAAGCCTTAGTGTGTTTGCCAGCAGTATAATTGGGAGAAAATAAAGAACTCTTTCCATTTTACACCTCCCTCCTTTCCTTCCCTTCCTAACAATGTGATAAGTATTGCAGTTAAAGTGTACCTGAGAAAATCTGATTCTGTAAAATTCCAATCTGATCACATTTTTTTCCTCTCTCTTGCTCCTTTCCGGGAGTTTCCATATAAATGTCCATAGAAGATAGAGAACTGTTCCTGTTCTACTATAGGAGCAGCCTTTAAGAAGTTCTGAATTTTGGGATCTTTCCACTGCTAGCATTTTCTGTTTTGCCTTTATTACTGCCCAGTCACAACTGCACTGCTTTTATTGTTCTTTTTTTCTAGTAATATTCAAAGTTGCCTTTTTTTGGCATGTAAATAGCCATTGCAACTTATGGAAGATAAAGATGAGTTTGCTTAAGGAGGAGCATGGAACTGTCCTACGACCAACATATTCACTAGCACTGAGTGAATTCCTGGACCAGCTTCTGCAGAATCAGTCACAGGGAGCTGAAAGTATCTCCTCTTTGACCTTATAGTCATATAAAGTCATCAGGGTATCTGCAGGAGGGTCAAAACAAGCAGCCAGAAATGTGATTGAAGCCAGCATTTTTTTAAAATGGGTGTCATGGGGGCAGGGGTTCAATTGCATGGTGGTGGCCACCCTTTTGACTTTTTCACCCCCTCACTAAGGGTACCCTGTGATTTGGATTTTGTTGTTGTCTTTCTAGCATGTTCTTCAAAAGCAGGCATTGAACTTGGCTATCTTGAAGAGCTAAGCAAGGTCCAGATCAGATCTGATTAGTATTTGGATATGATTTACTCAGGAGAACCAGGGTTCAAAGTAGCAATTCAAAAGAAGACAGTGGCAAACCACAGTCATACTGTTGCCATCAGAGTTAAATGGATGTGTCAATGAAATCAGGAGGAGTAGAGCTCAACTCAAAGAAAGGTGTACCATTAACTAATCAAACTTCTGGTTATGGATTTAGAACTCTTACAAATGCCCAGCATTGCTACATTTCTTAAAGATGACTCTGAAATGATCAGGTAAAATATAAACAAATTCACATCACACAAAAAGGTATTTAAAGGCCAGTGCTCTGACAGAGGAGCACAATTCAAAGCGTACTCAAGATGTCCCTGCGAATGGAGATGAAATGTTTGCAGCCAAATCACCAAGCTCGGAGATCAAACCAACAACCAAACAACTAATATTCAAACACATCTCAAACACATTCAGAATATTTAAATCAGGAGTGTGCAACCTTGGCAACTTTATGACTTGTGGACTTCAATTCCCAGAATTCATGCTGACTGGGAAGTTCTGGGAGTTGAAATCCAAAAGTCTTTGGACACCTGATTTAAATTATAACATTGAACATTGATTACTCTATGTAAAAACAAAATTCTTATATTTTTTATTAATTAAACACCGAGGCTGGGCAGTGGGCACACATAGCATGTTAAAGTTTACTTTGAAAAATAATTATTTTATCTTCCCAATTGAAGATTACATGCTAGCAGTTGATTAAGGAGACTCTTAATTTTGAATGGCTTCATGTCTGGCTGGGAGACCTTTCAAATATTCCCAAATCATAGGGTGGGATTGGAGAAGTGAGGCATTTTTTTTGTTCTTAGACAGCTTGGGTCAGGGAATCTCTGAAAAAATAAATTTCCTAAGACTTTGCTTAAGGATACAGGATTAGAGCCTCTTTGGGAAAACTGGAACCAGTAAAACAGTATTGGCAGGAACATAATTTAGTCACATAAGCTGATTTTAATTTCTTTGCAGTTCTGAATGCTCAACTTGGGGTGATTTTATATCCACTGCTTCCCTTGAACTCCCTGTATTGCTTTGGAATGTAGATCTCAGCTCGTATAATTTGCTTTGGTTAAAGAATTCTTTTAAATCCCTACTTTGTTGCTTTTTATCTAAAATAAAAATCCTTCTTTACTTGATTATTCTAATGTTAAATTGTAATCCAGCACTGTACATCCCAAAGCTATTTGGGTCAATCTTAAAAGAGGGAATTGGAGGTATACATTTAAAAGTTGATTCCTGATGTGGGACAATGTCTGTTCTACCCCAACTAGAATCTAGGAGGTAGGACATGTCCCCATTCAAAAATGGGATTCCCAACCATCTTAAGTAGAATACTGTTCCTGGAGGTAAGAATGAGGGTGTAAATCCTAGAGAAGAGTCTGGTGTCACAGGATAGCGCAAAGGTTGGTGTTTGATATTCCCTCAACATGTCTGTGCTCTTGCTGAATTATACCCCTCAAGCAAACCATGACATAACACCATAAACAAACAGAGTACCATGGTTCCCCCAATATACTGAATCAGTTCTATATAGGCCTAGTCTGGTCTATCATTCCAATGCACATGAGGAGATTAGATCTCTCACCTTTGAATTGCATTTGGACAGATTCCTCGAACTGTGCAAAGAATTTGAAAGGGATCCTTTCTAAAACACATCTACACATGCATAATGTGCCAAGCTTTGAGTTACTGCGCATTGCTCGTACCAGTGCTTTGCAAACCACTTTTTTCAAGCCATTCGTAGTTTTGTCTTATTTTCCAATTCTCCCAGACATTATTTATTATTTTATTATTATTATTTTTATTTCTATCTCGCCTTTATTATTTTTATAAATAATTAAAAGTAGCGAACATACTGGACATTCTTTCCTACTCCTATTTTCTCTACGGTTGGGTTGAAAGAAACTGGCCCAAAGTCACTCAGCCAGGTAAACTCAATTTAATTCAGCAAATGAATTAAAATTATTTCCAAATGAATTATTATCCAGGGCATTGGGTTTCTTGCTTCTGTGAATGGCTATATTCATGCATGGACTAGTGTCCCTGCAGTTTTCTTGGCAAGGTCTTTCAGAAGTGGTTTGCTATTGCCATTGCCTCCCTCTTAGTCACACAACTGGCTTTCACTTCTAAAGCAGGATTAGAACTCACAGTCTTCTAACCTGGTGACTTAACCACTAGATCAAGGTTAGGGTAGGTCATTTTTGGTGTGCTTGTGAGTCAATGTTGATTCCAGGTGACTGCCTGGACTCTTCCCTACAGTTTTCTTGGCAAGGTTTTCCAGAAGTGATTTGCCATTGCTGCTTCCTGAGAGAGAGGGCCTGGCCCAAGGTCACCCAGCTGGCTTTGAATCTAAAGCAGAACTATAACTCATGTCTCCTAGTTACTGTATTTGTGACAGTCTGCAGAAAGTTTCAGCTTCAATCCCAGCTACTTCCTACAAAATTGGGGGGGGGGGGGACCTGAATGCATACAGAAGGAAATAATCCTTAAAAGTTATTCCCATTTGAATAGCTAGTGCTAGACTAAATGGCCAATGATATATGTTTCCAAATAGGAAAAGCACCAGGAAAATAAAGAGAGAGAGAAGCCAGATGGAAAAAAATGTGTATATGTTAATTGTGTGGTAAACAATTAGAAACTACTATAGTTTTAAGCATCAAAATAATAATTATTATAATTTAAATGAACATATGATACATCTCTGCTCCAAGGACTATCTGTTCTGTTTTATTTTTCTATAAACAGAAATCAATTTTCTGTAAAGTAATAGACAAGTAATATGCATGTCTTGTAGACAGTCTAAGCCATGCCAGGTAGCAATCATAATGATTACATGGTATGTTGTTTGACAGACTTGACAAATTATGATCCACCAGGCTGATTTCAGCCCAGAAGTCATAAATGGTGATATCTCCAAAGGGTCAAGAAACCACCTGCCTGCAACTGCAAATAGGAAAGGAGATGTTTGGGTTTAAACATCTACCACCAACTGCATATTATAGTTTCCAATCATGCATTCCTATAAACTGGAGGACAAAATATTCTACATAATTTGAAACATGTCTAAGCAAACAGTCTCTGAACTCAAACTCTGGACTTCCCAAATCTGTTTTTCAGAAGTCCAGGGAGGTTATAGATACCTAGAATTTTAGAACATTTCATAAAATGACTACCATGGTCACCATGGCCAATGATAAGACTTCCAGAAGACTCTGAGATGAGATTGCTCCTAGTCAGGATATTTTTAATAGATGTGTACAAAATATATTATTCCAGGAATGCAACCTTTAGGAGAAATCTAGAACTTTCTATTTACAGAGCATTTACATGCTTGGAATGTAAGGAATCATTCCCTAGGTACATTTGAACCTGTGGATACCACACTGAGTATTACTGTAAGTTGTCCCACATTTAATGGCTAGTATTTCTACATTTTTATTTTTCAAGAAAACATAAAAGAAGATAATATAACAGTTCCTTGGCTCATTAGAATGGTTGGTTCTAATAGCATTATCTGATTTATCTTCCTGTAGTTAGAAGAAGCAAATGCAGGAATCACTTAAGAGTGAACAGAAACCATAAAATGTTTGGCACTTCTAGGCATCTATTGTTAGCAAAAGTTTCCTTGTTGCCACTGCTGAAACAGAAATGCTACTTTGCCATATGACTGTCAAGGTTTTCTTAAGCCTTTTGCCTGCAGAGATAGATTTTTGCTGTCTTATGGATAGATTCCAGGAACTATTTCCGTGTGTACTCCATGCCAAAATCTGTCCTAAATGGCTGTGGTTAAAATGTGCCTGTCAACCTATTAAATGCTTGAAAAGCAAAGATTTACAGAAGTTTTATCCAAGCTACTCTGAACTGTGCCACAAATATGGGGAGATCCAACTTAACATGTTTAGTTACATGCTGTGGATGATTCATTCCATTGTCTAACAGCTGATCTCATGCCTTGTTCTAAAGCAACATCCTTCACCTCACTATGCAACTATAACTAACTAAGGAATAACTAGGGCTAATTATTATAATTCCTCCTCCTCCTATATCAAGATCTCTGCCAAGGAACCCCTAAGTATTTGTCATGAAATTCCTGGGCATTGACAAGACTCTTGTAGACTTCAGTCTGCAAGCATGAACCTGCAAAGCAATCCCTAAGCCTGTTAGCCTGTTTATTTCCATGCACCAGTTGAATACAACTAAAAACTAGGATATCCTCTGCAATGGTCATTAGCTTCAAAATAATGGGTGCAACCAAATGATCAAAGCTCCATCACCCTTTAATGTGCTTTGCAAGCACTTCAGGTATGTAGAAATGGGCAGCACTTCAATTGCCTGGTCATGCCCACTATTTTGAAGCCTGTAAATGTCACCATGGATACCCTGTCAAACATTGGATTTCCCATGAGAGCACATGCAGCAAAGGTCAGACCTAATGTGAGATAATGGGCAAATATAGGGTTCACGTACCCTAGAACAGCCAATATCGCTTATCAGTAGGATTCTAAAAATCAAGGAGTCATTATCCCAAAGATGCTTTTTCCAAAAGGCAACTGGATTTTCTTGGTTTTTTTTCCTTGAAAACATTTCACTTCTCATCCAAGAAGCTTCTTCAGTTCAGTTCAGTTCTTCAGGACTGAAGAAGCTTCTTAAATTGTCAAATCTTGACAGCCTGACAATACAAGCTTACTGGAGTAGGATATCAATTGCTATCTCCAGCATAACACCAAAGTTGGTTATGGTTTCACTCCAAAAGCTTCTCAGCAAATGCCTTCAAGAACATCTGGTATATGTATGTGGTTCATTTGATTTTTGATCTGAATACTCTTAATCTTGTACCCATGAAGTGGCAAATCCAGGCCTTAGGCCACAATGCAGGCCCCCACAGCTCAAAAGAACACCAAGTGATAACTAATAACTCTATGAATTGTGGACAGCATCAGAAAGCCCCAGGTGACAATACCTGGGCTGGCAGGGGCAAATTTCAAATTTTCACTTTTGAGCTTCTACCATTGTCTTTCCCAACAGACTGAAACTTTCTTTGCCATCCACACTTCCCAATATGAGAAAACTGCAGAAGGAAGCTGCAGGCTCTTGGGATATAAGTGAGACATGGAAAACCAGGAAGACCGCAATCCTTTGGATAAATGACTATACAATAAGAGACAGGATACTCGCTCTTACCCCCTGGGCCAACTCATCACTATACCATACTCCACCCAGAGATTTCCTCTGAATTTTTCTGCCCTTTGAAAGAAACTTCAGAAGCAAATTCTCAATTTTATGATTCTCAATTCTGTTAGACATATGCTATTTCTTAAAGATATATGACAAACATCATCAAAAGCTGAGCGTCTGATGGTTGACCAGGCATTTCTATCAAATACAGATTTTCTTTAGCTATCAGATGTTCAGCTTCTGATATCTTTATCAACAAAGATGCAACAACACACAAATAGCTTTAAACAGTCATTGCAAAAGTGTAATCATCCCCTAATTGACTCTTTACTAATGGATCTATTAATCTATGGTCACAGAAGAGCCTACTAATTTGTGGTTAATGGTGTTTAAAAGATAAACAGCCTAAGCCAAATCAGATGTCTCTAACCTACACACTTGAGCCCAGCCAGTATCCCATACGGCTCTTTGGTTCAAGTAAAAGACAATCAGCCAAAGAGATGTATAGCCTAGATAATAATTGAGGCGCCTTTTGCATCATGTCTTAAAATCAGGCCAAAAGTTACTAAACTACTCAAGGTGGAAGAGTAATCAGGTTATGTATAAATAGGAAACACATTTTATTTTGAATCCCAAACCTGCTTTTGTATACTGGAGGTTCTGCTAAAACATCACCTACAGTTTGGCAGAATCCAAAGTTAAACATTTTGCTTGTTCAGGATTCTGGCTGAGAAAAATCCAGAGGGCTTGAGTATGGAAGGGCGATCCCTTTCTTCCTTTCACTGTCAGAAGCTCCAGACCCAATCTTTCCTGCATCTTCCCTTCCCTGCCTGCTCATTTCCCCATGACCACTTCTGCCTGAACAAAGCAGTCCCATTTTATTCTGTGCTTGGAACAAAACATCAGAAATGTGTGTTTTGGTTTGTGCATGGAATAGCCAAAGTAGCTGCTCTATGTACAGATCCCATTCTGCACATCCTTACAGACGTTTAAGCACAGATCTAGCACACTGTGAAAGCTGCACCTAACCATGGATCAAACATGTGCTGGCAACTTCTTTTTCCTGATGGGTCCCCATGAGATTGCCATTATTTAATCCCAAGGCCATGAATGTGATAGCCTTGGTCATTGCTAGCTGTGCTTTGATGTATTTTTTATTGTATGCATGTGTGTGTGTGTGTGTGTGTATGTATGTGTGTATGTATGTGTGTGTATGTATGTATGTATGTATGTATTCATTCATTCATTCATTCATTCATTCATTCAATTCATTCATTCATTCATTCATTCATTCATTCATTCATTCATTCATTCATTCATTCATTCATTCATTCTCTACAGTATTAGTTATTCCAAGAGCACCAAAGCGGACAAGCTTACACTGGTAAAGTTCAGATGTAATGTATAATCATGGATTGCTATTACAGCAGCATGTCTGAACAAATCTTGGCCTCTTCATTCCCCTTGCTGATTTCTAGAGAGGTGTATCTACTGAAGAATCTTTTCCTAAAGTCACACTTTTCGAATTCATATGTACACTACCTCCCCCCCCCAATGTTGAGCAAAAAGAAGTAAAGTTCCAAACTGCTGGAAAAAGATGTCTCACGACTAAGGAATATTTGGGACCTTTTCTGAATTATCCCTCTGTTGGCCTCTTCTCAATAAACAAGGGTGCATTGTAGTATCCTTGTTGGGCTATAACTAATAATCAAACTGTGGAAAGAATCATAATATGCAAACTTTTAATCAAAGCAATTTTTTGTAATATGCTTGGAAAATATTTACATTTTTGCCTTAAACAATGATTATGCTTCTTAGCTTTAGAAATCACCAACATCACTTAGAAAAGTGTAATATGGAGACTAGCTGGGTAACAGAACCATCCCATAATTCTTGAAAAAACAGGGGACTCTGGCTTCTCTTCACACTGTCTTTGATTGTACAAATATCTTTCATTGCTGCAACAAAAACCCCATTGCTGCAAAAAGATGTTTATGACCAAAAATCTGGACTAAAAATAAACAGACATGGTCTGAACAAATCAAATCATTCATCAGCTTCTTTATGTGCAGTACAGTTTAATCCTTTTTATGAGCAGATCCAATGAGTGGAGTGACTTTCTGTTTGTTTTACTTTCTCAAACAATTCATGATGAGGAGTGGCTTTATGAACATAATGTATTGTGAATAGCATGAAGGCATTCTCTGAACCATGCTGTTATATTAGCCAGCATTTTCCCTTCCCCCTTGCTAGGAGTAGAAAATTAAACTTTTAATCTACCATGGTAGATTAAATCTCTCATGGTAAAGCTATGTTTAGCAGAGAAAGATGGAAGGGAAGTAATCAAAATTCATTGTACCATTATGAACAACAACAACCCAAAAAATCCTTTATCTTTTCTCCTGTATTTTCCCACCAAAAACAGATTGCCAATTAATTCTGTGAAAGTATTTCTCTAGTCCTGTTTTAAGCCAGAACTCAGCTGAGTGACTTTCGGCCAGTCATTCTCTCTCAGCTGTAGGAAGGAGAAAAGAGCAAATGACTTTTGCAACCTTGCCAAGAAAACTGCAATACTTTGTCCATAGATCTAAGTAGAAGAGAAGACAGAATTGGAGAAGATCGCAGAGTATCAAGATACGAAAATCAAAGTTGAAAGATTGCAGCATAAACTAGCTATGGTGGTTCCAGTGATTATTGTCACACTGGGTGACCATACAAACAAAAAAAATGTATATATTGATGGAAGCAAGACTATTGTGTGCATAAAAATGGAAGGACATTTCGATCCCTACAATGGACTAATGGCTACAGAAGTTGATCGAGTTGGCAGAGATGGCTAAATTGACTGTCTTGATTAAAGAAAATAATATAAGTACTTTTGTTTCTACATGGAGACCGCTTCTGCACTTTGTGCTTGAGGTGGAAAAAAATGAAACTTTGATTTTGGGTTTTACTGATTAGACTGATTTGTTGTTACAGAAATGGCTAGTTTATACTATTATGAAAAAGTAAAAAGTTGAGGTTCAATGTTAATGCTTTATTCTACTGCAACAGAGTAAGTCGGAAATCAATGTCTTTTTTTTTCTTTTTCCCTTCTCTCCCTCACTTTCCTTTCCCTTTTTCCTCCCTATTGTGTCCTACTATTGCTTTGTATTTTGTATTTTACTCTATAATTCAATAAAAAAGTTTTTTAAAAAAACCAATACAAACAAACAAAAAACAACCAACCTTGGACAACATTTAGAAAATCTGTATAGTGACAAAATTTCCATCTTTCAATTTCAAAAGGCCACACTGCTTGGATCCACTGCACATATATACACTGATACAATACAACAGTTTATGTTATTGGGAAGAACTCAACATGTATGAGGGTCAATACCAGCTAAAGAACTGGCAGCTGTGACCTAACATAGTTATGAACAAATAATAATAATAATAATAATGCCCTAAGGAATCAAGAATCCCTATGAAAAAAAACATTCAGATTCTGAATGAAGAATACCAGAGCATCTTTCAACATCAAGGAAACTAAAATCTAGAAGTGAATGCATCATGAGAGTGAAGACAATCTTAAAATCCAAACTCAGTGAAGGAAATACCATTAAGGCAATTAACACCTGGGCAATTCCAGTCATCAGATGCAGCTGCAATAGTGGACTGGACTCAAGCAGAATAGAAGCCCTGAATTAGGAGGACCAGAAAAATAATAACAATGAATCATGCTCTTCATCCATGCAGCAAAATAGAAGAGAAAGAACTGGAGAAAATCACAAAATACAAAGACCTGCAAATAGAATGGAACAAACTGTGGCAAAAGAAAGCAAAGATAATACCAATAGTAATAGATCCATGGGTACAATTCCAAAACATCTGGAGCACACATTGAACACATCAGCATTGACAAAATCACTATCAGTCAATTGTAAAAGAAAACTTTATTTGGAACAGCTTACATCCTGAGACAATAGCTGTAACACCATCAAACAACATCTTCCTATTCCAGGTCCTTGGGAAGGACTTGATAGGTAGATAAAAGATTAGACTGCTGGGATGGAAGGTGGAATGTGATTATTTCATTTTGGAAATTAACAAGGAAAAGACATTGCTTTCTTCTCCCATTTCAAATGTTTCTGAAGACATACAGTTGGATACTATTGCAGACAGTGGCTACATTGCCACAACATGCTTAATCTGATTACTGTATAAACCAAGTTTTGTAAACTGCTTCCAATTTAACTTGACATTTAGTAAAATGGCTGATTGGGAAAGGATAGTTTAATCCTAAATAATCTCCTGAATCTTTGGAGGTTTTCTCATCTGTCCATCCAACTATCCATCCATTTTCCCAAAGAATAGTGGGAACTATTTCCCCCATTGTGTTGTCAACACTATCACTGAACTGTAAATTTAGATCAGGGATGTCAAACTCGCAATGTCACGTGATGTGTCGCGACGTATTGCAACTTTTTTTCCATTGCTGGCAATGGGGTGGGTGCGGTTTTGGCATGATGCATCCAGCCCGTGGGCCAGCAGTTTGACACCCCTGATGTAGATTGTTTGAGAAATTGAGAAAGGAGAAATAAAGAAGTAATGACTCTTACATGGCATAAAAAAGTAGCTGAATCCCAAGCCTGAGTTCTGTGTTTATTTCTTGCTCTTATTTCCCTGTGTTTAAAACAGGGCAATTTTCGGTTGTGGTAAGACTAAATTCTAGAATAGTTTGTGAATGATAAAACTGTACGTTCTAATAATAAATGTGTCACTTTCATTTATTTCATTTGTTAACATTGAGAAGCTGGATTATCTGACCCCAATGTGACTGTAGAAGAAGACTTGAAAGGTAGGATAATAATTATATTTAAAAATGTTCTAACTGACTCCTTTCAAAAAACCCTTCTGCAGTTTCCTAAGGATGATTCTCATTCTCATTTTATTTTTATTTTTTGACTGAAAATGTTGAGGTTTGGCTGACAGCACCTGGGATATTCTGATGGTAATGTCATTGGCAGCAGTTCAGGCTGAAGGCTGACAAGTCTTGTTTTCTCCAAATATATATATATCAAGTCAAAATCAGTCTATCCACATATTCACTGCAGTGAAGAACTCGGCTGTCATATCTTTCAAAATGTTCTAGCATTTCTGCTCTGCTACAGCAAATGCCTTAACAGGAGGAGACAAGTATATGCAGTCTCAACTGTGTTGAGAACAACTGTATAAGAGAAGCTGAACATAACTAGCAGAGTCCTGATAAGGTCATGTCAAAAGAAAAAGCACAGCTAAAAAAAACCCCATCTTGTTTGAAGATCTTTGCTGTTCAGATGCAAAACATGTTAGGCAAGATAATCTAGTTTTTCTTTCTAACTATTCCCTTTTATGTCCCTTCCATCTTGACCTGTCAGTAACTTCCTTGGTTATTTATCTTGAGTCCCTTTTCAAGGCCTTCTGAGAGACTGGAAACCATTTTTGTTCAGTTGGGCCAAAAGTCCTTCTCACTAGCCTGTATCTATCATCATTGGGGTTCACACCAGGAAGACCTTCAAACAAAGACAAGTCTTCCCTAAGGACAGACAGAAGGCACCCAAATGGATAGTCACACATTAGGTTTAGGGAATTAATATACAGGGCAATCTAAAGAGGCTCCCATATAGTGCCACTAAATTCAAAGTCCAAAAGTAATCAGTTGCAACATCCTCTCTCTGTTATAGGCAAGAGATGGTGCTGAGCACAGAATTTTGCTGTTGACATGGGTTATATGTGTTAGGTGTGGAGATTTGACATTAAAAATAGCACATTCCATCTATCTGTCTGTCTGTCTGTCTGTCTGTCTGTCTGTCTGTCTACCTACCTACCTACCTACCTCCCTCTACCTCTACCTCTCTACCTACCTACCTCTACCTCTACCTCTACCTCTACCTCTACCTCTACCTCTACCTCTACCTCTACCTATCTATCTATCTATCTATCTATCTATCTATCTATCTATCTATCTATCTATCTATCTATCTATCTATCTATCTATCTATCTATCTATCTATCTATCTATCTATCTATCTATCTATCTATAGAAATATGCTAACAATTGTAGTTTGGGTAGTACTTTTAGTGATAGACTTTTTTCTCTCAGAATGTCTGAACTAATACAGCATGCATGAAATGAAAAAAAAATTGGCAGCTATGAGGAAGAGGAGAAGGGTGGGGAGGGGAGGGGAAGAGGAAAGGGAAGAGGAAAGGGCAGGATGAGGCAAGGAAAGGAAAAGCAAAAGCAAATAGAATTGAAAGAAAGAAATAATAAAGCTGATTTTCCTGATAGCACCAACAAGTGCTAAATATTACAACTTTGCCACATTTCAAAGAGATTTTTCAGTTACAAAGATGATTCAAACTAAATACCCTCAACACTGCCCCCTGGCTTCCAAGAGAAAAACGAAGCGCCAACCAACATCCTTTTGTACCACCTCATTTTACTTCTGAGGTTCCTCTCTCTTTCCCAACAGGGCATGCACAGAAGCCTCAAGGTTATCAGAACCAGCATTCAAACATTTGAAGTGATGCAAAGTATTTCCCTGAAGCAAATTGCATCATTTTGACGAGGAAAATGGAATTGTCTGTGTGGCATCAAGCCTTTCATCAAGGTGAGTCAAAGCTCCTTCTCAAAGCCTACTGAATATATTCTGCTTTTCATAGTGCTCTTCACAGCTTAGATTTGCAGCAGTGCCGGGAGAGGGAGAAGACAAGAACTACCTGCCAAGGAAATGACATGCCTAACTTCTGAATGATTTGCTGTCTCTATGGAACAGCAGCCCTGCAAGCCACAATACCGATGGTGCTTGTAATAGATTTAAGAAAAGTCCACGTAGTAGGAAAATATGCAATGGAGAAAGAATGATAAAATTCTAGCTTGTGTTAATATCTGTGTCTCAATACAGCAGAGGTTGCCTCCTTCATTAAATGGCAGTCACAAAAACCATTTAACATAGTCACTTCCATGGAGCAGGATGGGCAAGTCTCATGTTTTTGGTCAGAGTGGCAAATCTGAATCTTAGGCTTCTTTATATTTTGCCACAATATTGTTTTAAAAACATGTTCTTCAGAATAACATAATTGGAGGTCTTCTAGTCCAACCCCTACTCAAGCAGGAGACTCTATACCATTTCAGACAAGTGGCTGTCGGGTCTCTTCTTAAAAGCCTCCAGTGATGGAGCACCCACAACTTCTGAAGGCCAGCCGTTCTACTGGTTAATTGTTCTTACTGCCAGGAAATTTCTCCTTAGTTCTAGGTTGCTTCTCTCCTTAATTAGTTTCCATCCGTTGCTTCTTGTCCTGCCTTCAGGTGTTTTGAGAATAGGCTGACCCCCTCTTCTTTGTGACAGCCCCTTAGATATTGGAACCCTGCTATCATGTTTCTCCTAGTCCTTTTTTTCACTAGACTAGATATACCCAATTCCTGAAAACATTCTTTCTGTGTTTTAGCCTCCAGCCCCCTAATCATCTTTATTCCTCTTTTTCTGCACTCTTTCCAGAGTCTCAACCTCTTTTTTATATTGTGGTGACCAAAACTGGATGCAGTATTCCAAGTATGGTCTTACCAAGGCCTTATAAACTGGTACTAACACTTCACGTGCTCTTGATTCTATCTCTCTGTTAATGCAGCCTAGGATTGCATTGACTTTAACATGGAGATAGAATCAAGATCATGTAAAGTAACATAGTCACCTCCATGGAGTAAGATGGACAAGTCTCATATTTTTGAACAGAGTGGCAAATCTGAACCTTAGGCTCTGAGGTTTTGTGTGTTTTGCCATAGATACTATTTTTAAAAAATTGTGTTCACCAAGGCATATGATTCTCAAGAAGAGAATACTTGGGAAAAAAATGTTTTTTGCTCTTTAAGACAAAAAAGATGTTCTTGAAAGCACATGTGTTATTCAGTCTTTAAAGTCCTCACAATTGGACACTTTTTGAGCTTATGATGGAACAATCTTTGACTTTTGACAAGGTAGCCCACATAATGCTGATCAGAAAAAAGTTTGGATTTCATTTCCGCAGGATTTCAAACACATCAAACTAACAATTTTGCCTCATTACAAACTAGTACTGGTGAAATCTCCCTTGCCTTGTATCAGCCTTTCCTAATGCAATTCCCACCCCTCAAGATAAGTTACAGTTCCCATTATTAGCAGCTAAGATGGTCAGAAATAGTGAAAAGTGGGGGAAAATAAGAGTAACAGATCAACAGATCAACCTTAATTTGTCACAAGAAGCTTTTTTTTTTCCACCTAGAGTTGGGAAAAAAAAATACTTTCCCCTCATTTTAATGCTGCAATCTGTCCCTTGTAATAAAATTCAGTATTGGTGCTCTTGCTATGAATTTCTGTATGCTACAATTCTATGTAAGTGCAAAATTAAAAAGTGTAAAGTTTAGTGCTAAGTGCAAAATTATACATTCTGAGAACCTCACCTCATCTCTTTCCTTCTTTTGTCTCTGCTACAGATCCATGTCCTGAAATCAATCTAAGGCTCTGTGGGCAGCCTTCAGCCACACAAATATCATGCCTTTTCAGGGTCTCCTTCCAACTATAAGACCCCAAAACCAGAGGTCTAGGCAGGAAATAAATGGCCTAGGTTCACACAAATAATTAATGTTCGTTTCCAAGTTAACCCATTCCCACACAAGGCATTGAATCATAATGGAACTGGACAGATTGGAGTCACACAGCATCTTATGGGAAAAACTAAACCAAATAAACAGTGTTGCAGGCTAATTCTGCTGACTGCCAGCAGTTCGATTCAGACCGGCTCAAGGTTGACCCAGCCTTCTATCCTTCCAAGGTCAGTAAAATGAGGACCCACATTGTCGGGGGCAATATGCTGACTCTGTAAAACCACTTAGAGAGAGCTGTAAAGCATTGTGAAGTGGTATATAAGTCTAAGTGCTATTGCTATTGCTATTTATGAAGGTTAATCTATATTCCAAACCTAATTTCCAGGAATACCCCATGAAAATTGACAGTTACTTATCTCTATGTTTTGCACAACCCTGAGCACGAGAATGATGAGAAAAAAAAATCATTATTTTTCAGGAAATCATTAAAAAAGACATTCCCTTTTGTAATTGCTTTGATATTTAGTGACTAATGTACTAGTGTTCTCAAAGGACTATATTTAATGACTCATGTCACTATTATTATTCTTTTTATCTTTATGTATTATTGATTAAATTGTAATTTCTTTGATTGTTTTGAGCTGCACAGCATCATTAAGAATGGGGTGGCATAAAAGTATTATTATTATTATTATTATTATTATTATTATTATTATTATTATTATTATTATTATTATTATTATTATTATTATTATTATTATTATTATTATTATTATTATTATTATTATTATTATTATTATTATTATACAATGTGAAGTCACAGCTGCCAGATCTTTAGTTGGTTCTGAGTTCTTCCCAAGAACCTAGGATGTTGTAACATATTGGAGTAATATTTATGCAGATCCAAGCAGTGTGGCCTTCTACAATTGACAGCTGGAAATTTTGTTAATGCAAAGATTTTCTAAGTACTGTTCAAGATTTTTTTGCTATGCCACCAGTGTACTGATAACTACTGGGACCACTACCACGGCTATTTTATGCCAGAACGCTTCAATTTTGATTTTAATATTATTTATTATTATCAACATTTCAGAATAAGCAGACCGAATATTGTGAGTTAAGGATGAATTTATGTGGTTCAGAAATAAAAGAGGGTCAAGCGGTTCAAAGGGAAAAACAATAACTAACCAATTAAAGAAGCACAATGGCTTTTAAACAAAATTGCTAGTATAGCACAGTTCAAGAGCCCTCCCACAGTCTCAGAAACCTGGTGATCTTTGCATAAGTCCACCTTGTGAGCCAATCACTACCTGTCCTTGAATTGGAGGATCTGCTCAGAATGCTTCATACCTTGCTTGCCTTGTTTGAATTACTGCAGTGGACTCTACATGGGCTGCCCTTGAAGGCCATTCAGAAGCCACAGAGGGTCCATGTAACACCTTGACACAGTAATTCAAGTGCTGATTGTCACCTACAGGCCCCTTTATGGCAGAGTTCGGTTATTTACAGGACCATCTCTTTCAAATTATTTCTACCCACCTCTCAACCTACTTCAAGTTCTATCTATTATACAGTGCCACTGGACTGGACCCAGGAGGTATGCTTTCTCTATCGCTGGACCTGTCCTGTAATGCTTGATGGCCCCAGTTTTACAGGCCTTTTGTAAGGCACTGTAAAAGGCTTGGTTTTCCCCTCAGGCTTTGTGACAGGAGTTTAGATGAACCTGTTTTCAGAGGCTTATTTGTGCATCTATATGAGCTGCCTCGGGCTTGGGGTGTTCTTAATTTCCGATCGTTTATTTTGTTGCTGTTTTTAGCTCAATGGTAGATCCCCAGAGTTGCATGGCAAGTGCGTGGCCGTTCAAATCAAATCACATCAAATCAATAAGTAAGCTTGAGCAATAGGAAGCTTAAAATACACAGAGCATATAGTTGCCAAGTAACACAGAAGCTAGGCCTCTAATTATGTGTGCGTGCCAAGTCATCCCTACTAATATATTATACTACGGAGAAATTCTTCTGGTTTATTCCAATATGTAACCTCATGAGAAATTTGCTTAGGTTATTTCAATTGAGAGAGGAGGATTGACTATAATTACATTGTTGTGCATAAATCAAGAAATACACACAGACTTTCACAGAACCCAACATTTACATCAGGAAGTTTTCAATTTATTGCAATTTCCTGTTTTGTTCATTTTAGGAAGCTATAATTATCCAGTTTAGAACAAATAATGAACTTAATCAGAGTTTGATAATTTTGCTTACCAAGCTTTGAAGCAATGCTGAAACTTTCTCCAAATAAAATTTGTTTCCAGTTCCAAAGCTTTATTGACTACAGGATTGCTGTTTGAAGTTGGGTTAAAAGGTACCTTGTTCTCAAGCTGATAAATATGGTTCTCTGATTCTGACAAAACAAAAATCTGTGATTAATGGAAGATTTTCTTGTTGTTTACTATGTGCCATGACCAGGAGATACGAAATAATTATCTATAGAGGTACACAGATATATAGATTCTCTTATCTGGTATGTAGGTATATACTGGTATATACTCTGTGAGGTGGAATGCTGGCCAAAGATGAAGAAACACAACCAAGCACTGCACACAATGGAAATGTGAATGATCAGATGGTCATTGGGGGTCACACGGTTGGATCATATTACAAACAAAGAGATCCTGAAGGCTTTCAAAGTTGCTCCAATTCCAGATAAAACAATAGAAGTGAGGCTGTGATGACACAGACATGAGGTCAGAGTTGATGTGGAATCCATTGCAAGGTGGCACTTGCACTCAACCCAGATGACAACCAAAAAAGAGATGGTAAGGACGCTGAGAGAAAGTCAGCGCTGTTCCCTGGACCCTACTATGGACTTCTTGCATGAATCCATGCAAGCCGTAGGTATATGTCCCACTGACGTTGCAGATCAGATGAAGTGGTGGGCGAAATGCAAAATTGCGGATCCTGTGATATGATGAGAATAAGACAAAGAAGAAAAAGAAGAAGATCTGGCATATAGGTAATTCTATTTGGTGAATTGGATTCATCTAAACATGGCTAAAAGTTCCATGTAAAAATGTTTTCTAAAAATGAAATTGGAAGGGAAAACAGACATATATTGGTGCTATGTAAGTTCCAAATTATATAGGTTTTTTTAGGTGTATTTATTCAGTGAAAAATGGAAATGGGGATAACAAAAGAGACAATTTGCCACAGCACTGCTAAACTGTAGACTGAGATCTTGTTCAGTAAGTATGTAACAACATTGCATAAACATGCCCTGGTAAATTTTTTCTGTTTCCCCATGATATTATTTTTACTTCATTCCCAGCTCATGAGTGGAACAGTCTTAAGTCTTTCGAACCTATACTAGCATTGAAGTAATACTTACCCCCTTATTCCAACACTGTTGCCTCAAGCTATATAAAATCTATTAGGCTATGTTACTCATGACCATTCTGACTTCAGTGACTTGTTTCAGTTATTTTCAGTCATTCAGTCACCTCTTCGTGACCCAATGGGCAGCAGTTCACCAGACTGTCCATCATTGTTTCTTTGAGTTCTGGTAAGTTCATATTTGTTGTATCATCGAAGATATGTAGTCTTTTGCCACCAATTTCCCCAAGAATCAAGGTCTTCTAATCTTTTTGCATTATATTCAGAATATTCAAACTTTAACTTTGGTATCATGTTTCCAGTTTGTTCTTCTTGCTGTTGAGGGTACTCTAAATAATTCCCCAGCACCACAGTTCAAAGGCATCATTGTTCCTTGTTCAGCCTTTCTGATGCTCCAGCTTTCACAGCCATGCATTGCAATTAGCAAGACCATGACCTTGTCTTTCACATTTAACAAGAGATTGCTGAAAACTTTCTCACCTCCAGCCATCTGAAGTTGTTAATATTTTGCCCAGGAATTTTAATTCTAATTTCCTTTTTTCTAGCCAACATTTCTCACACTATATTTTGCCTGTGAGGCAAGTACATTTGGTGAAGTACATAACCTTGGTGTGCTCCTTTTCCAATTTTGAACCAATGAATGGCCCCATAGTCTTATTTTAGTTATTGTCTCTTGGTCGGCAAATAAGGGAGAGTATTTATGAGTTGATTTCATCCCTTGATCTGTCATTTGTTTCATTTCATATATCAAGCCAACATTTTCCTATTTTTCCAGATGGTGTTTCACTTCCAAGTTTAATGTTCCAGTTGCTTATCAATCAGAATAGAGCTGGAAGGGACCTTGGCAGTCTTCTAGTCCAACCCCCTGCTCAAGCAGGAGACTGGTGGCTGTCCAGTCTTTTGTAAAAATCCTGCAGTGATGAAGCACCTACAACTTCTAAAGGCAAAGCTGTTCCACTGGTTAATTGTCCTCACTGTTAGGAAGTTTCTCTTTAATTCCTGGTCGTTTCTCTCCTTGATTAGTTTCTATCCATTGTTTCTTGTCTTGCCTTCTGGTGCTTTGGAAAATAAGTTGACCTCCCTCTTCTTTGTGGCAGCCCCTCAAATATTGGAATATGTCACCCCTAGTCTTTCTTATGATGAATAGGATGTGTTTTTGGGGAGGGGAGGTGCTATGAGACAAGGTACTATAAATAAACATAGAAATGTTCAGTATCAGATTGTGCTGCACCTGTGTTTAGAACATAAATGTGGTCACCATAACATTTTAATGGACTCAAACTGAGTTCATTTGGTTATTATTAAGTTATTAAGCTCTTGAGCACTAACTTTAAAATTCTCTGAGAATAATGAAGGCTACACTATTTTTTCTATGATTTTCTTATGTACAGTAGATGATCTAGTGTTCTTTTGACATCAAGAGAGTCATTCTAGTTGATTCCATTTTGCTGTCCAGTCTTGACATTTCTGCTCTGATTACATCACGTTTGCTGCGGTGCATGATTCTGACAATCAACATAACAATGCTATACTTATTTTTTTTAAGCTTCAAACTTAGGTTACTATAAGGCATAATGGTTTCATGCTCTTCATAGGTTTTGATTTGTATATATACATATATGCTTGTGAGAATTTGGTCTCATTTAGCCGCAGGACTTTCCATCCTGTTTAATGGTTCGTGAGGTTCCAGTCCAGCAGATTTAATCCATAACCAAGCTGCTTAGCCTCATCCAAATTTTGGCCTCTTCCTTTAATCAGTTTCCATCTTGTCTTCCTCTTGTTTCAAATGTCCCTCCTGCACACACACACACACACACACAACTTTTTTAATTGGTACAAAGTTTTTTCCCCCTTAAGCGGCAGAGCTAATTGCAAATATTGTGGCATTTCCTTTCTTAATTAATCCCAACTGTTTTTCCTGAGCAGTACAGAAAGCATCCATGTTTGATGAGGACGTTATGGCTTCTTCGCTGAGGAGTTGCAGCAGCAGCAGCAGCAACAGTCTTCCTTTGCTGAGCCTGTAAGCAGCAGACAAGCCACAGACCCAACCCTTGAACAAGTTCTGGCTCTGATTACAGACCCAGACTGGAGAAGCACCCAGCTGTGTCATCCTGTAAGGTCTTTCTTGTCTTTCAAAGCTTGTTAACATGCTAATACAAAAGGAAGTAGAACTGACTTTCAGGAATTTACTGCTACTTTTAAACTTCAAAGATGAAAAGCTGGGCATCGCTCATTGCTGTATTGGTTCTGTTTCTATTCATTATAGTTGTTACTGCTGTTAACTAAGTTGGTGATCAGTCTGTAAACCTTATCTTCAGGCAGCAGCAGAAGTAGAAAAGTATCTGATTATCAGCAGCAGAAGTAGAAGTATCTGATTATCAAAAGCTGGTTATCAAAAGCTCCCAAAACCATTTGGCTAAAATAGCTTCCCCATCCAGTTAATGGGCCATCTAATCAAAAGTTGACCCCAAAGCAAACATTTTCTTCTGTACAAAAAAAGAAGAAGTGTTTATTCTCTCACCTTAGTTTTAGGAAATGATGAGTGTTTATTCCAAATTTTTTCAGGATGGTAGTTTTGAACCAATTTTATGGTTGGAAATGGTAGAAGTAGCTTCCTGCTGAGGTTGATTTCAGTTACATATCTATCTACTCTGCAGCTTTCTTGGTTGCCCATACCTTTCAGTCTAAAAGGGCCCATGGGCAAATGAGCCATACACTTTCTTTGTAAATAATAGTTATATGGATTGGGATAACTCACTACTTCATCTGCAATTGGCCCCGCCTGTCCAGAAAAAGGGCAAACTTAAGCAAAGTTAGGAGGAAGCATCCCACAAGAAGAGAAGCTAGAGGAAGCAGATTGGTGCTGTGTAGTTGTCTATTCAGATTGTGGCTGTCCATTTAGAGGAGCATCAGTCTGCCTCACTAAGGTAGGTCTTTCTGCCTTGATAAAAAGTTGAGGTGGCTGCCCTATGTTGCAAACATAGGCTTCTATTCTGTTTATTGGAAATAGGGCATCACTTCATTTTGTAAAGGCACTTTGAAAGTTCAAAATGAAGCCCCCTTTGAAAATTTGAAAAAATTACTATTCTAAAATGCAGGACAGTATGAGTGAAATAGTCTCTCAAAGCAGCCATTCTGAACCAGTACCCATAGCATGTTCCTACATACTGAGCACAAAGAAAGCACTAATTGCTCAGACCGAGTTTCCTTCTTGCCTTGAACCAACTGTGAATATCTCCAGAACAACATCAGCATTTTCCCAGGACTACTTTTCTCAGAGAAAAATTACCAATGGCATGCAAACTATTGTTCAGGAACACTTTTCCACCATTACAGAGCCTCTCAAAGATGCTTTTTCAAGAGGCAACTGGACTTTCTTGTTTTCCCTTGAAGATATTTTGCCTCTCATCCAAGAAGCTGATCCAAGAGGCCATCAACAAGGGGGAGGGATACAACACCACCTATCTCTTCTTTACCACACAGTCCTTTCAGCAGTTCCAAGAAGGTTCCACACCCATTTGCACTATTCAGGTGACCCTGAGGGCACAGATAATCCTCCAGGTGGCCTTAACCACTCTCAGCTAATGACTAGATGACTGCAAGGAATATAAATCCTTCCATTCCCCACCATTCAGTCAGAACTGAAGAGGTTTCTTGGATGAGAAGCAAAATGTCTTCAAGAAAAAACAAAGTTCAGTTGCCTCTTGAAAAAGCATCTTTGGGACAACCATAACCTGGTTGACTGAGAATCTCCACAGACATACAGAACCTCACTGACAAGAATCCTGATAGGATTCCCAAATCCGAGAAATTCCCTCACTGGAATTCTGTTTGAACATTGCTGCTTTAGTGAAACAAAAGACTATTTGAATAGCCATAATCTAAGGCCTCTATTAACATTCTCAAGTTGGAATCTGAAGAATTTGGAAGTGCAAAAATGAAGGCTACGTTGGCCTGCTGAGTTAATTATATAGAGAGCGGCAACAGCCGATGTGCTCAGTAATAAAAGTGTCAAATAACAAGCCATCGGAACATTTTCAGAATGACCTCTTGATTGAATTTATGTATCTGTGTGGAAAAACTAAAGCCAACACCCAATCTAACATATCCTTTAGAGCTTAAACTGATTTGCACCAAAACATTCCCTGTTACAAAGGGCTTTTTAAAATTATACAGACTTTGTCTTTGTAAAAGCCCCGAAGTAGCATATGGTCAAAATTAAGATACTTAAAATTACATCAAAACATCAGTGTAATAAATAAAACAATGTGATACTGGGGGTAGGAGAAAGATGGGCATTAATCCAAATTGAAGTCTCAGGAAAACAACATTTTTGCCTATTTATGAGAAGCAGAAAAAGAAAAAATACTACTCTCAGAGGGATAGCTTCAAAATTAGGATGCCACCATTAAGAATGTTACTAAGATGGCTGATCTGAGCAAAGTCCGTTTTAAAAGTGGTATACCATTCCAGTAAATAAAATTATAGTAAAATGAAATCAGAAGGAATTCTGCAAAAGTCAGAATTTTACTAGTTTTGAATTACAAACACGATGAACAAGATTGTTTGGTAAAAGTACTGTAAAAATCATTCTTTGCAAAGTCTTCTTATGAGCAGCAAAACAGAGCAAGCAAATTCTATAGAAAAGTGAAACTGTATTATAGATACAAAACTGCACAGGAATGGCATGGCTGGATGATACCTTCATTAGGATTAACAGAACTAGCAATAAATTCTGCTTACATTTTCTAGTATTCTAGGTTTCTTCATAAGGCAGGATACCATAAAAAAACAGGAAAGAAATTTCACAGATATACAATTGGTTATTTCTCATGAGTTTAATGACACAATATGAAAGTAAATACCATTCTCCAAGCTCTGAAACAAAGGCCGTGAAATCCAGCCCAGCACTTAGATGCAGCATCGTATATTCTGAATTATTAGTTCCCCTTAACTATAAAAAGCCCAGCTAAGAAATTATTCTGCCTCACGGTTGCTAGGTATTATTCATCCAGGGATGTTAATTAGCTACTTAACCTGTGTGACCCCCTACTCATATACTTACTAACTGTTCTAAAAGCATAAGAACAATATGGACTATTGGCATTTGTGGGATTCAGATTCTAACATTTTTCCAGCACATCATACCGTGTTGCACTTTAGACTCCTATGTGTGTTTCTTTTGAACCGCCACTGCTACAGTAAGTATATTCAACTGCATAGGAGCATGTAATGTTGAAGAGGCCGCTGAGCATTCTGTTAGTAGTTACTTTTTTTATGATGTTGTTTTTATATGTTGGGGTTACACTATGGATCTTAGATATAAACAGGTCAGAGATTGTACATTTGTACCATCAGGGCAGCATGCAAACGATACAAAATTCAAACATTTGAGAGGACTGTTCTTTTATTCTTTCCAACCCAATGGAATTTTGAAAAGAAATGATGTAAATAGACTCAAGACTCTGTCTATCCACTAACAAGGCAACACTCTAAAAGCAGGGGAAAATGTGGCATTATGGAAAAAGCCAATAAATGAAAATAAACCAGACCTACCATACATACAACCTTATTCTACTTAATATCCGTATGGGAGAAATAATTGGACAAGGGCTTGGAATGTTGGCAATTGCTCCTTTCTAAGCCCCCTCCCTATTCCTTCCTGGTCACATGACCTGGATAAGAGCTATTATGCTATTATTATGCTATTATTAAAGGCCTGGAAGAGAGCTTGTTTGGTGTAGTGGCTAAAGTATCAGGCTAGAAACCATGGCATTCTAGTCCTGCCTTTATATAATAATAATAATAATAATAATAATAATAATAATAATAATAATAATAATAATAATAATAATAATAATAATAATAATAATAACAACAACAACAACAACAACAACAACAACAACAACAGCTGGTCGAACATACTTGATAATGAAGGACCCAGAAAAGAGCACAGAACCAAGTAACTACCGCCCAATTACTTGTTTGCCAACAACATTCAAACTTTTTACAAGAATACTGGCAAATTCAGTATTCAATCATCTGATGGAAAACAGTCTGTATCCGGTAGAACAAAAAGGAAATTATAAAAAATCAAGAGGAACAAAAGATCAGCTGCTCATACTTAAAAATGCAAAATGACGGAAAACGAACTTAAATATGACATGGATTGATTACAAGAAGGCATTCGACTCATTACCCCATAGCTGGATTAATGCGTGTTTGGAAAACTTTGGAATCAGCAAAAATATCTGTACGTTTTTTAAAGCAAATATGCAAAAATGGAAAACAGTCCTAACAGTAAATGGGGAGAACATTGGTGAAATCAACATCAGACGAGGAATTTTCCAAGGGGACTCACTTTCACCACTACTATTCAATATCGCATTAATTCCATTGACAATAATCTTACGAAACACAAAACTGGGATACTACATCTCAAGCCAGCATGGCAAGATAAACCATCTGCTGTACATGGATGACTTAAAACTGTACGCGAAAAGTCACACTGAACTTGAATCAATACTCAACACAGTCCAACTATTTAGCAGTGACATCAGAATGAACTTTGGACTTGGAAAATGTGCTGTACTATCCATGCAACGAGGAAAAATGGCAAAAATAGAAGGAATAGAACTAGGAAATGGAAGTATTGTGAAAGCACTAGCAAAGGATGACGGTTACAAATACCTAGGCATATTGAAAGCAGATAACATCTTAAGTAGAAAAGTCAAAGAGTCAACGCAAAAGGAATACATCAGGAGAGTCCGCAAAATTTTAAAATCAAAGCTGAATGCTGGAAACATAATTAAAGCCATCAATACATGGGCAGTCCCAGTGATACGCTACTCAGCTGGAATTATCAACTGGACTTTGGCTGAACTGGAAAACCTAGATCGGAAAACACGTAAACTTTTGAATATTCACCATGCTCTACATCCACGAAGTGACATCGACAGGTTGTACCTGCCAAGAAAAATAGGGGGCAGAGGACTATTGCAAATCCACCAAACTGTAGAAGAAGAAAAATGAAGTTTGAATGACTACGTGAATCAAAGTACAGAAAAACTGCTGCAGGCTGTGAAAACAAAGAGCACTGTAAAAATAACAGAAACAAAGGCAGAATATAAGGAAAAACGGCTGGATGACAGATTAAATAGATGGAAAACCAAAACATTGCATGGACAGCATTTGAAAAAAATTGAAGGAAAATGTGATAACAACTTGACATGGGCATGGCTTAAGATGGGAACCATCAAGAAAGAAACGGAAGGCTTAATACTGGCTGCTCAAGAACAAGCACTACAAACTAATGCCATGAAAGCAAAGATACAAAAATCCACTGACAATCCAAATTGCCGACTTTGCAATGAAAAAGTTGAAACTGTTTCACACCTAATCTGTGAGTGCAGCAAAAGCGCGCAAACTGATTACAAATCTAGACATGACCGAGTTGCTAAATTAATCCACTGGGCATTGTGTAAAAAAATACGACTTGCCTGTGTCCGAAAAGTCGTGGGAACATAGGGTGGAAAAAGTTGTTGAGAATGAGAGGGTGAAGATCTTGTGGGACTTTCGAATACAGACAGATCGCCATTTGGAACACAATACACCAGATATCGCAGTGGTAGAGAACCGAAGCATACAGCTGATTGATATTGCTGTACCAAGAGATGCCAGAGTCGAAGAAAAAGAACTGGAAAAAATTACGAAATATTGCGACCTGGCCATCGAAACTGCGTGATTATGGATGAAACGTGTAACAGTGGTACCCATTGTCATCGGGGCACTGGGAACTATGTCCAAAAACTTTGCAAAATACATCAAGAAACTGCAGCTTCCTGCAATAACTCCAGCAATGTTACAAAAAACTGCGCTACTCGGAACATCTTATATTTTAAGGAGGTACCTGGTTGACACCTAGGATGCTGATAGCAACCCGTGTCAACCATCAGCGCCAGCCAATTTGAATGTTCAGTTGACTGAGGTTCATGTTTAATGAATAAAAGATAACAACAACAACAACAACAACAACAACAACAACAACAACAACAACAACAACAACAACAACAATAATAATAATAATAATAATAATAATAATAATAATAATAATAATAATAATAATAATAATAATAATAATAAAGTTGGAAGGAACCTTGGAGGTCATCTAGTCCAACCCCCTGCTCAGGCAGGAAACCCTATACCATTTCGGACAAATGGCTGTCCAGTCTCTTCTTAAAAACTTCCAGTGTTGGAGCATTCACAGCTTCTGGAGGCAGGTTGTTCCACTGGTTAATTGTTGTAACTATGAAGCCAGCTTGGTGATCTTGGGCCAGTTGCTTTCTCTCAGCCCTAAGAAGGAGGCAATGGCAAATCACTTCTGAAAAATCATGCCAAGAAAACTGCAGGAATTTGTCCAGGCAGTCTCAGACCTAATTGATAGAGAGAGAAAAGAAGGGCGGATGCAAAGAATTATAAGATCCATTATTTGTTTTATCTAACATATAGATCCTTGCCAGTCAGGTATTCAATTGTATTTGGTAACTGACAATTTAGAAGATTTTGTATTTGAAGCCTGTTAAAATTAACATTACCATCAGAAAAGCATGTTAATTTTTAACTTGAAGAAAAAAACTCACATTCAGATTGTGAGCTCAGCATTTCTCATTCGCATTGAATAAAACAGCAATTATATTTTTTTTCTTGCAAACATTAATTTCTCAATCATAATTTGATTAATTTGGGTTCTGAACAATAGGTGAAGAAAAGAAGCATAGACAAAACAATGAATAAACAAACAAATAATACGATAGCATATATAATCTAAGCTTGCTCTTCACACATTTCTTTTCCTGACAACTTGTTAAAAGTTGGCAAAAGAGGTGCTGTTGAAGGACTCTTGTTATTCGGTGCTAATTAGAGTGAAGTTAAGCATTTTTTTTCTTAAAAAAAAAAACAACCGAGTGCAGAAGAGGTAGATTTTTAAACCACAGTAAAAAAAAAAGCATTCCATCTCCCAGCTTAGAAGTTGAAGACTGAGGATATGGAAAAGCAATGGAAATCAGAGATGGTTTGAGGCTCATTTGAGTAATGTTGAGCTTGCTCACTCACTCATTCATCAAAAGAATTTAGAAGAGTATTATTTGTCAGGAGGTGGCGTGGTGGCTTAGTGGCTTAGATGCCGGGTTGGTGGTTGGAAGGTTGGCAGTTTGAGATCCAAGAACGACATGATGAGGTAAACTCGCATTCTTGTTCCAACTCCTGCCAGCCTAGCAGTTTGAAAGCATGCAAATGCAAGTAGATAAACAGGTATCACTTTGGTGGGAAAGTAACAGCATTCCATGCACCTTGGGATATAGTCATGCATGCCACATGACCACAGAAGCATCTTCAGACGACGCTGGCTGTCTTGGCTAGAAAACGGAGATGAGTCAGACACAACTAGGCAAGGAAAACCTTTACTTTTACTGATTTGTCAGGATGGAATCAAGGAGTGAATTCAAGCAAAACTGGTATGAGTTGAAATAAAATATTTTGCCCAGCATTACAGGGGAGCAGAGAAGCAATCATGATACTCAATTGCTTTTTTAGCTCCATCAGGGCTTTTCCAGGCTTCAGTCTCTTGGTCAATAACTGGCTGGAGATAAAGCCACTTAAGAGATCCCCTTTAGGTATCAAGCTCTTCCTCCATGTTGGCCACAGGAATGGCCAAGAATTCTGTCCAAAATGCAGTTAACCTGGCCCCCATAGGCAGATTTCTCACTTTGTTTTTTTGTACCCACCCATCCATGCCAGGAAAGCAAGTGCCAACTGAGGAGCCTAGTGGGGAAAAAGGACGGGCTTTACAGTTCTTTTAGTCACTTGAGCTAGAGGAAACAGCTTGGCAGAACTCTTCCCAGGTAAGAGACAAAAATGCAGCATTTCACCTTTCTGTTACTGAAACTTTTAAAAAAATTAAACTTCCAAACGTCCAGCCTTTCATCAGCAACCAAGTACAAACTAACTGGGCTAACAAAATAATAATAAAATCAAAAGAACACAAATGATCACAAAAGCAGAAGCAAATCAAAAGAACAGAAATAATAAGAAAATCAAAGGCAGAGAGAAGGAATGGGATGAGTGTCCCAACACACACCAGCCAATGGAAATGGAGGCATTTGTGTAAGATGGAATTAGGTGCAGCAGGTGGACACTAGACTGTCCTGTTTGTACCAGCAGAAAGGTGGATGAAGATGACTTTCCCAGCAGCATAAGGGCAGGGTAAGGATGACATCATGTGTTTCTGGTCTCTCCAAATGATAGGTACTCCATCATGATAGGGCAAGCTGAAAATGCAGATCAGTTATCAAATCTACAAATGATGCTACATGCTTATGGAAATGGCCAAACAAAGATAGGCTTAGATGCAAATAATGTTTTATTTCATGTCACAAATTCAGTGCAAGTCCTTCTATTTAAAGTTGCATCTTAATATTGGGGAGGAGGGTACAAAGCAGCTCCATCAAGTTGATTCAGATATTTGAGCTGATTTGAAGATTTGATTTGGAAGATTAGTCTAGATCCTCCTTTGAATTAAATCACCAGACTAGATCATTTGACAGATGACAGATACATTTGACAAGGTAGTTCAGTGATAAAATTCAATTGAAATAGTCAATCTGATTTGGAAATTAAACTAAAATTAGTTTCCAGTTAAACTATGTTGATTTAAACATAGTTGGAGTCCAAAGTTGTAATCATTGGATGTAAGGTATAAACTACATAAAGCAAAGTGAGGGGCAGTTAAACACATGGAACGATGCCTTCTTTTGTCTAATTCAACTTACTTTATTATAAACTGAGATTTGACAGCTGGGCAACCAAAATCGGCAGACTTCTTTCAAGAAAGGTCACAATCACCACAAGAAGAAACCAACTCATGGTATCCCATGATATCTAATGCTAAACTTCCAGGCTGTCAGTGAATTGCCTGCAAATTAATGAACCTAGATATTTTAACAATTGACACATGTTCCTTAAAAAACACTGCTTCTTAGTTTAAGAAAAGTATGAGAACAATAAACTAAGCACATTTTACAAACCCCAAGGTCAAAAGCAGATTTTTTTTTAGTCCATCAGGTAACCAGGCAACATATATACAGAGCAGTTAATCAGGTCTGGGTCCTAGTGACCTTTGATGCCCTAAAAGAACAAAAAAAGAGCACCAGGAATGGCCATGTTTCATGGTCAAGGAACGAAAAGAAATGGAATCTCTTAGAGGCCAACATAGTTGACTGACACACTATTACAAGGCCACACCACACCGCGGTGTTTTACTCACACAAATACAGTGTAGTCGCTTGTTATGTATTTTCCTGAAGCTTTTCTTCTGAGTGAGGCACATGCCTCCCAAATCACAACTGTGTAGTTTTAACAACTTTCAGGTGGTGTAATAGCAGTTCATTCCCAAAAGATAATTTTATGAAGCATTTGTTGTTTATGTACTTGTTGATTTTCTGTATTTAGACGTTGCTATGCGTGTCTTCTTATTGTTAAAAGGGGGATTATTTAATGAAGATCTTTATTTTTTAAAGTGTGTTAAAGTTCAACAAGTCTTCTGCTGGCAGCCAACAGTTTATAAAGGAACAGAGAATTCACACTTACTGAGTATTGCAGTTTTGCAGTGTTTTTTCTCTCTCTCTCTCTCAACTCAGCCTATCTTACAGTTTGCAGCTGTGAGGATCAAATAAAGATGCAGGGAAGAGCACCTTAAATGCCTAGAAAGGCAGGATATAAATGTAATAATAAATAGACAAATAAATTAGTTACTCCTCTTTCAGGCTATGCTGTTTTCTCCTCCTCCTCCTCCTCCTCCTCCTCCTCCTCCTTTAGATAATGTGTAAATCTCCCCCCTCTCCCAATTTCTGGCTTCTAAACTATAGGGGGCCATTGAGGTTGAAATACAACAAGCCTCCCCTTTGGAGATATTTGGCACTGGAGAGTTGGCATGCTTGGTTTTGCTATCTTCCCCTTCTGAGCTGTATGTTAAAACTACAGTTTATATAGCAGCATATTCTTAAGCTCCATAAGGAGAATGCCTGAAGATAATTCTGCTCACTCACACTTCAGTTTTCTATTTATGGGATTTCTTATTGTTGTAATTATAACCTTTAATAAAAGTGTTATTTAAAAAAAGGGAACTCCTAATGATTGTGATCCTAATGTCTCTAGCAAGGATGGCTTGGGTTGTTCATAAGTTATATAGCTTTATATGGCACATATGGCATATAAACACAAAAAAGGAGAGTGCCCTAAGCAGAGGTGAAAGTTGCTTGCCTTCGTTCTTCCACTTCTGAAAGGACATGCCATATATGTCCCTGGCTGACAGTAGCTTTGGGTGGGCGGGACTTCTACTGGGCTAGCACAGTCACTAGATAGATTGGGCCAAGGGGTAGACTGGATAACAGAAGGGACCTTGGAGGTCTTCTAGCCAAACCCCTGCTCAGGCAGGAAACCCTATACCAGTTCAGACAGATGGTTGTCTAATCTCTTCTTAAAAACTTTCAGTGTTGGAGAACCCACATTTTCTGGAGGCAAGATGTTCCCCTGATTAATTGTTTTAATTGTCAGGAAATTTCTCCTTCACTCTAGGTTGCTTCTCTCCTTGGTTATTTTCCATCTATTGCTCTTTATCCTGCCTTCAGGTGTTTTGGAGAACAGGTTGACTCCCTCTCCTGTGTGGCAGCCCCTGAAACATTGGAACACTGCTATCATGTCACCCCTAGTCCTTCTTTTCCTGGATTGGCCCTGTATTGTGCTAATGGATAGACTGGACTTTACCACAGGGTTATGCTGGTCTGTGACAGTCAATGAAGTTTTTAGATTTGATTTGATTACTACAGTGTGGGTATGTCACCTTGCACATTTAACATTAATATCTCATTTCAGCATTTGGGATATTTTTATTCTGTTTACATATTCTACATTTGTAAGCATTCCAGGTCAATGGCTGGAGAGTCATACGAGCATAATAAAGTTAATGGATAAATAAATATGAATGAATAAAGAGAACCAATCTGAGATTGTGGAGATGTGAGGGGGAAGCTGGAAATCTGACACACAGATTTTTAAATCAGCCCAAGTTTTAATAAAAAGGATCCTTCTCTCAGAGGATCCTATAGCTGCAAGTTTGTGTGGATACAGAGTAGGCTTTATAAAAACCACCCAGGGAAGCAAGGAGTAGCTTAAACCAAAGGCCAGATGCTTTCCTTCAAAGCCAGAACTCTATTGAAACTATCAAACCCTCAATGTGTTTCAGATAAACTTTTCTAAGGGGTAAAAAATATGAGTGGATAGAATATTACAACGGGGTATCATGATCGCTACCTCAGGCAATGAAGGGAGCAGATGAAAGGGAAGAATGAAAGAAAGATGAGAGAAAAATAAAGAAAAGACATGTATTCAGTTTGTATTTCATGTAAACTTATACCTGAATGCAGTTAGACAATGAACTTGCATTTTTCTGAATTCTGCATCATAGTATTGCTGAACTACAGAAATAAATATAAAATACTCTGTAAGGGCAACTGGGTAGAAAAATGTGTTTATTGGGCAAACAACATTAAAAAAATCCCTGTTTCAAATACTAATAGTACTTAAAATACATTTTAAATGCAGTAGAAAATAGGAGAGCAAAATTACCATTTTCATGCAATTTTTTTCATCTTCTTGGAAGCAGATATAAAAATGGGATGAAATAAACTTACCTGTTTCTCAGGAGAAATCGCAGCCACTTGATTTCCCATTTCGTAAGTAAAATTAAAGGTGTAAAGGAGAAATTTCCAGGTTACATCTCAGTAAGCTTTGAAGTATTTGCAAATTACTGTCAGTCCTTTGGGACTTACTGTAGAGCCAGAAGCTGATCTGTGTAACTGTATTTTTAATTATTTTATATTTGTTATAATTTTAGTATTAAAACTTTACAATGCAGTGCTATTTTATTACTGTTTTGTAGTCTACAATTGATCTAGGGTCTTCAAGTATTGAGGCATAGATACATAGATAAAATAAAATGGTCAAGATACTTAGATGTTAAAACCCTCTGGCTTGCCAATAGATAATCCATATCTTTGGCAGCTGCGTGATTAGTTGAAATTCAACAGGTGCAACATTTCCCCCGACATTCAATGCTAGGCTGCTTCGACCTGTTGTGTGACTGTCAAAGGCACAGATCCTATGTTACGAAGAGGAGGGGGAGAATCCTGGCAGACTTACAGGATGCTTGGATGACAGAATAGCGGTTGCTTGTCCATGCAGCAAGAGATGTGGCTGAGAACTAAAAGGTAGAGGGTTGTTTAACAGAGCCTCCATTGTGTAACTGCTGTCCAAGATATTGTGTAATACACTGCATAATGATGACAACTGGCCAGTTGTAGCCTCCATAATAAGCTTTGCAGGTTGAGTCTCTTGTGCAATTATATCACACATTTTATAATCCTCTCAATTGGTGCTGTCCTGCCATGCATATAAATTTCTATTGACTCAGAATAATTGGTTAGGGTGCTTTTTCCTACTGGGTTTAAACAATTTGATTAGGGTTACACTCATTCTCCTTCCCCTCCCCATTGGGTTTCCTTTTTTTTCTTTTCTTCATGTGATACACATGAAGTGGGGAGGGGGAAACCTTTTTTAGAAGTTTGATGTACAGAATTAGGCCAAATAAAATAATAAATAATAATAAATAAAATGCAATACAGTGAATGCTATCTCAGATTTTGAGAGGGAGGATTGATAAAGGATAGGGAAGATAAGATTTAGAAAACAAAGTTTGGGGTGTTTGTTTTTTCCAATGAACTTTTTTTTTTATCATTCTTTTTATTCCTATCAACTGTAACTGTTACGGCTCACAATCGCTAGCAAGTTTTCCTAGGAATAAGTCCCTTCAAACATGATCTAATTTTCATAAATATGTAAATGAGTTCATAAGATTGTTGTACTTCGGTGTATACATGAAGAATATTATATTGTTATATAATTTTATACAATTTGATGGTTTTATATTTTAAATAATTATATAAGGTTCAGTTTTAAATGCAATTTTCCCTAAACTGGGGTTGGGGGTATATATAAAATAAGGTTGCATATGCATCCTTCAGCAGGTAGAATACTTTTAAAGCAGAAATGGTATGTTTATTTACACCTAACTACACTTATTGCACATTGTTGTACAATAACAACAGTGCATGCCACACTACAGTATAAGTAAAGAAGTCATATAACAATCAAATATTGCATTGAGTGTCTGGACACAGCACTGCCATGGTTTAAAGTAATATAATTCCTGCAATTATGGAATTATAATTCCTTTCAAATTATAAAAACAACCCTGTTGCCAATATGACTTTGGGACAGTGCAACCATCATAAATACATGCCAGTTGTCATGTGCCCAAATTTTGATCACATGACCATGGGGATGCTACAACGAGTCATAAGTGTGAAAACTGGTCATAAGCCACTTTTTTCAGTGCTGTTGTAACTTTGAATGGTCACTAAACAAATGGTTGTAAGTCAAGAACTACCTATAATTTAATGATCAAGGATAAAATGAGTGATATCAAGATAAACAGATATGTTAGAGGTTGGCTCATTATTTGTGATACACGGTGATGTATAACTGAAGAGCTCGTTACAGTTGTAATCACACTTGAGACTGTTTAAATGACAAACATGCTTACAATAAACATATGTTTTATCTCTGTGTGTGTGAGTACATTTAAAGGAAGAAGGTCAGCTTTTTGCACAATCTCTGTTTACAATGCAGGGAGGCTGTGTATTTTGTGGCTTTTAGCAGATGTTCATCAGTTAATTGGGGAACTTATAGAGTCTGACTCCAAGCCTTTTCCTACATATACATCTGTTGGTCTTGAGAGTGACGGTCAACCCATCTCTTCAATTCACTGTTACGTGAACAAACTTGCTGAACAGAGCAAAAAAAAACATGAATCAGCACCGAAGATATTCCAAATCACAAAATCCAGCCTTCAGCTACTTAGCCAGCCAGTCTTGAAATTTAATCAAGGGGCTCTTACTTCCAGACAACCTGTCTCACTGGGGTAGCTTCTTCCTATGTTGGCTAGGAAAAACAGTAATCTATAAAATGCAAAATGAAAATAAGTCTCTATGCAGATGCCTATCCAGAAGCTAGTCTGAAGTGAGTAGAACATGTTTCTAAGAAGATTTACAGCAGATTTTTAATGAAGCTACAAATGCTGACACACAACTTGACAGCAGGTAAAGTGATTTATTGCTGTTAAAAAGGTGTTATTAGGCAGTCGAATCAGAAAGAGAGGGAGAAGAGAAGAAACCCAACTTTGTGAATCACAGAGCAAGATAAAATATATAAACTCTCAAACAGAAACAGAAAGAAGCCACAGCAACACATCTAGAAATCCACAAGAAGCATATACGCTGATAAATGTATACATATATGTAAATGTATGTAAGTGAAAAAGGGAATATGTAAAAGCCACTACCTGATACAGCTTATTGCTTAAAGAGAATGAAGAGGTTAGAGAAATTGTTGATTTAATGGTTAACTTTCCAGATGAAATGCCAGTGTTTTAAACAGCTGGTCATATTAGAAATATTAAGAAAATCTGGACTATAGGCAGGCCGATGGATAATAAATTGTAAACATAAATACTAACTCAATATATACAGTAGATAGAGAAGACAGGTAGAACCAGCTGGCCCAATTTCAGCCTTCATATTATATTGTCATCAGGTTCTTTGCATGCAGTCTATTCCTCACCTTTCCCCAACACGGCTTCTTTTAATTTAGATGGAATTCATAACTTTGAGAGTTATAATCCAATCCATTTATAAGGCCACAAATTCAGAAGTTGTCCTATCTCAGCAGAAACTGTATCCAGAAAGGATTTCATTGATGGTTCAGATCCACAGTTGATTAAGAACCGAAGACGTATTCTGTTGGATCAGCTCATGAACCAATCTAGATTTGTTCCAGAACTACTAGCCAGCTGTCCCTAGGAAGCAAGACACAGTCATTGCAACAGTGGCAGTATCTATGAGAAGTGCTAAATTAGCTAATTGGGATTCAGCATATGACATCGAAGTAACTGAACTGCCAATGAATTACTTTGGAATTTTGGCTGGCCGATTCCAGGAGCCTTCTCTGCCATGGGTCCTGCCCTCTGCAACATCTTACTCCCTGAGGTGAGATTGTCACCCACCCTCCTGATATCTCGTAAGAGCCTTAAGACCTCATTGTGCCAGATGGTTTGAGACCCAATGGGGAAGCTTCATACTGGAGGTGGTTGATTAATTAAAATTCAACCTCCCCTTCCCCCCCCCATGTTTCCAGTTGCCGTCTTTGTCACCTTGTGGACATGATTTTATCTGTTAATATTTTTTATCTGCTGTTGTTTTTACGATGGATGATTTTAATGTTTTTATGCTGTAAGCCACGCAGAGTCATTGGGTAAGAGATGGGTGGCAAATAAATTAAATAACATACATGCATGCATGCATGCATGCATGCATACATACATACATACATACATACATCAAACTATTCAGATAGAATGATAGATGATCCAGCTGCCTGGGGCCATACTATGTCATATTTACACATGATATACAGCAGGTACCATAAGTGTGATACAGCCACAGTAGGGATTTTAGCTTATTAGATTTGTTTCCCACCTTTATTACTTTGTATGTAACTCAAAACAAAAAAACATACATAATACTCTCTCCTCATCCTATTTTTCTCACCGCAACAACTCTGAGGTGGGTTGGGCTGAGAGAGAATGGCTGGCCCAAAGTCATCCAGCCAGCTTTCATACTTAAGGTGGGACTAGAAGTCACACACTCCTGGTTTCTAAGTCACCACCTTAACCACGACACCAAACTGGCTTGAGTTATTCATGTGTTCCAGGAGGAACTCACTGCTAGGAGGAACTCAGAATTCAGAACCTCATCTCTCTTTGATTGGAACTTAATTGGAACATGCTATCCATTACATCTTGTTTTTCAGTCATTGGTTTTTATTTTTGTTCCTAGAAAAACTGAAACTAGTGTTACATATAAAAAAGCAAACACTAAAATATGTAAGGCCCATGTATATTTGATATAAAATATTTGTTTTTCGTACTTTCAAGTCAATTTGGGATTCCCGGCTATTGCCTAGACTAGTCCCTACAGTTTTTTTGGGAAGATTTCTGAAGTAGTTTTCCAGGTCACCCAGCTGACGTTATGCCTAAAGGAGAACTAGAACTCATGACCTCTCCATTTGTAGCCCAGTGCCTTAACCACTACATCAAACTGGCTCTTTTGATTACATATACATACCCACATACGAGAGAGGGGGGGAGAGGGAGAGAGAGAGAGAATTATATGTAATGTAATGTATATTTTACAATATATCAGATACATCTCTCAAAATATTTGAACAATAGTTTCAAGATTAATATCCACCTGATCTTTTAAAAAATATAAGTGAATTCAGAAATGTGAAAATATGAATGTATGAATATCAAAAAGGGTCATGGATCAATATTGCACTAATTCATCTATCCTCACTGCACAAACCACAATTGCAACTGATGTGCAATGTTTTGCAAAGCCATGGTGTCTCTATAGTATTGCTTTGTGAAACAGCTACCAGTATGTACCGCTATGAATTGGAGGATCCTTCTAAGGCTTTGGCCAGCCCTCATCAGCAACTGCTAGAAATGAGATTTTATAAACTCACTATCTCTGTTTTGGGTCGCAAAAGTCTAGAGTTCCACAAGGGGAGAGTAAATGATTTCCCAGTAGATTGCTGCCAGCTAAGGTCATCCTAAGACTTACAGGCTGCTAATATTTCAATTGGCTGAGTAGCTGACCTTCGATTAAATATTCAACTTCTCAGCTCAGTTGGAAACATTTGGATCCACAGATCAACATACTCAATGGATTGCAGTAAAGGCCACATCTCTTTTATGTCCTGAAAGGTCTACTATCTCAGAAACCAGCAAGAAGAAAGAACTTCAAGTTTCCATAAATTCTGGAATATCCATAAATTCCATAAATTCTGTGAATATCCAAAATTTAATCTCACCTTTGCCCAACTTGTCCACCTTTGAGAGTTGAAACTAACTCTCAAAATCACCAGTCAGCTTGGCTAATTATGATACAGGCTGGAAATTCAAGTAAACTTAGCTGTGCATCAAGCTGTAAAAAAGTAAATTAACTACAGTTTAGCTGATCCACTGTTTGCGGATGAATGGAGAATGTATTAATTAGTTTCTGCCTGGTTCAAAAATGGTTCAGGTGGAAAATTACATGATGTATTTCTTCACATTTATAGTTGAATGCAAAGAATACTGTAGTTGTAAAATTACTGCTGGAATTCATCATTGTGTGTGTTATGAATGTTGCCTTCCTTTATACTTGCAATTTTGAAAACTAGACTGCTGTCACAGACTAAGCTCAATTTAGCTTGAACAATGTAAAAAAAAAAAAAAAGCAGTACAGTCAGACGCCTCATGTAATAATTTAGCTCCAATTAAGCAGAGTGATTATTTTGAGACATCTTGTGATCCCTCTTCAAATATAGAGTAAATACAGAGATGAAGCACAGAACAATTTATATCCACAAAACTGCAAGAACCGTATAATTAAAGGGTTATGATTTTGGCTAATATCTATGCTATACATTCCACCTGAACAATTAAAATATTTTGGCACTGCCATGTTTTAAAAAAACGTGACATCATAGTTTTGGATATTGTTTCTAAAATTGTGAAACCCTAAACCTAATCCTATATTTTTGGAGAGGATTTCTTTTTCTCAAAGTGTTTTGAGCTCTTATGTTTAGGGAGGAAACTGGAAAAATGGCACCATCAAGAACCATAAACTTGCATAAATTTTGGAGTCTGCAAAGTGCAGTTTAGAATTACATAGCTCTATAAGCTATGGACAATTATTCCTGCTCTCTAAAAAAGTTAAAATACTGATCACTGTGTCTTTTGGTAATATATTCCACTTTTTTCCCAACTCTCTGCTTAAATGTTATTTCTTCCTTGAATCTTTTGACATAAACCTTTAATCCTCACCCCTAAATGAAACAAAGCCTACCCTACATGCAATTATATTGACTCAGTTTAATCCTTCACCATATTCGTTTCTCCCATCTCTTTTCTATTTCTCATACTGTCAACATTTAGATTCAAGCTACTTGGGGCAGGAAGCTTTTTCATTGTTTTTAGTTTCTCTTGGATCATATTTCCGTTACTCTGCAAAATTGCTATTTGTAACATTGATTGTGTTTTAACAAAATAAATGCATGCAAATTAAGAAGGAAAAAAAATCCATTTTGCTAACAATTCTGCCAATTGGTAGATTACATTCTGAGTTAAAAAGTTGGAAGAGATCTCAAAAGGCATCAGATGATGCAAGAAATGAACTATTTCAGTCTCCAATTTCTCCTTAAAACGCTTTTATGAAATCCAGTACTTTCATGTTGGGTTTAACAGGTGATATGATCAAAGAATGGAGAATCACGGTCGAATTTAGGGATTACAGGGTTGTTAAAAAAAAGGGAGGGGAAAGCACTAGGCTAGAAACCAGGAGATTGTGAGTTCTAGTCCTATTTTAATCATAAAAAGTGGCTGGATGACTTTGGACCCTTCACTCTCTTTCAAACCACAACATCATACTTAGGTGACAACTTGGTCAGTCAATTCCTATTGCAACCAAATGGATCAACATGCACACACACACACACACACACACAGGATCATGCACATTAGGAAGAAAAAAAAATTCTCTGAGAGAATTACCAACATTTTATTTCTTGAAATGAGAAATTATCTGGAACAACAAAAAACAAAGTTTTCTCCATTTCATTAGTATTGCAATAGTTATAATTTCCCCCGTTTAATACCAAAGACTTCCATATAGGAGTAAAGTCATCCTGTAAGGTCCAAACAATACATAGATTCTATATATGCAGGGCCTATTCCCCTCAATTATGCCTGAATATCCTTCCCTATAATACTAAAAGATAAATGGTACTCTAATGCACAGATGCCTACACTCAGTGTTGCATGATCACATGACCAATACTGCCTAATCACCTCCCTGTTATACGATCAGGTGTTTATGATCTAAAGAAGGAAGTAGTTGCCAAACAGCGTAAGCCCCTTTAATACAATCCATCCCTTCACAAATTGGGCTAATTAAAGGAAAGCATATAGTTCACATAATTCTATTTAAGTACTATATACACCAAGGCTACAATCACACAACATTAGTGGACATACTCCCTTGTGATAAAAGGCCTTTAAACATAGATTACTGTTTTTGCTGGCAAAGAGGCAGCTGGCAATTCAAATTTTCCCCCTACACGGTGAGGAAATTAAACTAGAAAAAAAAAGGGGGGGGGAGAATCCTCATTACGTGGATCACGCTATATTTTTTGACAGATACCTGGCTTTAAACAGCAGGTTGTTTCAAGTTTTTGACAATAATCAACACCCCCACTTATGTGAGAGAGAGCTGCTTTAACAATAAACACACATCTCCCCCTGTTCAGGATCCAAAACATGTTGTGTCTTTGTGCTAATTCATATAATTAATCACCATGATGCAAGCATTTCCCACCTCTCTGTACGAAAAGAAGCATTTGCCAGGATTAAAAACCCGTAGTAAGCAATATAAATTATTTTTCACATGCACCAGCATTTCTTGCTGAGACAAGTGAACTAGAACTGTTTAAAAACCATATAATTATGTTACTAGGTATCACTTATTAAATCACATTTCCTACCCCCTCCTCCTCCTTTGCCCTTTCATGTTCTTCCTGGAAAAAAAAAAAAGCTTCTGTTTCACCAAAGTTTGTTGGCTTCATTCCTTCTCCATAGGAACATTTAAAAAAAGTTGAAAATAAATTCCATAAGTTAAAAGATGGATATTGATTACAATCACAAAAACGACTTGAGCAGAAAATCCCCATCCAACATTGACATTAACTGAATTGGGTGACAATTAATACTGGTCGGGTGTTTTTAGCTACACATTCTTCAACTTGATAGTCATTTCAGCAGTGCTTCTACTACATACAATCTCATCCTTCCATTCATTCATTCATTTATCCCTCCCATCCACATGAAGCTAGAGTAAGTCACTATGATATACTGATTAGGGTGTTGGAAGATAAGAATTTATGTATTTATGATTGGTGCCCGTAAAATATGCAAAACTCTAAAATTCTGAACTTTAAAATAATGAAATTAAAAAAACAGTAATTTCTTTTTAAAAAAAACCTTACACAGTAATATCCATGTTGCATGACACAATAGATCAATACAATCCCATTTAACTAAAGCAGTGACTGAACAAAATTTTGCAATTTTTCTAGAAATGGATTGACTTATCAGTTAAAAGAAGAAATATAAAACCCTCTGACTTACCATGGTAGTTAGTAGAGGCAGAAGCAAGACCTTGCAACAGACTTAGTAACAATTGTAACAGAGGAGGGCATGGGCATTCAACTTCTCCAATACATATGATTAGAGGTGTTCTTATATAGATACTACCAGTAAAAGAGAATATTTGTAGCTCATGGTTGAACATGGAATCCTTGGTGCTTTCTAAGCTTGGCAGTTTTCTTGCAGATATTTCATTACCAAATTAGGTAGCATCATCAGTGCTAAAGACGCCACCATGAAATCTCATTCCTAATAATGATCAAGGAAAATATATCACTTGGCTTTGCATTGGACAGTGTTGACCCAAGTTCTTTTAAACCAGGGGTCTTCAAACTTGGCCCTTTTATGACTTGTGGACTTCAATTCCCTGAATTCCTCAGCCAGCATGCCTGGCTGAGGGATTCTGGGAGTTGAAGTCCACAAGTCATAAAAGGGCCAAGTTTGAAGACCCCCGGTTTAAACTGATTGTATTTGAATGAAGTTCACCCCCCACACACACTTAGAGTTCCATGAAACACAGTTTGGAAAAAAATCTGTTTTAGATAAATCTGAGTTGGACAATGTAAGTCTATAGCTTAGATCTATAAGTCTAAATAAAAACTCACTATTTTAGATCCAACAAGGCTTGTCCCATAATAATAATAATAATAATAATAATAATAATAATAATAATAATAATAATAATAATAATAATAATAATAATAATAATAATAATAATAATAATAATAATAATAATAATAATAATAATAATAATAATAATAATAATAATAATAATAATAAAGTTGGAAGGGACCTTGGAGGTCGTCGAGTCCAACCCCCTGCTCAGGCAGGAAACCCTATACCATTTCGGACAAATGGCTGTCCAGTCTCTTCTTAAAAACTTCCAGTGTTGGAGCATTCACCGCTCATTCATGCTCAGGTATTAACTGGAAAACCCCACAAGAATTTATATTTGAATATTTTATGCAGGAATGTAATTGTGTTGTCAATGAGGATGTAAACATATCTATTAAAATCAGGCCAGATTCCATTCTGAATAAGATCAGAAAACAAGCAACAATTTAGCCATGTTATTGAGCCCCTTTTTTGAACTTACCTCAGAGGCTGTAGTCATGACAAATTAGGATAACTAGCTTCTATGTATGCAACTCTGAGTTCAGTGGAGAAAAGGCATTAAAAAGGGCAATGACTTCAAATACATGATAGCTGTTATCTTGACTCTTTGGTGACTCCACTTCCCCTCTCTTGGATATAATGCAAGCCTCTCTGTAAATAGGAAATTATCCTGAAGTTTTTAAACACTTATCCTTAAAGGTTAAGGGTTTTTTCAGTTGAAATGTGAAGATTCAATAGGAGATTCTATAAAAATTAGTTAGCTTAACATCTGGCCTAAATAAATTGATGGAAAGAATAATTAAAGATAAAATAATTAGGAATATAAAAGAAAAACAAGCACAGCTTCAGCAAATGGAAGTCCTATTTCATTAACCTTGAACAAGTTGTTGAGATGCAAGATGTAGATGGATTGGGGAAATTTGGTAGATCTTAATTAAATTAAATTAAATTAAGTTTAATTTAAAATCTTTGGATTTTTAAAAAGTGGTGTTCACAAAGTCCCTCTCCAAAAACTCCTGAAAAACTGAGCAACCAATAGATAAGAAAATAAGGCAACTGGACCTTTGTTTTTCATTAAAGAGATTTCGCTTCTCATCCAAGAAGCTTCTTCAGTTCTTGGATAAGAAGCAAAACATCTTCAAGGAAAAACAGAGAAAGTCCAGTTGCCTTTTGGAAAGCATCTTTGGGATAACCATGACCTGGATGATTGAGAATTTCTATAGACTTTTTTGTGTTGGTAGCTGGTTAAAGAACAGGAAGCAGAAAATAGGAATCAATGATCAATTCTCATAATGCAGATATGACAACAATGGAACCCTTAAAGGTATGTATAGCACCATTTCTTTTTAACCTGTTTATAAATTATCAGAGATGTAGGTAAAATTTGCTGATGGTGCCAAATTACTTTTGGTTGCTAAATCAAAGAGGAATCATGAAGATGAAGAACTTCAAACTGATCACTCCAAAGTAGGATCAAGGAAAATTAAAATGGTAGGAAATGTGTAATGCTTGTGTGTATAGTGAGTTTATAGGATACATAATTCCAGTGGCTTTTGGAGATTTGCAAAATTATAGTAATAAGCAATAACATTTAATCTACCAATGAAAACCACAAAAACCAACAACATAAGAATGTTATAACATTAAAAGATCCAAACAAAAGGTTGTTTGATATCTTCTTCTGAATTGTAAGAAAAGAAGAGTCCTATCTCCCTTCTGATAACATATGTTTCATAATATAGTGTCACCACTATCACTATTTGTCATCAAGCACTGAATAAAATAAATTTGAAGGGAAAATGCCCTAACCACAACAGAACCATGGATAGGGTTCTACTGTCAGTAGCTGATTACAAGAGGAATCATAAGATAATGATTGGAAACTTAATTGAAACATTGATCAATGATTCAACTGATGAAAGGAAAGGAAAGGAAAGGAAAGGAAAGGAAAGGGAAGGGAAGGGAAGGGAAGGGAAGGGAAGGAAAGGAAAGGAAAGGAAAGGAAAGGAAAGGAAAGGAAAGGAAAGGAAAGGAAAGGAAAGGACATTACATTGAGTATCAGATACTATTGAGTATCAACTGAACATGAATAGCAAAATGCTCTTAGCTCATAGACATCTTGACACCCTAACCCAGGAGTAGGCAACCTTGGCTCTTTTATGACTCATGGACTTGGCTGGCTCAGGAATTCTGGGAGTTGAAGTCCACGAGTCATAAAAGAGCCAAGGTTGCCTACCCTTGCCCTAACCCAAATCCATTCCTAACCCTAACTCAGGAAGCACAATCCTGGACTGAGTAAGACTTTTGATCTGCTGAAATATGATGCTAATTACAAAGGTTTTATACAATTCACAATGTATATAACATTCTCTACATGCCACTTCAAAAGCAGCTTCATAGAACGGTTCCACCTAAAGGCCACATGCATATGAAGACTAAAGTGCCACAGAAATCTGTCGTGCAGGTTTTTTTTAAACTTTCCATGTGAAAGTGTCTCTTGCCTTCTGCCCTTATTCTCAAGATGCTTTAGAATTTCTTTCAGACTGCTCTTGTTGATATTTTTGAAGTTACTAAAGAAAACCTCATTTCTTTTACAGAGTAGAAAGTACTAGAGCTGATAAGGGATGTTTGTGTATAGGCATCTTTCCATCAGCCTGAAGGCTTCTACTCTGGGGGGAAAAAAAACAGAGGGTAGAATATTTTTATGTCATCTTCCTTTAGAATATAATAGAGATATGGGAATTCAGAAAAACTGCAGACTAAGAGCACACTCACACACACCACAGGGCTGTCTTGTCTCCAATTAAAGCATGAACATGGACATATTCACATGAGTATATCAAGCAGTGTTGTGACAAAAGGCCCAAATATGCTCTAGATACCTCCATTGGTATTTTATTATTTCGTGTCCAGATCAAACCTTAATCTGCCCAAATGAGACCACCTTTTTGGCTTTATCGTTGGCCAGAAACAAATCACTTTTGGTGCATTCTACTGGTAGTAGTCAACAGATCAACAAATGGGACAAACTCTGCACCTTTCCACATTCAAACAGTGTGTTGTTATCTGCCAGCAACCCCCACTTGAGCATATTGGGTTTACACTCCCAACCTTAATCTAGTCAATGTCCTCCAGGAGACCTATGGGAGATCAGATCCCTCAGCCATGATCTCTTCTGGAATTATTCCTTGTTCCATTAATCCTCTCCTCCATCTTCTTATTTGGTTTTGCTCATGTGTGCCTTCAATAATATTTATTCTTATCATAAAACTCTTCCTAGATCTAAATCGATAAGATTGGGGCACATATCCCTTCAGAGGGGGCCAAGGACCATTCTCTTGTTTGATTCTCTCAGCATTTGCTGCTATTTCTCTCCTAATCCTAGGTGGGACGATACCAACAAGAGATACATTTTCTCAATTGGTATGGGTTTAAGGTATCTTGTCACTATGAGTACTGCTTCACTGACAGCAATGTCAACTGTTTCGTATGCGTGGATGTACTCCATACTGGAGCAGCATACTCTGCTACAGAAAAACTCAGGGCCAAAATCGATGTTCTCAGTGTGGGTAGCTGGGCCCCCTAATTTGTCAATTTCCTAATAATGGTATTCCTCAAACTGAGAGTGCATTTATATATATCAAAATCAGCAAAATAACAGAGGGAGCATTAGCCCTTTTCTATATGTATCATACACTGACAGAGGAATGGTCCAAGGTACTTTCTTGTGGCCTGACCATTAGTGATCCTTCTACCCAATCACTTCGTTTTGACCTGCCTCGCTTTGTCTGGTTGAACAGAATTAGTGTGATACTGGAAGAAGTACCTCTGCCCTGTATCAGTGGGGATGGAAATATCCCCCTTGTTGTGATTGTGGTGCTGATATTCAAACTATTAAACATATTGTGCAAGATTGCCCATGACATGCATTCTCTGGTTCTGTAGAAGATCTGCATGGAGCAAGGCCTGAGGCAATCACCTGGAGAGCTGAATTGGACATCGAGTTGTGAGGCCACTGCCATACCCCATAGAAATTATACTTATAATTACATAGGCTGTGCATATATGTTTACTTCTCTTCTGTCATGTTCTCATCATACTGAAATAATAAATACAGTTACATTCCATCTTGTGGGTTTTAAAAACATTTTAAAGGAAAAAAATGTTAAAATAAGAAGGCGGCCTACCAAAAGGAAAAGCAGAACATTCATGCATCATATTTACTTGTAGGAATGCGGTTGGGCCACATATGATGATGGAAATAATTTGGCCAAATAGTTCACTTTCTGGTAAAAAGTGTCTTGCGCCTGGTTGAGGTGTGTGTGTCACATTTTGTAAAGAAGCTAGTATCACCTGGCAACCATTTTGTAAAGAAGCAGGTCAACCTGGCAGCCATTGTTTTGAGGAAACCAGTTGCTCATCGCAGGCATTTTGTGAGTCCACATTCCACGTACTATCCAAAACTCAAGGACACCTTTGACCACAAAAGACTGTTTATTCCAAATGCTTTCTGAAACCTACTCTGAGTGAATGAAACACTCTGGTGCTTTCTGGGGGGAAAAGAAGAAGAGAAAAAAGCCCTCGGCAGTAAGGAGGAACCTATTGCTAGTAGCAATGTCAGAAAATTCAATAGCTGATTTTTGTTTTCCTGGAGTGAAAATACTGCAGTCTGTCAAAATAGGTTCCTCTACAGTAGACAGAAACAGAGTAAGCACACAGGGTTTAATGGAACTTGGGTGGAACTTTGCTACACATCATGATTAAATGGGTTGAGAATCTCAGCTCTCAGAGTCCTTGAAAAGTAGTTCTGAACAAAAGGCAACAAACTTGGGAACTCATTTCAACTCAGCCTTTTTATGGAATATTTTAATTCTCAAGGTTCCATGGGCTTATTTGTATATCATTAACTTAGTTATTAGAACCGCATTGAGCCCCCAAGGTAAATGCTGTTTTGGAGGACTGAAATTAAGTCTTGAACTATTTTAATAAATTATTATCTGTCACTAGCAATAACATGCTGAGATAAATACATGAGCATGATATTCAGGAGACTGTTTATATAGACATTTGTAGTAGCATAAAAAAAATATGCCCAGTTGAACAGAACATACTTTGCCTGCAGAGAATTTAATAATCCAGGCTTGGTCTTACTAATGGAAAGATCCAAGGAGCAAAATGGACATAAAATTTGTTCCTGGCTTTCTCCATCAACCACAGCAAAAAAGATGCCACAGAGGCATTTTTCTTTGCTATGACCCTATGATCTTGTCTTTTTTGCCCCCAGCTCATGGGTTCCACAGCCTTAAGTCATACTGCAGCAATATTAAAATTATTTTCTCATTTATTTATTCAGTTTTGATGCTGTCCAGCTCCAACTGACTCTTGTCACTCCAAGGGTAGCCTCAGGGTTTATAAAATCTGTTTGCTTCATCACTTAGGAGCGTCTGTCTGGAGAATCAAACAAGATGGCAGCTGGAACTGTGTGATCAAAGGCCTGTCTTTTTCTTTTTTCTTTTCTTAATATGAAGCGCACATACAATGCAAGTCAAATGAGGCAGGACTTTTATTGTATAGTCATGGATGCCATCTTGAATATTTTGGACTCCTCGGAATAACAGAGTTGGAAGGGACCTTGGACCTGACTTCAGGTGCTTTGGAAAATAGGTTGAGCCCCTCTTCTTTGTGGCAGCCCCTCAAATATTAGAAAACTACTATCATGTCACCCTTAATCCTTCTTTTCACTAGACTAGACTAGACAAACTAGATGGACTAGACCAGTGATGGCGAACCTTTTAGAGACCGAGTGCCCAAAAACTGGCCCCGCCCCTGCTCCATCCCCTGCCCCGCCCCCACTGCGCCCCCACCCATCCCCCGCCCGCAGGGCCACTCACTGCCTCCAGGGCCCACTGCAGATTCCCCAGGCAACCCAGCAGCGCCATGGTGGCCATGCCCTCTGCCCGCGCCCCGCAGCATCAACTGTGCATGATGGGGCATGAGGGCAGAGTCTTGTCCACGCTGCCTGGCTGCCATGTCCTTGGCTGCACTGCTCCACGCTCGGGGGTGACTCTCCTCCAGAGGGACTGCTGGTGAGGAGGGGGTCACGGGGGAGGCGAGGCTGGGGCAACGGCAAGTGTGCCCACAGAGAGGGCTCCAAGTGCCGCCTCTGGCACGCGTGCCATAGGTTCGCCACCACTGGACTAGACCAAGGGTAGGCAACCTTGGCTCTTTTATGACTCGTGGACTTCAACTCCCAGAATTCCTGAGCCAACATGGCTGGCTCAGGAATTCTAGGAGTTGAAGTCCACGAGTCATAAAAGAGCCAAGATTCCTATCCCTGGACTAGACACTCCATCCATTTACCTTGGAAGGGTGTTGTGTGGCAGAAGTCATCTGGAATAACGGAATTAAGCAATTGGGAGATCCAGCTTCATGCAATATAGTTGTCCACTCATTCTAATCTTATTTCAGAACCAAATTGGATGGTGCCAAGATTGCTCCCTTCCATGCGGTAGGAAGCCAATGTATACATTTCTGAAGAGTCTATATTTGAGCTGGATTATTAACAGCACAGCTTGGATTCCTATGCAATGAATTTTGAAAGCTGAGTGGCATACACGTTTATGTAAGAACATTAACAAAAAAAATACATCTAAACATCTTGTGCTGGAGTCACAATTCGAAGTTCAGGCTCAGGCACCTATATTTTTCGAGCCTGATCTAGTAAGTGTAACTTAGTCTTGATTCTAATAATAATAAATAGGGTTAAAAGCTGCAATTCAAAATGAAGACAAATGAAGGAGAGAACCAACCTAGAATGAAGGAGAAATTTTCTGATAGAACAATTAATCAGTGGAACGACTTGCCTCCAGAAGTTGTGGGTGCTCCAACACTGGATGGAGCAGGGGGTTGGACTAGAAGACCTCCAAGGTTCCTTCCAACTTTGTTATTCTGTTATCATACATCATATGGTATTCTCTCACCCAACCTTTTACATTACAATGAATGGCAAGGAATTATGAGAACTGAAGTTCAGAATATCTGAAGAGTAGCAGTATATTACCAACTGTTACAAATAATGGAGCTTTAGAAAGAAAATTCAACTGATATATCTTATATTTTGGAAGATTGATGCATTGATTAATAAATTGATTAAATAGATTTATTGCTAAAAGCAAACGTTGCTTTGAATGATCTAGTCTGATCTTACAGGAAGCATCATTTCAGGAGTATCCTTTAAAAACCTCATAAAGGCAAGCTTACGGCATTTGGCACCTGCTGATTTTATATATATATATTTAATTAAAATAATTACATATTTACATTTTTAGCTAGGGCAAGTATGTGAACTCACCTGACCAACTAACTAAGGTAGTGATGAATTATATTTAGTTTTAATTAGGCCTTTATGTGTAAATAAAACAAAAATAAGATTTACATTTTTCTCTCTCACCCCAGGCCAATCAATGACCTTCTGAACATTACCCCTGGCACATCAAGGAAAGGTTGATGATTTCATCCAGGTCGACAGTATTTCTACCTCACATGCTCTCTTTTTTCCTGGATAGCTCCTGTTCAGATGCTCCCTTAAATTGATTTGGGGCATTTTGGTCACAGCAGGTGGGCGCCCAGAAGAACACACTGTCCTCTCATATGAGGGGAGACCCTGTCATGCATAAATTTTGCAGGAATACTGCTACAGTTGGTAGATCTGGAACAATACTGAAGATTTTTTAAGAAGAGACTGGACAGCCATTTGTCTGAAATGGTATACTGTTTCCTGCCTGAGCAGGGGGTTGGAGTAGAAGACCTCCAAGATCCCTTCCAATTCTGTTATTCTGTTATTTTGCTTATGCTTTTATAATTTAGTATAAAATTTTGCTATTGGAGTTTATGTTCTGCAAACCACTATTGCAATCAATCAATCAATCAATCTTTATGCTATGCTTATATGACTTTATACATTTTAGAGATTTTTCATAGCCACCTCTGAAACCAGCACTTTGTATCAAAGCATAGAGACAGACACACAGACATTAATAAGAAGATTAAGTGTTGCACAAGGAACTCTGTTAAATTCTATTGTTGTGCCATGACCACAACATACATTTCTTTTATAGACTGAAGCTCCTCTTTCAGCTGCAAGTACTACAAAGTTTGCTATAATAAAGGCAACGTCTGTGGGAGTTTTCTAAGCATCTCAGAAATTCCAGTGCTTGCTTGACTGATGACACTGATTTGGATGGAAAACACAAATTCAGTTCTTGCCAGCACAGTCACTTGTCTGATTGATTTCATCAGAATGACAACAGGTTTTGAGTATCACTGTCAGAAGCGCATTTGCCAATGTAGAGCAGCAGAGCATGAATGCGGCCACATCATATTTGAGGCAAAGATTTGGTTTCATTTATTTCTCTCATACTCAACAAATAAAATGATGGTTGGAGAGGAATTGTTCTTTGTGATAAAAATATTTGGGCTGTGCACAGTTTCAAATTCAAAAGGAAAAAAGGGTGCCGAAAAATGACCACAATACCTGTTTCAAGTGCACCTTCAGAGGCAGCTCCTTAAAGAATTGGCAGACAAGTATTGCATTCATATCACTGTGAGTTCTGAAGCACCCTTTTGCCTTCAAATCTAAAACAGCAATGCAAATGACTCAAGTGGTTTTATTTGTATCCTTTTTGTCATTTGCATGATGACATTACTTGAATAAAGACATCATTCATGTGCCTGATGTACATTGATGCAAATGAATTCATTTCTGGCACATTAAACTAATCATTAATGATGTAATGTATGTCAATTTAATATCATTTATTTAATCAGAAACGGTGCTAAGCAAGCTACCATGTATAACTTTATGTAGAGGAACAGCCTCTGTTTTACAGCCTAACAAGGTACTGTCAATATAATTATTTTCTTTCTTTCTTTCTTTCTTTCTTTCTTTCTTTCTTTCTTTCTTTCTTTCTTTCTTTCTTTCTTTCTTTCTTTCTTTCTTTCTTTCTTTCTTTCTTTCTTTCTTTCTTTCTTTCTTTCTTTCTTTTGTTTTATCATTCTTTATCATGTTATTTGAATCAAACCAATTAAAGCTAAAAGGTAGAAGCTAAAACTTATAAGGAATGGTTGTTGGAATTGGGTATGTCTAGTTTAATGACAAGGGGTGACATGATAGCAGTGTTCCAATATCTCAGGGGCTGCCACAAAGAAGAGGGAGTCAAACTATTCTCCAGAGCACCTGAGAGCAGGACAAGAAGCAATGGATGGAAACTAATCAAGGAGAGAAGCAACCTAGAACTAAGAAGAAACTTCCTGACAGTTAGAACAATTAATCAGTGGAACAACCTGCCTCCAGAAGTTCTGGGTGCTCCGTCACTGGAGGCTTTTAAGAAGAGACTGGACAGCCACTTGTCTGGAATGGTATGTCTGCTGCTTGAGCAGGGGGTTGGACCTGAAGACTTCCAAGGTCCCTTCCAACTCTGGTATTCTGTTATTCTATTAAAGACAATGTTTTTTATAAGTTTCCTAAAAGCACAGAAGGGTGAAGAAGACTGAAGTTCTACTGAAAGGGAGAGGGAAGGGTAGAATGATGGGAAAAACCCAGCTCCAAGGCTTCATCAGATGATCATTCTATAGAGATCAAATTTGGACAAAATTGGCCCTATGAGATCTGCTTGCATGGGTAGAGGAATTCTAGAGGGTAACTCCATCATTCCAGATAGCAAGCTGTATATGATGTGAGTTGTAGCATAATACATTTGGAAGGCATCAGAATGTAACTAGCAATATCACAAGTCTTGAAATTCCAGGGTTAATGGAAAAGCATTGTTTATTTTATTTATTTAACTCAATTTAGAAAATATTTTTAGTTTCATGGAACTCTTCATCTGAAAAGAACAATTCAGTTAATTATATCTGTTCTATTCCTCTGAGCAGTATAATCCAGTACCTCTGATCAAACCCAGATATATTGCTTCGACTATTGAGATGTAGAATTATTTATTTTCCTTTCTACTGCTTATAATTCATCAATGGGGCATGTTTACTGCATTAAAAAAAACAGTATCAGCAAAGATCTCAAAGAAGGTTCCTCAAAACCATTAAGGACAGTTTTAAAATTAACCTGCTACTCCAAAAAAGTTTCTGCACTAATAAGCTAAGATGAGTCAGCCCATTTTCCCTTAAGTTTCCCATAATTTTACATAGCACAAGCGTTAAACTGTGCAAGCAGCATACGGCAGACTTGACTTGTCTCCTGAAAATTCCTTTCCCAGGGAAATCAAGCCTTGGAGTCTTTGTTTCTTAAATCACAGACCCTTTTCTTGCCAAGACACACAATTTTAACAGAAATGCCATGATGATTAATATTGCGTTTTCTTATTGAAAGACTGGTCTATGTAGATTCATTTCATTTAAATACAGTAAATGAGTTCTATGATCAGACTATAGCAATATAATGAAGAGAAGAATGTTAACTTTTTTTCTGCCCAGCTTGAAAAAAAAGAAAAGAAAGAAAGAACCCAAATAACAGGACATTCAAATATAAACTTTCAATATAACATATTATTTGGCTTGTAGGCAAATCACAATACAACTAAAAGACCCAGCCCAACTGTAAAGTTAAAGACAACTTTCAAATTGAGATTGACTTCTTGTCCATGTGACTTTCTTGACAACAATACAGAAGTGTTTTGGCAGTGTCTTCTAGATCAGGGGTCCTCAACCTTGGCAACTTTAAGACTTGTGGAATTCTGGGAGTTGAAGTCTACAAGTCTTAAAGTTGCCAAGGTTGAGGACCCCAGTTCTAGATGTTTTTCCCCCTATTTTCCAGTGTAACATACAACGCACCTCCCAAACCTACAGTAGGTATCAACCACAGCTCATCCTGTTAGATTCCCAGCCAAGAAGTCAGTCTGATTTAGGAGTCAGGTTAGCCTCATCTATTTTGTGGACCCATTACTGCCATTTGGTCCTAATGAAATTGTTAAGGTTGCACTGGGAAAAGTTTTGGTGGCCCAGGGCTTCATTTAACCTTAAAGGAAGGGCCATAGTAATTATGAAAAATTGACTGGGGTGACAGTGCACATGTGGGTGGAGTTGGGATTGTTAATATGTTTGTTTTTGCTGAATTTGGAGCTTGTTGGGAATGTCTTTTTATAGGTGTTGTTATTTTAGAATTCAATTACAGTTCTTTAATTTCCCTTCCTCAAAACTAGACTACACATTTTTGAGCATTGTTATCATAAGGCATTTTTTCTTTTCTTTTTTTTTTTAAAAAGTGCTCCTGGTTTTGAGTGCTCCTGGTTTTCCATTCTGGCTGCGTGGATTTTTGAAACAATTATAGCAAGCTTTTGAGCACTGTGGTTAGTGTACACAATTCTCTATGTAGCATCATTACATGGCAGAGCTATGTTCCACCCTGTCATTATTTAAATTCTGGAGAGCTGACCAACCTTTGGAGAAAAGGTTATCAGTTTCCAGATTGTATCTCCTAGTCATTTTAAAATTGTTTCAAAAGAGACATGCATTTCTTATAATGGGGAATTTCACCCAATTACATCAAAGGAGTTGGGATTTTACTTTGGAGAATATTTAGCATTGTAACTGAGCTCAAGTCTTATTGACAACATAGCTGCTCCAACTAAGACTGGTGGCAGTTTCTTTAGAAATCCCAATCCTTCTAAAATTCAGACAGTGGGACTGACAATCTCCCAGAATCTACCTTTGTGCAGCATCTTCCAGACACTGCCTTGCGTCATTTTGCCAAATGTAATGAATGATTTATCATGGTATTCCTTCATTCTCACTTAAATTATGAGTCAGATAACACAACAGCCACTTCTCTAGTCAGCAGAAATAAAATATTGTACTCTCCTAGAAAAACAAACAAATGATTTAGTTCATTCAAACTTTAGCCACTGCTTCATTCTTGGGTAAATCTATAGTTTTATTATAAAGACTTAAAGTTAGGACATGTGTGGTTGTTTACAAGATGTTGGGAGAGTAAAGGATTCTTACTGTAGAGGAAAGCATCAGATTGCATCATTGCCTAAGGATCAGTAAGAGTTTTAAAAATTTGTAACATGCCATTTTTAAATGAAAGCATACAATAGCTTAGAGCGATTGTAGTCTGAGCTATGAAGGAGGTATCAGTCCTCATATGCTGACTCTGTAAGGAGCTTAGGGAGTACTGTAAATCACTATGAAGCAGTATATAGGTCTAAATGCGATTGCTATTCAAACTCATTTTAGTTTCTTTCTCTTCTCCCTCCTATATATTTTTTGCAGTTCTACAAACCACAAAGTTTCTCTGAGCTTCTCCTTGGGCAAAATGGCTATTTTGGGAATTACATAAGCAAGAATCTAATTGGAATTACAACATAGAAACACAATAATAACAATTGCCTTGTTCCTATCACCCTTTTCTGACTTGGGCAAGGAGAAAAAGAAGCCTTTGGTGAGATCATATAGGTTACCTCTGGTTTATAGAAACACGATGAGGAAGAGATTTGGAAAAGATCCTCAAAGCATGTATGCTAATGTTGAATTCAAATGTATCAGTTTTGCAACACTTCATTCACTGTGCAAGTAACCGGCATGCTGTGAAGTAAGTGTTGCTATTGTTTAGAACTCTTGCAACTCTTCTGTAGCATCTTTCAAATGCCATGTTAATTATCAAGATCTTAAAGTAATTTCCATTGTATGTGCATAGAAAACTATTTATGATCCTAGCCCACGTTCTGTCAGTCCACAGTCACAAGTTGGTTGCATTGTCTTTTTTTACTCAGTGCAACCAACTCTGGAACTAAACAAATGTGGAAGTTTCTACTCTTGCCGCCATTTTAGCTCATGCATTAGGACAGGGGTCTTCAAACTTGGCCCTTTTATGACTTGTGGACTTCAACTCCCAGAATTCCTCAGCCAGGCACGCTGGCTGAGGAATTCTGGGAGTTGAAGTCCACAAGTCATAAAAGGGCCAAGTTTGAAGACCCCTGCATTAGGAGGAACACACAAAAAGGCCTAATATCTATTATTTTAGAAGGGAATGCCTCACAGGCTGTGTCTTCTGTGTAGTTATGTCCTACTAGTAGTATATCCTTCGCACAAACAGTGTGTAGCTTTCTTACTGTTGGACATTAGCCTAAAAACAAGAAAACCTTCTATTTTGAGTAAAATGTGACTCAGTGTGAATACAGTTGCTTTGTCATTGCTTTCTTCTAGGAATTATTTTTTCCAACTTACCAGACTATAATCTTGGAATCTTTTGGTAGTCTGCCACCAAAGTACTAACCAAATCTGATCCCTTTTAGTTTTTAATCTGTCCAGATGCCCTTCTTTGATTTTGGAAGCTTGTTCTGTTCAACTGCAAAACAAATCTTTGTCTTAGTATAACTTAGTTTCCCTTTATTTGTCATATTTTATTAGTTTCTGATTTTTTGATATTTCATTTTGATTTAAAGAAACAGTGAATTAACAAATATTTACTTAAGAATGTAATAATCGTACAAAAGGTAAACAGGAAGAAATATTTTTTAGAAAAATATTATTGGAGTATATATGTATATGATGTATATGCGTATTTGTAATTTTACAGAGCGATATGGAAACATGCATGCTCCATATTTCTATCCAAAAGACCTTGAAATAGATTTCTCCTTTCACTGCCCTAACAAAATTCAGTGATATATCATAAAAATGGGCAGTGCAGTTTTATACCTTTGGGGCTGAAAACCATTTAAAATTATTGTATATCTTTAGAATAAGATTAAAATGTTCAGGAAGTATTAATAAAAACAGCAACCAAACAATATCACATTGAAGTGATATGTAGGACAATCCTTGGCAATTTCAATATAGAAAAGAGGACACAAACTCTGATTTAGGTTCAACTCCTAGGGAAACTTTCAGAAAAGGAAATGTGTGTCACACGGCTGTAAAGTAGGAGGAGCTTAAACTGTTAAGAACAGCAGGCTGCAGCAACTCATTAAATAAATATTTATTTATTATCAGTTGGTTGTCTCAGCCAGTGACCAAATGGGATTCCAATACTCCCAGAAGTGTATGCCTTAGAACTGTAGGCCTTTTGCATTATTTCATCCATTGTATCTTCATTTGAATGACAGGGGATCACTTCCCTGGACTGCACATTTCTGGTTGGCATTACATGCTAGAGAGTATCATAAGGACTGGGGGAAGAAAAATCCTTCTTCTCTTTACACTGTTTCCCCACATACAGTATTTGGTGGAGAGTTAAGATACAAAATAAGAGAAGCCTAGAATGTGCCATGTGCTGTGTCAGGCTGCCAGGCTGCCAAGTATTTGGAGAGGTTTGAAAAAGAGTTTTAGAGTTCTTATTAGGTGATTAGCCTATCACTAGGGAGTTAAGATCCATGCCTTCATAAAGGCATTGTCTTCCATTCTTGAGAGCCTCTCCTTTCATTCATATTGCACAAAAGACCAAACAATGCTCAACTCCTCCACTTCCCAGAAAGAAATATGCACACAGACTGTATTTAAAAGCAGGATTTAGCAACACCGACGTGGGCGACGCAAATCCACCCATTAAAATCAAGCTCTCTGATCTGAAGTCAGATAAGTGCTGTTCCTAGTGGGTTGTGTGCCAAATCCAATTAAGTTTTGCATAACACACATCTTTGGGGATCTTGATTTATTAGCTTTGTTTGAAGAAAGTAATAAAAAGGAGGTTTGGTTTATCATGTCTCCATGTATGGAGACAGATACGGCTTGTCCTTCAATTTCTGGCTGTACAGGACAATGAACTCATTTTTGTACATAGCTTGGCATGCCAAGAGAAGGGGAAACAGCCCTATAACCTAGCCCAGTGCCTCTTTTCTTGGATACTTTGTACTTTCCCAGATCCCCCATGGCATTGTACCTGTGGCTGAATCTTAAGCAAGGCCACCCAAGATGGAGAACTCCTCAACCATCTCTCACCTGTCCTTCCCTCTTTTGCACCTCAATATATATAGGGCTGGTTATAACCTGGTCAGAGGTACATCCACCTTGGCATGCTGTAGGAAATAAGCATTTAAATCTGGAAATCACTCTCACTGTGATTCTTTCAAGTTGGGGCAGACCCAAGGATAAATCCAAATGCTTCTTGGCCTTACACTCAAAGTTACACCTGGGGGCAGGGAGGTGATATTTATATCTAGCCATAGCTAGCAAAGAATGAGTAGAATTGAAAAGTGGCTTCAATATGTAGTCTTCCAGCCTTTGTCCTGCTCAGTGAACAAGAATTGGACTTGAATGATACAAGACTCTTGAGATGCATCCATATCAATGAATAAAGCTTTGCTGTTGGCCATTAAGAAAATGAATGTAGTAACATAGAAGTTACTATCTTTTCATACTGTGTACTGTATGCCTAGCATTAGTAAAAAGAGGCAATGTACCTCTTGTACTATAGCCCGTAGTACAATAATATCTTGAATTCCAATGTGGTTATGAGTCACAAAATGCTGCACATTAAACATGGGCAGAATTTTTCAAAACGATTGTGATCTTGGTATTTCAGCAATACCTTAATACCTTCCTGAGAATTTATTTTTAAAAAGAATTTAGCAATATCTCCAGTTTCTATAAAGAAATTATGATTCATATCATTTTTCAGTTTCTGAATTTATTCAAATATTAATTTAATTTGTAGAGGACTAAAACTTTAAAATAGTGCAGAAAATCTAAAAGAAAAATTAGAATTCATTTGTCATGTTAAAAAGCAGGCAACAACTTATGAGTGGCATTGAATATCCCTATTTTAAGTAAATAATTTCCATACATTGTACCTGATTAGCTGTATTAAAACCTTGAACAGTTGCTATAAGGGAAAACTTCTAGGCTATAATATTCCCTTTCTTCATGTAAACTATGATGGTGAAGTAATGGCATAGCAAAAATTTTCCCAGCTAGGTACTTTCCTCTTCCAAAGTACCTAATTGTAAGTAAACAGGATGACTAAAATGGAGGGAAAGACAATAATACATTCTGTACAGGATTTCCCAACTTCAGCAAGTTTAAGATGTGTGAAGTTCAACTCTCAGAATTCCCCAGAAAGGTATGTTGGCTGGGGAATTCTGGGAGTTGAAGTCCATATTGCGAAGGTTGGGAAACACTATTTTAAGCCACGGTACATCAAGGCACCATGGAATTTATCTTGCATCCAGCCATCAGCATGCAAAATGGGAAAGGAGTTAATACCAATGAGAAAAACAGATTGCCCATAAGTTCTGCAGAGATAGAGCATTCAAAAAAAAAAAAAAAAGGGGGGGGGACATTTAAAAGGAAATATCACCAGCATTAAACTCTGTATCAGTGGGATAAACTTGTGCTGTGCAAACAGCTTGGATTTGGGCTCTCACGCATATTGACAACAAACTGCTCAGAATATGCCTCCTGACTTTCTCCCAAGAATTATCTGGCAACTACTTTCAGATGACAGCTAAATAAGAAGAGGATCATTATCAACTTTGGCATCAAGCACAAACACAAAATGTGTGAAATAAATTATTTATGAGTAACTTCCCGAAACTGTGAAGAAGAAAGGGTGGGTGGGAAAGAATCAGACATTAAACGAATTTCTTTCTTTTCTTTTCTTTTCTTTTTTTTAAAAATCACCCTAAGGGAAGATGGTTAATCAAGAAATGGATGTTTGGGGGTAAATAAGGGGCATTTCTTGAGTAGTACTGACAAGCACGCCTAACTGGTCGTGCATCCTTCTTGGCAAGAACAACTATGTGCTTGAAGATCAGCACAGTCTATATCTAGTTTTAGGGGGGTGGGGGCAAGAAAAGGACAACAATGATTATTTTTAAATAGTCCCACAATAGTCCAAGCTTCCAGACTGCAGACTGTCAGTGAAAGAAATCCTGGTCCCTCACCCAGTCCCCTTTTCGGTGAAAAGAACTATAATGCACAACACAATTGCAATTATTTCTAAGGGTTTTACTTCATAGATATTGATACACGCATTTTTTTTATATCTGTCAATTGAACGGTTGTTTTTCTGAGTTGCATCTTCTGAATTCTTTGCTGAGTAGAACATTCCTACTTCTTGCAGCAAGCCACATGGCCAGCTTAATGCAATTTTGAAAGGATGGCAGAAATGGCTGCTCGCCACCCCCACCCCTGCCCATGATATATTCTTTAACCCCATTTAAATGGACTCCTATAAATAGTACTGTATTTTCCTATGAACAAGGACTTAATTGTGTTGCAGCAAGTTCTTGTGAATGAAGGATTTAGTTATCTGGCCTCCAATGAAAACCATACTTTACTAATTTACTTACTTGGGAATTGCCAAGTAACAATTTCTGAGCGATGGGATGATAAAGTGTATACATATAAAGTTCAGAATCTTGGAGGTTTTGGTATTTCCTGAGACACTCTATGGAAGCAAAAGTTGGACTGTGAAAAAACAAGATAGGAAGAGTATTGATGCCTTTGAACTTCTGAGAATAAATGTCTGTGGAGATTCTCAGCCATCCAGGTCATAGTTGTCTCAAAAGTGCTTTTTTTAAAAAAGGCAACTAAACTGGGTTTTTTTCCTGAGGAAGAAGAAGAATATGTTTTGCTTCTCATCCAGGAAGCTTCATCAGTTGTGACTGGATGGTGGTGGGTGATGGAAAGATCTATCTTCTATCATTCTATCCTTCCATCCCCCCACCATCCAGGCACAACTGATAAAGCTTTTTGGATGAGAAGCAAAACATATTCTTCTTCTTCCTCAGAAAAAAAAAGCCCAGTTTAGTTGCCTTTTTAAAAAAAAGCACCTTTGTGACTCCAGAGAATAGCATGGACAGCCAAGAAAACAAGCCAATGGATCATCGAACAGACTAACCTGGAGTTCTTGCTTGAGGCACTATTAATCTGATTCAAATTATCCTACTTTGAACACATTGTGTGAAGACTCAGCTCTCTGGAAAAGGTTTTAATACTGGGAAAGGTGGAAGGAAAGAGAAGAAGGGGATGATCAGCAGCAAGGTGGAGGGACTCAGTTACAGTGCCCAAGAGTGCATCAATGAGAGACTTGAAATAATAGGTTAGGGATCACCACAAACAAAAGTTGTCAATGTGATCACTATTTGCTGGTACATAATCCACCAATCAAGAGTGTGGAATATGTGGTTGTCCAGTGTTTTTGTGCTATAATTTTCAGCAATTCTGACCAATGGTCCTGCTGCCTAAATTGCTAAGAGTTGAAATTCAGGAAAATATATTTGTTTGTTTCATAGTTGTTGTAACTTGCCCCAGTCTATAGCCTCTGAAACCATTAGTTTCTATGGTATTAACTCTTCCACAGTCTACAACTCTCTAGATCAGGGGTGTCAAACTGCCGGCCCGCGGGCCGGACGCATCACGAAGAAACCACGCCCACCCCTTTGCTGGCAATGGGGAAAAAGTTCCGATACATCATGCGGCGTCACGTGATGTCGTGCGTTTGACATGTCTGCTCTAGATATTCTTAGCTACAATTCTCACAGTGACCATTGTACTGAACTGCATCACCATTGTCCATAATATTAGGTAATTGCAGTAGCCATAATCTCATTTTTCTAGAAAACATTGCATTAGTATTATATACAGCAACTAGCACATAGAACATATTGACTGTAGAGTAAGCTTAATGCTGGCAATGCAAAACTCCAGAATTGGGTTATGACATCTGAGTGACAGCACAGGTACTGGCTAATCAAACCAGTGCACAGGCATATTTTACTGGCAAGCTTGCAAAAAATTTTGTTTTGTGAAATAAAATTGTGAGAACTGCATATGTACAGATAGTAAATTCTAATGTTCTGATTACCTATTAGCAGCCCAAACCTATTGTAAGTATTCGCAGTTGGTTCTACAAGAAGTGGCCCATGTACTGTAGATTGAGTAGCTGATCAGGCCTCTAAAAAAATACCTCAGGACAATCACTTCTTAAAACTTTTCTATATATGTATATACCACAGAGGACAGTGCCCCATTACTAGTAAACTAAATTAAACTGCTAGTCAGTGTGATTTGATGAGTAAAAGTCACCTAATTCCAACACACCACCATAAAATTCCTTTCTAAAATGATCTTAAACAGTAAAACAGTTTGAGGAGGGAGTAGAATATTGGTAGATATATAGCAATAGGAATAGCACTTAGACTTATATACCACTTCATAATGCTTTACAGCCCTCTCTAAGTAATTTACAGAGTCAGCATATTGCCCCAGTAGTCCTCATTTTACTGACCTCAGAAGGATGGAAGGCTGAGTAAAGCTTGAGCTGGTCAGGATTGAACTGCTGGCAGTCAGCAGAATTAACCTGAAATACTGCATTCTAACCACTGTGCCACCAAATATATTAATTATATTTTATTTTTTTTGAAAAATAATTTCATAAATTTGAATGATCCTGTTTCTTTTCTCACAATTGTAACCGCATAGCCCCACAAATACTTTTCCAAAGTTTGTCAGCATTACAATACATAAGTACTGGAGAATAAACCATAATATTTGGCTATATTAGCTTCCAGTAAATTTGATCTCACTCCCACAACTGAATTTTAAATGAAGTGCCATTAGGCAGAAATGTGATGTTAGAAGGTAATGAATAACAAAAATACACCCTGTCAAAAATTATTTGGGTAACAAATTGCTGGAAGGTAAATTCTCCTATTCAATGAGGTTCTGAAAACTGCTTTGGAAATTCCCCATATTTTGCTTCCTCCATGAAAGGGCCTCCTTATTCTATAAAAGCCTGAGCATCAAAAAAATGTGATAAAGAATTCCTGAGGAATAGTTATTTTCCATTACATAACTTACCATCATTGTGAAACCTTCCTTCTCATCAACCTTGCAAAATCTAGGGGAGAAATGGAATGATCCATCATAATGTCTTTTTGGGGGGAAGCATAGATTGATTTTTTTTCTGGTGAGGAGATTTTTTTGTGGTACCCTCTGCCCACCACGGGAGCCATTTTGTGAATACACTAATGTTGAAATGTTGAATAGCAGCTATTTGTGAGGAGGCTCACCGCATTCTCTCAATATTCTAACTATGTCCCATTTCTTCCTCTCCAAATGGTTCCTATGATATGGACTAAAAGGCTATGGGATCTTCCACTTTTGAATGTAGACAGAATGGAATATTGCCTATACCCTAAAACTTTAAAGCAGTATCATAGGTAAAAAGGAACTGTTATAGAACAAGTACACTAAAAATGTGGCCTAGGAACAGAACTTAGACTATCAGCATCCTTTGGCATCCTCCTGAATCTCTGAAGAATGGTTCGGACCATAAATTTCAGGGTTTTTCCCCCATTTGGAGCGGATTTTAGAGGGCAAAATAGGATTGTGTATTTGCATTGCAACCCATTTTACTCCTTTAAAAAAAATAATCCTTACACTTTTTAAAAAAAAAAAAGTGTGGCCATCAATGTCCCATTCAAATGAAATAACACTTAGAGTCAATAGACAATAGTAGATAGATACATATTTATATAGATATATATTTAGATGATAGATAGATGATAGATGATAGTTTCTATTATCTATCTACTATCTATCACACACACAGAGACACACACGAGATAGATGATAGATGATAGATTTTCTATTATCTATCATCTATAGATACAGTATCATCTATAAATAGTAGTTTCTATTATCTATCTATCTATCTATCTATCTGTCATCTATCTATCTATCTATCTATCTATCTATCTATCTGTCATCTATCTATCTATCTATCTATCTATCTATCTATCTATCTATCTATCTATCTATCTATCTATCTATCTATCTATCTATCTATCTATCTATCTATCTATCTATCATTTAAATATATATCTAACTAAATATCTATCTATCTACTTCTATTGTCTGTTGACTCTAGGTAGTATTGTATTTGATTCCAGGCAGTTCACAATGTGTAATAAAGAATAAATAACTCCAGAATATTTATAAAACAATTAAAATCACAACAATGATCCAACATCAGCAGATGGTACCCAGTTCAAACTGGTGATGCCAACTGCCATCAGCCACTGAAAGTCCTGCAAAATAACATCCCCTTTATATCTCCTGACAGTTAGAACAATTAACCAGTGGAACAACCTGCCTCCAGAAGTTGTGAATGCTCCAACACTGGAAGTTTTTAAGAAGAGACTGGACAGCCATTTGTTTGAAATGGTAAAGAGTTGGACTAGATGACCTCCAAGGTCCCTTCCAACTTTATTACTGTTGTTGTTGTTGTTCCAATTATGAGACCTATCAAACCAATGGGGAAAACCTGCTTTTCTGCCTTTCAATTATACCTGGAATCCCATGCAGTCACATTTGAAGGAAGAGGGGGAAATGAGTTTGTCTGAGCTCTGATGTAGTTCCTCTTCTGGTGGAACGTGCATTCGTGTAGGTATTCCTTTGCCTTTGTTTTCCATTGTAGAACATCAAACCACACCTTGCCTCCAAGCCTGCATATTGCAAACTACAGCAATGTGGCTGATCTGAAACATCAGCAGGCCAGGTTTGCTCTTTCCTGGGGACACTCTTTGAACCCCACAAACCCTTGCAAGGCTCCATGTTTCTCCAGAATCTTTTCTTCTTAAAGCCCTTTCAAATCTCCCTTGTGTGAACCTCACCATCCTGGTTGTCCTCCTTTGGACACACTTCAAGCACAGGAAGAAATAAGTGTTTAATGTAAAGTTTAATTCAGGCAACCTGTATGACCCCGTAATCCCTCGCCACTGGCTATACTGGTAAGGACTAATGCGTGTTGATTTCCAAAAGATCTGGAGGGCTTTTGTTTGTTTACCCTTGATCTAATTTGGCCCTCATTATTTTGCAATTAAAGATACTGGGACGCAGAATACTGGGTTTAGATTCCAGGAAGACAGCTGCTGATGGAATCTTAAGGGGAACAAATCCTAAAATAAAAACTGTTTAGTGATCTGATCAATTAACCAGAGAAGAGATAGATTCTCTTTTATTGGATATATTCAAGAAGACTAGGTAGATATATGTTAGACTCGTTTAGCCTACACACATCATATTCCTAATACCGCAGGCAGGGTGTTCTAATGCTTAAATGTCCCCTTCTAATCCTAGTACACTAGGATTCAATTCTAATTCATGTAGGTCTGGTGGAGAAGCACAAAACATGCCAAAATGTGCAGATTTCTATTTCACTACTCAAATAAAGTTTTGAAAATCTTATTCCTCTGAGGCTGCTTTTTTCAGTTTTGGTCTCAAAGGATCCTTCCAGGCTCAGTTGCCACACTTAAGGAAGCATGAAAGCCCCCAAGTTAGGTTACTAAATGACTTTTTTATTGAAAGGTGTCCAGGATATGAAAAGTTTCAACCACATCCTGAACATTTCTCACAGGGTGGGGGCACTCCTTAAGTCTGTGAACCTTCTAATTGTAGCATACAGGCGAACCTCAAACACCCTTGAGGAAAATCAGATTAGAGGCAAAATTATCCTGCTGTGATGACTTTAATATTTGTCTCTGCTCTAATTCTGATGGAATGAGATTTGAAAGGAAATAGAGCAAAAGGTGATGCCTCACTCTGGTTCTGTTGGTTTGAGGCTGGGTGAATCACAGCGAAAGTCAAATCCTGATGGTGCCAAGATGTTCAGGTGCCATTCTCCCTGGGCAGGCCCCAGTTGGTGGCAATCAAGTAAGATCTGCTGTTCTTGTGAGAAATACATCATCTGAGGAATCATCTGGGAGAAACAACTCATTTTTCCCCCTGTAAAATATGAACATTGTAAACCTGTCTGTCAGCCTTCCACAACCTGGTGCCATCCAAATAGATTGAGATGTCTGTTCCAAGAATATTGACTGGGAAGTCTAGAAGATGACATCCATTTGGAGGTGGTCAAAGCTCAGTCACCACTGATATCCATGGAACCACGGAATTGTGTATCAATACAATTTCAAAGGAATATCAGTGACCAAGTTCCTTCTGAGGAGAAGAGGGATCTGACATCTGTCTCACCTGCTCCTCACTACAAAAATGAAAGAGGGGGTTAAGATCTAGCTAACTCCTGCCCTTGAAGGAAAACAAAACAACAAAGTTGCTTCTTCTCTGAATTTCTACAAGCTTTTTACAAGCAGCATAAGTTTATAATTGTGAGATGTCTGGGTTTCTGGACAAAGAGGGACATATTTTCTTTCCTGGGCAAGGAGACTGCAATCTTGCTTCATTGATTGGCTCTTGAAAGTGCTGACTTTCTTTGACTCTCCATCCTACCTTCCGAATCTTCCCATGGTCAGTTGGAGGGCAAAGGCTATGAAAAAGCACACTCCAGAATTTGTTTACAATTCTGTTTGAAAAAGATAGGTATGTTCCAGAGTATAGTATGTCCAGGGCTTTTCTGTAATAATAAATTATCCATTAGCAGGAGTACCCAGAAGCAGAACTTAATTTATCGTACTTAAATATTACTTCCTCAAGAAACTATTGCTACATTCCATGCATCTGGACAATGTTCCTTCAGTCTTCAACCTTTTCTGTTTGGGGAAGATGGTTGAAAAGATGGTTGGCCAACAACTCCAAAGGGTTCTGGAAGAAATAGATTATTTGGGCCCTTTTTATCAGATTTCAGACTGGGATACATTACTGAGACAGGCATGGCTACCCTTGTAGATGATCTCAGGTGGGCTCAGGATGGAGGTGGTGCATTTACCAATCTAAATGACCTCTCACCACTTTTTGATACTGTTGACCATAGAATTTTCCAGAATCACCTCAAGGAAATAGGGGAAGGGAACATTGTTTAGAGATGGCTATCCCCCTTCCTTCAGGGCTGGTTATAATCAGTAATATGGTGGGGGGAAATGGCCAAGTCCTACACTTCTGTTTTTAGGGTACCTCAGGGCTCTATCTTCTCCTTATTCCTCTTTAGCATATACACATGAAGCTGCTGGATAAAGTCGCCCATTAACATAGGGTAAGTATCATCGACATGCTGAGGTTTCTCAATTGTACACCTTTTCTCCTAGCTATCTAAGTGAATGACAATCAAACATGCTGTTAAGATTCTATCTCAGTATCTGGAAACTGAAGGGGTCATGATGGGGAAGAAAACACCTTGCCCTAACTAGTCCAAGTGGCTGTGTGTTTTGGGCCCATGGACTTATATACTGCTTCACAGTTCTTTACAGCCCCCTCTAAGCAGTTTATAGAGTCAGCCTATTGCCCCCAACAATGTAGGTCCTCATTTTACCGACCTCAGAAGAATAGAAGGTTGAGTCAACCTTGAGCCGGTGAGAATTGAACTGCTGAACTGATGGCAGCCAGCAGTCAGCAGAAGTAGCCTGCAGTACTGCATTCTAACCACTGGGCCACCTCAGCTCTTGAAGAGTTACCCTTGAAGATCATCCAGAATCTGAAATTGGTCCAGAATGTTTTAGCACCGGTGGTTATCGGCATTTCTTATGGTGATGCCTCTACTCTGTGTGCTGCACTCATTTGCAATAGGCTTCTGTGTATATTCAAGATGTTAGTTATCACCTATAAAGCCATACATGGTGCCAGGCCTATAAAAAGACAGCTCTTACCTTAGACATTTGAGTCAAAATGAACAGAGTCCCCGTTCTTAAGAGTTATAGTTCATTCAGTTGTGCTTGCCACTTATTATTCATTTGGTTTTAATCATATGTTGTTATTGCTTATATTGTTGGTTTGATTTTCCCTTTTTTTTCCCTTTGTGAATCACCCAGTGTCACATTGTCAGAGCTGGTTACCCATATGCATTCTTTAAATAAATCAATTAAACTCAGAAACAGTCTTTTTCAGATGCATTTTTCAGAAACTGTTTTTATATACAGTTTTGGTTGGAGAAAGGTGGATACAAGAATAGATCGATAAGGTTAAAAAGTAATGTAAAATTAATCTTGAGCTGAACTTGACTCATGGAGACTCTATGAGCATGTCCATGAAGTTTCCTGGACAAATATGGAAGTGGTTTGTCATTGCCTCCTTTGGGATTTTTCTTTTTTCACTTCCTAGTCTAGCCTGCAGCTTTGATTTTCTGAAATTTTCCATCCAACCCAATCCAAACCCCATTTAATTTTCAAGCCTAAACAACGTGCAGTAGTCCAGGTGCTGCCATCTACTGACATGTATATGCCAGGCAAAACCAAAGAGTGTGACTAATTTATGGGGCTTATTTCAAAATATAAAGTTGTAGATAGCATTCTAAATACAGTTAAAAATGAAGGATATAAATCAATGGAAGAGGTCTAATATCTTGTTTCCTGGTACTAAGGTAGTCTATCCCAATATTTTTTGGTTCAAAGGAAGAGAAAGCTGTGTTTTCCCCCAAATTATTGGTTAGACACTAGAGTAAGCAAAATTTGTAACAACACAGAGACCCAATTTCTGTAGTCAGTATTGAGGAATTCTGGGAGAGGCAATTCAACAGTATTTGAAGGGGAATGTGTTGTCCACCCTGCATATTGTGCATGGATCCAGGAGAGGCATCAATGTATCATGTTGATGATACTCATCAAACTGATCTACTGAAATATAACCGTCATTTCTAAACTAATTTCAATCCAATGAATAGCTAGACCCAATATAACACACCCAAGTTTCCATTCCAGTCCTTCCCTGGATATCTGCAAGGCTCAACCTTATCACTTCATAGAGTGAGGCATGATGCCAAACTGGACCACTGCATCATGCCCTGTCACCTTCTAGATAGCCTTCTATGCTCAAAAGCAATGGAAGAAATGTTCTATCATTGATGCAGGAAAAATATCCAACTCTCTATCTACTTGATCATCTTGTCCTTCCATTCCGGCAGTGAAATAATTTGCTTAAATCTGGCAGTAATTAATTTAATTCTTAATTGAACCAATATTAGAAATGAATAACCGAATAACAGAGTCAGAAGGGACCTTTTAGTCCAATCCCCTGCTCAAACAGGAAACCCTTATACCATTTCAGACAAATCTGTCCGGACTGGATGTCAGGCCAATCTGTTCTTAAAAATCATCAGTGTCGGAGCACCCACAACTTCTGGAGGCAACTTGTTCCACTGATTAATTGTTCGGAAGCAAGGGGTATGCTTGCACTTACAGAATCTGTAAGTGTCTTTGTCTCTTTTTCCCTGCCATTCCTCTATTGTCTTCTTCTGGTCAAAATACATTAGTCTATTATGCTGCTGTCAAAAGCATCTTATGGCATGTATCTCTATATAGAGCTCTGATATATAACAAGTAATCTATGATGGAGAGCAAAATCACCATGTGTATCCTTTTTGGGATGATCCCACCAAGGGTTATTTTAAAACTTCTTTTTGGAACAAAGGAAGTGACAGTCAGTGAGACATACCTTCCAGCTGGTAGGATACGTTTGACAACAACATTAAGTATAGTAGACCAAGTTAAGGCAAAGGAATCTAAAAATAACCTGATTTGGGGGGAGTCAGTTATGAGTTCCTCCTTGAGGGAGATGGGCAGTGTAGAAACACAAAATATGAATAAAATAAATAAATGATGCTTCATGAGATACTGCTGTTGCTACATTGCTATCCCTGTAAAAGTTCCAGGAGAGACATCAATTTTAAACGCAGAGATTTTGCCTGTACGGTTACACTCAAAAATGCTGACCTTCCTGCATTGGGCAGAGTGCATTTGTTATAGATGTAATTTGTTGTCTTCGAGCTGGACCTTTTAAAAAAAAAGAAGAGTGTGACTGCCAACAGCGCACAGACTTTTTTTTTTTTTATGCTTTGCTAGAGCTTTTCTCAGAGTATTCTGATCAACCTGACAGTTTAGCCCTAAGGAAAGTTATAAATTCTGCACTGAATTGCGGGACAATCTTTCACTGTGGCATTTCTGCCCTCCGGACACCCTTTGGTTATCCATAAACCTGGCAGATGATGGGATTTTATGGCTAGAAACATTCTTTGCAGACACAAGTACAATAACCGGGGCTGAAAATGTAATTAAAATGACTGAATGAACTCTCTTCAAGGAATCATGTTGGTTATTAGTGGATTGTAACATCACTGATGCTTTACACCCAAACTCACAAACATACATACTAAATAAATAAGCAAGCAAACATGCAAATAAATCAACTAAAGTAGGCCAAAATTTAGATATAGCTATGAAATTATACAAAGTAAATTGAGATGTCGGAGAGAGGAGGTATGTAAACACTGAGATCATAGCCTAAAATACAAGTGAATATGATACTTTTTTCTCCCTCTGCTTATGTAATGATGTGTCTTAAGGGCTGCTTCTCATTTTTTTTTAAGTTTTGAGAGACGGTTTTCCTTAAATCTTGGGGATACTTTGTTGAAATATCAACAAAAACAAAGTGTAAGAAATGATTATTAAGGAATCTCTCTATATATTTTGATTTAAATTTCAAGCAAGCACCATCAACTTGCAATTTCTGCACTGAATCTTTTGATCACTGACTTTAGCTAGCTATGTTTGCACCACTCTTTCTGAAATGTTGCTCATGGAAATCAAAATCTGAAATACTTTTACAGGTTCATATGTTTCTTAGAGGAGTTATGAGAAAAGGGAAACTGGACTCGGGACCTCTAAGTCTTACCATCCGCTCTAAGCCAGGGTGTCCAACCTTGGCAACTATAAGACTTGTGGACTTGTGAATTCTCCATCCAGCATGACTGGCTAGGGAATTCTGGGAGTTGAAGTCCACAGGTAATAAAGTTGCCATTCATCTTCTAGTTCTTGACTGGGTGGTATTGCCTGAAGCAGAAGAGAATGATACAAAATATATCAGCCCTCAAAAGATAGTTGGAATTATTTGGGCTTGGCAATTTTGGTTCACTGTAATGAGGTTGGTCTGACACTCCCAGTACATTTTAATTTCATTGCTTTTACACCCAACAAGATAGTTAGGAAACTCCCCCTTCTCCTATTGCCTACTGCAGCCTGGAGGTTTTGGGAATCCCCATTACAATCCTAGAATGGAGGCAAAGCCTTCTTTCACACACACACACACACACACACACACACACACACACACACACACACACACACACACTCACTCACTCCAATGGGGAAGCAGAATTGTTTTTCAGGTATCCTATTTTGATTTACACAGCTGTTAAAACCAATAACATCTGTTACCTCAGTTGAGATTTTAGGCTTGCCATGTAGGTTACAGGCAAGATGTCACTGGTTTATCCTTCAGTGGCATCCCTGTTTGTATTTCAAGCTCAATTTCATATTGTTCTGTCTCGTGGAAGGTTCCATTTGTAAATAATTTTAGTTAATATTAGAGAGCTCAATTTCATATTGTTCTGTCTAGTGGAAGGTGAGAGGTGGGAGAGAAAAGGAAAATAATAATTTGAAGAATACACTGTGAACCCTGTCATAGTAAATTTAGTGCAATCTTTTTAAAAAAGGAAAAAGAATACATGATTACTCTTCATTGGCTTCATTGGTTTTTAGGATATTTTATTTAATATCCACTTCAAGGAAGACTAGGTGAGCAGGCTAGATAAGGTGAGGCTGTTTCAGTTGTTTTTCAAATCCCATCAGCTCCTACAACAGTTCTCATTGCTGGAGATGATGGGATTTACAGACCAGCCGAATCTGGAGGATTACAGATTGCCCTACTTTACTGTATATGATTATAACTCCACAATCTTAACATGACACCCATCCACTGTGTGTGTGCATACGTACATCACAATTCTCAATATATGAAGGAAAAATATACAAAACAAGGAAAAGCAAATACAGGAAATAAGAAGTGAAGAAAAAGAAGTAAATAAGAAAAAAAATAGAATTATGCCTTCCACCTTTCTTTATGTTCAGGAATTATCACCTTAATCTTTTCCCCACCATCTCCATCCCCCTTTAATCCCTCAAATCATCATTTATTTTCTTCTTTCAACCAAAAAAAAACATCTATTCTTAAAAAAAAACTTTATTTTTTTCTCTCTGACCAGCGTGTTAGCTTTGTCATTTCTGCAAGTCCATATGTTACAATTCTCATCAACTTTAATTATAATGACTCTGTGATGGGACATGTAATACAACCCTGCTTCAGATTAACAATAGCCGATACAGGAGTAATTACAGGGAGTACAATATTATTTTCCCCTAGGGTTATTTTAGAAAACAAAGATACTGTACAAGTGAAACACCAATGTGTCCATGAGTAATTGGTGTGTTACTTCTATGTGTTGATATCAATTGTTTCCCACACTCTCTACCTAAAGAGAACATTTGAACTCATGGCCCTGGGAGGAAGAATAGTAGAGTTTGCTGCTTGAGACCTCTTCAAGCATCTTGTTTTCACCATAAGTGGTTATTATGAGAACCACAAAGCTTGAAGAAATATGCTTGTTATCTTATTTTCCTTTCCTTCCCTATCTCTTTTCCTTCTGTCCTTTTACATAATAAATCAGACTGCAGAGGTGGCTTCTAAGCTACAGTATGCTAACAACTTTCCTGGTTTAGGAGCAGAATATAACTATTAAAAATAATAAAATAAAACATGGGTAGCTTGAAACACCTGAATTATTGCTATGTCAGTACTTCATGCATTGCCCCATTTTATTCATAGAGTACCTGTGATCTGGATATAAATAAATGTGAGTGTTGGCATCTGCAAGGATAGAAGATAACAAAACTGTATTGTCCTGATATAGAACCTGCCTCTTTTATATATGTATGGTTGCTGTTGACCAAAAAGAATTTAGATATCATTATGATATCTATGCTATAAAACAAGGAATGCAAATATAACAGAATAACAGTTTGAAAGTGACCTTGGAGATCTTCTAGTCCAACCCCCTGCTCAGGCAGGAAACCCTATATCATTTCAGACAAATGGTTGTTCAACCTCTTCTTAAAAGCCTCCAGTGTTGGAGCACCCACAACCTCTAGAGGCAGGTTGTTCCACTGATTAATTGTTCTAACTGTCAGGAAATTTCTTCTTAGTTTTAGGTTGATTCTCTCCTTGATTAGTTTCCATCCATTGCTTCTTGTCCTGCCTTCAGGTGCTTTGCAAATATGTAAGAGATGGATCTTGCATTATAATCTCTTGATGCATTCTGTATGATTCTGATCTTGCTAAGATGGCCTCTGGAAAAAAGACTAATTTGTATTTATAGAGTCATATTTTTTCCTCTTCCTAAATGCAACTGGATTGGAACAAAAGTCTTTGCATAGTGCAACTGAGTAGAAAGGATTCATGCAGGAAAATGTGTTCTGTTCCCTGATTTTTCACCATACCTAGACCTGATGTGCACCAGATTTTTCTTGAGTAGATGGCAGAGCTCTGTTAGCTTCAAACTGCAAGAATTCAAATTCTATAGACCCTGATAAATGGATGGGTGAGTGCGGCAAACAAAAGAAAATAATTGTGTCAATTCTGTTCCTTGAATATCCCATTGATATTTTACCAGATCTAGAAAAATACAAACAGTCTCTGGGCTGAATGATTATGTCCTAGTTCAGTGGTGGTGAACCTATGGCACGCGTGCCAGAGGCAGCACTCAGAGCCCTCTCTGTGGGCACACGTGCTGTCGCCCCAGCCTGCCTCCCCCTGTGCGTCCCCCACCAGCAGCCCCCCCGGAGGAGAGTCACCCCCGGGTGTGGTCCACGCGGAGCAGCGCAGCCAAGGACATGGCAGCCGGGCAGCAGGGACAAGACTCCACCCTCGCGCCCCATCGTGTGCAGATGATGCTGCAGGACGCGGGCGCAGGGCGTGGCCGCCATGGTGCTGCAGGGCCACCTGGGCAATCTGCAGTGGGCCATGGAGGCAGTGGGTGGCCCTGCGGGTGGACAGGGCGGAGCAAGGGCGGAGTAGGGGGTGGGTGGGACAGTTTTTGGGCATTCGGTCTCTAAAAGGTTCGCCATCACTGTCCTAGTTTGTCTCTGACAGTCCTTTAAACTCGTCAGTTAAGCCTTTTTCATTTGAATCCTGAACTAATAATTGCAAGTCAGCAATATACTCCGGCACAGAGTGTTTACCTGACAGAGGTAAAGTATTTGGGAGTTGATGGTTGACTATATGACTACATTATTGAAACAATCTCTCAGAAGTGTCACATTGATGCAATTATTTACTTCTGGGCTGTTTTGTTTATGAAGATTCTCAGTCATCCATGTCATGGTTGTCCCAAAGGTGCTTTTTTCAACTGGACTTTGTTTTTCCTTGAAGACAAGAAAGTATTTTTCCTTGAAGAAAGGAGTCTCTATCCTTTTTATCGTTCTGGAAGGCCAAAAAGATCTGGCTGTTCCTCAATCATTGGGCTAGGATGGGATTGAATCAGAATCAATGGGTCTATGGAGATTCTCAGTCATCCAAGTCATGGTTGTCCCAAAGGTATTTTTTCAAAAGGCAGCTGAACTTTCTTTGTTTTTCCTTGAAGACATTTTGCTTCTCATTCAAGAAGCTTTTTCAGTTCTGGAGAAGCTTCTTGGACGAGACATGAAACAATCTTCAAGGAAAAACAAAGTTCTGTTGTCTTTTGAAAAAGCACCTTTGGGGCTGGGCTGTTTTGCATCAGAAAGAGTGTTTCCCCACGTTTTAGTTTCCTCTGTCTTTTTGTTCTTGATGTTCTTGTTTTTGAATCATTGTTGATTCCTGCATGGATAAATCCATGGTTTTGTCAGATCTCCCCTTTTGGCTTGGTGGTTCATCACCTGATTAACTGGTCTACTTGGTTCATAATTTGTTTCTGATATGGATTAGATCCATAATCAGAGGCACTGCCAGAGGAACTATAACCATTGTTTACTCACAAATTTGGAGTACAGGTTCTTCCCCCACAGCAGCAGAAGTCTGAGTAGGCAGATCTTGCTATCAGACTCAAGCTGGCACAACAGTAAATCTCAACTCTTCAGAAAATTCTGCCTTCAGTTACAGAAGTTTCACAGACTTAACATAGCTGTGGTTAGATAATTGGCTTTATTCAAGACAAGAAAAAAGTCAAAAATAGGTGGCATTATTTTGCATTGTAGTCTGCCTACTAAAACAAATCTTAGTTTATGTGTATGATAAGGTCAATCTTAAGGTTGAAATCTAAGTCTTTTCTCTTTTCAATTCAATGCACTTTGACTGGATTTTGGACCTTTGTGTTCCTCATCTTAAGAGTAATCAACACTTGCTCCATATTGGTATTTATATAATATTCTCTCTAATCTGAGAATTATTATTTCCTGTCTCATCAATTTCAGTCTTACAGATAAAACCCTTTTTATGATTATTTATAAAATAGTTACATCCTTTGAATTTCCAGTGAATATGGTGGTGATCTACTTTTGTCATAGTCAATGTCTATCAACACAAAAGTGTTGGAGCACCCACAACCTCTAGAGGCAGGTTGTTCCACTGATTAATTGTTCTAACTGTCAGGAAATTTCTTCTTAGTTTTAGGTTGATTCTCTCCTTGATTAGTTTCCATCCATTGCTTCTTGTCCTGCCTTCAGGTGCTTTGCAAATATGTAAGAGATGGATTTTGCATTATAATCTCTTGATGCATTCTGTATCATTCTGATCTTGCTAAGATGGCCTCTGGAAAAAAGACTGATTTGTATTTATAGAGTCATATTTTTTCCTCTTCCTAATTGCAACTGGATTGGAACAAAAGTCTTTGCATAGTGCAACTGAGTAGAAAGGATTCATGCAGGAAAATGTGTTCTGTTCCCTGATTTTGCACCATACCTAGACCAACACGTAACCAACACTTGCTCCATATTGGAGAAAGCAGAAATTGATGTCATCTAGGTTGTTTGCACACATGTGCAGATTTATGCTAATCTATAGGGTTAGTGAATATTATGTGTTATGCTAAGTAGAGCAAGCTTGGAAGCTGTGGAGAGACCTGACCCTTAGACTCACCAAAAGTTGGACATAATTGAATGGATAACATCATCATCATGTGTTATGCTAGAATTAATAATAATGGACAAACCATATACGAGTCTGGAGAAAAATCCCTGCCAAAAAATTTGTGCAGAATCTGTGCAAATGAATGTGATAGAGGATGAAAATATGTAAGGTGTCATGACTGGATGAGTGAGTATAAGAATGGTTGTAAGACTTGTTTAACGTGTGTGAAGGCTGGCTCTCTTCTTGATAATTGGAAGAAAGCTGTTATTTTTTTCTCCTTAATGGATGCAAAAACTACAGAGAGAATTAGTTTGTTCAGTGTGTCTGGAAAAGGTGCTTGGCAGAATTTGACTGAAATGGTACAAGAAATGACAATGAACAAAATCTGTGTAATGCAGCTTTATAACAGGATAGAGATGTACAGAGATTTTTTTTTCTCCCAGAAAAAGGAATATTGACAAACAAAGGAATGTAAAAATGTTTAGTGTATTTGTTGATTTAGAAAAAAAGGATATGATAAAAGACTAGGTTTGAATTATAGAATGTTTTGCCTGATCGTAGAACTGAAGTTTGGCTCCTGAGTGTGATGAGGGTAGTTTAAGAGCAGAAGTGAAGTGTGCATGAAATGGTCCCAGTATTAAGCAAGAAATTTTTAAAAAGTGATTGTGATGTTGCTCATTTAATGCATCTAGGGGTAGATCTATAAGAAATATTTGTAGTGAAGTTACAGGTGTGTTGGTTGGGGAAGGGAATATACAGGATGTCTACTTTTGTTTGAGGTTGATACTATCTTGTTAGCTAAGAATTTAAAAGATTTGCAGTAAATGCCAGATGGACTGTATGCTGTATTGGCAGTGTATGAAAGACTAAAGTGGTTGACAGGGGAAATGGACTGAAATAATGCAAGTTATATATACAATAATTTGCAAAAAATAATAGAACAAATAGATTAATACAGTGGTTCTCAACCTGTGGTCCGCAGACCGCTGGAGGGCTGCAGTGTTGTCACGGGGTTCCGTGAAAGCTTGAAGAAATTTTATGATTTAAATCTTGAGTTAAGTCTTGTGGCCATGGTCCGTGGCCACAAAAGGTATTTAAAGGGGGCCTTGGTGAAGAAAAAGTTGAGAACCACTGCATTAATGTATTGAGTTAGATTGATTGTTTACTAAACATGGGGAATGAATAAAGACAGGTTAAGATGTACAAATGCTTATAGAAAGGGAATGTGTAGCATGATCTGTGGTAGGAAACACATTTATATATATAAAAAGTTAGAATGGTTGTGAATATACTTCAGCCAACTATGCTATCTGAAAGCAAGAGGTTCTTTTTTTTAAGTTAGGAGAAACAAAAATAGTTGAAAGCAATGGATAGGGTGTGTGTTAAAACAACGTGATAGGGTCAATAATGAATGCATGCTGAATCAATGTAGACTGAATCTCACACGAGTGACCAGTCCAAAAGGAATATGTTGTGGTGAATGAGGACTGACTTGCAAAACAAATAGAAGGAAGGAAGACTGAATGGGTCAAGAAGCTGGTGGGATTCAGTTGATGAGATTCTTGAGAAGAAAGGTATGGTAAAGAACAAAAGGCAGTATCTGAAGTGTGGATATAGATCTGATGGAAACAAGGAAGTTTCTAAGAATAAGAGAGTACGAAGAGATATAGTAAATTATGTTATGTTAGTGTGAATTTGGTTCAACTATGTTTTATTTCTCTTATCTTATGCCCTAAATTTCTTTGGCTATTTCTTTCTCCCTTTCTGCACTGGATTATAATATACAGCGCCTATTTTTAAAGTGATAAATTGTGGAAGGGTACAGAAAGGAAAGCAGAACACATTGGAAATTGTGGGGGAGGGGGGGTTGTGTACAGAATGACAAAATACAAGAAGTGACCTACTGGTATGCAATATTAGAGTTGATTTTATATTTATTGCTGAATGCAAGAAAGGCAGAAATCTTGAAAGTTAATACAAGTAGTCCTTGACTGACAACAGTTTGTTTAGTTTGATGTTACAATGTCACTGGAAAAAGTGTCTTATCACCATTTTGCACAATAATGACCACTGCAGTATCCCCATGGTCAGATGATCAAAAATTCAGATGCTTCGCAACTGGTTCATATTTATGATGTTTGCAGTGTCCCAGGGTCATGTGATCACTTTGTGTGACCTTCTGATAAGCAAAGTTAATGGGGAAGCCAGATTCACTTAACAACTGTGTCAGTAACTTAACAACTGCACAGATTCACTTAACAACTGTGGCTAGAAAGGGGGCAAAACTCACTTAACAACTGTCTCACTTAGCAACAGAAAGTTTGGGCTCCATTGTGGTCGTACGTCCAGGACTACCTGTATTTAATCATTCAAAGATGGTTCTTTTATATCTTTTCTAAGGTTAAGTATTTAGTAAATATTTTCTGGAGATTCACTGAAGTCAACCTGTCTTATTAACATTCCCATATGAAGAAATGTAATAAATGTTGAATGAAGCAGATTTTACAATATAAATGCCAACAAAGAACTTGGAAAGAAATGAAGTTCCCTCACCGAGAAAGCACTGGAATATTATCTTTCTTTTTATTAGAAGAGAAACAAATTGGTTGGCAGGCTGGAGCTTCAGGGCAGAAAGGAATTGTAGTATAGAATCAGGCATTTTTCTGTGGGAACACCTTGGGCACTAGTATTGAATTACAATCATTTATATTTATTTGAAAAATAATCTTAATTAACCTTTGAGGTTGCAGTTTTCAGATTTTTAAAGCACATGTATCCATAAAGTAGAGAAGGCAATTGTCTTCCCTCAGCCCAGTTGCCTTGGGAAATGGCACAATATGAATAGGAGACAGAAATGGTGCTGAGTCAGTATCTAAATTTTATGAACGGTGCTTTGTGATTGCCGGTAATTCACCTGTCTGGTCTCTTTGTAAAGCCCTTGTGATCTTCCTAAGTCATAAAGACAAAGACATATGTAAAATTTAAGGCTGCCAACCTCTTGTTTTATTGGCCCAACTCCTGGCAGCTGGTCTCACCGAAAATATTGACTTTGATGCCAGGAAGTGCTTCATCTGCTTTATTTATGCATATCGACCTACTGTTTAAATTATAAGCAAAAGACCAATGTAAAAAAAAATATTATATTGTTTTATTATGAAATCCTTTTGGGAGACTTGACCTAAAGAGGAACAGAAATATATCTAGGCCTACATTTCTCCCAAAAGGTAAATGAATTTAGGATGATCCTAAAGGAAGACTAAACAGAACAGTGGACTGGACTAGAATAGAATAGAATAGAATAGAATAGAATAGAATAGAATAGAATAGAATAGAATAGAATAGAATAGAATAGAATAGAATAGAATAGAATAGAATAGAATAGAATAGAATAGAATAGAATAGCTTCCTCACCTCATCAGACTGTGAATTCCAGCTGAAATTGACCCGAATCAGGAGAGAGAGATTGAAATAACTACTAATTATGATTCAATGCCAGTAAAATAATCCATTATAAAATTTATTAATCCTCCATTTGAATACAATCTACCAACTCTTCTGTCTCATAGACAAACCATCCTTAATCATAGAAACATATATACATAAACTTATGTATTTCCTACCAGAAAGAACAAGGAAGAAGTGGGGAGGAGAAGAGAAAGAAAGAAAGAAAGAAAGAAAGAAAGAAAGAAAGAAAGAAAGAAAGAAAGAAAGAAAGAAAGAAAGAAAGAAAGAAAGAAAGAAAGAAAGAAAGAAAGAGGAAGGGAAGGGAGATGATAGAGGGGATGGAAGGGAAATGCTATAGAACAGGGGTCCCCAACCACAGGCCGTGGGCCATTTCCAGGCCATGGCCTATTCAGAACCAGGCCATGAGAGCGGCGGGCTGGTGTGTACATGCACGTGCCAGCCTACCACTCACATGAGTGAATGCATGTGCATGCCAGCCCACTGCTTGCCCAGTTCCCTTCTCCTATCCCCCCCCCCCAAGCCAGACCACCAAGCTGCAAAGGTTGGGGACTGCTGCTATAGAAAGAAAGGGAAATAAAAAGGGAGAAAACAAAGTGCATGGAGATGATATAAAGGCAAGGGTAACTGGATGGAGAAGGAAAGAAAAGAGATAAAAGGGTTATATTTACTAGGCAAGCAGGCCCACTGAAATAGCCATTGATTTTTAGGCTAATTTTCAGAGTTATTCATCCATCCATCCATGGAGTCATCCATTTTTGGCAGCCATTTGCAACTGTACTCATGTCATTATTTTCAATCATACCAACTATTTTTTTCAGAGCACAGAAGAGGCTATTCTCCCACCACTTCAATATAAGGAAAACTATTGTGGAGGGACAAAGTTCTTATTCCTATTGTGTAAATATGGCCCATAATTAAAAATAATCCAAACTTAAAAGTTCATCAGATTTTGAAATGGTGAACACACACCTGGAGTTCACCTGGCTGTGAAAACTTTCCAAGCACTGATTACCCAAGTCTGCTCTCTCTATAAACCAAGAAGCTAGATTTCCTAGGCTTCCCAGTCAAAAGGAAAGAACTGTTTTTGCCTATAGTTGTACACAGGGATGCATTTGTACTTATGAACACCAGCTGTGATTATTGCTTCTACCCAATCCGAATAACATAAAATACTCACAATACATAATTTGGAGTCATGACCCAGACAATGCTTTACTGAAATTGAGTTGGGAAATTCTTCTTCCACGTGAATGTGGAGCTGGTGATGTTATTTTCTGTTACACATTTTCTCATCCCTCAGAAGCCTTCTTAGCTGTCTACTCTTCCCAATGTGAAAAAGGTTCTTTTTCTTCACAAAGTCTTTCCTTGGGATTTAATGGAAGTGTGAGAAGCCAGGGAGATAACAGGCTGTGGAGACACGATTGCGCATGGAAAGGCAGAAAGTTACTACAATTTATAAATATAAAATTACAAGAACACGTATACTACCACACAGAATTTCACCAAAATTCTATTTTTTTTTTTTTTGGGGGGGGGGGGATAATCAAAAGCAAATTCCATCATCAACTTGAATCAGAACTAGGGGGAAAAATAACGCAGAAATTCCCCCACTCCAATCCCCCTCTGTATGGCACTAGGCCCAGGCAAGATTAGACAAGCAGTCTGGATTTCTAGAGAAACACCTGTCTAATTCGACATGAGCACGCCTCTCTTTCTTGATAGGACATGCCAATATTTTGTTCTAAGAAACCAGAGTACAAACGTAAAGAGAGATGTAATCCACTGACTTCAATTTAACTCCAGACTATATATAGCACAAATAATTACGGTATATGTTTGTGTGTGAGACTATCTCTCTCTCTCTCTCTCTCTCTCTCTCTCTCTCTCTCTGTATGTGTATCAACATGGATTGTGTGTGTGTGTATGTGCGCTTGTGTGTGTGTGTGTGTGTGTGTGCGCACAGCTCTACATGAATATATTTACCTAGTGTTTTATTCAGAGGCAATCAATTCAGGCAGCAAAAGGCAGGCAGAGAATTTAGAATGTGATATGGTTTACTAGGCCAGTGTTTCCCAATTGCAGCAACTTTAAGATGTGTCCCATGCAAACACTGGATTAGGGAAGCAACCTCTGAAAGAACTCTTCTGAAGTATAATGTACTTCAGACAGTTTTAATTAACTTAGGCAAAAGTTGGCTTTCAGCCCTAAAGAGTAGAAAAACTAAAGAGGCCGAAGACCAAGATACTGATGGCAGAGCTACAAGCAATCCACATGATAAAAGCATTAAGAGGCCTTTATCAATGGCCTTCTCCCATTCCTTGTCAAAAACTGGCTGGGATGGTCACAAATGATATGCTTGAGTGTAGGTTTAAGGCTTTCCAATGTGCATTCTCCCCATGGGAGGCAAACCTCACAGTTTGAGAAACCCAAATCTATAAGACCCTTTTTACAAGTCATATGTTCTAGGATAGTGTAGGAGTTATTTCTGATGGCTAACCTATGGGAATCTCTATCATTCAACAATGAAATAGAAATAGAAGAGTGTATATTTTATTTATTTTTTTAAGTTTACAACTCAGAAGTGTTTAATAAACAACATGATTGTCTGGGTCTTATTATAATGACATGTAGTAAAATCCTACTCTCTACCCCGTTTTTCCAGCCATTGATAAAATGCATCCCATATTTGAAAATATTCTATATCTTCTTTTCCTTTAATCTTCAAAGTGAGTCTATCCATTTCTGCACATTCCAGTATTTTTTTAATTCTATCATCTTCAGAGGGCGTTTCTTCATTTTTCAAATTCTGCGCAAAAACAATTCTTGCTGATGTTAATACATGTACCATTAAATATACATTTTTTTCTCATATTCTCCTGAAAATATACCTAATAAAAATAGTTCAGGTTTGAAATCTATATGCTTTCTTAACATTTTTTTCTAACCAAGTATGAATTCTTGACCAAAATTCTTTTGCTTTAGGGCACGTCCACCAAAGATGATAGAGAAATAGAAGAGTTTTCATGTGTGTGACAAATTTTCAAAAGGTAATCAATGAATGAAGAAACCTTTCAAGAGTCTTTGTAATTCAAATTAATCCTTGCACTCTAGCCCAGTAGAACAGTATAAGAACTGTATATTTTTACTAATGATTTAATTATAGTATTAGCTACTTTGAATATAAATGAGACAATCTATTCTAGGAAGGGAGAATGAGGGAATGGATGGAATGGCAGAGATGATAGATAGATAGATAGATAGATAGATAGATAGATAGATAGATAGATAGATAGACAGACAGACAGACAGACAGACAGACAGACAGACAGACAGACAGACAGACAGACAGACAGACAGACAGACAGACAGACAGACAGACAGACAGACAGATGATTGAAAGAGTGATAGAGAGGTAGAGGTAGAGGTAGAGATAGAGTAGAGGTAGAGATAGATAGATAGATAGATAGATAGATAGATAGATAGATAGATAGATAGATAGATAGATAGATAGATAGATAGATAGATAGATAGATAGATAGATAGATAGATAGATAGATAGACAGACAGACAGACAGACAGATAGGTAGATGATTGAGAGAGTGATAGAGAAGTAGAGGTAGAGGTAGAGTAGAGGTAGAGATAGATAGATAGATAGATAGATAGATAGATAGATAGATAGATAGATAGATAGATAGATAGATAGATAGATAGATAGATAGATAGATAGATAGATAGATAGATAGATAGATAGATAGATAGATAGGTAGATAGATAGATAGATAGATAGATAGATAGAGAGAGAGAGAGAGAGAGAGAGAGAGAGAGACAGACAGAGACAGAGACAGAGACAGAGACAGAGACAGAGAATGCCCTTAAGTTGAGCTTGATGAAAATATCCATGCAGCAATAATAACAACAATAAAAAATTATTTGACCCTGTATTCTTCTGAGAGGTTTGTCTGCCCAGTCTAGCCTGTGGTTCCAGAATTCACTGGAGGTCTTTCATTCAAACACTGGGTTGGCCTTTTCAGTTTCTGAATTCATATAAGGCCAGATAGGTTACCACCAACTCACATATATGCACATTCAAGCTACTGTATTTGCAAATGGCCTTTTACAATTATTCACAAAATAAAGGCAGGGAGTTTGTCATCCATTTCTCAAAAGCAGATCTTCCCCATTAATAAGGGTAGAAGCAAAGCTACTGCAAAAGCTGCTGATAAGAGTTCCTCCTTTCTGTTAAGATTTAAGGGAAACTGAAATGGTATAGGGTCTCCTGCTTGAGCAGGACTAGAAGACCACCAAGGTAACTTCCAACTATGTTATTCTGTGTTCTGTGTTCTAATTTTCTCCTCTTCCCACAGCAAAATAAAGAGGTCTTCTCTCTGCATGCCTGGCCACCATCTTTCTTTCATATTTGTCTTGGATGAGCATAGCAATATACTCCATAAAACTGCCCACCCCTTCTCTGTCCAAAAAAATAATAGAGTGGGAATGTCAGCTGTATCACATTTACAGTTTTTGCTAGTTATCATATTCTTGAACATAATGGTTTATGACACCATCTCAAGACCAAGTTTCCAGTTTTGGTTTCCCAAAGGTAAGTAGAAGTGCTGCATTCTTCCATTGAATAGTGTTTTCAGTATTTCTACTAGGCAGTTTAAAAATTGGATAGAAGAAAGAAATTCCTTTGCAATTTTTTCCCTACCTGTTCTCATTTGATCTGATGAAAAAGACTAGGAAAGAGGCTTTTGCTGAAATTTTTGCTTGTGGAGTGTGGTATTCTTGTATTAATTTTGTTACAAGTTATGTGCGGAAGTCCTATCTTTTGTTGTTGTAGAATAAGGCAGGTCATTACAAAAGGTCCTGAATCCCAGAGGAAGATATTGAGATGCCATAATGGCTTAGCAGCTACCAGGAAGAGGAAGAGCTAAGAAGATGGGAAGGACGAAGGGAGGGTTATGAACCCTTGGCAATGGGAAACCAGCCCACCCAGAACTGTAAGAAACTTCAGTGTGGCAAATTCCTAAAGGGATGATTTGTACTTTGAACTGTATTGCAGATAAGATGCGGAAAAATAATCTCAGCTGCCAATTAGTGCCAATTGCAGGCCTAATATTGGAGCGATGCCAACTTTCCCTATAGAAATGGCCTCGTTTTTTTGTTTTTAGATTTATACTTCATGTTCTTCTCTTGCAAGAGTACCAACTAAGAGTCGGGTAGTCGTCTGAAACACAGCAAATGTATTGTAAACAAGCTTTTATGGTTCACAGCTACTTAAATATTAAATTTTTAAATCACATTTATACAGCTATTTGCTGCATTTGTAAATTTGTGAAGTTTATAGTTTATGATACAGAATGTAAGCATTATCCAGGCTGGGTATATTAGTGAAGGGTATCAGTTAGAGAATGTTTTATTATAGGTTGAAATGTCAAGTATGGAGTTGTTTTCTATTTTAAATTATATATTTTTCTTTAAAAGACAAAAGGGAAAAAGAGGTGCTTAAATGCTAGCCTATCACATTGATAAAAAGGCCTGGCTATAGAAATGAATGTAAAAAAAAAAATCAATTAAGGTAAACAGCATGATGAAATTAAAAAAATCAGACATCTATAATCTCTCTAAATAAAAATAATTCTCTTTATAATTGAATGGTATGGCAGAAGCATTGGAGCAAATCAGTGTCAACTTTCTAGAATATTTTTCCAAATGGGGTGTGAAATTCAACCATGGACCATACTAGTCACATTCAAATCAAATCCAACTAATTGAGTGAATGTGATTTTTTTTTTAAATAGAAGGGATTCTCAAAAGAGAACTTGGAACTCCAAAGGAAGAGGAGTTGAATAAGAAACAGGAAAGTACATTTCTGTAATTTTAGAAGGCCTTGGTTGGCATGAAAGTTGGATGTATTACTATAGAAGGAACAAATGTTGCTGTAAGATTATTGTAGGCCCAAAGCTAGAAAGATTTGGCAATACTCACAGTGAAGGATTGAAGATGATAGAACTTGCTGAGATGGCCAAATTGATTTACTTGATTAGAGAAAAGACAACATCTACATTTATTGCTAACTGGATTGATTTATGGATTTTTTTTGCATAAAATAGAAAAAAATGAACTTCTGGGCTATGGTTTTGATTATATAGGATAGATTATATAAAGAAGAGAGTCATAATGGAGCTTTAAAGAAAGAGTAAATCTACAATTGTACTTATAACTGCTACCGTATAAAGAATTTGGAAACCTTTGTATTTTTTTCTTTTTTCTACCTTTTTTCTTCTCTTTTTCTTTTTTACACTTTAGCTTTCTCTTTTGTTTCTGTTTTTCTTCCTTTATTTTATTTTGTATTAATTTTTGTTCCTGTTTCTTAAAAAACTTTCAGTAAAATTGTATTTTTAAGAAGAGAGAAGGAACAAATGAGAATAATAATTTGGATGAAATGAGATGATTTGGGAGCAGTATTTAGGGGCAGCTAAATATCATTTGGCTCTCTCTCTCTCTCTCTCTCTCTCTCTATGTATAAATACTTCCATTATCCACCATCCAGTCAGAGCTGAAGAAGCCTCAGCTTCTGGATGAGAAGTGAAACATCTTCAAAGAAAAACAAGAAATGGATGACTGAGAATCTCCATAGATCCTATGATCATTTAATTATGTGTGATTGCATAGTCAGTTCAGGAGATGCTAAAAGGGAGGAGCAACACTTCAAAAGGGGGGGAGGTAGGTTTCTTTCCTTCTCACATTGAGAACACAATTATATTGTCTCTGTACTCACTAAGATCAGTTGTAAAATTCTTTAATATCCTTAGCTGCATGTTATCAAACATTAAGCATGTTACCACTTAATGTTATCAAATAGAGAAAGGTGAGAATTTTCTAGAAATATACCACTATGTATCAATTGCTTTAATAACTGGACAGAAATAATTTTTAAATTTAAACATCAGATGTGGGGAAAAGATTACAGAGTAATGGAAGGAAAAACTCAATCTGTAAGTTTGTTCTGTTCTCATGAGAAAAAGATCCAAATCCCATTTAAGAATATCCCATTCTTGACATAGATAGATAGATAGATAGATAGATAGATAGATAGATAGATAGATAGATAGATAGATAGATAGATAGATAGATAGATAGATAGATAGATAGATAGATAGATAGATAGATAGATAGATAGATAGATAGATAGATAGATAACCTTTATTGTTATTTTTTTCCTGTGGGTACAATGGCACACATTAAAAATGAAATTTAGTTGCTTCCTCTCAAAGTGTACACATACATAACACATATTTAAAACATACTATATACAACATATGTATAGACCTACACCCTTACATATAAGTAACATATAAATATTATTCACTGTCCATCTTGAATACATAACGGAGGAAGGAAGCTTTAGAGTTCACAAGGTTAATACTGTATGGAACAAAGCTGTGACTGAATCTGGATGTTCTGCTTCGGATACCATGGAGCCTCCTCCCAGAAGGTAACAAGGAAAACAGGTCATGAAGAGGACGTGTAGTGTCCCAGACAATCTTGCAGACCCTGCTCAAGCATAGTAAGGACATTACGGTCGGTCGTAGTTGACTCATGTTGCAGTCAATATGCAAATGAAGATCCTTTTCATTGGAAAAGTATTCTGGAAATGATGAGATGAGGAATAGTGAAAAATGGCTGGGAAATGGTAAGAAATAGGAATGGTAAGGAAAAAGAACTGTGGGTTTCATTTACTCCAAGAGATAGTGTTGCCTAGTCGTGTATGAATCTTCTAATGGATTATATTCAGGAAAGCTAATCCCTGAAGGAAATCCTGGGATCTTTTTGGAACAAGACTTAGATCTGGCTTAGGTAAATGCCAGAAAACTTTAAGATTAAAGTGACAGGGATGTGGGTGGTAGCAGCCATTAGCATGAATGGGACAATTGTTGACAAACATGGGAAAACAAATTAGAATGACTAGAGCAGTTTTTTTTCAACCTTGGCAACTTTAAGATGTGTGAATTCTGGGGAATTCTAAGAGTTGAAGACTTGACACCCAAACGTTCCTGAGGTTGAGAAACATTGGATTAGAGACATATATGTGTAAAATGATACAAGAACTTTGAGACAGAATAAAGTTATCCAAGTAGACCTCTAGAGGTGACTCAATTCTATTTAACTTCTATTGAAGAATTTAAATTTTGTGAAGTGTTCTGAAAATACCTTTTAAATCCAGAGATGGAAATACATGTTTAAGTGAACAAGTGATTTATTTATTTTCATCACACTCCATCTAGAAAAATAAGTATCCAAGTACATACGTTATATAGGGGATTAAAAATGTTTTTAAAATGTTTAAAAATCAATCAGCTAGTAATACAACTTTGCATATGTAAATGAATTTATAATAACCCGAATCCAATTTCAGGAATGACCCAGCAGAGCCAACATCAGTTAAGTATGCTGGTATTTTTCCATGTTTAGGTAAAAAATGCTGTTTACAATAATGGAACAGACACATTTTAATTTGTCATGCTTTCAGATCAAACACTGAAAACCAAGTCTGTTTTAAAGCCAGAAATTGAAAACCAATATTGAAAGTCAATTCAAGTGTTAATTACATTTATAACACTAGGGGTGACATGGTAGCTGTGTTCCAATATCTCAGGGGTTTCCCCAAAGAAGAGGGAGTCAAGCTATTCTCCAAAACACCTGAGGGCAGGACAAGAAGCAATGGATGAAAACTAATCAAGGAAGAAGCAACCTAGAACTAAGGAGAAATTTCCTGACAGTTAGAACAATTAATCAGTGGAACAACCTGCCTCCAGAAGCTGTGAATGCTCCAACATTCAAAGTTTTTAAGAAGAGGCTGGACAACCTTTTGTCTGAAATGGGATAGGGTTTCCTGTCTGAGCAGGGGGTTGGACTAGAAGACTTCCAAAATCCCTTCCAACTCTGTTGTTGTTGTTGTTGTTGTTATTCATAGCTGATATTAATCTCATAGTAGAATTGTGCATAGTCCAACTATCGGCAAATACTTTTTTATCTTATTGGAACAAAGCCCTTTGTTCATCAAGTTGCAGTTTGAAGTAATAATTCATCATATGCAAGCTATGTTTACATTTACATCATAATATCAGGTAAGCCTTAATTTGTCTCTTAATCTTGGCTAGCCAGTTTATTCCATATAATATTCCTTTGAATGCCAAATCTAAAACAACAGCCAAGAATCTCAGTCTTCAGACAAAAATCTTGGTCCCTGGGGAAAAAGAATGAAATGAAAATATCATCAGTCTGTGGAAGTATGGAAGTCAAAGAATGCTGCAATACTTTGATGAGGTGACCATGTTTTCCACTCACCCTTTTTAAAACTATTTATAAAACTGCTCAAAGAAATGACCTACAGCTCAACCACCAGAAAGTGTAAGTCAGAATGGGAATTCCCCATTCTATAGCAGAATATTCCATACTGCAGCATGAAAGCACTACACCAACCATCACTCCATACCCCCCTCCGAAATCCTCTGATTAGATGTAGTCCATCTTATACTGTACTGTAACATTCCCCTTGGCCGTTGGAGCCCACATGTTCAGAGGAATAGAGTAGAGTAGAGTAGAGTAGAGTAGAGTAGAGTAGAGTAGAGTAGAGTAGAGTAGAGTAGAGTAGAGTAGAATAGAATAGAATAGAATAGAATAGAATAGAATAGAATAGAATAGAATAGAATAGAATAGAATAGAATAGAATAGAATAGAATAGATGGGACTTTGGAGGTCTTCTAGTCCAGCCCCCTGCTCAAGCAGGAGAACCTATACCATTTCAGACAAGTGACTGTCCAGTCTCTTCTTAAAAACCTCCAGTGATGAAGCACCTACAACTTTTGATGGCAAGCTGTTCCACTGGTTAATTGTCCTCATTGTTAGGAAGTTTCTCCTTAATTCCAGGTTCCTTCTCTCTTTGAGGAAATGGTAGTCCTTTGAAATGACACCTTAGCATTCCTTTTAAGAAAACAAGGGGAGGGCAGGAGGCTGGCTACTTCATTAAGATGAAAGTTTATCCCAGATCCCACCTTCACATAGTTATATAACCTTCAGTTTGGGTTTGATAGGATGTTAACATTCATTCAGTTGACCATTTGGCCCAATAGCCCAGAGGGCCTCTGGCTAATTAGTTCTTGCTTGCCCACGACTAACACTGCCCCTCATGTTATCAATAAATATGTATTCCTTGCTCCTCTAGCATTTTCTCCTTGAAACAACTTTTCCTTGTCAGTAATTAGAATCTCACCAGCTCAGGGACACTTCAAAAATTACCACGAAATCTATAGACTATTTCAGAGCCTTTCACCAGTAGAAAGATGGTAAACATGAATTTGAAGCCCTGAGTAGCGTCTTCCTGATTTTATATTGTTTTAACTGTCTGTGAACCACCCAGATTCATGGATTGGGATGGGCGGCTATATAAATGTTAGTAATAAATAAATACAGCGTAATTGTGTAATCAACCGTTTCATCAGGATTTAATCTTTGTCTGAAAAATCCCCTTTTTTCTGGAACTACGGCATGGATGAAAGGATCCAGCCATCTCTCTTTCTTGAGATAAATAAAGCTAAAATTACTATTGCAACATTTAAAATTGCCACTATCTAGCCTACACCATTAAAGCATCAATGTTCATTTCAATAAGAACTTTCCTTCTTTAAAGTCCTTGGAAATTCTTGATTCTTATAAAATCAGTTCCACTCAGATCAGATGGATTTACTACTTACTCATTTAGAGTAATAACTCTAAAGATGCAACAGTCAATACGGGTAGTCCTCAACTTACAATTGAGCCCAAAATTTCTGTTGTTAAGTGAGACATTTGTTAAGTGAGTTTTGCCCCATTTTACAACCTTTCTCTGCCACAGTTGCTAAGTGAATCACTGCAGTTGATAAGTTAAAAACCCAACAGTTAAGTAAATCTGGCTTCTTCCATTGACTTTGCTCATCAGAAGGTAGCAAAAGATTGATCGTATGGCCATGGGACACAGCAAATATGAACCAGTTGCCAAGTGTCTGAATTACGAGATCATGGGGTGCTGCCAAGGTCGTAACTGTGAAAAATGGTCATAGGCCAACACAGTGCTAGGCTGCATTAACAGAGGGATAGAATCAAGATCACGTGAAGTGTTAATACCACTTTACAATGCCTTGGTAAGGCCACACTTGGAATACTGCATCCAGTTTTGGTCACCACGATGCAAAAAAGATGTTGAGACTCTAGAAAGAGTGCAGAGAAGGGCAACAAAGATGATTAGGGGACTGGAGGCTAAAACATATAAGGAATGGTTGCTGGAATTGGGTATGTCTAGACTCTAGTTTAATGAAGAGAAGGACGATGGGGGACATGATAGCAGTGTTCCAATATCTCAGGGGCTGCCACAAAGAAGAATTTTGATTACGAGATCATGGGGGTGCTGCCAAGGTCGTAACTGTGAAAAATGGTCCTAGGCCACTTTTTCCTGTGCCATTGTAACTTTGAACAGTCACTAAGTGAACTGTTGTAAATCGAGGACTATCTGTATGTGAGGTCTACTCAAAATATGCCCCATTGAATTAAATGGCACTTCGCTTCCAAAAGGGTTGGTGTGGGAGAACTGCCTTGACCAATGTTCCAAAATGATGGATTCTTCCCCACCCTTCTTTGCAAATTAAAGCAGGCCAAAATACAGCGATGCTATTAGCATTCCGAAAGCTAGTGTTACTGTTTACCTGTGAGATTGCTGCTACCTGCAGGTAGAAGAAGAAGAAGCAGCAGCAGCATTGGCTGTTTTTGTTTTTGCTTTTTCCTCCACTCTATTCTGATTCCTTTGGAACTGGAGTGGGTTTCCCACTTCAAAACAAACAAAGAGTAAAAGGTTTCCTTCTTCCTCTCTGAGATGCCAGTGTATCCCTTCCCTAGGAATAGATTGGATTTATCTTTAGGAAAGTAATGTGGCTGCTCCATCACTGGAGGATTTTAAGAAGAAACTGGACTGCCACTTGTCCAGAATGGTTTAGGGTCTCCTGCTTGAGCAGGGGGTTGGACTAGAAGACTTCCAAGTTCCCTTCCAACTCTGTTATTCTGAAAGTAATTGTATTTATAAAGGGAAATTGCTTCAAAATATTGTAGCATCTATTCCTCCATGGATGGGTTCCACTCTAGATTTCCATCAGCCATCCACGCTGGACTCTCTCAGTGGCTGACAGAAGCAAATACTTTTTAGATTTTCTTTATTGAAGCAAAGGAAATTGGTAAAATTATTTTTTTTTTAGTGTGCAATAAAGTTTGGAAGATAAGATGATGTTTGGGCTCACCCATCGCAGTTACACTGAAACATTTATCTGCAATCATAAGTTTTAGCAAAATTCATATAACATTGCAACCAATCCATATCAATTTAATATCATCGTCATTATTTTAGCCGTTGTCTATCCACTACAGGATGAAGGCCTCTTCCACATGCTTCCAACCAATACGGTCCTGAGCTTTCTTTTGCAAATTGGGCCCCCAATACTTCCTGATGTCGTCAATCCATCTTGTTTTAGGTCTCTTTCGCAGTTGCTTTTTATCAAGTGGGATCCATTCTGTGTTCAGTTTAATATATGATTAAACTGTGGTCTCAGTTTAATGTATCTCTTCTAACGTCAACATTAGGATTGTCCTTGTGGCCATTGGAAACTACACAGCTTGTTTCGTTACATTTTCATCTTCATCAGATAACAGAAAATAGATTTTTTCTTCTTCTAAACTTAATAATAATAATAATAACAACAACAACAATAATAATAACACCAATAACAACAACAATAATGATGATAATGATACACCTTTACCATTTCAGACAAATGGCTGTCCAGTCTCTTCTTAAAAACTTCCAGTGTTGGAGCATTCACAACTTCTGGAGGCAGGTTGTTCCACTGATTAATTCAGGAGTGTCAAACTGCCGGCCCGCGGGCTGGAAGCATCACGCGGAAGCCACACCCACCCCAGCTCTGGCAAAAAAGTTGCGATACGTCGTGACACATCATGTGATGCGGCAAGTTTGACACCCCTGGATTAATTGTTCTAACTGTCAGGAAATTTCTCCTTAGTTCTGGATTGCTTCTCTCCTTGATTAGTTTCCATTCATTGTTTTTTGTCTTGCCTTCTGGTGCTTTGGAAAATAGGATGACCCTCTCTTCTTTGTAGTTGATCAAGCCCGAAGTAATCAAAGAAAGAGTTTGGGACTTCTGGACTGGAAAAGGGACACCAGAGATGTTAATGAAAATGAAGAATGGGTGGCTTAGCGTATATTCCCTTAGTGCCAGCCAACGCCAGTTCACAATCCAAAAGCTGCATATGTGGTTAATTCTATGGCAATATTTCCTTTTCCAGTGTTTTTTTTAACAGATCCCTCTCCATTCATTTCTGCACCATTAAAACATTTCTCTGACTCAGGTTTGTAATTGCACCATGCATTATGAGACCATGATGATATGCCTTACCACAAAATCATTTCCTTTGATATTGCTAAGGAACAGTCTTTCTCGAACCTGAACTTTTATGTTAATTAGTTTATAATTATGACTGCAATTGCATGATTTATCTAAATGGCAAAAATTAAATTCCAGGTTTATCAATCTATTCTGGAATGTGCAGGGAGAACACAGAGAACAAGCCACAATCTTAACTGTAGGGCTAGCTTGGCAAGGTAACCTTCCCTTAAGCAACCATGTTCCTTCCTTCGGTGTACATAAGGAAGCGTGGAAAGGAGGCTAGGACTATTTACCATCTTGGATAAGATCTAGCACTCCTTAACAAGACGCCTGCCTGTTCTGCATGAACATTAGCATGCAAAATCATGGTGAATCTGTCTCTGTTGAAGGAGAGGACAGGCAAACATTAGTTACCAGCAGGTCTAGGCAGAGGTAAAATGCTTAACAGGGCTGGGCACAGCCCAGGCAGGCCTGGTTATCATCTCATCTTAGGGCCTGCCCCACCAACTGCCTTAGCCCATAAAGCTGGTTGCCAGAAATGCATGTCTGCCAAAGCTGAACTAACCGAGAAGGAGACAAAAGGAGAGAGGGAGGTGTGGCCTAACAGAAGAGAAGATAAGAAGCTAAGAAGCTACAACTAGCAAACATAATGCTGACACTAGTGCCATATTCAGCCGTAGGCAAATCAACTGAACTCTTGTTCCTCTTGCTTTAAAGTACTTATCTCCAGCCTAGAGTCCTACAAATATGTTTGGCTACAGTTCCCATAATTAACAATTGGCATAGACTGCAAGTTTCCTTGACCCTTGTCTTCGCTGTGTGGAATTATAGGAGTCATAGTCCAATTTCTCTTGAATTTACCAGGTTGAGAAAAGTTGAATTAGATTATTGCATTGGAAAGTGTGACTTATTGAGGCACTTCTCAATGGTCATGCTGGGGCTCAGAAATATAATGCTGTCAAATCCTTCCAGTTTCAAATATACTATGGTCTGTTCTGTCCCCTCTCAACCCCCCACTCACCATTTTTATTGATCTAACTTTCTTCTGAGATGATTGATACATTGGTAGGTTGGTCACCTTCTATGGGATTTTATGTGAGCTCATCTGGAGAACCCAAGAAATCTGATATAAATGGGACTTGCTTTCATTGTTCAAAACATTTTTGGAGAAGAGTTCAGTCATGTTGGAGAAGGCCAATGGTGGGATTCAGCCAGTTCAGCAGAACTGGTAGCTAATTTTTTGTTGCCCAGGGCCAGAACGGACTTCCGGAAGCGGCATCCACACAAAGAACCGGTTGTTCACATATTTGAATCCCACCACTGGAGAAGGCCCTGTTACTGGAAAATCCTGGGGAAAATATCTCAAAGACTTTCTTGAGGTTACAGGTTTTTATTCTTGATCTAGAAGGTTTGTCACTTCAGCAGGAGTGGCAACAGTCCTGAAACTGGAGACACATCCAGGTATAATTTGTACTGAACGCATGTGATAATTATAGAGCTGATACTGCCAAACACACCAGATTCTTATTTTCCTATTAAGTCAGAACAATACAAGCAATGAATTAGCAGCTCTCCATTTCTTAAGAGCTAAGGTTCTTCTCAGAGAGCATCCAATAAAAAATTGACAATTGGTTCGTGTTTCTTTCTTTCATCATCAGTAGATATATGTATGCATGTTGGCATACATACACAAACACACACATCTATTTGCATGATAATTTCAAAATAACAATGTTCAAATTTTCCTTATTTTATTCAGTGATTCCAATGAAAATTAGTACAGGCTCCTAACAGCTGAGGTCTTCAAGAGAGTAATCAGAAGATATGTAGCCCAAAGGAGGGGAAATGAGAACCACTAATATTAAGGAGTCTTGCAAAGCCTAGCGAAACACTAGGTAATATTCACACCTTCTGATCCAGATATTGTTGCCTAAAAGAATTCTCCCGGTTAAAGAGAAAACTAGATCAAAGGGAGATGAAACATGCTACAATGTGTAAAGAATGAAGAAGGTAATGACATCTGAATGACCCTTGGAATAGCCTGCTGAACCTTGCACATTTTAGAGTGTACGAGGTCTCCTGCACTTTTCCCCTCCCAGTTCTCATTCAGTTTGATGAAAGAGAAATTGCTTTTGAAATGACTTTCAAAGGAGAGGGTTTTTTGGTTGTTTTTTTTTAGAAATTCTCATGGGTGGAGTCTAAAGTTAGACAAATATTTACTTAGGGGATGGGCAAGGGACAAATGTCCTGTCCTTTTTGTACAAACAAACATCGATCCAAGGGGCAGCATTTTCCTGAGTCCCCACACTTGAATCCCCAAGGATTGTAACAAAGAAAAAGCATCCTTTGGGGCTTTCCTTCCTTCCTTCCATAATAATAATAATAATAATAATAATAATAATAATAATAATAATAATAATAATAATAATAATAATAATAATAATAATAATAATAATAATAATAATAATAATAATAATAATAATAAAGTTGGAAGGGACCTTGGAGGTCATCTAGTCCAACCCCTGCTCAGGCAGGAAACCCTATACCATTTTGGACAAATGGCTGTCCAGTCTCTTCTTAAAAACTTCCAGTGTTGGAGCACTCACCGCCCCTGGAGGCAGGTTGTTCCACTGGTTAATTGTTCTAACTGTCAGGAAGTTTCTCCTTGCTTCTCTCCTTGATTAGTTTCCATCCGTTGCTTCTTTTCCTGCCTTCAGGCGCTTTGGAGAATAGCTTGACTCCCTCTTCTTTGTGGCAGCCCCTGAGATATTGGAACACTGCTATCATGTCCCCCCTCGTCCTTCTCTTCATTAAACTAGACATACCCAATTCCAGCAGCCGTTCCTTATATGCTTTAGCCTCCAGTCCCCTAATCATCTTTGTTGCTCTTCTCTGTACTCTTTCTAGAGTCTCAATATCTCTTTTACTCATAACAAGTTTTATTAGTTTTTGTTTGTTTTACAGCCAAGTGCTTGTAACACATCGTGGAGATAGGGCACTCCAGGGAACACAACAAAAAATACAGTCATACATATACAATTTAAACTACTACTTTAAAAGTTCCCTCTTATGGTATACATTTCGAGCATTCCTAAAATATAAATTGTTTCTCACCTCTATTATTCCAATTTCAATTTATATTTCTCAATCAAATTATATCTCTTATTATATTTCACATACATATTATGTAAATAAACATGAATTTATATATTTTAAAAACTATTTCATTAGACATAGTATATAATAACATTATAATAATAATAATAGGACAATAATTATTTCTATCATAAACAAGTAATATAACTATTATATCTTAATATTTCTCAACTATATTCTATTTCATATATTCTATCCAATATTTCATAGATCAGTCCACGTCCTAAAAGATTCCTCAATTGTTTCAGTTTAATCCATTTAATATCTCACTAATTACCATTCAATTCTTATAATAAAAATATCAATAATATTTCACCAGTCTCAATCTCAATCTAACTCCTTTAATTATAAATTTTCCAATTATTCTTATTGCCATTCCAAATCATACTCAAATCCATAATTTAAATCTAGTTGACTCATACCAAAGTGACCTTAAAGATCTCAAAAATATTAGTTCAATCAATGTCCAGAAGCCCTTTTTACCCATCAAATAAAAATTTTAACTCTTATTTTTAAATCTAATTCTAGCTTTCTTTTTGTGCCAGTAGGTTTCCACAACAGGGCTTCTAAGTCTCCCATCTTAGTAACTGGCTAAAGGCCTTTTCCCACCATTGAGTCCAATCATATTCTTTTTCTCTTTTATCCAGTGTTGTCTGTACTGTCATGTTGTCAACGTTTTTTTTGTGCCTCGTATTTGGAAGTCCAATCCTGTTGCTTTTAAAGTTGTAAATGTTTTAGTTGAGTTCTGCCTTTGATCATCAAAGAAATCCATCATGTAGGATGTGTCCTCTTTCCTCTTCAATAAATTCAGTAGATTCAATAGATTGTAAATGTATTCCATCCATCTCATTAAGTTGTAGATCTGATTGTCTATCATAGTCAATCAAAGGTTGAGCTTCAATTTTTAATTCGGAGTCCTCCTTGAATCTAAGCGATCTAATATGTTCTTTAAGTTCCAGGTCTTGCTTCCAAGATTTTTTCTAATATAAGTCCATAATTAATCTGTGAATAGGATTCCATCTTTTCTTTTTTTTTTTTTTTAGAGAAGTTCAGCTTAAAAAATAGATTGCAGCGTTATAAAATATAAAATGCAGACAGAAATATATTTCCAAAGAAAGATAGAGGAAAAAAAAAAACCAATAGTCAAGACCAGCACAGAGATAAAAACTGGCAGTCAGTTGTTATATTGTAATCCAGTCTGGGCATCAGGCCAAAATCAGGAAGTGGGAGTTCAAAGAGCAAGTTACATTGTATCAGTCTGTTTCTGGGCTTCATGCCAGGTCCCAGGATGCATTGTATCCAAAATAATCTACATAAGTCCGCCCAGAGAGCAAAAAGTTTTTTAGGCAGTACTGTTCAGGAGGGGGGGGGAAAACAAAGAACATTCCACCCCCTCCCTAAGGATTTTCACCTAAACTGAAGATAAACAAGCCAAAAGAAAAGTCACAATAATCCGGATGCTCGAGTTCCAACTGCTTATGTAGAAAAATAAAATAGTAAAAAAAAAACAATAATTGTTTTTCCAAAGCCCGTTTTCCCCAGTAATCAAACGCTGCTTTCTCAAAATAGGAAATAGTTCTTAAAGCTGTTAGCAGGGAAAAAGGTAATTAACAAGAGGGAAGGAAAGGTCTCACCCGGATCCACGGTGGTTCTTTTCGCTTAGATGTTGCTGTGGACTTTCGGCTGGAGCAGCTGAGTGATCGGCCATGTTACTGGCCGATCTTTTCCCCGTCGGCCCAAAGGTGGTTTCTAGGACCGCAGAGGGAGCCGCCGCGATCAACGAGTGCCCTCCTCTACGGTGGTCGCCCCTACAGGCGGACTTTTCGACCCTATCCGGGTCTACCGGCGGGGGGAAACCGGACGGCCAAGAGAACGAGTTCTCTGCACGTCCACTGGGCGCTGCGACCGGAACCGGAAGTCCAAGTTCCTTATATGCTTAGCCTCCAGTCCCCTAATCATCTTTGTTGCTTTCTCTGTCACTCTTTCTAGAGTCTCAACATCTCTTTTACATCGTGGTGACCAAAACTGGATGCAGTATTCCAAGTGTGGCCTTACCAAGCCTGCCTCCCTTCCTCCCTTTTCTTTTTCTTTCTTTCTTTCTTTCTTTCTTTCTTTCTTTCTTTCTTTCTTTCTTTCTTTCTTTCTTTCTTTCTTTCTTTCTTTCTTTCTTTCTTTCTTTTTCTTTCTTTCCTGATTTGTGGGCTGCCCATCTCATCTAGAGGTGACTGGCTGACTTACAAATGTTAATGGTGATACCGTCTCTGCCATGAAGTTGGAATTTCTAGAAAAGTTCTTCACGTAGAGAAATTTGGAGGGATTGTCCACCAGGTTTCCTTCCACATCAATTTTGTGGGAGAAATTCAAAAGGCCATTTAGGCTCAGCACCGAGTAAAAGATCTTCTGGAAGTAACTTCTGAGTGCTGAAATTTTAAAAGTCTGGCTCTGAGGGGTCCTTGGTATCTTCTGAGCTTGGTTATTTTCTTGCAGACATTTCATTACCCAAACTAGGTAACATCATCATCACCAGAACTAGCACTGATGATCTTACCCAGTTTGGATAATGAAAAGTCTGTAAGAAAACAACCAAGCTCAGAGAGCATCAAGGAGCCCTCATTTCATCCCTGGGCTACAAATATTTTCCTTTATAAGTCTAGTTCTACATTAGTTGTTCAGTAACAAAATTAGCATTGCTACTGCTTTTTCTTCTACCCTGACAGGCTCCATATCTTTTATTGTTATATACATGTAGATAAAATATCTTCATGCTGGGAAGACTTATATCTTTTGAACTTGGCTACCGGTAGAAGAAGGGACCAATTGTTTGTTTATTTATTTGTTGAACTTCCAGATAACTTGCTTAGATCCTCTGCAGGTTCACTATGCACTTATTTTTAAGAAGTAGCACATAGATCTCAAACCACTGGGATTTTTTTAACATAAATATGAAACATAAAACACATGTTCTAATATTTCAGTTTAAAAATTATTACATTTTAAAAAATATAAAATACAAAAAGAGCAAAGAAAAGGAGTTTTAAAAAGTGGGAGGAAAGGGATAACAAAAAAAAATAGGGAGTAGAAGCAACCACAACAGCAAAAAAGCTACAGAAAAAAGTAATCTTCCAACTTTCTTTAATATAAAAACGTATAAATCAACAACTAGAATAATGCACAACAAACACTACTTTTATAATTATAAACATATCTAATCATCAAAGCCCAAGGTTCTTTTTTTTCAGTTTCAATCAAAAAAAATCCAGGAATGGGTTCCAGGTAGAAATGAAGCTACATAAAGCCTTTTCTTTCATTTTCTTTAATCAAAGCAGTCAATTTCACCATTACTGCCAACTCCATGAACTTTACCACTCATTCTTTCATTGTGGGCACGTGTGAGTCCTCCCATTTCTGTGCATACAAAAGCCTTGCTGCTGTTGTCACATATAAAAATGTGTTAATATTTTTTTAAAAAATTGGGAAGTATAGCTTGGACTGATATTATGATCCTTATAATTTTCCCGGTTTGTTCATAAATAACCTGCCTGTAGAATATAATACCTACTCGTAACTCTCACAGTTTCAAGTATGAACCCTGTCGTCAGTAGCAAGATGAGCAGTTAATTGGTTGAGCTTCCCATTTTGGATGTTGAGAGTTCTTAATCTGATTAGCTACCAATATTCTGCCTTTGTATTATTGTTATTTTTAAGCCTTTTAAAGAGAAAAACTTACTAAGAAAGAGTTGCTAAACCGGGAAGGAATTTCAACCATCCTAATGTCACCTAACCCACTCTGCTTAGTGGAGAACTTTAATCTCTTTATTACAGGATATAAGGAAGAATTGGTAATCAGCCATTTCTGATGCTGTCCTTCAGAGCACTGAAGGTGATCTTTGGACATTGGAGAGTTACACCTGTCTTTTTTCCATTCCAGCAGATTTTTCTTTCATCTAGGCTAATCCTAAAATATAGGATTCCAAAAGAGCTTATCATGAGTCATAATTGTTCTCCCACCCCCTGCCTTTGTGAATAGACAACGTAGAAGCAGCTTTCTTCGGTAGAAAGCCAGAATATTGTCTCTTATTTGAAAGGAACTCATTTGAAAATGATTTCCTTTAGCTCTTCAATGCAACTTTTATACATATATAATGGCAGACCTGAACATATGCTTTTATTCCCCCCAATACTCCAAGAGATGGAGTAATTGGTAAAATGAACAGTAACTCATTTTTAGACTCCACTGTAAAATCTCACAGTAGGTACTAGTAACAGTAGTAACCCCAATTTTACAATGAAACTTAGAAAAACCAAAGCAGTGTTTGCCAATGTAGACTCTAAATGCATTAGTATGGAATACCAATAATTCTCAGACTTGGTGGTGACTGGTCTCTCTCTCTCTCTCTCTCTCACACACACACACACACACACACACACACACACACACACACACAGTGACAAGAATCAAACCAATCATTTGATGGGCTCCATATCACCCTGGTATGGTGACATGTGCTATGGAGAAGGCTCCTGCGTATTCCTTGGACAGCAAAGTTGACTAACATGCAAGTACAGTACTGGAGTGCATAACACCAGACATATCACTAGAAGGCCAAATCTTGAAACTGTGTCTTACTTACTTTGGCCATGTCATGCAGGGGAATTCATTAGAGAAAGCAATTATGTTTGGAAGTCTTAGTGATAAAAGAAAACCAGGCCATCAAAGAACATGGTGGCTTGACACCATCAAAGCTGACACCAACCAGAGCATAGAAAAACTCAAAGAACTAGTGGAAGATCAGAAGATGTGGAGAGACCTGAGCCATAGATTGCCAAGAGTAATCACCCTGGGGTCCTCAGGAGCACTGGGAAAAACCAGGTCTTCAGGGCCTGGTAGGGAGCAATTTTATTTCCGCAAGAATAATGTTCTACATGATGGAGCTACCATGGAGAAAGTCCTTTTTCTTTTCCTATCTGGACCTTCTTAGGAGAGGGGACCAGTAACATCCCCTGCCTCCCTACTCTGGTGGGTCATGTAGATGTTGGGTAGTTTTCCAGATCTTGTTGGTTTCCCAAAGTTTAATCAAGTGTTATGATAAAAGATTTGTTTTGTTGAGATTGTTTCTCAAGAGGATGCAACACATACAGAAACAATTCTGCAGTGTTTTCCCGTCAAGTGAACCATTTCATCCTGGTAAATGTATTTCCTTCATTTTGTGAACCTTTGCACCTCATTATCAAATTAAAGTGCACTAGCATAACTACAACAAAGAGAGATTTAAAGAATGTGCTGAAAAGAGGCTTCTTTGGGAGTGGCTTTACCAGATACACTACAATCTGTTGGGAAAGAGGACAAGAGGATGGAAAAAGAGATCTTGAGTTGAGTTCTAGAAGAAATAGTAGAAGGTTTTTTAGCACTCATTGTTAAGCGAAACTCATTTCATTTCCGGCTCCATCTATAAACAGAAACCCGGGTGGGTTTGTTTTAAAATAATAATAATAATAATCTTGGGACAAATGAATTCCAGCCAATTTAGGAACTCACAAGAAACCACAAGAAAGCAGCACACAGGAAAGCTTTTGAAACTTGGTACTTTTAGCTGTATTTTTTTTTCCTGAACTGGAACAGAACCACAATAATTAAATCTATAAAGTGGGAGAAATTAATCCTATTGCCTGAAATCTCATTGTTCTGAATAAGTGAGTTAACTGTATTTCCTGACAGCAAATACTTGTCCTGCAGTTAATTAACTGTAAGCTGCCCAAAACAATTAAACTCAGAATTGGATATTGTCAATGAAGCGTAGCAATTTAAAACCATAAAACAGCCATTCATAATCCATCATAAACACATGATAATGAAGACAAACTAAGAAAAAGAAAAAGATGCAAATAGATGGTAATTAGCCCCCCCCCCCCAAAAAAAAAGCTTAAGAATATAACTTGTATAACTTTGATATGCATTTTTGGACTATAGATGAAGGAAGAATTTGCACAATTTCTCCCACAGACATCATCTCTCACTTTTCAAACGTACACATATATTTTATAATTGCTTTTTAAGTTTACATATATATTCCACACCCTTCTGCTAACCTATTGTTCCATATAATTGTGCAGAGATTATCACATGTATTATATGCTTTTATTTTGTCCATGACTGCCTATGATAAGTCACGGAATACACAGTCATTGCTTGCTGACTCTGGTTATGTGCTTAAGAGATTAATAGTTAATATGAACGAAGACTTTTTAAAATTAGAATAATGTGCAGTAATGGCTGAACTAGGACCTAAAATCCTTAGCTTTGGAAGCTCACTGAGATTTTGGGGCAAAAATTACTATTTTTTTATTTCATGAACTATTTTATCTCAAAGCCTTATTGTTGAAGGGAAAATTAGGGCAAAATTTTCGTGTATAATCCTTTCATGTATAATCCTGAAGGAAAATGGAACATAATAATCTTCCCCTTGGAACTTTACTTATGATATAGGTCCTTCAGCATCTTAGGTGGCCTACAAAACACGTTAACATGTATTTCTCTTCCATTCCTAGGAAGTGCATAGACTAATTTATGTAAAATCACATAAAATGTACTGTGATGGGCCAGAGGACCATCTATGAGACACACACATATGGAGGAGCTTTCAGTGCACATTGTTGTCAGTTGTCAATGGGAATTAACAGCTGTCCATAGTAACTATGGACAGGACAAGTGGCCTATATTGTAATTAAATCCCCATAATTAAGTCTCAGTTGGAATTGTGTGCTTTATCGTTGGCAGGCAGTGCTTCTTTGCTCTCATTCTTCAGCTATGTGCATTGACATCTGTTAGTAACTAATTACTTCTTCAAACTTCATCCATGATCTTTTGCACTTCCTGTAATGAAATGTTGAGAGCACCTTAATGAACAAATTAATTATGTGCAGCCCGTGTTGAGAATTAGCCTAATTAATAGCACTGCTGATCCCCTTTTTCCTAGCTTTAAAATGCAGTTGTCTAAAAAATCCTGCTATCCATATTTATAAGCCATGGGACACTTTGACAGGTGATAGTGTTGTGATGAAAAAGTGGTCAAGGTTGCCATATTTTACCTTCTTACACGACAGCCGATTGTGATGTGTTCAGTTTATTTCATCACTGTAATTCTCTCTGCATATTTAAATGTGGAGATTTAGGGGGTTTGGGATCTGATGGATGGTTATTAGCCACAATAGCTAAATGCAATCTCAATTTTCAGTGGCAGAATTATTTCCGATAACCAAATATTCAAAACAATCTACCCTGGCTTCTCAAGATCAAGTAAAGTCTACTAAATGAGATGAAGTTTTGGTCTGACTCAGCATAAGAAGGCATTATGATCTTCACCAAAAGTTTTGGTCCTTGTATTTCAGTTTGAAAGATTCTCAAACAACTTGGGTGATGAATCCAGACTTCTGTTCCTATTTATTAGGCCATTCCTCTAAATAAAATATGCTTAGATCAAAACTTACTCTTGTCTACTTTCTAGACTTACTTTCCTATGACTCAGACATATGCTAAATAAACATTGTAGGAATCCTCAAAACACTCAGTCAGATAACAAATGCCTGCATTGGGGAGTTTAGATTTCCTTCCTTGAACATCAACTTGCAACTGTCTTAGAAAAACCTGTTAAGCAAACCCACTTTGATTTCAGGTGGAGAAGGAAAGTAAGACCCTGTATTTACAATAAGGCAAAGACCAAAGGCCAGCTTAGAAAACTGATTTCATCTGAATAATAAGGGAAACTATTTGACTGCAAGAACAGCTAAACAAGAGAATGAATTGGCCTTTGGGCTGTTTCTCACTGGAGACACCCATTGAGGTTGTCTGCCTCAAAAATTCCTGCATCAAGCAAGGAGGTTATATGGATGACCTTGAAGACACTTTCCAATTCACTAATTTTATTGTGTTATCAGGATGCAGCTGTAGTATAAGGAAACTTATACTTTCTTCCCACTTTCGTAGTCCCAACATTTAGAAACATTTTTTGGTTCAGGATGGCCCAGATGCTTCATTGCTGAGCAGAGTTGGAAACAGATTGGAATTCCACTCCTCTCGACTTCAACACTAGATTGGATGAAGGCAGAAAAAAAACAGAGAGAATGAGCACTTTTGCTGCGGTGCTTAATTAAGATAATATATGCAGGTTGCAAAACACAATTATCCTTAACACAGAAATGAGCTTCCTTGAAGTAACTCTTCTTTTGGTTTCCATTTCCAGGAAGGCTTCTGTATGTTTCCCTGTGAATGCATTCCCAGTCTGAAATTCAAATAAATAGCCACCATTTTTTCCTGGATGCCAAGGCAACTGCAGGTTTTTCTTTCCCTTGAAAGGTGTTTCCTCACTTTCTCATACCTCTATCCCCACTGCCTATTCCAGGGGTGTCAAACTGCTGGCCCGCAGGCCGGATGTGTCATGGCGAAACCATGCCCACCCCATTGCCAGCAATGGGGGAAAAGTCGCGATACGTGACGTTGCGAGTTTGACAGCCCTGGCCTACTCTATAAGAAATTGTGTTGAAAGAGAAAAGTGTGAATTATTCAAAGCCAAAATTGCCATGGGGTTTTCAGGAAGGGGAATTATCTCAGTTGGGTTCACACAACACCAGACAGTAGGCTAATGTGGAGGTTCACTCCTTTCTGGGAATATTGTGGGAATCCAGCCATTGTCTTAGAATCTTGCATGAATAATCTCATTTAATATGGTTTGTTTGGGCTATGAACAGAGAATTTTGCTTTGTAAACCTGGGTTTAGAATTTATCATTTTGTTCTGCCTCAACCTAGCCTAGTTCTTTCAGGCTCACCCCTTGTCATCGTCTCTCAAACTCTTTTTTGTTGGTGTCTCCACTTTTTTTTTTCTTTTTCTCCTTGCCATATAATTAGATTTTTTTCTCTTCCTAATAAAACAATATGTGACTCCTCTGTGTCTATCAGTTCCTATACTCAATCATTCTCTTCTTTTCAACCCTCCTCCTACCACGTTCTGAAACTTGGCTTATGCCCCTTCTTCACCCCATCACAGCTCCAGATGCTATCTTTGCGATCTATGGCAATCTACATACTTGACTTGTATCCTCATGCAGAGCTGTAAAATAATTTGAATTGCTTTTGCATAAGTAATATAATACCTACATGTATTTTACTTGTGCGTGTGTGTTTACAGAGCTGTGTGTGTGAGAAAGAAAGTGCTATTTTTGTATACTATAAAAAGTCTATTGAAACAACAACCCATAGTAACCAAGTGCCTCATTACCAAAGTAACAACCAATCTCCCACAAGAGGAGATCTATAAGGATATTATTCAGATGAGCAGAAACATACTGCAGCAACTTGGAATACTAGAAAAAGAAAAAAGACCACCCATACAATATCTTCCAATAAAATTATGCCCATGTAGCTTTATCAAAAAATGCCTGACCATTCAACCCACTACCTCCTTCTATGTTCCCTTCCCTTCTCTACTTCCCTTCCCTTCCTCTTTTTTGTCCTTCTCTCTTTCACCCTCCTCCAAAACCTCTCACTATTTCATTGACATTTATGTTTGAAATTTCATATATACATTATCCTCTCATCATCTGTTTTCATATTTTGCCCATCCTTATAATTAAAACTTGCAATTTAGTAAGAACCTTTTTGAGATGATTTGGTCTTTGTCCATAACTTTAAGGAGCTTTAAGTTTTCAAGTGATGAGCCTTTATTTTGAAGTCTAGCTGACCTGACATGTTAGGGTTAGAAAATGAAAATTATCCATGACTGAAGTTTTATTTCTAAATTTTAGATGGTTGAACTTCAGAGATAATTTGGAATTGACCTATTTACCTTTCAAATGACACCTTTTTCTTTAATTTATATATCTAGTTTCTTAAAAATATAGATGATTTCTAACAGTTAAACTTTTGTTTGAATAAAAGCAAGTTTAATAAGTGTGGATTAAAATTTCCCTATTATGGTCTATAATTCAGGAGTGAAACATTATCATTCTTTTTCAGCTTACTGTATTATTGCTACTTTTTTACATATTCATAGTCAACTAATTTTGAAATTCATAAGACTATCTATATTCATTGCTGCTTGTAATAATGCAGGCATTTTTCAAATATATAGCCATAATATATTATGACTATGATTATTTCACTCTATACCTGATATTTCTGCTTACGTGTGGTCCTCAATGGAACCGCATCCACATGGAGGGAAGTGTGTAGTGGGGTGCCCCAGGGCTCTGTTCTGGTCCCAGTGCTCTTCAATATCTTCATCAAGGATTTGGACAAGGGGATAGATGGGGAACTCATCAAATTTGCAGACGACACCAAGCTGGCAGGAATAGCCAACACTCCAGAAGACAGGTTAATAATAATAATAATAATAATAATAATAATAATAATAATAATAATAATAATAATAATAATAATAATAATAATAATAATAATAATAATAATAATAATAATAATAATAATAATAATAATGTTGGAAGGGACCTTGGAGGTCATCTAGTCCAACCCCCTGCTCAGGCAGGAAACCCTATACCAGGGATGGCGAACCTTTTAGAGACCAAGTGCCCAAACTGCAACCCAAAACCCACGTATGCATCGTCGAGTGCCGGGTGGGTGTGGCCCATTGGGTGGGCACAGCCCATTGGGTGGGCGTGGCTGCAGTGGTAATGGCAGACTGGGTGGGCCTAAAAAGTTCAATCAATCCATTCCAATTTTGCAAGATCTTTTTTTTTTCCCGCGAGAAGTTGAAATTGACTGATTGAACCTTTTTTTTTTTTTTGCACATGGCGGCGAAGGCCTAAAGCGAAAAGGTTTTATAAAACCCAGCTGAAGGCCTAGGATTGGGGCAACGGCGTGCGTGCCCACAGAGAGGGCTCTGAGTGCCGCCTCTGGCACCCATGCCATAGGTTCGCCACCACTGCCCTATACCATTTCAGACAAATGGCTGTCCAGTCTCTTCTTAAAAACTTCCAGTGTTGGAGCATTCACCACTTCTGGAGGCAGGTTGTTCCACTGGTTAATTGTTCTAACTGTCAGAAAGTTTCTCCTTAGTTCTAGGTTGCTTCTCTCCTTGATTAGTTTCCATCCATTGCTTCTTGTCCTGCTTTCAGGCGCCTTGGAAAATAGCTTTGCTCCCTCTTCTTTGTGGCAGCCCCTGAGATATTGGAACACTGCTATCATGTCCCCCCTCGTCCTTCTCTTCATTAAACTAGACATACCCAATTCCAGCAACCGTTCCTTATATGCTTTAGCCTCCAGTCCCCTAATATGATCCAGAAGCATTTAGAAAACTGAATGCTTTTTCTTTTATCTGCTATTATCAGCCTTACCAGGTAGACCAGACAAGAAAGAAGACCAGATATACTAATTCTAATTTATTGTGCAACTACATTAACAGAATCCCACAAGTCTGAAAATACAATTCTTCCACCACTGCCTTTGTCCTCTGAAAAACTAGAGAGGATCCCTTCTGAGCTTCTTGCCCCAGTCACTGTCCAGCTATGGGATATGCTGTCCCTTATCTGACCATTCCTTAGATAGCATCTCATCACCCTGTCTCCCAAGGTCTTTCCCACATACCATCACATCTATTTATTTTGTTTGCATTATTTGCATTCAGTAAAGAAAGCAAAGTGCTGTATACATACAATTCAAGGCAAAGGTGACAAAACTGTATGTTGGAGCGTTTGATGCTTTCTACCAGCATCAAGAGCAATAAAGTAATTAGGGCAATGAGCTAGAAACAGGGAGATCCAGTTTTAAGTCCATCCTCAGGCATGGAGGTCACTGGATAACCTTGAACCAATCATTCTTCCCTCTGTTTGACCTACTTCATTGTATTGCTGTATGGAAAAAAATAGAGAGAATGTTATGAATATCACCTTGCATTCATAAAGGAAAGGAGCAATAGAAATTCATTAAATAGATGGCTGGGATCCTATGAACTGAACAGAGTAAAGAATGCACCTTCTTCAAGGGACTTTTTTGTTGTCTTCTTACTGAGTATCAAGAGACAGTATATGAACTCTATACTATCCATCTCCTCCAAAGCATTCCTTTTTCAACATTTCTTGTTCCAATTGTCAGAATTTGAAATTACTGCTTACTTTTTTCTCCCACTGACTACTAATCCCAGCATAGCAATTTGCACAGGCATGGATAGTGCCTATTTTATAACTCATTAATGTAGTGCAGAATCTTTGCACCACAAAGTTTCTCCATTTGAAAAGAACTGAGTTACAGCCATTCAGCTTCTTTCAAAGACTGCTTCAACTGCTGCTTGCCCAGTGGCATTTCAAGGAACATGGACACAACTGATTGATGTGCAACTCGCTCCTAGGCTGACTGGCATTAAACGGCTTTCCAGAAAGTCATTTTAAACCAGTTTAAAATGACGATGCCTCTGTTATGCTAATCTAAGTTTGATAAACAACAATCTTTATAGGCTTCATTAAGCACCTTTGAATTACAAAGAGTTCACAGCAATTCAAGGGCTAAAGTAGAAAGCTATTCAACATATTGACTGTGTGTGTATGAGAGAGAGAGAGTGAGTGAGTGAGAGAGAGAGAGACAGAGAGAGAGCGGGAGGGAGGGAGGGAGGGAGGGAGGGGGAGAGAGGGAGAGAGGAAGAGAGGAAGCGTCTCAGTAACCAGTTCTTCAATTAATTTTTTGTGTATTGTTCAGAAATACCTGTGTATTTAGAGAACACATTCACTCTACATTGAATTGAGTTTCTCCATTTGCATGGCAAACTAACCAAATCCATGGTTCATACCATACCGGATTTTTGTTTTTTGGGGATGGGGAGGATTTTTGATCCTCCCCATCCCCAAAAAACAAAAATGCCTAACTAAGTTAACAGTAACTATTAACTACATGATCCAAAGGGGAAGGGGGTGTTTGCAGGGAAAAGTATCAAACAAGTAAATGTGACTGCCATGACCACCCAACTGAAGTCTTGTCCCCTTTCTGTATTTATCACACATAAAATGGATTTCACAGCTGACATCTTGACTCTTTCAAAGAACACTATCCTCTTCTGAATACCCTTGGTTTGAATAGAGATGGTACATCAGTGTCAGAAAGTAGCTTCCTATGAGCAGGCCTTCCTGCACAAGCAATATAACATGGAAACCATGATATTTCGCATCCTGTTTTGGCCTTTCTTTCTTTCTTTCTTTCTTTCTTTCTTTCTTTCTTTCTTTCTTTCTTTCTTTCTTTCTTTCTTTCTTTCTTTCTTTCTTTCTTTCTTTTTCCTTCCTTCCTTCCTTCCTTCCTTCCTTCCTTCCTTCCTTCCTTCCTTCCTTCCTTCCTTCCATTTTAGTTGATGGGCCTTGGCATGAATTTAAATCCAGTGCAGTGCATGAATATCAGGCAGGCAACATGTTATGCAGGGAAACTTCTAAGGCTGGTGAGCAGCATTCTTGACACCTGTCAGTTTCCCTGCCTGATGTACCCCCTCCCTATTCAATGTAAACAAAATCTAAATGGACTGATTATGGGGTCTTCCACTTCACTTGAAGGATTCAGGCTAGATTATGAATTGAAGCGGACAAGGGAAAATAGAGGGGATGATACCTTGTGGGCATCTCCTAACAGCTCCAGCTGAGACTACTGCCTCATTTTGCCTAAGGTTAGGACTGGATCTGTCCAGTATAACTTCCAGTCATAGTTGGCATCAGATGTAGCATCACATATGATGATCAACTTCCATCCCGATCAGCCCTTTCTGCTTGTGTCCCTGGGCTTTGCAGTGGGTGGGTGGCTTTCCAATCTGATCTCTCATTTCAGAACTCTGGAAGGACCAAACTTGAATCAGTCCAGAACACTTTAATTTAATAGGTGCCTCACTCTGTCAGGTTTCTCTAAGACTACAAACTGGCCCAGTTTTTAATATTTCACAGAATAATAGAGTAGAACTCAGGGGCACCATCCAAGATGGTGGATGGCTGTGATGGCAAACTAAAGCCCTGTTCCTTTTTTACATGCAGCGTACCCTATTAAAATAGTTGATTATTTTTGTAATGCTGGAACACTCATACCGAAATTTAGTCATTGGCTCTTCTTTCTGATGAAACGTCTAGGATTCTTCTCTCACTGCTACAAATAAAGCCTGAGGTCTCTAGTTCTACTCTGATATCTGAAACAAAATGAAACCTGAAATGAAGCATTTATGAGATGATAAAAGGGTGGTGATTTTTTTTTGTCTCTGCACATAGACATATATATATATAAGTGTTTTTTTATGATGCACCTGGTCAGCCCAAATATGGGAGATAGCTATATCAGCTTCCCTTTAACTCTTTGTTAGCAATCCAAATTTAACACACACACACACACATGTATGTATGTATGTATGTATGTACGCACACACATATATTACTATAAAACCTTTGTGTCCTGGATAATTTCAAACTCTATGCCTTTGAGATGACGTCAAGGGAACCTCAAGAGTTCATATCTGCCATGATGAACATGGGCTTGTTTCAAGTCTTCATAGTGCCAACTCACATAGATGGATTTGAATTGAATCTTTTCACCTCAGGAGAACTAATTAATATCAGTATGTTGTTTGGGCCAGATTACTATCTGGTCACCTTCAGACTCATTCTTATCATTGATTTCTAGAAGTATCAGACCAATTAAACTGTCCTCTCAGGTGCCCTAAAAATTCTTTTGGTTTCAAACAGGAACTTGAGGAGTTCCCCTGTGACCTAGTAGGTAGCTCTGTGGGACATCTGGTTAATCTGGAATATAGGGGTTGTTCAATAGAGCTGCTCCTGAATGATCACTCCTTGGGCTCTAATCCATGAATTCCAGGAGATGGAGCACCAAAGGAAACAAATGGACCAATTTTTTGAAAGACTATGAGGATCAAAAAACAGAGATGGGTATGAGCCCATGTTTGAACCTAAACCATGATCAAAAGGGTAGGTAAGCACCAATTCCACTCCTAATTTGTCATGTTCACAGAGTTCAGACCACATCTTTATTTAGAGTGATCCATTCTGAGGCAGTTGTAGATCATTCTACTGGCCTTTGTGAGCAGCTTTTAAACACTTGCTCATTTTTTTTTTCTGAGCTGAAGACCAGATGGGCTCTTGAGTTGACAAAGGTAACATCTTGTGAGACTCTCTGGAAGTCTTTCAAGATAATTGACAGGATCCTCTGTGGGATGAGTGCAGCTATTTTCAAATTAGACCTTTGCCACTTAGATGAATCATGTAACCAGAAAGGCAGTACATATATTATTGTTGTAAGAGGAGTTACTGATTGCCTTGAAATAAGTGGTGTTCCCCCCCCCCTTCTTAAAAAAACATTTCTTGAGTTGACTTGGCCAGGCTCCAACCTACTGTTCTCAGTAAGCTTGTTGAGAAGATTGACTGGCTTCAACTGAATAACTTTCATTTTCTGGGTGTTTTTCAGTTGGGTTTAAAGCCTGAATATGGGGTGGAGGCTGCAGTGATCTCTCTTGTGAATAACCTGTAGTGGAACTTAGTTGTGGTGGTGATGGTGATGAAACGATCCTTGTCAGATATCATTGATTATGGTTTTTCTGGGTGGTGGTGGTGATGGCTATGAACCTTGAGAATTAGAGGCACTGTTTTATACTGTTAGCGACCCCACACACCCACTTCATGGTCTGCTTCTGTTGCTCCCCCTTGGGAGGAAGTTTCGAAGTATTTATAGCAGAACTACTAGATTCTTTGTTCCTTGTAAGGTCGCAGGATTCTTTTTTTTTCACCATGTATATGTATACATTTGAACTAGATTGTGATGTTTCTCTGTGTCATATGTGTGTGTGTATGTGGGTATATGCATATGGTATTTTTTTTGAGAGCTGAATGCAATGAAATTTCATTTTAATGTATGCTGATTAGTGTACATTTAAAGTGACAATAACGTTTCTATTCTATTCTATTCTATTCTATTCTATTCTATTCTATTCTATTCTATTCTATTCTATTCTATTCTATTCTATTCTATTCTATTCTATTCTATTCTATTTCTGCTCTTGTTTGTGTGAGCAGTTCCAATCAGTTCCAAGAAGAGAGGTCAAGTCCTTGGGCACTTCAGTGTAAGATATCTCTGAGTTCAGCCCTCTTCTCCATTTTATATAAAATTGCTAAGGGAGACCATTTATTGTTCGAAGTTAGGTATTTAAATGTTAAAATAACATTATGTCAACATTTTATTGTGCATTTCTTTAACTATTGTCATTGCCTTGTATGCTATCCTGGGAAAATGTGAACCTGAAGAATATCATAAATATGGTTTATTAAATAAAACAAAAATACATAATTTCCACATATAATTTGATGGGCAATAAATTGCATCTATGTTTTTCTAACTTAGAAAAATTTGCTGAACTTCTCATGGATAGGATGCAAAAAAACCCTCTTGAATATTGGTAATGAGGCAGACTGGGAATAGGAGTGTGTTTTATTTTTCTGTGGGCAATACTCTCCACAGCAACCTCCAGCCTTGTTGGCTACCCACACTTCAGTTCAATGGCATAGGGCCAGGCGATTTGCAGAACCACATTTCTCCCATTGTTCCTGCTTGCCCCACCAGATTTAGTGAGAGGGAATGCTTTAAGTCCCTTCTATCAAACCATGCCATCTTGTTGAGCCCCGGAGCTATATCTTCTCAGTGGTAGCACCTGCCTTGTAGTACAGCTTTTCACCAGAGATTCAGATGAGCACAACCCTGTAAGCCTTTCACAAGGCACTGAAGTCCTGGCTATTTCTCCAGGCATTTGGGTCAATTAGATAGATCGGCTCTGCTGTTATCAATATCTTCTATCACTATTTCCTATTTCTTCTTCTTCTTCTTCTTCTTCTTCTTCTTCTTCTTCTTCTTCTTCTTCTTCTTCTTCTTCTTCTTCTTCTTCTTCTTCTTCTTCTTCTTCTTCTTCTTCTTCTTCTTCTTCTTCTTCTTCTTCTTCTTCTTCCTCCTTCTTCCTTCTTCCTTCTTCCTTCTTCCTTCTTCCTTCTTCCTTCTTCCTTCTTCCTTCTTCCTTCCTTTGGGGTTATATGTGGGTTTTTCTGTCTTTTAATTCTTGCAGGCTGCCCAGATTCACTTGTGGGACCTATATAAATGACATAAAGCCAATCAAATCTCAGGAGAAGACATCATAAGAAAATTCCTCCTATGGTACTTGTTATGATTAGGAATTAAAGGCAGCCAGGGATGATGTGACAGAGAGATGTATAACAGAAAAGCAACACCCTTCACAACAATAAAACACCCTCAAAATCACCTCACAAAGAATTTCTAATGCACTCTCAAAATAAGTCAGAAAGACAAAACCTTTCTTTTTAGAAATCTTGAATGTGAGAAATCAGAAGAAAAAAAATCATTAAGCCATTAAGAAATCAACTTATTATGGGATGGTGCCTTAGTTTTCAGAAATTGTGCATTTTGGAAAGAAAATATCCTCCACAGAAGTGCTTAATTCCAGAATTTTGAACTCCATCAGTTTGGAAAACAGCAAACTAGCGTAGATGCCAAATGTTGAACTTTGCTCTAGAAGAAGGAAGAAACCCAACCAATGAATCAAAGTTCCTTTCATGGTTCTATCTATGTTATGCATTTGTGTACAATTTGCAAATAAAAAATTCTCCATGGAATGTCTTAGGCTCAGCTCTTTCAAATCTTCTCTTCAGCAGCAAAAATCAAACTGGATTCTTGCTGTGCAAAATGAATCATAGTAGGTGGGAGTTTCCAGTGTGTCTTAAGAAATGAAGTGCTCAGTTTTACTAAGTGCATTGCAGCAGACCCAGCCATTTATAATAAAGAGTCTGGAGGGCATATTTTATTATCTTTGGGACTGCTCAGTCTTAACAGAAATAATAATCCAGTTAATGAGATAATTGTATGTAAATTCTGAATTTAAAAAAATTTCTCTCAAATTATAGTTTGGCATAACCAGCTGTTGCTACCTTGCCCCAAAGAACACATAAGGCATAGAATCTCTCAACACAGAATGTTATTGTTCTCTTTTTCAACTGAATGAATGCAATGGGAGGGCATGTCAGCTTTCAGGTTCCACCAAAATCTTCAGCAAGCAGGTTGGAAGGATTGCTAATTCTGGTCTGTAGTGTGAACTTAAATACAGCAGTTATTATTTTCGTCTATTGGTTTGTTTGCTTATTTTACTAATTTTACTCATTGATTACTTTTAAGTAAGTTAAATAAATAATTGTTTGTTAGGACAGGTTGCATAGTGGCAAAAAAAAAATCCATACTGTTATATTTCCTGTATGATCACCAGAAATTCTCCTTAGCTTTTGAAATAATAAATCAGAAGTTTCAGGCAGGTGTGCCAACATTGTCTGAAATATGGAGTTGAGGAAATTGCATCTACTTGGATCAACCTACACAACTTTTGTTTCATATTAAAGTCTAAGCTTTTTTATACTCTTTAAAAGTCTCCCCATGGTTGTTTTCTCTTTTCAGCTGGAGCATACTGTCAGCTAACCTTATTCCTATGAATGAGATATTCAAGTATTGATAATAACCCTCCAGCCTCTTTAAAAAAACTCTGTTTATAGCTGTTTCAAATGTTGAATAGAAATAAAGCAAATCTCAGTAAGTGGTTCTTCTAAAAACTATATACATTTTATAGAATGTTTTTGGAGAATTGTAAAGAATTTATTTTATTGATCAAATTTATATGGCTGTCCACTTGACAAATTGTAGCTTTCTACAGATGTACTATAGCTATGCAAATTGGAAGAGAGCATTTCACTTATGAGACATGAGTTCAAGGTTTACATATTGGCTCAATACATTATAAATTTATCTTGCATACTTGCTAAATATAGACTATGAGATGAAGGAAGAATCTGCCACATAGAAAATACTTTTTTACAGAAATCAGATCAGCCCAGTGGCATTTTTATCATGTTACCCCAAGCTGAATTGCAATGGCTAACAGTTTGGAGTTCAAACCACTGATGTTAACCATTAGACTTATAGGTGCTTTAGAGCCTATTTACTTTTACCCCTCCCTTGAGTTGCATATTCCATATTCTTGAGGCAATATCCACAAACCCATAAAACCTACAGACTTTTCAGTTATTATGTGTCTCAATGAAATATTTTGGTAAACAATAAATCTGGCAGGACTGACATGGTTTTCAACAAGGCATCAAAATATGATTCTTCAAAAAGTCACTGGGTGAAAAGTTAATAGCCTGGTTCTTTAAAAAAAAGATGTTCTTTGTTTTTTTAAAAAAACTTTGTTTTAAAACTTTATTGCATTTTGCATTTTGAGAGTTGCTTGAAATATTTCTTGCTTCATGTGCCACCTTGAGTTTCAACAGAAGAAACGGGTAGGACAGAAGCTTTTCCAGTAAATTAATTAATTACAAGGAATTATAAAGATGTTAACACCTGGGTTAGCCAAAGCAATCTTGATTCACATCCACCTTTTTCTTATAACCCATCAGTAGAGGAGTCATTCAGAGCCAATAAATAGTTCCAGTGAGACCAATTTAGATTTATTTTTATTGATTGATAACATTTTTATACTACCCTATTTCTGTCAACACAAAGCTGTGCTGATGATGAGATGATACAGTTGTTTCCTAGAATGTTGAAATCAGCTCTTCAAAGAAAGCCATATAATTAGTTGTCATCCCCACTTTTGTAACAACTGTTTCAGTAAAAATAGTATTTAACCCTTAATCACTTCAGGCAATCATTATCTGTACTCTTTTTTCTTTTGTTTTTTTTACATACTGTTTCTTTACAAATGCATTCTTCATTTCATTGAGGCCAATTGCTAAGAAATTTTAAAATGTAAGAGATTATGGTAGAAAACTTGGTTCAGAGATCCTGCGGTCCGCTTTTGAAATAATTAAAGATGAATCCCAAAGTGCTGTTTCTAATGTTAAATTCTATATGAGAGCCCTGAAACCCTACCTTTAAAAAAAAAAAAACATAATTTCATGTATGTTGCTTCCCATTGCCTTTCATCTTGGAGGAACCCAGTTTGCTGAATTTAAGATAAAATAAATCCAGCTGTAAATAATAAGCTCTTTGTTGAACAGCCATCTGAGCCCCCCCATAATAAACGGTGTTCTAAAAAAACATGTGTTTTGAGAATCTCTTCAGGAGATAGACGTTCTCCATTTCAAACATTTCTTTGAAATAAAGAATGCAGAAGTAGCCCTGATACCCATTTCAGGATTTCCAATGGATCTTCCTAAGTTACGTGGGTTGCGTTTTGAATGCAGAAAAGCAGAATTCTTAAAACATCAGCTCTGCCTTCTTTTCAAACTGAGCAGCAGCAAGCTAAAGAGGAAAAAATTAGGCTCAAATTAGCATTTGATGATCTCAGATCAGCCTTCTCTAATCCTTCCAACAAAGACGTAAACAGAATGTGGGGCAAAAGTGGGCCCAAATTCCAGTGTTTTTCAAAATTATTGTCAATTACATTTTCAAAGCGAGATAAAACTTTTTCCTCTTTTCATTGCAACATATAAAGTGGTCAGACATCTGCTCTGAAGAGATAAATGTTTGAGCATTTCTGCACCTACATAACAACTGTCTCTTTTGTGGTCAAAAATAGTAGCAGTGGGGCCTTCCCCCCTTTCCTCCCAAAGTAAGATCAGAAGCTTCTTTGTTTAACGCTTTGGCTTACTTTATAGTCTTTGGGGCAGATGCCTCTTAGAACCAATAAGTTTAGGGAGAGGAAGGAGTAGGGAGAGAGTTAAGACACAGGAAACAAGCATTGAATGGCTGCCAATAAAAATGATCACAAATCAGGGCTTCTGATGTCATAACCCCAGGGGTCAAAGGTCAAGGGAGGAATAAATGGTTCTGAAAGGGACAGCCTGTCTGTTGCATTGAGCTGTTGTTGGCAGGCGGGCCCATTGGCCATGAGTAAATGAAGAACACAAAGAAACCCAATGTGCCTCATTAGCAGCGAAGGCGTGGATGAAGAGAAGTGTTTGATTAGGCTTTCATGTCCCACTGTGTTCCTGTGTGATGTCAATGGAATAATGACCATGATCTAATGGTCGCCTCTTTTACATGCAGAAGCTCTCCTGAATAGAGCCTCTCTTTTATTGCATTCATCTCTAGGTTGGCTAAACTGTAGGGAGCCACTCTGGATGGTAGCCTGCGAGACTGACGGCAGGTCAGCTCCAACAGTTTGCATTCACCGGGAACCAAGTAATTTAGTCGCCTCCATCTTTCACCTAAGGAGTGGCAGATTGAAGGTCACATTCAATTTGACAGGGCTTGAGTCACTTTCTATGCCTCACACCCGAGTTAGACAGATGCAAGGTATATTCGGGGAGGTGCTCGCATTTAATTGGGATGCATTTGATTGGACCTGTGCTGAGTGAACATTTTTTTCCGAGTATGCTGCCAAACAGACGATGCCCAAAATAGAGATTTTCCCCCTCCCCAATAATCTGGGGTGCTGGGCTATTTCATTGGGTATACTAAACAAGAAATCATGAAGATTTATTTAATTATAGATACAATTTCTCTATAGATTTATATCTATCAATTTGTTTATCGTTTCTTCTAAATATAGATATGGCTGTAATTTATAATTGCAGAGGAAAGTAAAATGAATTAGTCTACTTCTCATAAGGGGAAGAATTACATAGGAGAATGCACATATGTGTGCATATGTCAGAGTTTTCTAGAGGTTTATGTCAGGTCTACAATCAAAATTTGAGATTTAGGAGCTTAAATCAAGGTTTAAAATATTTTCATGACATGCAACCCAGTTGCAAGGTTGAAATCAGTCCACAAATAATGAGGTAACTTGATTTTAACATTGAGGTATTTTCCTGATTTATTCAAACTTTTAAGATGGCAAAAATAATTTTTTTTTAAAAAAAAAAAACCTACACCTCACAATTTTTGCTATCAAGAAAAACTCTAATACAGTTGAAATTAGAAGCGTGGCTTATTCTGTTTCATTCTGTGAATTTCTGTTCCATGATTGAAGTATTATTTATAACAGAATGAAGTCTTTTGCAAACATTTCTTAAGAAAACATTTGCATATCTCAGTCCCAATCTTCACTGAGATTGCTCGGTGTTGTAAGAAAATTGTATGGAAATTAACAGTCATCTGAGTAGTATTTGGAGGAGGAGGAGAACTAATAATAGTAATCTTTCTGAAGTAGGCTGGAATGTAGACTTCATTTGGACCAGAGTTGCACCCATTACATTAAATTTAATGCTAAATTAAAATAATTACCCCTTCTATAGGTATTCTGGATTTTCCTTTTTTGTTGTTGTTTTCCCTTGGGAAGCTGAAGTATTCAACTGTCTGTGGGGCATATTTAAAAATTACATGAGGTAAATTATAGAGTAAGGATTACAGAAAAGTGCTTGTGTAATAAAATAAAATGGGACTTGTTTTTAAAAGCAACCTTCCACAGTTTTTTTCTGAACTCACAGAAAGTAAAACATGCAATGTCTCTGCATTTATTCTACAACATATAACATTTTGGTTCATCCATTCTAGGAAGATGGTTCTTGAAAGAAGCTGGCAAGCTACACAAGGTTCCTAAATTAAAACTCAATTTGAGATGGAAACCTTGTGATTCTCCTGATTGTATTGGATTCCAACTGGTGTTGTCCCAAGCCAGCATAGACAATGGAAGCTGTAATTCAGCATATTTGTGAATGTTGAACTGGACAATGGAGATCCTAGTTCATTTTGCAACCTGTGTGCATAGCTCATTAAGCAGGCCAGTAACTCACCTTTAGGCGACCAAACTGTCTAATAATTGAAAATATATTGACAAATATTCTCTGGATATTTCTTATAGAACTGATGAATTGAGTGTACACATACAATTTTAAATATTTAAAGATCAGAAATAAATAAATCTGTCTCTCTTTCTTTCCACTAAATTTGTAGTTTTAGGCTTCTCTTTATGAATTCTTTAATAATGACAAATAGATAAAGGCATCTTCTAGTCATCTCCTAATCACTCCATCCATGAAGGGTTTTTTGACAGTGTTACAAAATGGGTTTAGGTTTGCTTTCTTCCAGGATTTTTTCCCAACTGTCCAGTCTAGCCAATACCTCCATCCAAACACTGACCAAAAGCTGCTTAGCTTCTGAGATAGCCAAGGTCAAGTTAGGGGTTGAAAACTGCTCAGTCAATTAAAATGACAATGCAGTAATATTTTTAGAAACAAATACATCCCACAAGGAATCTACACACCGCCAACAGAAAATTTTCAGATAGAAAATTCAGGATTGATCACTGCGGCCAAGTTCTTTCCCCCCCAAAATCGAGGGTTATGCTTGTGTTTTGTTTCCTTACAACTCCTAAAATATGAGGCGTAGATTATGTCTCTCCATTCCTTTTTTCCCTCATTCTCTCCAGACTTATTAACTTCATCTCCTTTGCTTCAGAACCAACTGAACAGACTGACTGGCTTATTTCTTAGAGGACTTGTCCTTCCCCACAGAATCTCACATGACAAGCAACACCCCCCCCCCCAAGAAAAGAGTTTGCAATGGGATATCATGGTTTGTTTACATCAGCCATCCAAAGGTCACTTTAACTCAATACTCTGTTGATGCTCAAGTTGTTGTGGCCATGTGGAATCCCATCTCACACACCCCCCTTCCCTGCAGTCTTTTGAGAAGATATCACAGCCTGTCTTTCCTCGAGGCTACATCTCATTCTTTTGAAATAAAGGCTAAATTGTGGATCATTTTGGAAGGTCAGATGTGGGTCACCATCAAAGCTCCCCAGCAGTCATATAAATGTGTTTTCCTGCTATGTAGAGCCCAGGTTATGTTTGTAACATAAATTAAATGACACCCTATATGAAAAGGATATGAGGAATATTAACACCAATCAGGTATAGGTTTGCAGCCACTAGATTCACTCTATGAATTTTTAGGCCATGCCCCTAGTTAACAGATTGTGTGTCTCCTGTTGAATTCTACTGTTCTCACTAATTTATGTTAATCCATTCATTATTACCTTTAAGCCTTTTTAGAGCAATTGTAAGTGGTCTTAGAATAATAGAATAATGGAATTATGGGGTAGGAAAGGACCAAAAGGATAATTTATCTCTCTTTGTTAAGCAGGAACAAAACCAATTAAATAGCAACACCATCCAGATATTCATTTATACATCTGCTTAACCTTCTGGCCTGTCCACGATACCGTGTGTAATGGATGACTTTTATAGTCTGATAAACAGGCAAAACATGGAGACTGTTATGATGAATATAGGCAAACCCTCCCATAGACTCTTTTTCTTTTTCTCTTTCTTCTCTTTTTCTCTTTCTCTTTCTAAGTTGAAAGTTGAAAGTGGAATGGAAAGTGGAAATTTCCACTTGAGAGACAGGGGGCAGAGCTGCTGATAGTACAGTAGAAGTTTTAACCATTCAGTCATGACCAAGTTTTGGCTACTTTATAACAAGTGGTCACTATGCTACCCTGTTAAGCACAGCTTCTTTCAGTTGTTGGATGTTCATCTTTGTATCAGTTCTGATGTTATCAAGCCAGCATGTTCTTTGCTTGCCCCTTCTTGTCGATCCATTAACCATACTTAGTATCATTGATTTCCCCAATGAATTTGCATGCTTGACATGCATGCACATGCAACATGTAAATGCATGCTGATGAGACAACCAGCATTTAAAAGATGTTTCAGTCCACAGAAGTGGGGAGGGCTTGGGAAAGATTACAGAAGGGGCCCTTCCTAGTTTTCCAGAGATTCAAAGGAAAGTTGGAGAAATACTGTCAGTCTTCTATGATTCTACAAATGTAACCTTACAATAAGGATAGCGCTAATACTTCTTTTCTCAAACTATCTCACAGGACTAACAGAAGGCCTCTGGGAAGCAAGATGTTCCTATTGTGTTATTTAAGAAAACTGCACTTAAACATGAAGTAAAGTTATTCTACCTACAGGTTTCTATGATTAACAGAAAGGTTTAGGGACCCAGACGTGATAGAATATTCACTGCTTTGAATTGTTTATAAAAAATAATAAAGATAGGATATGTGTCAATCCTGCAAACATCGGATGTTTTTGCCTGACAATATATGAGGATGCAGACATTTACTATTTAACCTGTGTATTACTTTAGAGCCAATATTAGATGGCAAGGAGGAGGGAGTGGAAGAATGTGCTTGGGAACTAGTTAGCCATAACAATATTTCAGTAGAGCCTCTTCAAGGCTGGATGTAATGTAAGGAGATAAAATATGGCGCGTTGTGGAACGGGAGGGAAAGTTCACACTTCGAACTAATTGGAGAATGTGATTAATAACTGTCTAATGAGGGAGGGAATTGTGCTCAGATACTGTGGGACGAAGTAGGAGGTTTCAGATTTTGGCTTCGCTTATGTATGTGCCGAAGCTATGTTGCCATTAAAAGATTCTTAAAGGAAAACAATGCCTCAAGTTTCTTTGAAAAGCTTCTTCCTTCGGAACCATAACAATATGAATGAATGAATGAATGAATGAATGAATGAATGAATGAAAGAAAGAAAGAAAGAAAGAAAGAAAGAAAGAAAGAAAGAAAGAAAGAAAGAAAGAAAGAAAGAAAGAAAGAAAGAAAGAAAGAAAGAAAGAAAGAATGAAATGTACATGCAGTGGGAAGAGTTGTAGGTTCATTCACTTTATTATAATTATTTAAAATTGAAAAGGCTTGCCAAAAGTGAATTTGTGCCCACTCTTGATGTTTCCTCAAATGCTCCTCTTTCTTCCTATGTCTTCTGTATCCCCAGAAAAAAATCATATCTTAAATGGTCCCTGAAAGTTAGTCAGGAAACAAGGAAACAATGCAGGGGACAGTGAATGGCACTAGCCAATTCATCTGTACATTCATATATTAGCTCTGGATGTCTGGAAGTTGATGTCCACCAATAAATGTACCTATTTCTCTTTAACAATTATTTTTATTCCCCTGAGATAGAGGAAATTCTCAGAAGCAGTATTCTGAACCTTCAGCTTTCATGGGTAATCTTTATTTCTAGAGCTTTCTACCCATTTCAGTAAAACCATCAATTCAATTAGAACATAGGGCTGAAAGGAATTTCAGAGGTCTTCTAGTCCAGCAACTGCTCAAGATAGGAGAGCTTATACTATCCCAGTGAAATGGTTGTCCAGTCTATTTCTAAAAACCTCCAGTGATTGAGCACCCACAATTTTGGGAGGCAAGCTCACTCTCAATGTCAGAAAATTTCTCCTTACTTCTAAGTTGGATCTCTCTGTAGCAAGCTTTCACCCATTACTTCTCATCCTGCCCTCTGGTGCTTTGAAGAATAAGTTGATCTCGTCTTCTCTGTGACAGACCCTCAAACACTGGAAGACAGTTATCTCCCCTAATCCTTCTCTTCGATAGGCTAGACATATCTAGCTCCCTCAATTGTTCATCGTACAATTTAGTCTCCAAACCTTTTATCATCCTTGTTGCTCTTCTCTGAACATCTTCTAGGATCTCAGCATCTTTTTTGTATCGTAGTGATCAGAACTGGATTTAATATTGCAGGGGTGGCCTCGCTAGTTCAGTATAAAGTGGCATTATCACTTCCCGTGATCTTGATGTTATCCCTTTGTTGATGCCCAGGACTGCATTTTGGAAGCTGTAGCACATTGCTGGCTCATAACTAGTGATCCATTAGGACATCTAGATCTCTCTCACAGTTACTACTGTTGAACCAGGTACAACATATTTTGTACCAATGTATTTAGTTTTTCCTGCCTAAATGCAGGACCTTACTTTTTTCACCACTGAATTGCATCTTGTTGAATGGGGCCCAATGCTCAATTAAAATGTGGCCACCTTTAGAATTATCCATAAAAAGGGTTAAGTAGAAATTAACCATTTCCTTGAGGTGTGCTTATTGTAGGTGGAGTTTGGAATGCAGGGAAGAGTCGACCCCCCCTGCATTTTTCCTTGATTATGTTTAATTACTTTTGAGGATTGTGAGAGTTAGTATTATCCACCCCTAGGCGGATAACAGTGACTGACAAGTATGGCTGTTGATGCAGTTTATGGGACTAACAGACCAAAACTGATATGAAAAACACCAACATTATTACTTTTGTTGTTATTAAAACAATTCTATCTGCTTGTTGCAATCCTTCACTGTAGCACAGCACATAATGTTTAGGTGGTATTACATTTTGCCATGTTAAACTACACCTCAACTGAACAAAAGTGCAAGAGAAGTAAAGTCTGCAACATTCCTGTATTGCTCTTCTCTGAAAGTTTCATAAAAATTCGTTTTGCTGTTCCCAATTGGCAGGAGGGTTGTACTCAGTGGTATTTTCATGCTTCAGGCAGGCAAAAAAGCCAAACTGATGCTGCCAATTGGTGACATTTTTGTCATTGTTGTTGTTGTTCTTGTTGTTTTGAAGTACTAGTAGGGGGTGCAATAGCTCAGTGGTTAAAGACATTGAGCTTGTCAGCTGGAAAGCTGACAGCCCGGGTTCAAGACTCAAGCACTGTGCGATGGGATGAGCTCCCGTTCCTTGCTCCAGCTCCTGCCCACCTAGCAATTTGAAAGCATGCAAATGCAAATAGATAAATAGGTACCACTTCAGTGGGAAGATATCTGTGTACTGTGTGCCTTTGGCATATAGCCATGCTGGCCACATGACCATGGAAATGTCTTTGGACAATGCTGGCTCCTTCGGCTAAGAAACAAAGATGAGCTTCACCCCCCTACAGTCAGACATGATCGGGCAGAGGAAATTTTTACCTTTATCTTGGATGTTAATCTAAATAACCGACCACCAGTTTAGTCTAGTGCAGGGGTAGGCAACCTTGGCTCTTTATAACTCGTGGACTTCAACTCCCAGAATTCCTGAGCCAGCCATGCATGGCTGGCTCAGGAATTCTGGGAGTTGAAGTCCACGAGTCATAAAAGAGCCAAGGTTGCCTACCCCTGGTCTAGTGGTTAAGGTGCTGGTCTAGGAATTAGAAGACTCTGAGCTTAAAAACTCACTTAATAAATGTCTCACTTAGCAATAGAAATTTTGGGCTCAATTGATTTCGTAAGTCAAGGACTACCTGTAGTAGGTCTGAGCTGGTCTGGCACATCTAGAACTGCCTGTGCCATAGTGAAACACAACACCTTAGTCAGTGGACAAGCAATTCAGCAATTCAGTTGGTGGCAGTCAGAAACTTTCTTGTTTCATTTGTTAATGGCATGTTTGTTCAAAAATAATGATCATGCAAAGTGTGTAACTTAGGAGGCATTAAAGAGAATGACTCCTACTTTCATCATACAGTATCTGAAATTCCTGCAGTTACAGAAACTGCATTTTGCTGTGTTTCCTGTCTAGTCTACCTGGTAAGACTGATTGGGGCTCAAGGAACAGTAAAATGAATAAAACAAAATCACTTCTGAATGGGATGTGGAGTCATAGGCAATGTTTGAGGGAGGTGTGTGTGTGTGTGTGTGTGTGTGTGTGTATGTGTGTGCATTAAGGAGCATCTAGTTGTATATTCCAAGTTGAAATAACCCTTTCCCTCACTCTGATCAAGACTTCACTCTATCTTTTTCCACATGGGCTGCTCTGGATTCTTAAACAGTTCAAAGTTTCTTAACATGCCAATAATGTATAGTGCTACCTTCTGTAGTGGAAAAATACAGTAGTCAGACTGGATCTCTCTGAAAGCCAAAAAGCATGATGAAATCTTTTTTTTTTTAAAACCTCCTTCTTTCTGCTGTTATTTATCTGATAAAACAAAGAGCTGGAGACAGTTGTCTCATAGCTGTTTTATGGCAAAATACAGGCTTAGTTTTGCATCATTTTTAATTGGCTAATTTTCTGGCACAAATACACTTCCAGTTTAGTCAATGAAATCCTGGGGTTTGTAAAGGCAGAAACAAGGAGGCAACATCATGCCTAGAGGCTGATCTTGGTTGCTAACCTCCACATGGTCATCCAAACGTTCATGTATCACCTTCACATGTCTAAGGTGATCTGTGACTAGATTTTACAGCACATAGAGTGAACAAGTCACTTTCATGGCTGGCTGGGCAATCCTGGGAGTTAAAGTCCACCTTCCCGTTGACAAGGTTGAGAAACACTGCTCTACTACAATTCCCATTGGGGCTGATGGGAATTGAAGTCCCAAAAAACTGGAGTGCATCTAGGTGTACAGGTAATCCTCAACTTACAACAGTTCTATAGTGACTGTTTGAAGTTACAATGGCTCTGAAAAAAGTGACTTATGACCATTTTTCACAATTATGACCATTGCAGCATCCCCATGGTCATATGATTTACATTCAGATGCTTGACAACTGGTTCATATTTATGATGGTTCCAATGTCCTGATGTCATGTGATCGTGTTTTGTGACCTTCTGCCAAGCAAAGTCAATGGGAAAGCCAGGTTCACTTAACAACCATGTTACTAACTTAACAACTGCAGTCAAAGATGAAACTTTGGCAGCTATGTGCCTTTGCGTTTCAACTTGCCTTTGGATAAAGGGGGGGGGGAGATGTTACTTTCAAGTGGATACATGGAGAAACGAAACATCTTCTATTCAACTGCAGACTGTGGGAGCCTGAAGGCTTGTCAAGGATACCAGAACAGGTGTGGATTTGAAGCAGACGGTTCCCATAACAAAGTGGACTTGTTGATATGGACTACGTAAGATTTGGGGGGTTTGGCTGGGAAACTTATTGTTTAAGTCTATGAATTGGTGTGAGAGCCTCAGAGTTAGTTTTGCTTCAACATAACCACGCAGTGTATTCAATAAAACATAAGATTTTCAGAAACGGAATTATTGCTGGAGTTTTATTTGGATTCTCGAGCTGGATGTTGACATGCAGTAATTCAGTTAACAAATATGGCAAGAAAAGTCGTAAAATTGGGCAAAATTCACTTAACAAATTTCTCACTTACCAACATAAATTTTGGGCACAATTGCGGTTGCAAGTCGAGGACCAGCTGTATATCCTTGCTCTGTGTAGAAGTATTCATCTAAAACCCAACAGATCTTTTTTTATTGCTGGTCCTGGATAGCCAGTCAGTAATATACTTCCTGTGGGTATATATTATCAAATGATAATGAATGGTCATCATTTTTTACTTTGACGAGTGGGTCTAAAATGCCTCATAGAAAGTTTAAGTCAGTGGCCATCATCGTGCTTTGTGCCAGCAAATTCTACTCATAAAAATGTTATAAGCCTCTGCTAGATGGAATCTAAACTTAGAATAGGGGGAGATGAAGGAGCAAAAGAACAGGAACCACAAAATTTATTCAACACTCTAAGTTCAAAGTCTAATCTAGCAGAGAGAAGCTTGTTTCTCTAGGAATGTTAGATACACAGAATCAGCTTCTTTTGCTCCTCTTTGGGATCATTCCGCAAAGAAAGCCTCATTTGCAATTTTCCACGTGGCAGAAAAAACTCCCTTTCATGAGGAAAGTACCTTACTCCAAAGAAAATATCTGCCTGAAAAGTGGGAAATTTGGGGGAAAGAGTTCTCAAATCCTTTTTCTCTAAAGGAATCCCACTTGTTTCACTAGACATGCTTGTGAAGTAACTGGCAGGATGTGAAAAGGCATATTTTGGATTCATAAGTTATTGTATCATTATCTGCATAAACAACTTAATTGTTCATCTGTTGATAAAAATGGTATTCAAAAAAATCTTGAAGACAAAGATGGCCTTCTGTTGCTTATTGCCTATTAATATCCATCTCACTGCAAAAATAATTTGGTCAGAAATATATTAGGAAGTTAATAGCACATCAGGAAATTAGTAATACACTCTTATTTTACGTGGTATGTCCCAAGAACCAAGGTGATATTGGGGTTGTGGTGCTGGACTAGGGGATGCAGCACCCAGGTCTTAAATCTCTTTTAGGTATGGAAGTCAATTGATGACCTTGAGCCAAACTCACTCCTAAAGCATGTTAGGCTCTATGAACAACTAGCTGATAAACAAAACCTCTCATTGCATCATGTTTGAGAGCTTCACAGTAAGAGCTAGACAAGTGCAGTGAAAAAGCAGGCAGAACCTGCCATCATGCTGGCCAAACGTCAAGAAGAACAGTTAATGTATTCTTTCCAAGGAACAGTTTAGGAGTCTTCAACTGGCTTTAAAGATGCATCGAATAAGCTCCTTACTGATGATGGTGGTATCTCAAGGACATCTTGAGATACCACCAACATGATGAAATTATTGGACCTTCAATACATGATAAATGTATGTTACATATGTAGCATGCAGTTCTCATTCTGGTTTTGTTTGTTTGTTTGTTTTGTTACATGATCCCCTTTTGCGACCTTCTGACAAGCAAAGTCAATGGGGAAGCCAAATTCACTTAACAACTGTGTTACTAATTTAACAACTGCAGTGATTCACTTAACAATTGTAGAAAGAAAGGTCATAAAATGGCAGCCAGTTCCATCTATTAAGAAAACAATATACGTGCATATGTGAGCCAGGCTTGAGTATATTTATGCATCAAACATGTTCAGTTTAAAAGATAAAGTACACACATCGTGCCCATCAGCTCAAAATAGTTGAATGTATACATGTATGCATGCATTTATCCAGATATATCCTTCTGTGCTTTGGAAACAAATGCTGCCTTGGGGTGGGGGGGAAATTTGACAAAGAGTTTTGCCACATAAAAGAATTTGGGTTTACAAGTGAGTTCTTGAATATGTCTTCCTTGATGAATTTTCAGATGTGAAAATCATTGCAGCTTTGAATTATTCCTTTTTACCAAAAAGAAAGAGTAAAGAGTAAAGTTTCTGTTTACACATAATAATTTGTTGACCTCTTATGATTTCATTTGTGTTGTTGTTATTATCCACAGAGTACGTTCTACAAATAACAGCATTCTATGAACCATTGGCTGAAAACAAAAAAGTCATTGGATTTACTTCCATAAACTGTTATTTTATGGGAGATTCACTCACCATATGGAAGACTCTCACTTTGGTGTTGGCCAATATTTTTTAAAAATGTAATATGTAAATAACAAGTGCATTTGGAACAAAATAGTCCTTGACTGTGTAGTGGAAATTTGAAGGAGAAGAAAAATGAAATGCCTGAAAAACATGCTGGAACTGGTGGAAAATAAATTACCAATTTGGGTTGAGATCCAGAGGGCCATCTTACCATATTGTAGGCATGTCTTGTTTAAAAAGTTTATTTGTATCTTGCCTTTATTATTTTTACAAATAGCATAAGGCAGCAAATGTATCTAACACTCCTTCTTCCTCTCCTATTTTTCCCGCAACAACAACCCTGTGTTTTGTCCCAGCCTCCGCGAATACTGCTCAACCGCTTACTCGCGAGGAAAAACCCCTTTGCATGGAACAAGGCAGGACTTGGTAAGATAAATCCCTTTTATTTTAACACAGCTTTTATGAAACAAAACCCCAACCAATCCTTTAGCTGTTGAAACCAGTGCTTCTTTTGTAAAAAAAAAAAAAAAAGGTGCCGGAACTCACACATGTCATACAACACGCCTTGCCTACCCTACAAGGTTCCATCCAAAAAAGGTGCCGGAACTGCATTCTGGGCGTTCTATGACAAAAAAAGCCCTGGTTGAAACGAACAAGATTCAGTCTCTGAGTTCTCAGCTAGAATGCTCTAGATTTAAATCACTCAAACACACAGAAATCCGACAAACCTGGTTAAATATCCAAGAATCCTGAGGCAAGAAATCCAATGACAGAAGCACAAAGCGGTAGCATGAACGGTTGCCTTTGGCAACCAGCCCCTCCCTCGCCTCTCCTCTTTATAGCCCAGCCAGGGCATGGCTTCTTAGAGTCTTTTACTTTTCCTAGAGAGCCACCCCACCGCCCTCCGCTGTCCTGCATGCCTTTCCTTCCTGCACATCCGTGCATCTGGAACAGGCCCCAGCTGCTCCTCGTCTTCGCTCAGTTCAGGCCCCCAATGCAGCTATCTCTCTGCCTGAGCATGAGTAGATGGGCCCGGTGTCACATCTAGCTCTGAGTCTTCATGCCCCTCAGAGCCTTCCACAAACTACGATGTGACCCCAGGCAACCCTTCCCCCTCATCCAATTCATCTGACTTGGCTGCTGGATCTGCTGGCAGGTGAGGACTCACAACTCCCTGTGAGGTGGGCTGGACAGAGAGTCAGTGACTGGCCCAAGGTCACCCAGTTGGTGTTCATAACTAAGGCAGATGGAAGAAAAAAAATGGAGCTTCAGTCACAATAAAGTGGACATCTTCTTGACTTTTTTGTCCTCTATTCCATAAATGTGCCTCCTTGCAAATATTTTAGCTGACAGCTCTACTTGTTTCTCCATGTCTGGAGACTAATGCAAGTTTGATTCCAAGGTCAGCTGATTGGTTAAGTCAGAGCTGAGGCATGATGTCAGAAACAAAGAACTATAAAATGAAGTTCAGTATGAAATGAAATCTTATATAACAGCAGTATTTCTCATATGATAACAGTATTTGGTACAAGAATAGAATAGAATAGAATAGAATAGAATAGAATAGAATAGAATAGAATAGAATAGAATAGAATAGAATAGAATAGAATAGAATAGAATAGAATAGAATAGAATAGAATAGAATAGAATAGAATAGAACTGGAAGGGACCTTGGAGGTCTTCTAGTCCAGCCCCCTCCTAGAGCAGGAGAACCTATACCATTTCAGACAAGTGACTGTCTAGTCTCTTCTTAAAAATCTCCAGTGATGGAGCACCCACAATTTCTGAAGGCAAGTTTTTCCACTGGTTAATTGTCCTTACTGTTAGGAACTTTCTCCTTAATTCCAGGTTACTTCTCTCTTTGATCAGTTTCCAACCATTGTTTCTCGTCCTACCCTCTTGTGTGCTGGAGAATAGTTTTCTTTGTGGCAGCTCCTCAAATACTGGAATACTGCTATCATGTCGCCCCTATTTCTTCTTTTCTTTAGACTAACCAAGCCTAAGTCCTGCAGCCATTCTTCATATGTTTTAGTCTCCAGGCCTTTGATCATCTTAGTTGCTCTTCTCTGAACTTTTTCCAAGGTCTCAACATCTTTTTTGTGATATGGTGACCAAAAGTAGGCAGTCTAATTGCACAGCCCTGGGGCCTTTACCTCAAGGAGGAAGAAGCCCCAGAATCCTTTTCACTATTACGAGGCTTTGATGTTTCCTTTGTCCCATCACAGTGGACACTGCAGGAAGTGCCTTTAGTCACCCAGTTTTTAGATAGCACTTTCTTTTCCCTTAGTTTTGGCCATGGGCATGATCTAGGATACTTCCTTGACAAAATCCTATTGCTCTGTGATATTTTCTACAGCTATTATTCACCTTAGGCCATGAGGGACATAGCTTCTCCCCTCCAGTCAGTAAGCTTTTCCCCTCGTGGCCATTTTGTCTAAGTGCCCCCCCCCCCCCAAGTAACAAAAACAACAAACATTCCAGTCATGTGAAGCAATGGCCACAACACCCTACCACCAGCAATACCATTCCCTTGAAGCATTTAGCAATCACACTCTACCGCTTCACCATAAGCTCTTGTTCTGTGTCTGCAACCTGTCATCTATTTTTGGACAGAGGTGTAGTGCTCCTTCAAAAATCAGTTCTCTGTGACTTAAGTTGTGTTTAAACCATGCCAGGTATATCATCTTTCTCTGACCTATAGAGAGTTGGAGGCTGTGTTGTATTTGGAAGCCTCTTCTTAAAAAATAATTCTCTGCCAATCATTTGTGTTCTTTGCCCAGAGAGGGGTGCCTGTTGCAAAGGAAGCGAGAACCAAAATCCTTGTGAAGCATCTTAGCACCGGCACCTACATTTGTCATGAGAAAACACGGCTGATCAACAAAGAGTTTCACTGAAGAGAGGGGGTAGGGGGAAAATATAAAGCTCTGGCTTGGTTGGAACACAAGGCATAAATTAAAACATAACTGGAGCAAGATTCCTGTCATGAAGTGATGACAGGTATTGTGAAGAAACTGACATGAGAGGCCGAGACCCTGTTTAACAACTGTCAGTCACCAGCCATTTTCTATTTTCCAGTAAGAGCTTGGCAACAAGTCATCATGCGTGATCATCTGCAGTACATTCCTTGTAATGGGTTGCAATAATCTTCAATATAAATATTTGTTTTGGGAGGAGGCTACAGAGGCATATGTCTTGATGCTGCAGTGTTATTTCTCACGATTTCTTTGGAGGCTGATGATGACTTGGGCATGGCTTTCTGGGGCAGTGGCCAAGGAAAACGCAGGCAAATATGAGATTTCATTCACCTGTTTGGTACCAAATACCAGTTTAATGATGAAGTTGTCATGTACATATAAAAATAGTCTTTTACATTAAAGCAGCAGTCTCCAACCTTTTTGGCTCAGCGGACCAGTGGAGGCAATAATGGGGGGGGGGAGAGGGAATGGTTTTGCACGTGTGTGCACTACTTTCACAAATGCATCTTCACGCACGCACACAAGCATGTGCATGCTCACCCACCAGTTCTGCGGCCCAATTCTGACCTGGCTGCAGACCGGCACTGGGCCAGGCCTGGAGATTGAAGACCTCTGCAGGAAAGTATGTAAAGCCACCTTCAAGGTGAGCTTGCTGTCTGGGGACTTCATGTCAGATTTATTTTAAACTTTCACCCAAGTTGTGGGTGCTCCAACACTGGAGGTTGTTAAGAAGAACAGGTAACAAACAAGTGAAAGAATCTGTACATTTAATGAAGAAAGCCTCATACCTGCCTTCCTTTTTCTTGGTCACTGCCCCAGCCTCAAAAGAAAGAATCTTACTTTGCATGCAAAGTGCATGAATTATGTCAAATACTCCAGACAAGACATCAATGATGGGCATTCTCTTCTCAAATCAATTTTACTGTTCACTGGATTTCATGTACCATAAAACATGCTTTTTATGGAAATGAGAAAAGGGATGGGGAGTCCACAGTGTCCAGTAATCCTGAATCAGGGATTTGGCAGTCTTCTTTGACTCAAAATAAAGAAACAATTTTATCACTAGAAGGTCCCAACAATTTCCTCCAGGAAATTGCAAAGGGAAGTTATTATCCTGGGAGGAATGGGGAGGGAGGAAAATCCTGGCTAAATTATACATGTGAATTCCAGATGCAATGTATATTAAAGATGGGTGGGGAATGTTTACAAGGTCATTTGCTGTGTTCTTGTTTTTTAGGGTTTCCTTTTCCACAATGAGCGGTGGCTGTAATTGTTTCCATGCCTGTGACATAAGTCTTTGTACTTCCCAAGGAGGTTTAACAGAGAGGTCCGGGGATTGTGCCTGCTAATTGCCTTGTAGTTCTTTCTCCCTGAGAATCTGTAGCAAACCATGTTTCACTGATGTTACACAAACTCATCTTAAATAAAAGGGGCAGAAGCTTTGGAGTGCTGTTGAACTGGCTGTGCCCTGCCAATCAGATTGCAACAAAAGGGGGGCAAACAAACAGAATTCAGAACTGATAGGTGTATATGTGTGTGTTAATGCAAAATCATTTTAATAGGAAGCTAAATATAATAATAAATTAATAGGAAAGATAAAATGGAGTGTATTGATATACTTCATTGATATGTCTGTGTTTTAGAAACTGATATTTTACCCTTTTAAAATGCTTTCCTTGTGGTACACAGTGTTTTTTTTAAAATAATAATACAGTCAAATGCAGATTTATAAAAACAGAAATATCAAATGCAAACTGGAAGCAAAGAGAAACAGAACAATCAAGCATCAGATATTTTAAAAATTAAGAACCATGGAAAACAAAGTATGTAACAAGTATACTTCCTCAAAAAGATGTTCATCATTACCCTCTAATACAGGGATGTCAAACTGCCAGCCCGCGGGCCGGATGCATCACGCGGAAGCCGTGCCCACCCCATTGCTGGCAATGGCAAAACAGTCCCGATATGTTGCACGACGTCACGTGACGCCACAAGTTTGACATGTCTGCTCTAATAGTTCTATCAAACAACCAATTAGCTTAGTAAGAGGATGGATTTTTATATGATCTGCATTAAGGACTGGTTGTGTTCCAAACCAAATTGATAGGTAATAGATCTACTTTTCAGGTACTGTTTTGTGATCCATAAATTCACAATTATTTCTGTGTTGCAACAGCTATAATTTCCATTGCAAGAGAAGTCATGTTTTAGGTCAGGGGTCCTCAACCTTGGCAACTTTAAGACTTGTGGACTTCAACTCCCAGAATTCCTCAGCCAGCTTTGCTGGTTGAGGAATTCTGGGAGTTGAAGTCCACAAGTCTTAAAGTTGCCAAGGTTGAGGACCCCTGTTTTAGGTAACATCTGGCTTCATAAAGAGTTCTAGGTGACTCAAAAAGTTTCACATTCATTAGTTTTCGCACCACTCAGATGACCTTGCGGATACAGATAAACCTCCAAGTGACCTCAACAACTCTCTAAAACAGGGGTCTTCAAACTTGGCCCTTTTATGACTTGTGGACTTCAACCCCGAGAATTCCTCAGCCAGGCACTCTGGCTGAGGAATTCTGGGAGTTGAAGTCCACAAGTCATAAAGGGGCCAGGTTTGAAGACCCCTGCTCTAAAACAATGCAAATGACCAGCTGTCTGCAAGGAATATAAATCCTTCCATTCCCCCACCATCCAGTCAGAGCTGAAGAAGCTTCTTGGATGAGAAGCGAAACGTCTTCAAAGAAAAACAAGAAAGTCCAGTTGCCTCGTGAAAAAGCACTTTGGGGATAAATATGACCTGGATGACTGAGAATCTCCATAGACAAACTCAGAGATATCTTACACTGAAGTGCCCAAGGACTTGACCTCTCCTCTTGCAACAAGACTGATTGGAACTGCTCACACAAACAAGTGCAGAACCACAAAAATAATAGAATAGAATAGAATAGAATAGAATAGAATAGAATAGAATAGAATAGAATAGAATAGAATAGAATAGAATAGAATAGAATAGAATAGAATAGAATAGAATAGAATAGAAACCTCTCAATGGCCTCAATGACTCTCTAAAAGAATGCAAATGACTAGCTGTCTGCAAGGAATATAAATCCTTCCATTTCCCCACCATCCAGTCAGAGCTGAAGAAGCTTCTTGGATGAGAAGCGAAACATCTTCAAATAAAAACAAGAAACTCCGGTTGCCTTATGAAAAAGCACCTTTGGGAGTAATAAGGAAAAGAAGGTCAAAAGCCCAAGTGAACTCAATATTCCATCCTCTATGCATAAACCTGCCTGTATCTCTTCTCTGTTCAATTATATACCAAACCTTTGCCTGATCCACCAGAAGAGATGGTTCAGATTCCAAGCAATAAACGTTGCTATATAAAAGTAGAGATTTTCAGAAGGCAGTCCATAACCTAAAAACTTTAATTACATACAATATAGTCTGTTTTCTACACTTTGGGAAATTAGTGCTGGAAGGGGTTTCTGCAGATATTTTCAAACATCGACAACAAATTAATAAGGAAGACCAATCAAATGGAGACAATACCAATTGTGTTGGGAAGCTTCCTGCCAGGCAAGGAGGAGGAGTCAAGTAGGATATTAGCCTTCAGTCTTTGTGCAGAGACATGAGTCTGACCAATACCACCCCAAGTCCATGGGATCTTATTTATTTGTTCCCAAGGGAAAGCAAGCAGACTGCAGAGATTCTTGTAATATAGGTAGAATGCAATAAAGTAGCTGACTAGAACCTTTCATGAGTAAATCTCATTGCTTGTGCCTGACACATTCCCAACCACCAGCTGATCAACACCTCCTTGGAAAACTTCAATCACTAATCAATGCCCCTGAGTTCAAATATTCTACATTTGCAAATACCGCAAGGCACACACAGAGCCATGTCCCTTTAAACCATTGCACAAAGATTTACAGAAATGTGGGATGAAATATTTTTAGAAGATCTGATTAATAACTGAGTTTTAAATGCCCAAAGCCTGGAAAATCTGGCCACAAGATATGTACAGTGAGCTTGGGCTACTTCTATTCTATGAAATCCATAACAACTTTAATGTTGATGTTGCATTTAACAGCCCAATCTTGTGTTTGTAGATAATATGTTCATCCCTTATGGGAACTTGGTATGCTCAAATGAATCAATTTCTGTCAATGCAATTAGGCTGATTATATATGCAAAGCCAAAGTGGAAATCAGTCTTATTTTAAGCAGTTTTGATAATGACCACAGTGAGATGAGGCTGTTCTCTCCAGCTCTCACATAGCCCCAGCCTTTCTGGAAAACCTAAACAGCATCCTATGGTGGTTCTCCAGGGCAAGCGAGCTACTGTTTTCATTTGCCTAACTAGGTAACAGTAACCTTCTGGCAATTCACATCTGACAAGTCAACTTTTCCTGGAAGGAAAATGATCTAACCTTCCTTGTCCTTCTCCTGCCTCATTTGCTTAAGAAAACCCAGAGAATGACTGCAACCGTTAATTACAAGGCACTGTCTCTTTTCCAAAGGAATGTTTAATCTGTCTCTCCCCAACCGCCAACATCCCCCCCCCCCCAATAAACTTGTTTCTTTATTGCTGGAGGCACCTAATATGAATTGATTGACAACATCTAGCTAAGTTACAGTAAGAACCACAGTGGGATTTATGTGGGGTGGAGAAGCACTCGATTCCAACTTTGAAGGTTAGCCCAAGGAAACGGGCAGGTTGCAGAAGACATGAAACAATGCTGGAGGGAAGTGATAAAGTTATTTGGGCCTCATTTTCCTAAATTCTGTACCTCCCGTTACTAATCTTAACAGCACAGAACAACTGCACGATTCTGATTTTCATCCAGATGGACATTGAGGAAACATTCTTTAGGGTAATGGTTTTGTTTCCCAGAATGTATTTATTCTTTTCTTTTATTTAGATCCTGATTTTTAAACCAATAATCCCCATTCCCACCCCAAGGTGGCTTATAGTACAAACAACAGAAGCAACTAAATAAAAATGGAATTGGTATGACTGAAAAAAGAAACACTTTTCAAAATTCAAATCTAGAATCCCTCTTACAGAGCCTGTTAGGAAGAAGTTCAAGCAAGCAGGTATGTAATAGTTATCACCTGCTATCTTCTGTCCATCCCGTGAATTGTAGCAGGATTCTTACAGAGGTAGGCAGTGTTTTCAACTTGTAAAGGTGCTTTATGAATTGAAAAGTCTTCTGGGGTGGACAATATCATAAGAGAATGACATCTGCTCATTGTGAAATATTCCCGGATATTCTTTACTACACAATGGGAACATTGCCTGCTCTCACATGAATCTTTATAAATAATGTAAATCACGATGGTCCTTACTATGTTGTTGTTAGTTGCGAAGTCATGTCTGACCCATCGCGACCCCATGGACAATGTTCCTCCAGGCCTTCCTGTCCTCTACCATCTTCTGGAGTCCATTTAAGCTCAAGCCTACTGCTTCAGTGACTCCATCCAGCCACCTCATTCTCTGTCGTCCCCTTCTTCTATTGCCCTCAATCTTTCCCAGCATTAGGCTCTTCTCCAGTGAGTCCTTCCTTCTCATTAGGTGGCCAAAGTACTTGAGTTTCAACATCAGGATCTGGCCTTCTAAAGAGCAGTCAGGGTTGATCTCCTTTAGGACTGACCAGTTTGATCGCCTTGCAGTCCAAGGGACTCGCAGGAGTCTTCTCCAGCACCATAGTTCAAAGGCCTCAATTCTTTGGCGCTCAGCCTTTCTTATGGTCCAACTTTCACAGCCATACATTACAACTGGGAAAACCATGGCCTTGACTATACGTACTTTTGTTGGCAGGGTGATGTCTCTGCTTTTTAGTATGCTGTCTAGATTTGCCATAGCTTTCCTCCCCAGGAGCAAGCGTCTTTTAATTTCTTGGCTGCAGTCCCCATCTGTGGTGATCTTGGAGCCCAGGAAGATAAAATCTGTCACTACCTCCATTTCTTCCCCATCTATTTGCCAGGAATTGAGAGGGCCGGATGCCATGATCTTGGTTTTATTAATGTCCTTACTATAGGTGTCTCTTAAGACTATTCCTCCATAAGGGAGACCATTAAAATTTGAAAATGAAAAAGCAGGGAAGCATCAGGTATTTGGTGCATTTTATTATCCAGAACAGACAATGTTAAGCCTCTTGTGACAAAGTAGCTTGGGTAGCCTGGATGCCATGTACCTTGACAGCAGCAGTTTGGGGAAGTAAATATTAGCTTCAGACAGTAAAATATCTGGGCTGGTTGAAAAGGAGTAACTAATGACAAATGACAGACCCCTCTGTGACTTTGTAAAGTCACTAATTAATACCCTGTTTTGTTTTGCTTATGTTTGTTGAACACTTTTCTATTTACCCAGATCTTGTATTCTGCTTAAATCATAGATATGTAGTAGCTATGTTATTCTTTTCTAATGTATGGAAATTGTGTTGGAAAAAATCAACAAAAGGAAAGTAGAAATGGTTGTGTAAAAAATAAATAAATACAAAAAAATAATAAAAAATAAACCATATTAGGATCCAAATTGTGCTTTTGTCAGATACCATTTAGCTGTTTCTCTTCCAGGGAGATGAAATTGTCTTCCAGATTCATGAACACAGAATTCTTGCACAAGGTTGCAAAGATGATTAGGGGACTGGAAGTTAAAACATAAAGAACAGTTGCAGGAACTGAGTATGTCTAGTTTAATGAAAAAAAGGACTAGGGATGATATGATAGCAATATTCCAATATCTAAGGGGCTACCACAAAGAAGAGGAGGTCAACCTATTCTCCAAAGGACCTGAAGGCAGGACAACAAGCAATGGACGGAAACTAATCAAGGAGGGAACCAACCTAGAAGTAAGGAGAAATTTCCTGACAATTAACCAGTGGAATGGGGGCTGGACTAGAAGACCACCAAGGTACCTTGCAACTTTGTTATTCTGTTAGTTTGAAGCAAGACACTTTAGTGAGAAAACTTACTTCTGGGTTGATGTGCATAAGCTTCATGTGAAATGGTTTCAAACATTACCAAGTGCTTCCCCCCCCCCATGTGAACACTCATCTGAAACAAAAGCAGTGTGTTTGGTTTAAGGAATGAAATGCCTTTTTCCTGATTCTTCTATATGAGTGATGACATTGGAGGGAATATCTGGAATTTGGTCATGCATGACATTGTCACTAATGCTACTGTATACTTTCCTTTCACCAAAAGGTATAGAAACTGAAGAGAGGGATGTCAAAGCCGAGGACAATGATACACAATAAAAATAAAGCTTTATTTCTCTGTCATTACAGTATCAGATCACTCAGCAAAAAGAGGTAGATCTTTCTTCTTTCAAACATGATTATTTGTGTGGTCTTATCACATCTCCAAGTTTAGATATAGGGCTAAGTGAAAATGCTAGCATAGCAGCAGCTCAACTCTGTAAAATGCATTTTTGAGGCCAAGCCATTGCAATGTCTTTGAACTGAATGATAGATGGGTAACCTGTATGTAATAGTTTTTCTGTCTGCCTACCAACACACACACACACACACACACAAAATTAGATTTTTTTCAAGCCCTTTCTGGACCAAGTTGCCTCAATTCTAAAGCATGTGTCTTTTCAAAATGTATCTCAACAATCATTTGCTTACTGCTCTGTTTTGTTTCTTCTTAGAGGAATTACTGCCCTCTTCTGGTTAAAAAGAAATTGCAACCATTTCTGAGAACCCACACATGAATTTAGGAGGAAAATGTGAATTTAATTAAAGTGAAACAATTGAGAGGGAGAGAGGGATTTGTTTCAGACCAAATCATTCTAGGGCCTTCCTAGAATGCTATTGCATTAGATCCAAGCAGCATGTTGAAACCCTTAAATCAAAAGCAAATACAATCCTTTCTAGAAAACAATAACTTAATGTCACCGCTGGTTTTATAACTCACAATAGATTCCATTGAAGCATCTTAACTTGAGCAGAGTAAGCAAAACAGCATCAGAACAGACTGCTAACAAAACATTGTTTCTTTTACAAAATGAAACATGATAAGACAGATGTATAGTGTACAAAAACTCCTGGGGATGTCTGATTTAAAACACTGCAGAATATTAGATAAAGCTATTTCTAATTAAAGAGATTTTTATCTCCCCAAACATCAAGACTTTATTTATTTGTTTGTTTGTTTGTTTGTTTGTTTATAATATTTATATAGCCATCCATCTTATAGCAAACTTTGGGCAGCTCCGAATCAGGAATTAAAATAACATCAATAATAAAACAACATAAAAACTGTATTGAAACTCTTAAAGCTATAAACATTAAAAACTTCTCAGCCCTAGAAAGGAAACAGTGGCAAACCACTTCCAAAAGACCTTGCCAAGAAAACTGCAGGAATTAACACCTAGGAATCAACAATGGTTAGAAGAGACAAAGAAAGTACCATCACAATTTCTATATTTAATTCATCACTTTTTTATATAACGGCCTACCTTACTTTTATATGACTCTAGATAGCTTACAATAAAACAAATAAAAATGCAAAATGCATAATATGTAATATAAAACAAAAATAAAAGCATATAGTAGCTCTGAGGAATGCATATAAGCATAATATTGTAAGAAATTTGTTCAATCAGCTTAACAGTAAGTAAAGTATACAAAGAAGGGATTGTTTAATACTATATGATATGCTATTCGAAATAGCCATTTTATTGATCAGCTTATATGCCCCATATAATACTAGCATTAATAATAAAATATTTACCCAAAATTCCAATCAGTTCCTCAAATAACTCATTCTAAATTAGACTCTATATTGGATTTCATCTCTTTTCCAAAACAGAAACAAACACACAGAGACACCCTGCACAAAATAACATCAAATAATAGTGTCATGTTGAAAGATTTGCAACAAGCAAAAATTTACAAAATGATTAATATGATGTTTAAAAGATAATTGGTGTAAAAAGATGTAAATTCTCTTGCACCAAAATCTCAGAAGTTAGAATTTACCGCTGTATGAAGAATTATGGATTTACCCTGCATACATTATTTATTTATTTAAAAGAAGTATATAGCCACTATCTCATGTGCCATAAGCCTAGATGTTTTAAATTATATTGTAATTTTTCTTATCAGTTCCTTTACTGATTTATGTATGTACAAAAGGGCTAGGTGGGCTTAACAGAAAGAGCAAATTAGGTACTTTGGAAATAGCAGTTGCATGTAATTTTATTTTTCCCAGCCTAACACAAGAGTCAAGCCTGGACCAGTTAAAAATGCAGCATTTTTTCACCTTAGAAGGTCACACACAGATGAGGGCTTTGATTAAACTGGAGCTTGCACAAAAATTGCATAGTCCGGGAAGTACATTTGTGTCTCTGACGTCAATCATCAAGAGGGAAAATTGATATTGTTATTGTTGCTGTTAGAAAAAGGCAGGAACAGCCCTACCACCCAGTCAGGGTGCTACTGGTGGCTCTTGCTAGATTTTATAAGGGGCGTAGGAGGGGTCATTACAGTTTTACCTACTGACAAATTAGAGCTATATAAAAGTTCAACAACGTGTGTTTTCAGCCTTCAGATTGTCTGTCTTGGAAAGCACAGGAACAACTCAAAGTGATGCAGTATTGGTAGGTAGGTCTGTCACACAAAATAGTTGCTGGTAAAAGTAGAAGAGACCTAAGTCCATGAACAAGATGACCGAAATATTATAGAAGAGATTTTTGCAATGGATCTTTGCTGACTATATTAAATTCTACCCTAAATTCCGCATACAACACTTCCCCTTTCAGCATCTCCCCTTTACGTTTTCTCTGGAAGCTGCCTAACATTATATAGCAGCATTTTCCTAGTTGGTAGACCACAATTAAGAATTCCCAGGCAATGTGACCCAGACAGTGTCCGGGATGGGAGAGATGGATATTGTCAAAAAAGTCAAGATGGCAACAAGGACCATATAGTTGAAGCTCCAGCCCTTTTCACACATATCCTCATGGATGTTCCTGATCTGTGGTCCTCAAACTAGCGAGCTAATTCTGAGAACTGTAGTCCCAGTCCATTCTAGTCCATCTGAGGATACTAAATGGGGAAAGGATATTTGTTAAACAACCCAGTTGTCTGGGAAGACAATTCCATGACCTTCTATTGGCTGATCAGATCAGAACATCAGAAACAATCCGATCTCTTTCGTATAAAAATCTTGAAAAACAACTATGCTTGTTGATAAGGGAAAACATTCATTCAGGTTAAACATCAAGCTACTGGTTGAAACAACTCCAGAGCTTTATCTGATCTCTTTCAGCATCTGGAAGCTGACTGAATTCAGCAAGCAATATGTCTCTTTGGACATTCCTGAAACATGCAACTCGATTGACCTTTGTATAGAGGGTAGA